>JBBBDQ010000651.1:6762500-7377500 GCA_037127315.1 Ascarosepion bandense | reverse complement strand
ATACATTTTAACCAAGAGCAAAATTCACAAACTAAATTTCATACATGATAGAAAATGACAATCACTAAGTCTAAAACTACAAAATTTACTTGCTAGTTAGAGAGCTAAAAGTGAAAATGCAATAAAGGAATGCATTTACATAATTATTACACACCCTCTTGTATTATATCTAAAGTTACCATGGTACAAAAATAAATGTACCACAGATCTTAAGACTATGTATTGCATGTTCCATAAATGTGACTGCTAAAAATTTGGCAATCAATGTTTATTACATCTTGGATGCAATCCTCCCAAAAGTAAATTTAGAACAATCCCATTAAGAATCAGCAAATCAGAAATAATATAATTCAACTTGAGCAAATAGTAACATTGAGATTAACTATGAAATCTGCAATGCATAAAATAGTATGGTTGATTATTAATATTAACAATTAAGGCTTTAGTTATATTGCTCTCAGTTAACAGTAGTAGACTTATACATTCCAACTGACAAATCTTTCATAAATTTCTAGTTCTATTGCAAAAAGAGACAAACTAGATATTTTAAAATTTTTCACGAGTCAGTCTAATTGGTAACAGTTTCAAGCTTTGAATTTTGCAAGAGTACAAATTTGCTATTTAATCTCAAAACAAGACAGAAGCATAGATAAAACATTCAAGTGTTAATTTACATCATACACAATTGATCAAATACATTAACATTTTAAAATTAAAGAAGTGAAATTAATTTAAAGAAATCCATCACCAAGTGACTATAATTTAGTTTTGAAGTGAAATATAGAAATAATTTAGACCCAAATATATAAAAGGTTTATGTAATCTGTCCTCCTAGTGAAAGAGTTCAATGTCTTATATTCAGAAGGGAAAATATACATGCAGAGTGAAAAAGAATTGTGATAAAAAGATGCATAAACTATGCAAAGTTGATTTATGTAGGCTTAATACATGAGTAAAATGTAAAAACCAAACCTCCAAGTTATAATTTGAAGCAAGCTAAAGCAACAGAGAAAGAGGGGGAGAGAGAAGAGGAGAAAGAATTTCACTACAAACAAACAAGCAGGACTAATCAGTATTGCACAAATTCATGATTTACAATTTTAATAATATATTTAAACTAGATGTCATTTTAAATATTACAATTTAATGTTTTTCTCTCACTGTGTTAAATCTTATATATATATGTGTGTGTGTGTGTGTGTGTGTGTGTGTCTGATACCAACTTTAATCCCAAAACTGCAACATTTAGACATAAAACCACATTTTGTTTAAGCATATTCAAGGAAAATTTATGAACTATTTCTGTAGTCTTTATACAAGTGAAAATATTTGCAAATTAAAAAGATGTATTTCATTTTGATTCAATTCTATTTTTGTAAGTGTCAGGAGATTTTTTTTTTCATGAAAAAGTAATTTTAAAACAAATAAGTAAAATGATTACCAATATATTCTTAATATTTTCAAATTTATTTTTTTTGCCAGTTATATATATATATAAAAAAAAATACACAGGGTTTATGTCCATTTATAAAAAGTGAACCAATACCCCCACCACAATAAATAGAAACTGGTTTACTGTTTTCTCTTAAATTTAATCTAATTTTTTTTTTTAACAAAAAAAGATGTACCTTATTAAGCAAAAAACATAGAACATTCTGCAATTTATTCATTAACTTCGCTACTAGTTACTTTAATGACATCAAGTTTAAAATGGAAATTACTATATATATATTAGTTAAATAAAATCCGTGTGTATGGGTGTGTGTGTGTGTTGTTTCAAGGATTTACACCATAGTTTAAGCCAGACACAACAGATTAATGCCCTCTATTAAAGAATAGTGGTACATGTAGGTGTTGAGAAGTTCTTGGTCAAATCCACATCAAACAATGATTCCTGGAAATGGTTTCTTGGACAAGCCAAGAACTTTTTAAAGCACATCTTTTGTAAATGTTTGAATAATGTCAAAATAATTTTTGTTCAGATTATAAAGTCTAAGTTTGTGGCAAAATTATAAAATGTGACAGTCAAGGAATTTATTCTATTTTTTTTTTTTTTTAAATCAAATTAGCAGGAGACAAATTTAAATTTGTCTGATGCTTTAAGGAAGGTAATGTTTTCAGTTACATTAAAGACAGGATGTTCAGCTGATCAAAAAGAAAAAAAAAGCTGTTGGAGAGGAGAGAGAGAGAGAGAAAAAGAAAAAGAAAACCTACATAAGCAATAACAATATTAATGACTTAAGTTCAAGTGCAGCTCTACCCCTGTTGTCCATCCACAATGAATGTGTTGTGATGGGAATCACATTGTAAGCACTTCTGACTGGTTTTGAATAATGTTATCCCTTTACAATTAAGGGAAAGTGGAAGAATCAGTATCACACTAGTGGAGTTAAGTAGAACCAAATAAATAAATAAATAAATAACATAAAAAATGGAGCTGTAGAACAATACTTCACCTGGTGATTGAGGACACTCACCATAGGGAGTGGGCCCTGGTGTATAGCGTGGATCTTGCAGCAAAGGCTGATTTTTAGCAACCACAGGACTCTTACCTGAAACAAAGTGACACAGGTGAGATAAGTCTGAGAGCAAGCAAGAAATCTGCAGACAGTGGAAATACTACTAATTGTGTGCTATTTAGATAGAAATAACTGTGCATAGACTGACCAACCAACTGCTGCTGCATATTAACTAAAATCTTTAATTCTGAGTGAAAGGTTTACCTTTAAAAATGTAGAAGGGAACTAACTTGGAAAAAAATGAATTTCATCACTATCACTATAAGAAATAGAAGCACCACTATAAAATGTTTTGAGTTATCAACTAAAGTAATTTAAGGATTTAAAATGAATTATTATAGTTAAATTGGACCCAAAATGAAAGTAAAAGAGAAAATGTCAATTTTATCAATTTCAAGATGCTGTAACTAAACTGAAGTCATTTTTAAATAACTACAGTGAATGTTGAATTTCCACTAACAAAACATATTGCAATTAAAAAAAAAAAAAAAGGAGAAAAAAAAAAGAAGAAAAGAAAAGTTAAAGAAAACCTAAGAAAACACATATTTAACTATCTCATTACATATAGAGGATCGAAATTAACAAGGCCTTTTGAATAAAAAAGAAAAAGTGGTTTGCTTCTTTGAGATGAGAATTTTTACAAAAAGATTTGTTTTAAACAATTTTTGCTCTAACACTCAGTCCTGTGGTTATATCAAAAATAGCCAAGTTGCAAGATCCTGCAAAAGGTAATAGTTCTCATTAAGGGTGTGACTACAGACCGATTCATACTGTAGTAACCCAACAAATACACAGGGTATTTTAATTACAAAGCCCTACTTTCAACAAGTAGGTCCTCTGTACAGAAACCATGAGCAGGAGTGCCAAAACAGATTACAATTATTTCAAGTAGGAACAAAAAGGCATCCTCTCAAGACATTTCTCCATCATAGTGCAGTAAATACATAAAAAGAACTTACCAAGATACTGGTGATGGTATCAACAGTATAGTTTGTACACACAATATCAGGTTTGTATATCCCTTGACAATGGATTATTGATTATTTAAAATGGTATACATCATAGTGAACAAAAATTTAATATTCGAAGAAAAATAACTGTGAAACTCATTGAATGTGAAGTTAAATATTAATATATATTTAACTACACTTGGAAAAATTCCTTATAACAAAAAATCAGAAGTGGTTATCAACTGAAGTCTTTGAACTTGTGAGATGTTTTGATAAGTTGTGTAGCTTCTGTAAATTAAGGCAACTTGACACAAAATTCTAAACAAGTAGAAATCTTAATTTAAAATAAAACAGCATTTTAAATGCTGCTTATATAAATTTCAAAATCACTCAAGAATGAGAATTAAGGACTAAAACTTAAAATTGAAATGTTAATTACATATCTATTAAGAATTTACAATTTATTTCTAACTATTGGTAGTATTTAAATCTACGATATAAATCAAATTATGAATAAAATTTCCCTTCCCAAGTTTCCAATTTATACAGAAGGGATAAATGAAAATCTGGAATAAGCAAAGTCTTCAGTTATATTTTTCCAAGTGATGATGTCAGAGCAGACATAACTCCCATTATACACAGTATACAGCAGCAGCAGCAGTCAGACAGGCAGCTTTCAAACTTAGGAAGTTTCAAAATCAGAAGACAACATTTTTTGTCCAGTAACTTCCAGTTTTAGGTTACAGAGAGGATATGAGAAATGTAAAGTCACCCTTCAAATAATTAACAGGTAAATGACAGGGTGGGAAAATTCATGTATAATCCAAAGGAGGAAAGCCATTTAGATATTTCAGATTCATAGTTGTTTGGTCATCAAGTCATACAAGTTAGCAATCCAGATGGGATCAAAGAGTAAAAATGGAAAATTAAATTAAAATTAAATACATCCTGGAAAATAAGGAGAAAAATAAAAAAATTCTACCAGTTTCATTTTCTGGTGAGTTAACAGCATTGGAAGGAGCCCAGTTGATTTGGTCAGAGCAGTAGTAGCTGTTGGTCAAGGAGGCAGTAGTTGAGCCTGAATGAAGATCAGTCAATCAACCCGGTGCTGGTCACATGTCATCTTCCAACTCCTCCTCCTCCTGCAGCAGCAGTAGTAGTAGTAGGAGGGCCGTGCCTGGGCTGGCCTACACCCTGTATAATGCACACAGAATCACAGGTCAGTAAACCAACCAGACTTGGTTATAGGAAGGCAAACAAGCGTAGGAGAGTCAGACGGATGGATGGGTTTACAGGGTATGGTGACACCTTGTGTGGTGGACCTGGCCGCTTGTGATGTTTTGTTCTGTGCGGTGATGGGTATCTGCTTGGTGGTGATGGTGGTGGTAGTTGTAATAGTTGTGGTGATATTAGTTGTTGATGTTGATGTAATTGTAGTTGTTTGGGTTGATGTACTTGTCTGTCTGACTGACTGAGAAATGGTGCTTCTTCTGTGTTTTTTGGGAGAGTCTGTCTGCAGGTCTGGAGATGGAGAATACTGCTGCCACTGCACAAACTGACTATAAGAGTCAGCCAAATTGTGCTCATGATGGACGCGGTATCTTTCTGTCTGCTTGATTTTCATCAGCATTAGTTTTTTTTTCTAATATGTACAAAGTGGCTGCTTCTGATTTGTAATGTTGCAGGCAGCAAGAACATAACAGCTTCTGAATGTTTTAAATAGCCATGTCCACTTGACTTCTATTGTGTGTAGCTGACTTGTTCTGTGACTTGTTTGGGGAGGATTTTAGAATGAGCCAGGTAATATTAGTGTGATGAATTGATGCCAACATGTTTATTCAAATGGTCGTCCTATAGGTGGATAGACTGTAAAAGCTCAAAGAAGTCTTTATGTTGGGGACTAGAGAGGATCACAATTCAAAACTTTATTAGATTAAAACTAAAACTATAGTACATTGTCTTCACATACAAGTGGTTTCACATCAAATTTGTTTAAATTAAACTTAGTGCTTTTCTATTTACTAAAGACATTTCATAACATTTTTGTATATATATATAAAAAAAAATAAAAAAACTTGAATTAGGTACCAATGACAGACATTAATTTGTATTTTAAAAATATGGCAAACTGAGGTGTAGTACAAGTTACATTTATAATAGATCCACTCTCCAAGAGGAAAAAAAATGTTTAATCTTAGAATCTTAGTTTTGCAAGCTGAATTTGTTTGCCATTATCAGCAATATTGTCAAGGGATAAGTTTTTCATCACATTTGGATAGCAATGAAAATAAACTTAGAAAACTAATTATCCCAAACTTAAAAAAAAAAAAAAAAAAACTTAAGTAATGACACCAGCTTATATATATATATATATATACACATACATACATACATACACACAAGCTGAAAAAATGTTTACTGATATGACTTACCAGTTCCACAAATGAATTTTAATGTAAGGGAGTAGGAGGAGGAGGGGAAATGTGTAATGTATGCAATCTAGCAGATCTTTTGAAAGACCTACTAATCTTGTTTTAAGCAAATTTTTTGTTTTTTAGCGGCTCAATAAACCTGTTTAATATCTATACAACAACTTTAAATCCAAGCAAAATAAATGAAAATAAAACAAGACAAGACTTTATTCCTGTTACAATGTTACTTTCAGTATATCAAAAATATCTCTCATAAAAATGAATAAAAAAGACTGTAAAGACCATTTTTATTTTTAATGAGCAAAGATCAGTTGATATTTAATGTAGATATCAGGTGGATTATCATGAATATTTTGCATAATCAAAACTATCTGAGCTTTGAAGTGTTCCACTTGAACATTTGTGGTTTAAATAATTTTAAAATTAGTCAATACTAATAATCTAAACTGCCGTCATATTACCTAATATAAGCGGAAAAAAGTTATTTCTGCACAAAATTACTTTTTCAATTAAAGAATAAAATAATCATACTTGTATGTGCCCAAAATTCTGTTTAAATAGCTAAAGTCAAAGCAAGGTATTTGCCACCTTCCCACTAAGGCAGGTGTGACACAAGGTCTATTTAAGTGAGATTCCGAGCAATTAAGCTTGGCCAAAAATATCCCATAGACACAGCTTAAGCAGAGAGGCGAACAAGAGTGCCTGCTCCGGACCGATTACTCAGTTTGTATGCAAGCCGCCTTGTTGTCTAGGCAATGGTAACAAAGCAAAAATCTAATAGGTAAATATTTGGTGACAAAGGGAACATTTTTTTCATTTATTTGGGGAGGAGGAGGAGAAGGAGAGAAAAGAATCAACACCCCCACACTAAACAGAAAGTTAACTGCTACTGGATACAACTTTCTCATAGGTACTTTAAATTTGAAAGTTAAATGTAACCAAAAGAATTCATTCAACTCTAGAATGAAGCCGCTATGCCTGGTTCCAATTCAAACCATTTGTCAAAGTTAAAAGAAAATTCATTTTGTAGTTTTACACTTATTTGACTGGGCAATTATCAACTGTGCCTTGCAATACCTCACCTAGATTGACATGCAGTAGTTGCTGTTATTGCACTTAAATAGAAATCAAGTTTAAATACTTACCAAGAGATGGGTTGCTGTAGTCCCAACTCTCATTGTCATTTCTGACAACATTGAGTTTGGTAGGCTGCAGAAAGAAAAATAAATATAAGTAAACAAATATCAATTTAAATTACAAGCTGAAGGGATGAAGGGACTGAATTACAAGTTGAAGGGACTGATTTAATTTTATATATTTATTAATGCATTGAAAGAATTTGTGTCACCACAAATTAGCACTTCTTGAACTAAATTAGAAGCACCCTCTTATATTCTTGGTCTTCAATGTTATACAATTTTCTACACCCACCTTTCAAATGGCTACAAATCTGCTTGTTTCTATTTAATACAAATCATCAATAATCATAATTTAATCATTATCAAAATATGATCGCCTCTAGTCAGCTAAAAAAGAAAATTGTGCTTTTCATGCTCTCCTTGGTTATTATACATTTAGAAAGAGTAAAATTATAATTTTGATGGAAGTTTTAAAACTTTAATCAATATATATTTTATAGTTTGCACATATTAATTGAAGTAAAGGTTTCTTCCTCTTCAAAGGGGTCATTAAAGACCATGGAATATGATGTACTAAGGCTGTTAATATTTAACTCTTCTACAATCAAAAGTGAGAATTTCTTGTAGAGAATTTGCAAGTAAAATATTTATAAATAAGCATATTTTTCAGAGTTGCAAAACTAATTTCCTTTAAAATTAGTGACAATTTAGATTCTTCAACCACCCTTGAAAATCATAAACACAGTTTTAGGAAGTTGGTAAATTTTAAGATCTGGTGCAATGAAGTAAAAGGGGATACTGACACTTTCAAAACATCAGATTTTGTTGAAGCACTTCTTGAACAAAATAGCCCTCTTATATTCTTGATTTTCAATGTAATATAGTTTTCTACACCCGCTTTCCACAAGTTACATCTTTTATTAAAAAAAAAAGTCCTTTCTCATTAATCATTGCTCCATAAGTCCAGCTATAAAAAACAGAATTCTGCTTGTTTTCTTATACAGATCATCAATAACAACTTTCATTATCATGCAATAGCATATTTCAAAAGAGAATGTACATATTTTAGCATTAGTTCAATAAGAAACAAACAAAAGACAGTTTAGTCTTTAAAATTTAATATTGTGTAAATTTTGTTACAAGTCATTGCTTTTAAGTACCAATATCTCTTTTAAACAAGATTAACTAAAATTTCACTTAAGAAACTTGAGAACTCAAATTGTGATAACTTACCTTTGCATACTCTATTTTTAATGTACAGCAGCCAGAGTAAATGTCTGCTCCATTAAGAGCCTGCTTGGCACGTTTGGCCTGCTCTACATTTTCAAATGTTTATAGAATTAAGGACAAATATTTTTGAAAATATTGTAAATCTAAAAATAACATGGTGCTTTTCAATACTAAACAAAAATACAACTCAGATGTTTATCATTAAAGTGTAAGTTTTATTTGATGAGAAACTAGCTTGACAGTTTTTGTTTATTTATAATAGCTGCTACATTTATAAGTGTTCACTTGTAAGAAGAAAAATTATGAAAAAAAAATTTACCATGAAAGTTGCCATTCTTAAAACTAGATAATTATATAATTGAAAGATGAAACTTTCAAAATACAAAAAGAGAACATTGTCTTCAACAGCTAGAGAGAGAAAATACAATATGAAAGAAATTAGAGAAGTTATTCATTTACAATTAAAATTAGCCATCTTTAATATTACTATTAATTTTATGGTAAATGAAAACTCATAGCATTAAAACCTTTTTGGCATGGCAAGGATATTCAACCATTGCTTGGACACCATTCTTCTTGAAGATGACAATCCTTTGGACTTGACCATAAGGTGAGCAGATTGTTTGCATAACTTCCTAGGAAATAAAAAAAAAAATAAAAAAATCATACAATTTGATAGGACAAAAAGAGAGAAACTAATATTAAATTGTTTTGTACATACATACATACCACAGTAATAGGATATTGTGGGTTCAAAATAGTAAAAAGCAGTATGTGGTTTGCAGTTCGCATATCTTCAGGGCCACTGTTAAAAAACAAAACAAAAAAAAAACTATCAGTATAAAGACATTTGAAAGCGTCAACTATAAATTTAACACTCATCATTGACTATAAAAATGAAGCAAATTGTTGGTAATTTACATAAAATTTTAGTAACCAATAAAGTTATTCTATTTTGAGGAGAAACCTTTAAATGAAGTGCAATAAGTCAATACTAAAAAATACAAGGAAAACAAGATAAGTAACTGCGGTAACAAGTTGATAACTTGCAAACCAGACAGCATTTGCTCAAATATTTTTCAAGTTAAATCCTTAATATGCCTCTTATGAAAGACTGACAGCTATTAGTCAATACAAGATACCACCAACATTTCTTCAGTTTCTTGTGAAACATCAGAGAATATAACTTTCTATATGTCATGATCTTTCAAGATGGACGCAACTACTGTTCTTTATAATACTATTTGTCGTACCTGTTCTGCTGTTAATTTGCCCAAACATGACAAGTAGATCATTTGATGCTTTCCACTGTTTCTCTTGCCTTTAATTTTTATCCCGCAAGTGCTAATTTTTTTCAAACATTCTTTTTTTAAAGTACCAAAATTATTGCTGCTTAAAAAAAAAAAAAAAAAAAAAAAAAAGCTCTGTTCATGGTAATTTCAATATTTGTTAGAACCAAGATATTTTTGGCTCATTTCTTTCCTTAGTAACAAAAAAACTGACTACCATATAGGAAAGTAGATGTTATAACAGTACTGCATTCCTGGTTTCTAATACCCTTTTTTGACCCATAAGCATGTTATTCAGTTTCTGAGAATTAGTTCACTATACATGCACTTTTGAATGTCAGTGCCACACTTTCCATTTGCCATTATTATACTGTTCAGATAGTGGAATTTTCAAATTTGTTTAATTATGATGTCCCTGATTAGTCATTCTTGGGCTGTCCCTTTTGCACACAAACCAGTGACCTTAATGTTTAGTCCTTGCTTTCACTAGCTACTTTGTTTAATAGTTCTTTTAGCTTTCGTTTGAATCTGTCAACACTGTTTCATCTGCATAATATAAGTTATGGTTACATAAATCATCCTAATTCACTTAATAGTTATCTCATTGTGCAAGTTAAATCTGGTGAAAATACATCATTGCAGAACACCACTTACAATTGTGGTGCACTCAAATTGTTTCAAATCCAGATTGAAGGAGTATATGAATAATCTACAAAGTAAATAAGCATTGATATTTTAAGAAATTAATTTTAAATGAATTTATATAACTTGTGCAGAGTGTATACTAATAATGAGCAAATTCTTTTTTCTTCATCTATTACTTCCAATTAATTTTATGAAATTAAGAGAAATTAAAATTTCAACCACTTCATTTTTATATTAGTTAAAAGCAAGACTTCAGAGAATTTATATAATCAATTAGTTAAAAAAACTTTACTGAAAATTTGCTCTGAATTGTAAAATAAAAAATGAAATAAAACTGACATTTTAATTGCTTTTATAAAGATATATTAAAAATGCTATTGTTTTAAGACCTCCCCACACTAATGTATAATGAATTAATAAGGATTATTTTCATTTTTTTCTTAAATTTCAATTATAAAAATTTACCAAGTTTTAAATCTTAAAATTCTGTATCAATTTCAGCCTTTTAGATGATATTAAGTGAAAACTTTACTAATCTTAAATGGAAAAGCTTAATACAAATCATAATATTTTTGTATAAATGTGCTGATTTTTATAAGTATAATGTGACCATATGCAACATAAAATAAGTTCAATATAGTAAATTTAAAGCCAACATTTCTGAAATTCAATAATACATTAGAGAACATTTCCCTAAATTTTTAAGATGACTAAGTACTTAAAAATTATATAAAAAGGGCACTCACATCATTTTCTTTGATTATGTTTTACAAATAATGTCTCTACAGAACATGTTGACACGAGTATCGAGAAGTTAAAGAATGCATTTCTGCAACATTTTAAACTTAACGTAAATATTTGTTTCAAATCGAATTATACCCAAAATCAGTTAATACTCCTCAATGTTTAAAAAAATTGATTACAGGCATTATTTTGTTTAGCTTTAATGTACTGTGTCACTTCTTGGGATTATCTATTTTCATAAGGATTAAATGTTCACTTATTAGCTAGTGCTTCTCTCAGGATTACTTATACTATTGCTATAAGTTCTATCCTTAAAATGTTAAGGTCCTTAATTGTGATTGCATATAGGTGCAAATAAAGCAAAGGCACTTGAGAGATTTTCATATGGGAAGTTCAAGCATTGCTTTAGAATTCATTTACAAGTGATCACTTCTGCAGTCAGCAGATGGATATGTTTTTGAGTGCAGAATTATTAATATTTACAGAATCTATTCAGATCTTGTTAACTTGTGGGATTTTTAATTGACAACTTAGAAGACTATTTTTACAATCATCAACACTTTGACCACATTGGAGAGCTTCATATTTATGCTTTGTTAGAAAAAAAAAAAAAAAAAAAAAAAAGAAGCCAGGCTCACTTGAAACAAACAGTACTAATGCTGCACTTCTAGGTCATAAATTTTAAAGCCTATCTCAAAAATACATTTCAATCCCTTGAAACATTAAATCCTAATAGAGTTTAATAAATAATGTAATGAAGGCTAATTTTTAATTTTTGGTATCAGAGAAATAAAGCTTTTCCCATGAAGTCTGTAAATTCCTTCTAAGTCTTGGCCAATAAAAACACCTGGTTCTAAAACTGATTTCATAATTTCTTTTTACAATTTAGTAGAATATTAATTCCAGGAATTTTTCTTACAAATTGGCAGTATTTGACACAGATTTGTGACATAAAGCAAAATAAAAATACCAGGAAGAAACTTACCCTGGTCTTTGAATCTTCTGACTGGTAGAAAAATTAAAGAAAGCAGGATGACCACTAACATACAGCTGATTAGTCTGAGCATAATTTACACATTCAGTTGCTCCATTAATATCCTAAGAGAGGAAAAAAAAAAGAAAAAAGTTACAATAAACTTATCACATTAGCTAAATGTGCAATACAAAACTTAATGCCAGAAACTTCGCAAAAATTAAAGCAATAAAATTTATGAACTTGCCAATACAATTTTCATGGCAGTTTTAAATTACTTTACCATGAAAATTTCAGCTGAATACAGCAACAAAAAATCATACTTTAAACATTAGAAATACCTTATAACAACTACACTGGTTGACTATTTCTTTTTCAAATGTTTTGCAAATGGCACATGTTTTTAAGCTATTTTTTAACACTGATTCTGAAAAATCAAATGCACTTTACCCCATCACATTAGGTTTCCTCTGTACAAATGATAGTTTTTTTTTTTTTTGCTCAAAATATGCCAAAATGTCTAATTTTACTGAAGTACCAGAACATGATAATGTAAGTAAAACATTTTATTTTAGGTTCAAGTAACTTATTGTACAGGGAAACACATCCTAATAATCTCTTAAGTGTATCTTCAGCAGTTTCATCTATTTTCTGACCTAAAAGCACTTCATTTTTCTATAGATTTATTACCTGACACCAAGATTCTCTTTGAGGAGGGGAAAAAAAAATTGTGCATGCCATAGGTTCTTATATGCACAAACTTTGTATCTTTTTGTTCACTTCTTTAACTGTTGATGTATATTTGATTAAGTTTTTATTTTGTCTTATTTTTAATAAGGACTAATATATTATTCTTATAATTCTATACCAAAATCACAAAGCACCAAGTATTTTAGATCATAAAATTGGGATTATTGGTGTCAGGTAATGAATCCACAGAAAGTCTTGGTCAGAAAAAAGACTAACTCCTGAAAATACAAGGTGGTTTTCCTTGTACAAGTTACTTGAACCTAAAATAAAATGTTTCAAGGGTTTTACTTACATTATTATGTCCTGGCACTTCAGTGAAATTAGACATTTTGGCCTATTTTTGAGCAAAAAATGGCACCATCTGTAAAGAAGAAACCTGATATGATGGGGTAAAACAGACTTGATTTTCAGAATCAGCATTAAAAAAAAAAAAAAAAAAAAAAAAAAGACCAGTGAAGCAAAGAAATGAACATTAATACTTTGATTTTACAGTTTTAAAAAGCTATCCCATTTTACATACCTCAAATTCAACCAGAGCTTGTCTTTTTTTTGGCATCATGATAACATAACTGAAATTAGAATAATAAAAAAAAAAAAAATCAGATTCAAGAAACACAAAAAATTAATATAAAAAGCAAATTAGAAAGTATTCATAATTCTATGAAACTATTTTTGAAATATATAGTATTGATTTACAATATTTTTTCATAAGTAGATCTAAGTTATAAGCTTGAACAGATTGGTAAAATTTGGTATCATATGCAAGTAATTACTTAAAAATAGGTCACATGGACATGGCAAAACCATTGTGTTAAAAGATTAACCTGACAAATGTTTTTAATGATTTAAAATAGTACATATAAAATTTAGAAACAATTGTTCCTTCATGAATTTCCAGTTTGTCTAATAATAACAGCTGAAAGATTAGAATACTTTCTAAGTCAGTGTTCCTTAACAGGTGCATTCCATGTTAACAGTAATTATTTTTATATTTAAAAAGCTAGAGGCAAGAGACACCAAGCAATGTTTAAAAAAAAAACAAAAAAAAAAAAAAAACAACTTTATTTCTAACTTTGATGATTAATTTTTCCTTACTCCACCCTAGTGTTTTAGATAGTTTCATGTGTGCCCTGAAGAAGTTTCTAATTATCAACAGAACTGCCAATAACTTACAATACAAAATGATGAGACACTCACAAAATTCTTTATCAAATCAAATAATTTTGTGAAGGCTTACTTTATCATTAATATCTTTTTTAAAATATAGCTTGTCTTAATCTATTCTTGAAAGATGAAAGTGCAAAATTTCTCAGCAATCCTTTTAAGACTTGTAAAATCCATGAGAGAGTGAGAGAGCGTGAGAGAGAGAGAGAGAACCAATGATAATTGAAAAGTTTTAATCATAATTTCAATTTATAAAATCTCAAGTGTTATTGTATGTGTATTTATCTTTTGAAGTTGAGAAATCAGCTGCTAATACTGTTCTAACAGAAAATAAAATTAGCAATTTGAACTTTTCCTTTTTTGATATTAAGATTTTGTCTAGTGTAACATGAAATTATGTACTCACCTAATACATCCAAAGTTCTGTAGAGTATCAACTAAATCTTGTTCAACAACTGTCTCAGAAAGACCTCGAACATGCACCACAGGAGAAGGTGAGGGTTTATGTGGATCCTCCATCAATTTGTCCTATAAAAGTCACACATTTTGGTTAATGCCAAGCAGAACATTTTAAGATCATAAAGTTGCCTTCAAAAATAAAATTTACTGTATTAAGTATTACATGTTATGTTGTAGACAATCTTTTAGCTGGCTTCATCCATTTCCTTTCTGTAAAAGCATGTTGAATTTTGGCAAAGATAATTACTATATGTTTAGATAAAAATACTAAAATGCTACATTTCCAAACATCAAATGCTACTATAAACTTATAAAATAATTCTGACAAATTTTAAAACACCTATAAATTAATTTACCCTTAAAACATTCATAGTTTTCATAAAGCTCAAATCGAATGAAAGACGTTTTTATTCAACATATTTATTAAATTATTCTCAATAAGTTTGATTTTTGGTAGATTTCTAATCCAAGTATCAACATAATCTAAAGCTGTATCATCCTATTCAAACTAAGGATGAAGCAACACAGTAACAAATCATTTCATCCAAGCTTATTTGTTATTAACAACTGATGTCCATTCTACAATAAATAAAATTGTATCGGAAATGAAGCCACTAAAGTTTGGACCAATATAAAGCATTTTTGTAATGTTAATTTTATATTGATTGAACCATATTTATAAACTAAATACATTAGTCAAGGCAGTCGAGAAAAGTACAGATGATTTTTTATTTATATGTAAGGAACCATCATTATGCAAACAATGAGTATACTTTTAACCTTAATGAAAAATAGTTTACTATTTTGCAATTCAAAATAATTTTACTGAGAAACAAAGATTTAATATTTAAGGTGCTAGATTATATTAGTATTTTAGGATTATGTCAGTTGTATCAATTGTAAGATTGTTTTAAAGGCTTACTGCTGGTACTCTTAACCACACACACAAAAGCATTCCCCTCAATGAAAACATACAAGGTAAATTAAGTAAAAGGAAATTACAAAATATCATTTTCATATTTAAAATCTGAGAAATATGAAAACTTACTCTAAGAGTCAAATTCTTATCCAGAAATAAAAATGGGAGAAAATAAATTTTTAAGGTATCTTTACATCAGCATTACATTACTTGAATTTTAAATATTATTTTTCAAAATTTTTAACTATTCATACTTGAGAAAGAAATTAAGGAAAAATAGAATGTCATTAACATTGTATAATCCCTTACAGTTTATTGGAAATTTTGAAAGTAAAGGAATTTAAAAATAAATTAAACAATTGTTAATGTTGAGCAACTTTTATTTCCTATCAAAGAATTACTTTAAAATTAAATATTTAAGTTATATATAATCACCTATTCAAATTTAGCAGTTTCAAATAATTATATATCTAGTATAGATAATGTACCATTTCATGAGTTCAATATTTGTATTTAACTTGCATTTGTCCTGACAATTCAATTTCTACTGTTTCTGTAGTTTTGGTCAATTTAAAAAAAAAAAAAATTTTCTTAAGATAATTCTGGGAATGATTTTAGAACATGCTTTTGGCAGACTAGTTTTTCACAACCCCTGAACTTAGAACTGTAAATTCATAATTTACCTAGCTAGAGTGATAAAAAACACAGCTAATTAGAATATCAACTACAAAGATTAGGAAGTGTTTGGGTGCAGTGGATATCGACCTAGAACGAGAAGTTGGGGAGCCGAGTTTGAATTCAAGTTGAATTCCTTGCATTCATTTACGTGCACATACCCTTGGAAAAGGTATTAATCCATCTCTTCCCTCCAATAATGGGTTAAATAACAGGACAGATTGGGTTCTATAGCCTTGGTGGACAACCATTTTATCGCAGAAAGTAATGGCAACCTACTGCGGAATAATTCATCTGCTCTGTCAGTCATGTCTTTTTTGGGACATGATCATCTAAGTGTGTATCATGTATGGCACTTAACTGTCTGACAAAGATCAGGGAGGCCAAATAGTCAAATAGTTTTAGAGTAGGTACTTCCACTCATTTTTGGATACCTAACTTTTAAACGGAATTTTTTGAAATAAAAAAAAGTTTACTTGAAACTTATTTTAGTTTTAATTGAAAGCTAAATGAATAAATTTACTATTTCTAGTAAGCAAAATACTCCGGTGTATTTTTTTTTTTTAATCATATCACCCCGAGCAAGGCGGTAATGCCACTGAAGCGCAGGGGGCTACGTAAGAGTGAAAAGATAAAACCGGAAACCACATCCTAAACAGGGAACAAGGGATGAGCCTCTTCACCTGTTCAATAGACGTGGGTAGAGTGTGAACCGGGTCAAACAGAAATTATACTGATTGGAATCTAAAATTAAGATTTTAAAATCTTTTTGCAATTTTGAGTAATTGATAAATTTAAAAACGAAAGTTAATTCTTGGTTTTAAAAATCTTGCAAAAGCAAAATATACACCCATAACATTTCTGGAAAATCAGCAAATTGAAAGTTAAATTAATCTGATTTACACACATATTACTTATTTACAGCATGAAATTTAGAATAAAAGTATTAAACACTGAGTGTTGATCTTTCTGACCTTTCCCTGTATTATTTGATGTGTGATGACAGCCAGACAGATGCAAGTGTATGGCTATCAGAATTGACAAAATTATCCAAATTCTTTTCTTGTAAGAAGAAACCGTGAAACATAACCATTTAATGTACACATAGAAATACCATTATATATAAAATTATTTTTAAAATACGAAGGCTCAACGTTTTGTATTAAACTTTCCAATTTTTGAAAAGTAAAGTCATCACTTAACACCAACAAATCATTGAAGTATTTTAAAACCTTATAAATTGCTATAATTTTATTAATTTTTTCCCTTCAGACGATAATATCCTTAACTTATATTATTTATTAAAGCAATTAAAAGCTTATCAAATTAAATAATGTCACGGTTTTATTGCATTTTTTTTTATTTTACTGTTGAGAGCGGAAACAAAAGCCAAACATGAGAGAGAGAGAGAAACATGTATATAAGTTTTTAAAGTTTTTTTTTATTTGATTCATTTGTGAATAAATAATGAGTTTCATTAAAATCCGACAATTATTTGATTTTTACAAGAATTTCCAACATTTTCACCAGAAACAAAAAGAGTTACGTAATAAGACATTATCTATTGTCAACTCTCGCAACGATTTGGTTACCCAGCAACGAAAACAGATTTTTTTTTTTACCAAAATTTCGAACGTGTTAAAAAAAATAGAAAATTACTTCATACTTAGGCTGTTTTTTCAGTGATTTAGTAGGTGCTAATTTCACTTATTTCTCTAAAAAATAGAGAAATAAGTGAAATTCTGCAATTTGATCAATACTTTTAAAAACATCCTAAAAATAAAATACCATCAGAAGCCTCAAACTATTTAAAAAACAATATTTAGTAAAATTAGTAGACAAAATAAAGTGCTTAAAGAGCTATGCATGCGCAAATCAGATGAAAAAAAATGAAAAGAAACAAAGTACGACGTCATCAGAAAATAATTTGTAGTAAATGGTAAAAAAAAAAAATTAAAAAAAAAAAAAAAAAAAATGCCAATACCAACTGCATTAACAAGAAACGAAAACCAACAATACTTTTTATTAAAATAAGACTTGTAAAATGTAGGTTGGTGACAAGGAGAGAAACAAAAAAGCGAAATTAAATTATGATTAGCTTTCAATTCCTAAATGCAAAGTATTATTAAAACGGCGGACCTGAAGCAGACTACCACCACGTTTATTTTCGTTGTTTTTCTTTTTACTTTTTTCAGCGCAGTCCTATCGATTTTTACTTAAACTTTCCGATTATCAAAAACAAAAAAAATTTGAAAAATTACAATATTTAAACAAATTGGAGAGGAGGGGATCAGTTTCTCATACAACGTTAAATCGATCATCTATTTTCAATCCGCTCGCGTTGGGGTCGCTTTGTTTATATTAATTTTGTTGTTTTTCATTTTTTTAAAAAACTTTTTTCAGCGCAGTTCTATCGAGTGTTACTTAAATTTTCCGATTATATATATAAAAATGAAAATTTACAATATTTAAACAAATTTGGGGTGAGGGTCAGTTTCTCATACAACGAACGTTATCGTAAATCGATCCTCCATTTTCAATCCACTCTCAGTGACTATAAGGTCGTATGAGAAACTGCCTCCACCCCCAATCGTTTAAATATTTACATTTTTGCAATTTTTTTTTGTCATTCGTAAAGTTTAAGGTGTAAAAGATAACATTGCACTGAAAAAAGTCCCCAAAAATTAATAAACATTTACAGGTGGCGGTAATGTCATACCGGCGACTGGTTTCAAAATGGAGGCTCGATTTACTATAACGTTGTATGAGAAACTGATCCCCTCCTCACGAAAATGTTTAAATACTGAAAATTTTCAAGATTTTATTTTTGTCAATCGTAAAGCTAAGGGGGTAATCGTTAGGACTGCGTTGAAAAATTAAAAAACCTGGTGGTAGTCTGCTTTAGGTTCCCGATCTAAAAATGCCTAAGTAAAAAAACACAAAAAACTTTTTATAATCAAAATATAAACTCGTTCACAAGTTACATTTTCGACACTTCTTACTTTAAAAAGTCTTTAGTTCACACGATACTTTTACGATATCGACAAGGTTTTACTTTTACTTTCAAGAGACAGTGCCACCATTTTATTTGAATAAAAAACACAAAAAACAAAAAAAAACCCACTATTTTGTTCAGTTTTACGGCCACATAAAAGGAATGGTGGTGCCACTCAGTTGAAATTAATCTAAAAAATTGTTTCCGACAAAGACTTCTTTTTATAGTTGATTAACCATTTAAACATAAACGTTTTTAAAAATAAAGAAAAAACAGCGACTGCTCATGATATTTTTTATCATTAAATTGAACCGAAATCGAATTGATTGGGGGGGGGGGAGGGAGAGAAAGAAGATGACTTGCAGAAATGTTTTTTGAGCAGTCTTGTTGCTAGTCATGCAAACAATTATTATGTAAGATGGAGTAAGGGATTTTGTGGTTAATGATGACAGTACCGTTGTTGAGCACTTGAATATTGCTGTAGTGGCCAGAAAAAGAAAAAGCTAGCACTTGCGCACATAAATTTATGTACAAATAAATCGCTGAATAGTTTAAGCATTGAAGACCCACAATGTCTATAGTTTGCAAAGTTTGTAAGATCAACAATATTTTTTGTAGATATCGCCACTAATTTTTTTATACTTAAGGTTTATGAATTTTTAAAAATGAAAAAAAGCATCAAGTTTTCTTTTTAGCTTTAATTGAAAGCTAAAATGATTATTTCCAGTAAGAAAAATACTCCGGTCTATTTTTAAAAATTATATAAATTGGATTGGAATAGATTCTTTTTTTTTGGGGTGGGGGGTGGGGGGGAGTTGCTTAAAATCATTAAAAATTAATAATTTTGAACATTTTTAAACTAAAGTTAATTCTCGGTTCAATCGTGCAAAAAATAAAATTTGTGACACATTGAGAATAAGCAAATGTAAAAGTTAAATTCTGAGTTAAAAATAAAACAAAACGTAGTATATACAAACATTTTTAACCACGGGAGTCTTGATTTTCTGACGTGGTAAGTATGGAGCAGCATTGACAAATTTACGAATTAAGTGAAAGCTGTTTTATTAGTTTTAAAGGGAGGACAACCCTTAAAACGTGACTTTTTAAATGAATTAAATGATTTTTTCTCGAGTGGTGTTTAAAAATAATAATAAAAAAAAAACAACTTCATTTGTGAATATGCATTGAAAATTTCATTAAAATCTGATAATTGTTTTTTTTTTTGCAGGAATTAAAAAAATATCCGTGTTTTTCACCAGAAAAAGATGCAAAAACACTAATTGTAAATATTTTACGCATAACGCAAGAAAAAAAAAAAAATCGAACGTGCTAGAACGGATTAAAAAAACAATAATTTGGAGTTCCTTAGAACTTTAGTTACAAAAACAATACTTAAACATTCCGTCGATAAACTTAACTTTAGGCCCCTTTTCACACTATGCTGGTTTAAAAAAAAAAGGCACCGATATTGAAACATTTTCATATTTTCAATTTTTATGAAAAAAGCACATCATTATTTCTCTCTAAAGTATGCATTTAAAAAGTAACGACTAACCTTTATTAGTACATACAATTGAATTCTCTTACCAAGATAATCATCAGATCAAATAAATGATCAGTACATAAATGCGAACTGAATAAATAGTTTGTTACGTACTGTGCATATTATAATCTAATTATTGCTGTATTTTATTTACTGGATAAATATAGTGATATGAAAAATATTCTCTCTTTGACGCGGGTTGATAACAAATGCAAAAAGTTATTCTTTAGGAATAACTAATAAACTTAAATGGGGAAAAATAAAAATAAAGTGTGTTAATAAGCAACGGTGAATGTCACAATTCACTTAAATTTCATATCAGCAACTAATCTTATTGTGCATATTACAATACATACTTTTGCACCGTGTTTTAAAACATTTGCAGAAATTAAAGCTTTTTTTCAAAAGAAAAACAAACGTAACGATTAAGAGTTTGTGTTTTGAACTTGATTTTCTGAGTTGAGAGTGGAAACACAAACAATGTAAAAATTATTTCGGATTCTAATGCTTTCTTTAAAACTATTTAATCGTCAACGTTGTTAATCGAACAGTTCGATTCTTGTTCGTTCACTAAAAATAGGCCGACAAGTGAGAGCATTAGCAACAGTAGCAGCAAGCAAGAGATCCATGTACAAATCAATGTGCGTGTGTGGCTGAAAAAAAGAGTAGATGGTTATAGCCTCTTGCAATTATTAGTAGACTAATTGGATGATTAGTTGAATTACAAAAAAAAAAAAATCTTAAGAGAAATTAGGACGTAAAAATTCCAACATTTTAAAGATTTTCCCACCCTTATAAAGTTCAATATACAGCTTGCTGTTGCTAGCTTAAGGGATATCATAGGAGGAGTCTTACTCTCTTTGGAGTTGAATTTAATTTTCAATGTAGATAGATTTACCTAACATTAAAATATCTTAAGTGTTTATAGAATAAAATATTTGTTGACTAAGACAAGATAACTATTCTAAAATATTTAATGATTACTTTAGGGCACAACTCTCTCTATTCAATAAAAGAGGAAAAAACAAAAAACAAAAAAAACAAACACGTGTAGTGTCCTACTGCAATCAGTCTTATTAATTAATATTCATTTTTTAATATAATCAACAACTATTAATATTATGCAACATCGAGCCCAATTTTAAAATTAAACACCAAAGAAACCAAGATTTTAAAATTATTGTTTTTAGCTGAGTTAAATAAAGGCTAAAAAGAGAATTTAAAGAGCTGTAGGTATTTTAAACTTTCAGTGGCTTTTTGTTTGCAAGGTTCAAAAAAGGAACGCCGATAAAGAATTTATTTGAATAAACAAGTCTTAAAGAAGAAAAAAAAATTTTTTACATGTCTAGCAGCTCGATATAGCGTAAATATGGACTAGGCCGAGGGAATTGCAAATTTTGAAATGTCACTTGTACATAAGCACAAATAAAAAAAGGGGGGGGATTAAAAAATAAACATAAGAGAAATTGAAAATGATATTTAGCTTTTACTGATGATGTACTTAAAAATGTAACGACACATTTAATCAATAACGTGAGAGATTAATTACTGCTTTGTGTTGGTTTTCCCCCAACTGACATTTTTAAGTGCGTGAGATAACGTACTATACATAAAAATTTCAATTTTTAGAAATATTTCAGAGAATTAAGGATACTGAAAAACATTTTTCTACTGATGACACCGAGGTATTTACAAAGCAGGATAATATAGCTTTAAAATACATTTTCTATAAATAATACTTAAATAGTATTCTTTTAAAAGGACAGAACGGATTCTGTAGAAGTCTTTGTTCCGTTAAAAAAAAAAAAGAAAAAAAAAAAAGGCGATGAAGAGATGAGATTTAAAGCAACTCCCAGCAGTCTAACTACAATCAAGCAAGCGTATAGTATGTGTTTGCAGCATAAAACGTTTATTTATAAAATATAACAGATTGGATTGAAGTAGAGACCAGTTTTCTCCATATTTTATATCTGTAGGGAACTGACTGAAGTGCAGCCATCATCCATCGTGCTAACTCAGACAACGGAAATGAAAAATTGAAATCAATTCTCAAAAGAAAATGTAATCAAACACGTTTCTAATGTGCTAACAACAAAGAAACTAAAAAAAAAACAAAAAAAAAAAAAACCCACCTAAACTCTCATTTACCAAAATAAGAAATATGTAAAAAAACAAACAAAAAACAAAACAAAAAATAACAATCTATACACACACACACACACACACAAGCATGTCTGCTTAAAATAAAGAGTCCATAATGACGATCATGAGCCGCAAACCGGCAAAAACCCAGATTTCGATTTAGAGTAGAAATTCTTTCAACTCGATAGCAAAATTACTTTCTAGCAACGAAACGTGTTTCTAGTAGAAAACTAACATGACTTACTTTTCCTCCTTGGTTCATTCCATATCCATTATTTTCAGTTTTTTGACGCTTCGCTACATGACCCTCATAGGTCGCCATTTTCAATATCTAATGCTTACAGTGTACAATGCCAGCAACTCAGTATGCAAGAATTGCTACTCTCGACACCCGGTTGCCGCACGTTGTTAAAGCGAGGGAGAGCTCTATTCGGGAAGAGATCAGAAAGGGAGAGAACAAGTAAAAACAAATGATTTACTTGCTAAAAAGAAAATTCTTTTCTTTTACTTTCTTTTTTAAGAAGATTAGAATATAAAATGTTTGAGCTAGATTATTGATATTGAGTATAGTATGAATCAAAAGTAACTGACTGTATTTACTTAAAAAAAAGAAAAAACTAGTAAGAAATTACATTACATTTAATAACGGTTAAGAAAGCGCGTTTTGGGTAGGAGGCTATATCACGTGACACAGCTCCTTTTTATATTCTTCTTCCCCGCCCTCCGCTTTCTCACCCACATTCGTACATAGATTTTATATAAGTAGGGGTAGAATTAGCGTCTTCTGCCTTCGTTTGACTTTGAAACAGAAATAACAAGAATACCCCCCTCCCCCCCAATCTTAGGTATTATTATTATTATTATTAATACAGATAGAAGTACAGTACATAACTATTAAAAATTAATGATGTCCAAACTCATCAGATGAAAAATTTAACAGAAAAGTGATTCGTTGCACAAAAGATGGAAAGACAGTCAAGAAGAGGTATAAACATAACAGTAACACTTAAAATAATTTTTATAAATGTTAAAGATCTTTTTCACTTTTAAAAAGAATTTGCTTGAAGAACAAGCAATGGAAAGAAAAGGAAATATTCAACTCAAAAGTAAACTTTTAGTATTTTTTAAAAGTGATTTTGTCATTTTTGTCAATTAAAATATTCATAAAAGCGCGTAAAAAGCACAGTTAATTTTCTAAAACATCGCAAGCACGTGATAGTTGGTTGTTTGAGAGGTTATCTTCAAATTCAGTACAGGTAAAATATGTAAAAAACAACAGTATGAAAGAAAAACAAACATAATTCAGAAGAAGAGTAGGAGTCCTGGAGGGAGAAGGATACCGAAAGTGAAATGGATTATGTGCACTGCATGGTGATTTGATGAGAGGAGGGGGGGGATAATGTCGAATTAGCTTACAACACTTTTTACGTATGTTTTCATGATATATTATGACACGTGGTGGCTTGGAAATATGTAGACTGTTGCATATAGATATGTTAAAAAAGGTTAGTGACGTACGCATAGCAAGTAAACAAGCACTGAAAAACGTGCAAGTTTGGATAGAAAAGTATGACAATGTAAAATAGTTCCACTGACAATTAAAAATAAGCATAGAAGTTTACCCTAATCTACAATTAAATAAAATCTTAAAAAAATGAAATAACAATGAAGATTTTTTTTTAAGCAGGATTGATATTTTTGGTAGGAAAGGCTAAAGGCAGCTTCTTACTTTTTGTTTGTAGGTAGGTACGTTCTGATATTGCAGTGGTAGTAAATTAATATTTTAGGATATTTTTTTTTTGAAAAATCTCAATGGAAGGGAGTCGTTGCCCTAAGGACACTAAATAGCCTTGTGCCCCATGCAGGCCGGCAAGATTTCAGGTCTTAGTAGCACAAAAGTAAGTAGTGACACTTAGAGTTGATGGTTAGTACTTTAAGTGGTGACGTCAACCACCTTCACTACTAATGTCTAATCATTCACTCTTATTTTCTCTGCGCATGTGTTATAATATTTCTCTACTGCCTACTCTAAAATCTTTTTTTTTACTTATAAATTATTACTCCAAAAATATTTCTTAAATTGTTTTAATTATAATCTCAAAAATTGTTTTTCTTTTTTATGAATGATATAGTTTTTAAATTTTCGCATTTTCCCCGTCGTCCTCCCTTTCTCTCATTGTCCATTTTCATAACACAAAATAAATGCACACATGGATCTGCATTTGCAGTTGGCCACGTGGTTGACTCTGCGATCCTTGCAGAAGATCAACTGATGATAATCATGATGCTTGTTGAATTTAATTCATGAATTGGTCAATTTATTTTATAAATTTTAAGAACATTACACGTAGTATTCTTTTAGATCTTCTTGCACGTCATTTACTTCATTTCAGGTTAAGAAGTTTTAAATGACGACTACGATTATTTACACATTTTTTTTATCATAAAAAAACATTGAAGAAATATCGTTTAAATTTAGAACTTTACATCTTCATCTGAATGATATTTTAACTTACACAAACAACATTAACAACTCAGTACTTAACATAATAAGTTAACAATAACATACAACTCTAATTTATGATTATTTGCAAATGATAATGAATAAAAATTTAGTTTAAAAAATCAGAACAAGATATATATAGGACTTTTTGTTTTTTGTTAGCTCTGAACGGGACGGACTGATCTCAAAATAAGAGAGTCTTGATTTGTTATATCGAAAATACGTTTAAGTGCAATTGAAGAGTAGCAATAATAGTTATGTGGTAATAAATGATGATGCATTATCGTGGAAGGTAAAAATGACAATATGTGCAGTAAGTACTTGTACTACGTTTAACAGTTAAGTACTGTTGATGTTGATGTCGAGTCTACCTTACCAGTGAGTCTGTTTTGGTCTTTTTAACTCTGTTTATGCCGATATCATCATCTACTGTGTTGTTAAAAATGCACAGAAAATGTGATGGGTGTCGCCGTCACAACACTTATTCCCATCGTCAGCATCATCACTATCATTAACATAAAAGTAGTTGTAGGAAGACGGTGATGATGAAGGCAAAGAATAGAAATGATCGCACCGCACTGCGATAATGTTAGAGGGCGATTTGTTTTTACCACATCTCATAATACAAATTGATTTTATTTTAAAAAATTGAATGTTAATATTTTGAGATTACTGGTAAAGAAATTGAAAAGTAAGGCTTTATTATTACGTAAATAAATACTGTACTCACAACACTAACAGTAAGCAACTTATGAAAAATAAAGTAAAGTATCTGCAGACAGGAAGTGGCCAGAAGTAAAAGTGAATAAAAAAGAAAATGACCGACTTTAAAAATTATTTAAAATAAAAAAGATTTTAAATCATATTATTGTGAGAGAATCATTATGGAATATGGATCTTTTTCTTTTGTTTTATCTTTGGTCGCTTTTTTTTCAGGCGACTGTAATAACGACTATTGGTAAATGACTAAGTTGCTCAGCGGATAGAACTTTTTAAACCGTAACCCTGTGGCCTGATTTTTACCCTGAAACTGTATAAGTTACAAGAAGTTTTAATTTTCTTTTCTTTGTCCAATCATTTTGGGTGGTACATCAGGTCTGATGTAGGCTAATAATTATCTATTTTACCCTTTATTACAAATGAATTAGTCAAAGTGTTAATAATAAGAGGTCCTAAACTGATCATTATTAAAAAAAAAACTCAAAAAAGCCTTCATCGTTTTTCTCTTTTTGTTGCGATGGATCTTCTTGTGCTTTACACTTCTAAGTTACAAACTCTACTAGTCTCTATTCGTTACTTGAATGTGGAAAATATTATTTTAATTTATAATTTTTAACCCACTACTTTGAGAAGTAAAAATGACAAAAACATAGACCGTTTTAGTTTTTTACGATCTCTAATTCGACCAATGAGCTACACCGGCAACAGTAATAATAGTTTTAACTTTGAGTAGTAGAAGCAGTAGCAACATATTCCCTCATTACTCTTCACTCCCCCCCCCCCCGTTAACGGATTTTACTTCCTCCTCCACCTACTCCTCTTCCAGTTCGGGACAAGTCCAATCGACCGACCCAGCCGATCAATGGCAGTTTTCTTCGTCTTTTTCACTTCTTGTGTTGTGCACGCAGGGCCCGGTCGCTGTTGTTGTACGGCAAACTGACATCATCATCATTATTCTCATTCCAGGCTTCTATCTCTCCCTTCTTCGGTAAACATTTTCGAGTTGATCCTACGAGGTCATCCTATTAGTATTAATTAAGAAAACTAGCATGTGCCTGTTTGGCACACACTCACAGACAGTAGTAGTCAGATGTGAATAAGAAGCACTTTTAAATTTATGACGTCCCGTTTCAAAACACTTATTGAAATGTCTCATTCAGTTTTTGTTCGTAATTTTTTAATGGGTTGTGCCATTGCCATTTAAAATCAGGATTCCGGTTATCTTTTGAAACTTTAGTGTTTCATTTTTATTTTTCTATGGCTGAAATTAAAGAAAACCATATCATTTGATTAGTGGCATAAATGAAATTAAAATAAAAATACTTTCCACAAATCCTGTTCGCATAAAAGGAGCACTGTACTTAGGGCGTCCCATCACCAAACTTAAAAATTGGGAAGTAATAAATAAACGCGTGTTACAGTCTCACAAGGGTGCATTCATTCCACAATAATATACACACGCAGTGTTGTTACTGTTAGTGTTACTGTTGTATGAGTAACGGATGTGTCTTATTGTGAGGAAGAAAAACAATTTAAATTTTAAATGAATTATCAATCTCTATCGGAAATTTTATCACAATTTCAGCTTTTAAGCTCATTTAATAACTCATTGATTGAATTATTGTTTGTCACTAAGTTACAGTTTTCTTTTCTAATGCTTGTAGTCAAATATTAAAAGAAAAAAAAACATGCCATAACCTGTGCCGAAGAAAAGCGAAGAGCATTGTTTTGATTAAATAAAACAAAAACTCAAATCACCATTTGTAGGCAGTTAGTGACTGACTATCAATTAAGACATCAGGTCTTAATTTTTTTTTTTTTGCACGAGTAAATTAAATTAAAAAATAAAAATGCTACCGTATTTTTTTTTACTTAATGTCATTTTGTTGGCATCAAATAAAAAGGTTGATAAAAATAAAAATTAATTTACTTTTAACATTTTCTCAATAATCGAAAATAAGAATATTGCTTGTGAACAGTATGTTTTGATGTAAAAATTTCTGAAATGAATGAACAGGTGAAAAGTTAATTTTACTAACATATTTTAAATTTTCAAAATACACTGTACAATTTTGTCTTTTTTCAGTTGACTTTCAAACTTGAATTAATTACAATACATGAAGAACTATTTTTGGGAGTATTCCATCTTCAAAAATTCTGGGGATTTCTTGTTACCTAATGCTGTAAAAAGGTATTTTAATTATAAGATCCATTATGAAATGTAATTTTAAGAATAAGATTAGCCTTTAAATTTAAAAATTTCAAATTGAACCGTAATTTCACATTTCTAAGGGATTACAATTACATTTAAAATAAAAAACCTAAACAAACTTCTTTATAGTTGAAGACATATCATTAAAAAGTTTGTGAAATTGTATGAATATCCTAAGAATTTTTAAATTTATCTCACGTTGAAATAAAACAATCATTTAGAGGGAAGTTTTTCTGCTATTAGAATATTTTTTTTATTCATATATAAGAACTATTCTGTTATGAATAAAAAGAAAATCTTATCAGTTTTCTCCATTTAAGAAAAACGTTGCCATGGCTGCCTAGCACATTTTATGACATTTTTGAAGATGCACAACTTGTTAATTTATTTGACCATTATGATGGTACATTCTAGTCTTTTTCCTATGCATTGATGTTTTTTAGTTCATATTTCTAAAAAAATATGCAGTAATCAGATTTGGTGTTGCACTCAAGAAAAAGTGACTGCTGGAAAAGAGATACACAAAAAGATTTTTGGTGTTGGCTTTTTGGAACTTCATAAAAATAACGAGATAACGTCATTCTTCAACTGAATGAGATGATTTTTAGAAGGAAAATATTGTATAGTAAATGTTTGCTTTATATTATGGTGGTTATGTCTACTTTTTATATGGTGTATTACATACTTCGATGTTAGTAAGTCTTCTTTCATCCATTGAAGGCAGATAATGAAGTCAGTGTTACTGTTTGATCATTAACAGGTATACTCTTTTTATAAATAATCTTTTTATGGATACTATTATTAGATGTACTATTTTTTTTGTGATGATCATACTATTCAAGATAAAAAATCAGCTGTATATTACCGAAAACGTTCATGCTTCATCAAGAAATCTACTTTTCATTTGTAAAATCTACAACTCAGTAGATTCTACTGTAATAGATTCATTTTGCCCTTAAAAAGACATCATAACTATATAAAAAATAATAAATTAAAGTATATATTGTGTAGGCTCAACTTAAAATATTTTGCATTGACTAAAAAAGATATCTAGTTCATGAGATATCCTGTTAGAACTGAAGGCTATTCTAACAATTTTAAAGACTTTTTTTTTAATTATTTACTTTTTATTATTATTTGATTTTTATTCAATATGCAGCTATAATAACAATATCTTTCCGTAGTAATAAAAAAAAAATGTTTGAAAATATAGTCCAGCTGATTAATTTAAAGTCAGAATATTTTTTTAAGATTAACTTGTTTGAAATATTTATACTTTTGTAAAAGGCTATTTTATTTATTATTCAATAATTTCTGTCTGAGTTTCTTGGATGAGAAGTTATCATTATTTACACTACATTTGGTTGGACTAAATGTCCTCATCTTTGTTATTATCACATTGTTTTGTTTTGTCCATTAAATTTTCTTCAATTCTTGGGCTGGGTAGTTCAGTCTTAAACTCAGCAGAAAGAGGGTGATATGGACAGCAGAACAAGAACAATCTATTCTTGTTGATTAAATAAAGTGTTCAGTTCAAAATTCCTTAAAGGTTACCTGGATTGACAGACACCTGAAGAAAGCCAAAAAACACAATGGCCAAAATGTTATGAAAACTAAAAATATGAAGACAATAAATAGTGCAAATGTAAATAATGTAAATAATGTAATTAATGATCATTACTTTAAATTTTGTTTTACCCTTAGATATATCCTATTTTTGTTATATATGCACTAAAATCTCATTTTGAATTAAAATAGTCTACATCAATCATAAAAACAAAAATGTAAATTTTCTACTGCCAAAGTTTTCTTGTATAAATTTGATAAGTAAACCACAATTACCATATGTCAGTATATTAAACATAATAGTTATATCTACTTGCATTAAAGAACTTTAAATTTTAATTTATTAGTGTTTGTGTTGATATTCTATTTAATCATTATAATTACAAGAAATTATTTCTAAAGTCAATATTATTTTTATTGTAGATCTTATGTTTCTAGTATTTTGTATCGGCCGAGACTGATTTCTTAGTACATTATGAATCATAGTATAAACATGCAGCTTGTTATAGGAAGCCTATCATTTTCTGTCTTAATTTCTGGGATAAGAAGTTATCAGTGCTGTATAGGATGTGGTCTACAAAGTTCTGTCACTGGTATAGTATGCGGTCTACCTTAAAAAGTGTATTATAAGGAAGTGTCATAACTGTCTGGTAAGGGTTAGGGAAAATAATTAGTTTCAATAAATAGCTGAAGACTTATATCTATAAATATACTCTTACGGAGGTAGGACACATTCAAACCAGAGAAGCCACATACTGTACCAGAATCCATGTTGTAGGCCATATACTATACTGGCACCAAGTTATTATTATTTATAAGCAAACAATTGTCTTAATCTTTGTTGTTATTATCACAGCAAGGATGAGGACAATAGTCTATCATTTTGTTATGATTTTTGAGGTATGGTTAGCAAGCTTTATGTAATTGGTATTCATGTTAATGCTTTAATAGATAAATTTTTATTGATTCAATATTCAGATTTACACTGTGCCCATTTAAATGCAATAATCCTTATTCTGCCTGAGATTACTCTGAGATATTATCACAATGCTTTTCAATAGTCTTTGTTGATTCTTAAGTTTTTTTTCTAGTCTCTTTATTTAATTTATATTGTATCACAACATTTTTCTGCTAATGTGCTCAACTTCTTTTTAAAATTTTTATGTAAAGTTTGACAAAGTTTCAGCAGTCATTTAACATGTAAAACTCTCTTCAAAATGATATTCACTAATTCAGTTGAGGATATCAATTTGTTTCTCTTCATTAAGAAAGGAATCAAGATCAGTTAAATTTGAGGCCCCATACAATGTTTCATGATGGTACTGGCAAAAATAGCCCAGTTCAAGAATTTCTTAAACCACAGTACCTTATTAATGCAATGTTTAGGTAGTAGTTAAGAAACAGATCCCCAGAAACTATACCTAGTCTTATATATATATATAAAACTAATATTTTCCAAAGTCAGATGGCTATTTCAATGAGTGAATTTAACACCTGTGTCATTAGTAATAACAAAACATTATGGAAAAATAAATTGGTTTGTGTGCGTGTGTAAAAATTGGAAGTAAGAGTAGAGAAAAAAAAAGAAAGAAAAGTAAAAATGTGTCAGATCCTTGCTGTTGGAATTTGTAAGTTTGTCACTTTGGTGACAGAAGCAAAAAAAGATACAATAAAAAAATAAATTAAAAATAAAAAAAAATGTAAGAAAGAAATGGGTCAGATTAAATAATGACCCTACAAGGTCACTGTTAAAGGGTCATGAATAATGTTAATATAAAAATAAACTGGTTAAATAACTTAAGTTAAAAATTATATCCAGAAGAAAAATAGATATAAGAGCAGGGAGCTATTATATAATATCATTAAACTATATGCCTAATAAGAAGCAATGAAACAACTATTTTAAGGAATTTTAATTTTAGATTAATTATTAAGAAATTGTATCTATGATGGCATTAATACCAAAATAAACAGATTAAAGGAATTTTAACTTTAAGCTAATTATTATTTTCCTTCTAGTTTTATATTTTATTTTTGGCCCAAGTGATATTTAACCTATTTGTTTTGGTATTAATGCTATGATACATTTAAATTTAATCTAATTTCCTAATAATTCATCTAAAATTAAAATTCCTTTTAATAATTGTTTTAACTCTTCTTATTAGCAATATAATTAAATTATACTATGTAATAATTTCCTGTACTTAAATTTATTTTCCTTCCAATTTTATGTTTTATTTCAACTTAAGCAATATTTAACCTGTTTATTTTAGTATTAATGCCTAATAATTTCCTAATAATGAGTATGAGTGTGTGTGTGTATATATATATATATATATATATATATATATATATATATATAGACACACACACACACACACATATACACACCCACATATATATACATATTTACACACACACACACACATGTGTGTGTGCATTTTACTGCTCACTCACAGAAGACGTTGCTGAAATATATATATGTATATATGTGTGTTTTACCACTCACTCACAGAAGACTTTACTGAAATATATATATATATATATATATATATATATATATATATATAAATTGTAATTTTGTTTTATAATGGTTTATAAAAGCATAATTTCAAAGCACAACATTTTTCATGTTTCAGAACAGTACTGTTCTTCTTCAGGTGATATATTAAAATAAATAGTGAAAATTATTTATTTTGAAAATATAAGATGAATTCATGTTTATTTAGAAAATTAGAGAGTGGTAAAACCATTAAAATAACAAAATTACAAAGCTCTACTCTGTATTGACCACTCTTTATAAAAGTAAATGCTTTAACAGTGGGTTTTAATTTATGTGTTCTTTCACTCTTTGATAATATATATATATATATATATATATATATACCTAAGTGAATAAAGAACGAAGAAAGTATTAGCAACGTTCAAAACATTAATTTAAAACAGTGCTCAATATAGAAATAGAGCTATGAATATTTATTATAAGTATAGTTTAGAACATGTACAAATTATAATTTACTAAAAAAGTGTACATTTTGTTTCAACATCGAAAAAACAATGTCTCATCAGGTAGTTAATAATGATGGTACTAAACATTATTTTTGAAAAAGAAGATTAAAAAATCTCACTTCCCCTTTATTTTGGGAGAATTGTATGAGGTAAAGAGGATAGAAAAGAGAAAACAAAAAGGAAATCTAAAAAAAGGGGTAAAACGAAAAGGAAAGAGAGATACATAAGAAATAAAGAGCGTAGGAAGGCAGGAGAGAAAGAAAGAGCTAAGAAGAAAAAGCCGATGATAATGGTTCAGAGAGAAATAGACCCAAAATTTGGTAGGAGGTGAAATATAGATAGATAGATACACAAGGGTCACGCAATGTCTGGGCTTAACAAAAAGAAAGAAGTGAGAAAATGCATGGAGTGAAGAAAGTGTGGGGGGAGAGATGACAGTAAAAGATGTAAAAGGAATAGAAATGTCAAAATGTCAAACAATTGGCTGAAAGTGGATTGCAGTTAGATATATTCGTTGTTACGTAGTATACACTGAAACTTGGCATTTTTTAAAAAATGATGAAATCACATACGCAATCATGAATTATCTAAAAAGTGCAGATCTAGGGATATTTAGAAGAACCGCACGAAAATATAAACTCATTAGTGCTAATATAATAATTTGATGAAGTATATTAAAAATTTAGAAATTAAAAATTAATTTATATAAAAAAAATTTAAGAATTAAAAATGTTACAGGAGGGATATCATACAGTTAGAAGTGAATATCGTGGTACTAAGATTAATACTATAAAGGTTTATTGTTTCTAGAGATCCAAACTTTAGATTTAGTAATTTTAGCAAGATTGTAAGGTTAGTTCTTTAATGTGTTTGCAATTTATTGTGGTTTCATGCCACTGGTTTAGTAATATGTCACTCCTCATGTATTTAATGATTTCCATTTTTTCATGTAGACAAAGAAAACATGATCTAAATGTTCTAGCCTGCTTGAGGATTTTCCATTTAACTTTAGGTGTCTTATTTTTGTTTTTTATCTTCCAAAAATATTTAGAAAGTGATGTCATATTTTGTTTGTCCTTGTTGTTCAAGGATGAGGGGTGATTGTAAAAGCACTTTTTAAAAAAGTTCATAGTATTTTTGATACAAATTTTAGCATCCTTGGGATTCTCCACAAATGAAATCAAACATATATATACCAGGGATTTTGTTAAGCATTTATTAGGTATTGGACATCGGTTTGGATTTCTATAATTACATGAGTTACTGTTATGGGGCAAACTGACATGGATGTTAGAGTTGTTTTTGTTGTATGATTTCAAAATTTTATGTAATTTAATTACTTTTTCAAAGTTGTTGGAGCAACTGTAACTGAGTTTTATTATATTTCTATTGAAAATTTTGCTCAAAGGGTTATTTTTGGGGAATATTTATCACACTGTGCCCACCCATCAGCTGGACAGCTGTGAGAAATATGGAAGTGTTTAGAGACCTTGTTTAGGGCTGTTTGCTTTATGACTTCAAAGTGAGCTTATCAGCAGCTACATCAAGTCACATCATATGTCAAGCCTTTGGGGATAGTGCTGTATATAAAATATATATTTGCAAGGCATTGGTTTTGAAAATTCAAGTCAGGAGATTTGTCTCTCCATGATGAGCCTTGCAGTGGATGACCACAGGTCTTGAATGACAGAGTCCTGAAGGCAGCCATTGAAGAGGACAGTCGTCTAACGTGTGGTGAATTTGCAAGACAGTTCAACATTTCCAATGAAACAGTTAGACTTCACCTGCACTGCCCAGGTAAGACATACAAACTGAGCAAATGGGTTCTGCAAACGCTGTTGGAGGTCCACAAGGGACAACAAGTGGCAGCCTGCGTATCGCTGCTTTCTTGCTACAGTATCACATCCTTATTCAATTGAGTGCTTACCAGTGATGAAAAGTGGGTTCTGTACGAAACTCAAACATTCCAGACATTGGTTGTCTCTTCAGGATGCTGTCCCTCACACCGCAAGAGCCTATGCACCCATGCAAGATTATGCTTTGTGTCTGGTGGACAGGTCAAGTGGTTCATTATGAACTGCTACCAAAGGGCCAAATGGACAATGGAGACCTATACTTGCAGCAATTGAAACATGTACAACACGCATTGCACCAGAAGGAGCCAGCACTGGTGAATCACAAAGGTATGCTTTTCCTCCATGACAACGCCAGGCCGCGTGTCATGCGAGTGGTCAGAGATACCATACAACAATTTGGGTGGGCTACTTTGTGCCATCCAACTTATTCACCTGACCTTGCGCCATCCGATTACCACCTCTTTCACTCCTTGGATAATCATTTTCATGGGAAATTCTTCACCAATGAAGCAGACTTGTGCAAAGCCCTCACGGACTTTTTTGCATCAAAAACCCCTGAGTTCTACTGCAAAAGCATTGAACAGCTGGAGACATGTTGACAAAAGATGCTGGATGCCAATGGCTATTAATTCGAAGACTAAACATAAGTTACACATACTGTGAAGCGTTGTTTTCTTTTCCTTTAAAAATAGAACATTTTAGTTTCTGTATATATATATATATTCATTAAATATGGCCAACAAGGTAGATTTAATTAATTTTTATTAAGTTTTTCCAGCATACTAATATTTTTCCATTTTGTCAGAGTTAAGGAATTATGTTATGATTCTTGAAAAACTTAATAAAAAATTAATTATTCTATATTGTTCTGTTACCCAAATATACATTAATGTATGTATATATATGTATATATTTTATGAAATTATACAAAAATTTACCACATATTTGAATTTTTATTTGTTTAATATTATTAATTTTTGATGAATGCTCATATCTGAGTGCAATGCCTGTTTTATATATATATATATTTATACATATATAAAATGAAACAGTACTTTATAATTTCCACTAGTCTTAATCGTTTGAGAAATTGTTGGGAAAATATCTATTTTCTGGTAAGAATTGAACTTGAATATTTCCAACACAGTAAGACATGTCTGGTCTGCTGTGTGATCAACTCCTAATGATTTTGGAAGTTCAGCTTGTGCCTGATATGCGTCTTCAAGAAGTAATGCCTTTAATTCTTTGTTATTAAATTTTTTTGATGTGCCAGAGTGTTCTTTTTCTTCAACATTGAAATCGTTATTTTTGAAGCGTCTAAACCAATCTCTATATATTGTTTCCGACAAAGCATGGTTGCTGTATGTCTCAGCAAGAATTCTGTGTGCTTCAGCTGCTGATTTGTTTTCAATAAATTAGTGCAGTGAGAAAGGCAGTAAGGATGTGTGCGACAACTATTGCGGAATATCTCTGGTTTTTGCAGTTGGCAAAGTCTTCTCAAAATTCTTTTTAATCATTTGCCTGACCACATTGCTCCTCAAATGTTGCCTGAATCTCAGTGTGGTTATCAGGCAAGTTAAGGGATGATTGACATGATTTTTACTGCACGGCAGTTACAGGAGAAGTGCCAAGAACAACACGTAGACCTGTAACCAGTGCTCTATTGACTTGACAAATGCTTTTGACATAGTCAATAGGGAGGCACTCTGGAAGATTTTGTTAAAACTTGGTTGTTCCCAAAAGTTCACAGGTCTGGTTAGATCTTTGCATGATGGCCTGAAAGCATGAGTTTGTGTTGGTGGAGAACTTTTGTACCCAATTTCAGTCAAATAAGGAGTAAAGTAAAATGATCTGCTGGTGCTTACTCTTTTTGCAATTTTCTTTGCAATTGTTTTTCTGAGAGCTTTTAAGGATAGTAGTGTAGGTATTTATGTTTGATACAGAATAACAAACAAGTTGTTCGATCTTTGCAGTCAGTAAAACATTTTTGACTCCCATACATGATTTGCTCTATGCAGATAATTGTGATTTTGTCACCTGCACAGAAAATGACTTGCATGGATTACTTTTCTATGGCATGTGACAAATTTGGGTTGACAATAAGCTTGAAGAAGATTGTGATAATGTACCAACTCACACCTGGCAAAGCATACATTCCCCCTATCTTTGTCAATGACAAACAGATGTAGTTGATACTTTTGTCTATGTGGAAGTACACTTTCTAGATGGAACAACCTTGATGATGAGGTAAATGCATGAATAGCAAAGGCTTGCATTGCCTACAGAAAGCTGGAGAGCAGACTCTGGTCACAGTCAGACATCTCCATAATGACAAAGTTGGTGGTGTACAGAAGTTGTGTATTGACTACCTTACTGTACAGATGCAAGACCTGGACAACTTATAAAAGGTGTATAAGGTCTTAGAACGCTTTCATCAAAAATTTCTTCACTCCATATCAAAAATTTTTTGGCATACCTATGTTCCTACATATGGTTGTCTTTCATAGATCAGGTTTGTCTAGCATTGAGTTCATGAGGAGTGGACATTTTAGAGAGGAAGACTGCTGTATACCAAAGCAAGCTATGTATGGAGTATTAAGGGATTGAAAATGACCTGCCTGCAAACTAAAAAAATGTTACAAAGACTGTCTAAAGGACACCTTGAAGAGGATAAACATTGATGAAAGGACTTGGGAGGAGAAAGCAAAGAACAGGGATGAATGAAGAATGGAAATTGTACAGGCAGTGAAGATATTTGAAGAAGAAAAGATACATTATGCTGAAGTTAAGTGCACTGCTAAGTACATGGAAGATGTGACATCAATCCAAGCAAGAGGATCTAAAGAAGAGTTGATATATGAAATTTGTAGCCAAATCTGTCTGTCAAAGGCAGGTTTTTCAAGTCATATGAGATCTCATGCATGCAAGTAGAAGACTTAATACATAAAACATTCAGAATGACTTTTCTTGTAATGTCTGTGGGAAGCTGTGTAAGAATATGAGTTGACTAACTCAGCATTTTAAATCAAAACAAGGATTGGCAAGTGATATCCAGTAGACTGACATGTACTATATGTGGGTTGAAGGTGTAAATCAATGACAGGACTAATTAAAAAAAAACAAAAACAAAATTGAGTCATCTTACATGGCACCAACAAGAGAATTGTAAGCTAGAAAAATCTTTTTAGCAAAGTCAAATTAATCATGAGTGTAGTTCCACCACAAGCTCTACCATGCATTGAGCACTCTTTATAAAAGTAAATGCATTAACAGTGGGTTTTAATCTACTTGTTCTTTCACTTCCTTATATATATATATAAATATATATATATATATATATATATATATATACATCTAATCTCAATCTAAACTTACTTATAAATGGAACTTTGTATGTGTGTGTGTCCGTTATCTATAGACACCGAAACGGCTGAACCGATTTTCTTGAAAATTTACACAGTTGTACTATAAGCGTCTGTGAGTATTCTTAGCTAGGTTTTGTGTTGAGGTACCCCCGATAAAAATCGAAAATCAATAATCGAAAAAATCGGGTTATAGAAGGAGTGGTCCGATTTTAATCAAATTTGATACACTTATAGACAAAGACATAAGAAACAATATTCAGAAGTTTCAAGGTTGCAGTTGTATCCTTGGATGACTTATTTGACTCTGATATTGGAAATCAATACCCCGATATCCTACCGGGTCTGATCAAAATCAGTTTTTCAGCCCTTTTATTTTAGTTTTTGCTTCGGGTTTGACTCTAAGTAGGTATAATTGTAGTTCTTAGTCTCAGCCATGATACCATTTACTGAGAGGACTTATTTAGCCTTCAAAATTCAGTTTTTGACAAAAAAATCTTATTTGATATTGATACCAAGAAATCAAAATTTGACTTATATCTATTCATTTTTCTTTCAGTTTACGGTTTTGCTTTAACTGGAAATAACTATTGCTTTTTAGTCTTTCGTGCCAACGTCCAAAGAGTCTGAGCTCCAGGACCATGGATTACTTTTAAAGCTTTCATTACACCCGAGCAACGCCGGACTATACTGTATATGTATATATATATATTTATATGTCTATTTGTATATATGTATATATATATTTATATGTATATGTGTATTTATGTATATATTCATATGTATGTATATAATATGTATGTATATATATATATATTTATATTTGTGTATATATATATATATATATATATATCCATCCTAATGGATAAGGATTGAAGAAAATATTTGCAATGTTCAAAACATCTATTAAAGCAGCACTCAATATGAAAATAGAGCAATGAATATTATAAATTATACTTTAGAATATGTACAAACTATAATCTACTACAAAATTGCACATTTTGTTTCAACATTGATAGATGTAGTAGATTACAGTTTGTACATGTTCTAAAGTATAATTTATGATATATATATATATATATGAGTTGAATATATGGATCAAAATCTAACAAGATAAATAGAATAAGTAAAGAACACAGGAAAAAGTGTCTTTAACACATTTCACATAAACAAGTTTTTCAGATTTTTTTAAGGATGAATGATTTACAAAATTAAAAAAATGTTTTTACAAATCCACATAACAGTATGTTGATTGATTTTTGATTTCATTGGTTAAGTGTAATAAAGCAGTGGATGAATGTTTTGAATGCAGAGGAAAAACTTATGTCTGTTAAAGTATATGTATGTATATATGTATATATTTATGTATGTATATATGTATATATATATATAAATTTATGTATGTATGTGTATTTATATATATGTGTATGTATATATATGTGTATGTATATATATATATATGTATATATATTTATGTATGTATATATGTATATATATTATTTATATATATATATATATATATATATATATATATATATGTATATATGTATAAATGTATGTATGTATATCTATCAGTCAGTTATGTGCCATACGTAATACACACTTGGGTGATCATGTTTCTTTTGAGACATGAGTACTCGGGAAGATTTTTCTCACAGTAGGTTGCCTTTACTTTCTGTGGTAGTCTGTTTGCCAACCAAGGCTGTAAAACTTAATCTGTCCTGCTATTTAATCCATAGCTGAAGAGAGAAATGATGGATTAATATCTTTCTCGAGGTTATTTGCACATAAGTGAATGCAACGAATTCAACTGGAATTCAAACTCAGCTCTCCATTTCTCATTCCGAGCTGATATTTTACTGCACTACAGCACACATCCATATATATATATATATATATATATATATATATATATATATATATATATATATCAGATTAAATAAATAAATAGATGTCTGGTTACTTTTAATAAAATCCATTAATACTCACGGATAGTCTTTTGTGTATTAGAATTGAAAAATTTAAGAAATGCGCTGTAACTTTTATAGTTTATTTTATTTTACATTTCTAAATGTTCCCAAGTACTTTCAGTCTCTTTCCAAGATCATCTTCAGGGGTGTAAGATGTAGTAACAAAAAATAACTACAAAACTGTGTTAAAAACTTAAGCCATCACTTAATAGAATCAGATATGAATACTGTAGTAATGTTCTAAAATGTTTATAAAAAACAGTTTTTTAATGCTTTAGTATATGCATAACCATGAACATAAAAAAATTCTATAGTCGATAATTTTCACATTCTTATGAACACTAAGCATAATTGTCAACCATTACATTTGAAGCAAAAAGAAAAAAAATTACAGTAATTTTTAGTAACACAATTTTGCAGTTATTTTTTGTTACTAATAATATAAAAATAAAAATATATACAAGCACTCAATCATGACAAAAACAAAAAATAACACAATAACCACCAAATGAAAAACATACATGAAGTCCACAAACACAAATATTCACAAAAACACTCAACCATGATCCAGAAAAATTAAACAAAACATACCAACATGTTAAGAAAAAGGTCAAACCAATAGAAGAGGTCAATACAACAAAAGAACCCAGCCCAATATAAAGTAATGAAACAAACACTCACTCATGCATACACCAAAAAACGCAGCAAGCAATAAAAATAGAAATAAGTCAAGCACTTGCACAATAAAAAGTAAATATAATGGAAAGAAAAATCAAAATCAACCAATTACAAACAAGACCACTTCCACAAAAATCACACTATGCTCTATATAAACAAGAAAAAACTGGGATCTAATTGCAAACTAGCCCTGATGAGTGATAGGTTTATAACAGTATCCTCATGAAACTTTAAAGTCAGCATCAACCTGTTCAGTTAAAGTGACAAATGCTTTGTGCTTATTAACCCTGATTATCTCTATGTCAATATTGAGCAATTTAGAATAAAAACCTACTTGTCAAAATACATTTTATCAATAAAACCACTGAAGAAAGAACAACCTTGTCACTAAAAATTATCACAATTAAGCACTATGTATCTATATATGTAAGTACACACACACACACACACACACACACATATATAATCTAAACTTATTTATAAATGGAACTTTGTGTGTGTGTGTGTCCGTTGCCTATAGACTCTGAAATGGCTGAACCAATTTTCTTGAAAATTTACACAGTTGTACTATAAGCGTCTGTGAGTGTTCTGAGCTAGGTTTTGTGTTGAGGTACCCTGCTAAATATCGAAAATTGATAATTAAAAAAATTGGGTTATAGTAGGAGTAGTTCGATTTTAATCAAATTTGATACACTCATAGACAAAGACATAAGAAAAGATATTCAGAAGTTTCAAGGTTGCAGTTCTTACAATAGTGCAAAAATCGATAATATATATATATATATAAAAGGCAAGATGTTTGTGTGTGTGTGTGTGTCTGTTTATCTGCCTGTATGTCTATTTTTTTCAACCCTTTTATTTTAGTTTTTGCTTCGGGTTTGATTCTAAGTAGGTATAATTGTAGTTCTTAGTCTCAGCCATGATACCATTTACTGAGAGGACTTATTTAGCCTTCAAAATTCAGTTTATGCTGAAAAAATCTCATTTGATATCGATACCAGGAAATCAAAATTTAACTTACATCCATTCATTTTTCTTTCAGTCTACGGTTTCACTTTAACTGGAAATAACTATTGCTTTTTAGTCTTTCGTGCCAACGTCCAAAGAGTCTGAGCTCCAGGACCATGGATTAGTTCTAAAGCTTTCATTACACCCGAGCAATGCCGGCTATACTGCTAGTACTGCTAGTATATATATATATCACTCCACCCATGTCTATTGAACAGGTGAAGATGCTCATCTCTTGTTCTTTGTTTAGGATGTGGTTTCCGGCTTTCACTTTTCCAATCTTCCACTCTTTTCTTTTCTTTTTTTCAATTGGAGTAGATAGACTAAACTATCGCCTGGTTCACACCCCATCCACGTCTATTGAACAGGTGAAGAGGCTCATCTCTTGTTCCTTGTTTAGGATGTGGTTTCCGGCTTTCTCTTTTCCAATCTTTTCTTTTCTATTTTTCAATTGGAGTAGATAGACTAATCTATCGCCCGGTTCACACTCTACCAACGTCTATTGAACAGGTGAAGAGGCTCATCCCTTGTTCCTTGTTTAGGATGTGGTTTCCGGCTTTCTCTTTTCCAATCTTTTCACTCCTATGTAGCCCCCTGTGCTTCAGTGGCGTTACCGCCTTGCTCGGAGTGATATGATTTTAAAAAAAAATATATATATATATATATATATGTGTATATATACATTAGGCTACTGTTGTTTGTTTACATTTTGTAAATAATATGCTATAAAATCTGACTTTCTCTGCTGTATGCCAGTAGTTTGGGGGTAAGATCTCTGATGACAAATTGATTGAGCTTCAATCTCATCTTGAAGCAAGCAGTTGTCTAGCGGCACTGCTGAACTGTGATACAGTGAAATAAGCCTGTATGCAGATGACTATATATATATATATATATATATATATATATATAAAATTTAATAAAGAAGACTATATTTTTCTCAATTACACATTTTGTCCTGTGATTGACTTTATCAAGGCAAAGAGTTGAAATGAATTTCATTTTAAATAAAATGTATGTATGTATACACCCTTGTTCAAATTAATTAAAATAACTGCTTTAATTTTCTTTCTTTCACCATATGGTCAGTTATGGATCCACTGTATTTACAGGGTATAATCAATATATATATATATATATGAATTGAATATAGGAAAGAAATACAAGATGATAGAATAAAGTATGAGAACAAAGTAGTAAACATATCTCAATCTAATATCTTTCACTTTTATTAAAGCTTTTACAGAGATCAAGGCAAAAATCAGAAGTTTTACAAAGAGACTGTATACTGGCATGTTGTGATTGGGTATTCATTCTTATTGGTCATATATGTGTCATGTGCATTAAAGCAATGGATAATTATTTTCAAATGTATGAGTGGAATATTTTGTATGTTTATATGTATGTACAGAAACGCTTGTGTTTACATGTATATACATGCATATTAATATACTTATCAAGTGTATTAAAACAATGGATATTTTTTAGATATATGTGTGAGTAATCTTTTGGATGGTACAGTGTATGATTGTGCATCCGTGTCTTTGTTGGTTAGCAACTTTAGTAAATATATGTGTGTGTGCATTTATTAATGGAAAGAGTCAGAAGAGACTAATAGTGATTACGAAGGTAAGCAACTTAGAAAACTAACTCAGATCATTCTAATAAGAAAAGAACTCCTGAATTTGTTGGTGAGGTCTTCAGGCTCAAAACAGAGGTCTATCTCAAATGCCTTGAGGAGGTAGTTTTCCCCTGGGTTAAGAGGGTAGTTACTGAAAGTTTGTATGTCTAGTACCATGCTACACATGCAGGAGAACTCAGTCATGGCTGTCATACAATTTCTGTGACCATATCACTCCTTATTTTTGTGTAATTTTGGTAACCATAACTATTAAAATGTGCTGTGAGTGTTATTTTCATTTTTCCATAATTTAGACAATATTTTATCTGTGTACTTTGAAAAGTGTTATATATATATATATGTGTGTGTGTGTGTGTGTGTGTGTGTGTGGGCGTGTGTATATATATTGTATTTTATATATTTTGATATTGAAAAATATGGCACAATATGGAGCAAAATTAACAAAATACTGAACAATAAATACTTTGCTACATTTTAATATTTGCCTGAAATGTAAACAAATATAAATGCATAAAATAATCAGTAGTGAGACTCCAACCTTTAGTCTCATCCTTTCATGTTGACCATTTAACTAATTTAGCCACTTTGAAGATATAAAAAATCAATAACTCTTTTCAGAGATAAAATATTGCAGCATTTAAGCTGAAGTTTACAGAAAAAAACTCTTCCTGTGAATTCAACCTTGCATATGTAAACTCTTTACATGACATTATACACATTATTTGTTCAATTTTCTTAAAATATTACATTTTTCATGAGTACATGAAAATTACTTAGTTACTTTGTTTTCATTTATGTATGAGTCTTTGATTAAAGATAATCTTCTCTCAGGAATGAATGGTACTATATTGAAAAAGTTAATTATTTTTATATTTTTTTCCAAATGGTTTCTATAAAATATCCAAGACTTCAATATCTATTGATATTCTGGTGTGCACTAAAATTTCTTTGCTTTGGAAAATTGCTTATATAAAATTTCTATTTGCAGGGAAAAATAGTTAACCATTCCCTGAAATATATTTGTTATTCCATCTTTAGGTTATTTACCAAGTTGAAGTGGAATTTTAAAGAAAGTGTTTATATATAGCTCTTCTTTAATTTTTGCCATGAATTTTTTTTCATATGTTTCCACTTGTTTCAAAATGTCTTTGTAGCTTTAAAGCTACTATGTATACAAAAATTTAAAACTGAAAATTTTCTTCATTGTTTTAAAAGGAAAGCTTGAAATATCTTTGAATGCATATCGGTATTTGACTAATTCTAGTGGTAAGTTTTAAAATATAGTAATAAACCAAAGAATATGTTACGATGGATATTTGGTGCTGATCATTCTTTATTGCTACTATGAGTAGCATAAGTTTTTTTTTAAAGAGTATTTTGCAAAGTTAAAGACATTTCATTTTAAATCCTAAAATATAAAATAATCTGTCTGTAAACTCTGTGAGTTCTTAACAATAAGTAATGGTTTGTTGCTAATATTATATCTCTTTGTTACATTTCTTTATTTGTGTCTTTGATTGATACATGAAATTGTTGAAAATAATTTCACAGTAAAAAAAAACAAAAAAAAAAACAAAGAAAAAACTTTATTTAAATCATATTTACATCACTAGAATGCTGAAAGTTATTTCAAATTTCAAGACATTTAAAATTTTAACTGAAATCACTTTTCCTCAATTACTGTAATAATTAGGTTTGAAGAAATTATCTATAAATATAAGATGTGTAATGAAAAGTTATTATAAATTATGGGAATGCTTAGACCTTAAAGTGAATAGGAAGTCCCCAATGTTACTATTAGCAATCTCCAATCTTTTTATGGCTACCATTGATTAGCATAAAAATAGGTATTTTTTATTTCTCCATTTTTATCATTAAAACCACTGTTTAAAATATATGCATAAAAATTGGTCACTGTTATTTTTATTTATTTTTTGTATACCAGAAGAATAAAGTTATCATATAAGTTCTTACAAATTGTAAGAAGATAATTGTTTTGTGCACAGTTTGTAGAAAAATTGCTTATATTGTAAGGTTTTGTTCTAATGCTTCTCTTCTTTGATCTATCATGAATATTTTTTCTGCATAATGGATTCAGCTTTTAACTAATGGAACATTATTCAGTGGTGTAGGTAATGTAAATTATCAGCGTCATTTGTGCATTATACTTTTCTGTTACTTTCATTAAGTAATGTCAGTTTTATTATAAAAATTACCTATATATATATATATATATATAATATCATGAGTTTTTGGTAATGAGGGATCTGAAGTGGAGTCTACATTTATGACAATATCGACAGTGACTAACAAGATCTACACAAGTGTTTTTTATTTTTTTGCATGTGGTAGATTAGTGGCTGGTAAGAATTTCCTCTTCTCCTTGAGTCTGCAGATGAGTCACTCAGAGTAGTTATCTAAAAATACTGTTATCATCAGCAGCCTTTGTTACCCATTTTCAGTAGTTGATATTACAGGAAACAAGGGATTTTTCTAGGAAATCCCTGTATTTCTCTCATAGTTCTCCTGTATTGCATTAACCAGCACATCAAACAGTAGGGTCTTTGAAAGTTAATGGTTTTCCATTTTTGATACCTGGCCAGCCCAGTGCAATCTTGAGGACTTTATTGTTTACAATGAAGTTACTTCAGTGCAATTTGGAAATGGTACAGAGGCAGCAGTGGTGGAAGTGTTTGATGGCAAAGGTGGCAGTAGTATATGATTCAAGATTTGGTACCATAAAAATGAGTGGGTAATAAGGATATCTTTACAGCAGACAAGGAGTTTGTGCAACTTTGAATGTAGATTTGAATTTTCATGCTTCTATATTTCTGGAGTAATACCATTAATGGCTGCATGACAGATTTTAGTTTCTCTAATGCTTTTGTAATTTCCTGTGGAGTAGATACCATATCCAGTTTTAACTTAGTTGTTAGTTGTGTGATGTATTTGATTCTTGGTGTTACATAGCTGTGACATTTTTATAGCTGTCAGTATAGAGTTTAGCTCTTTCTGTAAGAGTTGGCTCACCACCTGTTTTGTGTGCCATGGAGGTTTCTTTGCCTGGTGGAAAGTGGCTTTTTTTCTTATTTGTGCAGAATGATGTGAGTAGATTTTTTTGGAAAAAGAGTGGCTGGATATTTCAGTGGTTCTGATTAAACCAGTCATGGATTTTCTTTACAATAAAGCCAAAGATGTTTTTTGAGGTCTGTAGCATGGCAGATTTTATATTGTCCTCAAGGATGTCAGGAAATTTCCTTTTGACAACTATTGGCTTCCAACTACTCTTAGAAGACTATTTTTATCCCCTTGTTTTGGAGGTAACCGACAGTGAGAGTGTTCTAGGGCTCTGTTTCTTTTTTATGTTGATTTTTAGGGAGAAAGTTAGCAGCAAACAAGGTGGTTGTTGCTGTGGCATTTTGCAGAGAGTATTCTGGGTGGTGCCCATCTTTGTCTTGGTGAAATAGGATGTAGTTGGTGAAATGCCAGTGGTTGAAACAAGTTTTCATCTTTCATCTGCTTTTTGTACAGAACTCTAGAAAATGACTATTGTTGTTGCCCTTATGTACACCATACTTTCAACTTTTCAGATATCAGCATCAGAAACTAATTTTTCTGTTAAAGTTGTTCATGGTAATGACTTCATTATTTGCCAGGATAATTGGCAGAGCTCAAACAAGGAATAGTATTTTTTTATTTCAAATCATTTAATCAATTCAGACATTCTGGTTTGTAGCTCCATCAATGTTTCTGTTTCCTCTTTTTATGGAATGTTTACTGACCACTTTATAGATTGTTAAAGTCACATCCAAACACAACATGTATTTTGTTCATCATGTTTTTTCTTTTAATCTCATTGCTTATTGAATATAAGAAAGGTAAGATCATGTCAACCATGACCTTTTTATTCAAGTCATATTGATGAATATATTGCATAAAAATTACTATATCTATTAGTATCAGATATAAATAAACAACATGATACAGTGTACAAATTAAATAATGAAGAATGCAGCTTAGTTACAAAATTTGAACAACACTGGCTAGTTGGCATTCACAACCTGATCAGTAAAGCACTGGTTAAACACTGTTTTATAAAATGAGTGTTCCTTTTTTATTAGAAGATATTTTTATCTATACTGTTTTCTTAATGGTTGTTATATTAAGTGAGACTAGCATTGTGATAAAAAGTAAGAAAAATAAATAAAACATGATAATGTTTTATTTAAGAGATTTTGATAATTTGAATTGACCAATCTCCTTTTTGGATAAATATGTGGGACGGTTTCCCTAAACATCACCAGAGACAATTTAACAATAAATGAACTTTAAAACCTGGTAACATTTTATCTTGTTTCTTAAAGTATTAAAAAAAAATCATTATCATAAAAATGATATTAACATTCGACATTTTTTTGTTGGAATGATAGTATTAGAAAACTTTCTGGTATAGAAACTATAAAAAAAACGGCTAATAAAGTATTTTCTCAGATCCATCACTGAATTGCCTATCACTAAGATTTGTGTAAAAAAGATTGCAGTAATCAGTTGTAAAGTGATAAACAGTTTAATTCTCAATTAATTTTGGATTATAGTTTAATTTTGTTAAGTTTATTGACAAAGTTTTTAGCATATGAAAAGGATAAACCAGCAATTAATGTAAGTTGACTTTCTAGGCATATCTTAGATGTGGATCAAGGCTGAAAGTATGGGGTACCCAGTGAGGATCAAATTCAATTGCTAACCACGTCAAGGTCCCCAAGCAATTAATTAAACTATTATTCAAAAGTATCACTTATTTATGTGATGAATACTTAAAAAATTCTTGAACTATTTGCTGCCAAGTGTGTCTTTTAATGTAAATCTTATTTCTTATAAAACAAATGTCTGATAATAGTCTTCATTGAATATTCAAAATAGTTTTATTTTCATGCAAATCAATATGCACAACAGAATATATAATAAATGCAATATATTCATCTTTTAAAATATTTTAAAAAGTTTTTAATAATTTAAACAAGTGTGAAATATCTTAAAATATGGATCTATTCATCAGGCACAAAGTTGTGTGAAAATTTACAAGTTGTCATATTAACAAAGTAAATATGCAAATTTCCCTTGTTTGCACAAGAAGATGCTGCCATCTTGTAGGAGAATGATACTATTATAAATGAGTTATCTCACCTATGGTTGTGAACAGGTTAAAAGTAGGATCTACTCAGTAATAATTTGTGAGAAGTAAAGGTCTCCAAAAACTAAAACAATTCTCTAATTAAGACACTTGAAAACTTGCAAGTGCTTTTTGTTTGTTTTGCATTTAATGTTTTTTAATTTTGTTCTCCCTGAGGTTAAAAGTCGATATTTGTCTATGACTTGTATAAATAACATATTTTAAACTTGGAAACCTCTCTCAGAAGCAAAGAAAGATTTTTTATGATACATAGCCATTAGCCTTGGATGAAATGCAATATTGACATTTACAAGTTAATTTTTCCTGTTATCACTAGTGAATGTAGCATGTCAAATTTCTTGACATTGGTTTTTGCATTTTGCGGAAATGATATTTCTTTCCAGAAAGGTCAGCCAAAGATTTTGACAGCCAGCTTTTAACTTTGGGCCAATCAGAATTCACTCTTCTTGGTCCAGATTGTTCAAGTGTTGATTTGAGATTTCACATGCAATCAATCTGCAGTGATGCTGTTCAAGATTCATTTCAATCTCAGATTTCGAGGTTTGATGACATAAAGAGAAAAGTGTTTCCTATATCAGTCTCAAAATATGATAGAATAAAATATATATTTAGTATATTTGATGGATTCTAGAAAACATGGACAAAAATTTGGTTGTATTTTTAAACAGAAATATTGACAGTTTACAGTTTATAAAGGTTGTTGGCTTGAGCACCTCATCCTTATTTATAGTAGGCATTTTGGAATTCATTTATTTTGACAGAAAACAAGACATATCTCATACTTCATAACTCAAACATTTTAGATAAATTTTATACCATTCAATTCCATTATATTAACATTAAACTCAGTAAGTTTTATACATGTAAAGCTCTAAAAATGTATTACCTGTATTTATACTATGCTTTTTGATATAAAATGGAATGTCAGATTTGATACATAATATAACTAAAGTCATTTGATTACTTTATTGAGCATAAACTGATAAGAAAGGTAAGTTCTGTAGTAGACAGGCTTTCACAATTTTATAGCATATGTAAATATTTTTTATGTGATCAGTGTCATTTGAATTCATATATAACACTCGCTTCTCACATCTTAAAATATCTTTTTCAGTTAATGATCAGCTGGAGCATTTTTTATAATTAAACTTCATATGTAATGAAGCCAGTATTCATGTTGTTATTGTCTTTTTATATGATGGTCTGAGGAGAAGAATATTCTTTCTAACATTGTGGCCTCTTGAAATATGTAGTGATCTATGTTCATTAGAATAAGGGATATGTTCTGAATTCATGTATCTGATTCTTGTCATTCATTTTAATAAAAAAGATTTCAGCTGATCTAAAAGAAAACTGATTCCTGTACTCAATAAAAACTTAATTTTTTTTTATATTAGCAGCGAAGTAGCAATGTTCATCAAATTAAAAAAAATACTGTTAGATACTTTTTTTTACTGTTTATCTGATCAGAATGTCAATCACTGAATAGATAATAGACAAATAATAATAAAAAGTGGAGATTTGAATGGGTTACCTTTACAGTGCTATGCATTGTTGTTTCTTTTGTTTTCTTTTTCCTTTTCTATGCTTGTCTCATGTTCTAGTTTTATTTGTATAATCAGTCAGTTAAGTGCCATACGTGATACACGCTTGGGCGATCATGTCTCGAAAGAAACATGACTGACTGGGCAGAAGATTATCCCACAGTAGGTTGCCATTGCTTTCTGTGGTAGACTGGTTGCTGACCAAGGCTATAGAACCCAATCTGTCCTGTTATTTAACCTATAACTGGAAGGAATAGACGGATTAATACCTTTCCCAAGGGTATTTGTGCATAAGTGAATGCAATGAATTTGGCTCCCTGATTTCTTGTTCCGAACCAATATCCAATGCCCCACAATGCACATTTGTATAATAAAGAGACATAATTACTTGAATTTTAAGTTCACTCTGGAACAATTTTTAGAATATTAAAATGACCATATTAAATATTTTTGTAGAATATTGTCCTGATATTGTAATAATCTCTTGTTCTTCATTACTTTGCCTTTGATGTATAGTTGATTAGTTGTGGATAATTTTTATTTTCTTTCTTAGTTTCTGCATCTGCAGGTGGTTGCTGCTGTTATTATATTCACAGGGGAGTTATTTCTTTATCAGGTATACAAATAAGAATTTGCAATGTTTTGGGTTCTTGAGTCTTTTCTATAAATATTTTCATGGTATTGTTCTGATTAACTATCCTCTGTTATTATATTCACAGGGTGGTTGTTTCTTTACTTCTTCTTCTTCTATGTGCCCTGTCCCTTCAGGACGTAGGCGATCATGGATCTCCACGTCTCCCTATCCCTTGTGGCTCTTAGTATGTTTGCTCCTGTTGCTCCTGGCAACCCCCGTTCCGTCATCCACCTGATCAGACTAGAAAAGTCTCAAGAACCCAAAACATTGCAGATTCTTATTTGTATACCTAGTAAAGAAACCAACGACGAAGTGTTAGTTTCTTTACTAGGTATACAAATAAGAATCTGCAATGTTTTGGGTTCTTGAGACTTTTCTATAAATATTTTCATGGTATTGTTCTGATTAACTATCCTCTATGGTATCTAGACTTTATGAACTTAAGTACAGTACTAGATTGGCAGCAAGGTCACATCAATTTACATTTGAGTTAGTTAGACATAACCAAAATTTTTACGCTGACAATTTCTTCTTGTTTGTAGAACTCCTTTCTGGCTTCTTGCTTTTAATCAACTTTGATCTTAAAAAATTTAAATGCAGTGTCAATCGTTATCTTCTATCTTCCCATTCTTTTATTGTTCTCACTAATAATTTTTTTCATATTATCTCATGCTCAGAAGTTTCATGCAGTGCCTTTATTGCCTTAGTTGGGGTGAAATGATTAAAAAAAATAACTTATGCTGGTCATTTTATTCCGTGTGTGGTTCAATAAACTATACATATATCTCACTAAAGTAAAACTCTTACAAGAAAATAAATATGACAGAACTGGCCATGCAACATTTTATGCAGTTATAGCAGAGGGTAAAAGGGTAAGACTTTCTAAGAATAAGATTTAAGTATACTGAAAAGCTTTAATCTATACAGATTCTTGAAAATCAGATATGATTGGTCATGACTGGAAGATAGTGGTCTACCCACATAAAAAGAAATAAGTAAAAATAATTGACAGGGCACAGTATTGGATAATAAAATGAAAAGAATCTGTCTACATATTCTCAGATAATTTAATCAACAGATCAAGACTAGACATTAACAGTGAATGCTGGATAATCTTCTCACAGATGTGACTTGAATTAACAGATGTGGTTCTACCAATAAATTCTAAGAATGTAATGGTCAAAACATGTGAACAACAAGGAATTTTGAAGGAAAAGAAGATCTAGAAAGAAACTGATGAGAAGGAGACAACTGAAATTTCTGGGACACATAATGAGGAAAGAGTCCTCTTCTTTTATGTGCTGTGTCCCTTCAGGATGTAATTTTATACTAACAGGGCACACTGAAAGCAAGAGATGCACTGAGAAACAGCAAATAACAAGTTTGTGTGAATGGATAGTAGTAAGGTGAGATGAGATAAAAATAAAATTTATAAACAAAAACAAATTAAAATAAGGCATTTGCTTTCTGTTAAAGTCCATATTCCTATCTCTCTTTCTCTCTTCTCTCCTTCTCTTTCAACTAATAATAAGGCAACCCTCAATTAAAAAGAGGAGGAAGAAGAAAAGACTGAACATGGCTGTGAAATTGCAGAAGTTTGCTGGCCCTGATTTTTAGTCATTGTGACTAGAAATCTATCAAAATAACAGGTTCCATACATAGCTTCTGCTATAAAAAAATGTAAAATAAAGAAACACCAGAAAAAAACAGACTTTTGATGTTAGCTGAAACCAAGCTTCATTCCAGTAGTCTGGAGCCCTTTCTTAGGAGATATAAACAGACTGCCAATGTACAGAGAAAGTGAAGGGACTGTCAGAGAAATCAGCCAAGTGTGTTGCGTGAAGAAGTAAAGTGGACATCTGCTTAAGACATTTTTTCCCCTTTGAAGTAAACATGTAATCTCAACTGTTACCAAGATTTGTAAACTATCAACTACCAAGCCAAATGGACTTTCACCAACCTGAATTCCAAAGGTGTCACTCTAATCAAAATCAAATACATATGCATGTATTATTTGTTTATACCTTTGATTTTGGCCAATTTCCAGCCTAGTTACTTCTTTTACTGAAATTTCTGCCTATTTACTTCCTGTAATGAAAGTAATATGCGATTTTTTTCTACGCGTATTACTTTCATTACAGGAAGTAAATAGGCCGAAAATTGGTCGAAATCAAAGGTATAAACAAATAATATATGCATATGCTGAAATTTGTTGCCTATGCCGAAAGTCATTTTGCAGTTAATTACATGACTTCATGAGAGTGATGGGAGGCAAAAAGTGTGAGATGAAGTTAGATTTTTTTCTGATCGTTAAGATCAATAAAGGTAAATTTCTTCAATAACTAATTGTTGATTTGAGTTCAGCATATACATTTGCACAGAAATAATGCTATTTTGGATAAATTTGGAAAAGCCTTTGGGAAAATTTGGATAAATTTGGAAAAGCCTTTGGGACCTAAAACGAAAATTTACCGAAAATGGTTTGAAAAAATATAAAAAAATCAACAAAACAATAAACTTTGATCTTTAATCAAACTTGTATAAATTTTAATAATTATATATCCTTATATTTGTATCTTCAAAGTGGATAAATTGGTTAAATGTAATAAATGTGTGCAAACTGTTTATATACCATATTACTTGCATATGTGTATAACACCTTTTAAAGTGCACAGATACTTCACTGTGATCTTAAGTAATAGTATTGCATTTCTTGTTCCAGTATCTTCAACAAAACCATACTGTTTTCGTCTTATTTTCGGTCTTATTCTGCCATATGCTCTTTCAGAATCCAGATGATGAGCTGAAATGGTTTGTTAATTTGATTGTCCAGTGGAGATTACCCTTGTTTGCAGCTATTTTCTTCAGCAAAAACTATAAATATGGATCTAATAATGTCTTCGGTTACATTGGCACTGTCATATGTTTTATTTATTATTTCCATAATCTTGTCAATTCCAAAAATGTCTAAAGCTTATAGCATCTCTATGACAATCCCTCCTAGCTCTTTGTTCCTGTTGATCTTGGCTAATGCTGACATTAACTCAGATTTTAATATTTCTGGTCATTCCATGATTTTTTGTATTGTAGGTTTCTTCCTTTCATTTTGGAAAAGAGTTCTGATGTATTCATTGCATCTTTGAAGTATTTTTTTTCTATTATGAAGATTTCCTCTTTGGATTTTATGCATCCTTTCAAAGAGTCTGTCTTATGTTCTGCTATTTCTTTTATTATTTTTATGCATATCTGCCATATCTATGATGCTCATTGTTTCTTTGCACACTTTTCATTGAGCCAGGCATTTGTTTTTCTACTCTACAAACTTATAATCTATTCTATAAAACCCTTTGTGACTTTATGTATCTATCAATCATATCTGATCAGCTCTACTTGCTAAAGAGATGTTCCATTATGGTAACAGGAGAAATTATTTAATTCCAATAAATAAAGGGGTTCATTTTAGCATAAGAACAAATAACTGTGCAGAAAGGATTCTAATACATTGCTTTATATTTCTTGTTTCATGTTAGTTTTCTTTGGATATTTTTACTTTTAATGGTTTAAAAAGTAGAATTTTTTCTTGTGGAAATAATTGTATAAATAAAATCTTTGATTAGTTCTGCAGAAAATATAATGAATGCAATTGTAAAATTACTTAAATATGGCCATCATTTTTTAATAGTACATGTTAAACTAGTGAAAAATAAAATACAGCAGTGTGGAATATAAAAAGGATATTGCACAAAATGAATGACTACTTGTGAGGTGAATATAAGTTTTTGTACATTTTTTAATCAAGTATTTATACATTCTTTCAGTGAATTTATGTTTTTTTTATTTAGAAAATTCTGTAAAGATTGGAATAGTAATTTGGAAAAATAATATCTGGTGAATATAGAAGATGAGTGAAAAGGTTTTGTCTGATCACCAAAGAAACATGCAGTCTTGCATTACCTTAATGGAATATTTGATGCTTCTCTTAAGTAATTTTATATGACTTTTTATCAGTTTCTGTCTTTAATTGGTCTCATTGAAAACAGTACTTGTTTATTCTATGGTATCATAAAATGTCTATTTTTCATTGCAGTCTCTTTTAAAAATGGAACATTCTTGTTATATTTAAATAACAATTTAATTTTTTCTTATATGTGAAAGTCAAACATCAAAGTGACTATGTTGCAAATGATTTTCATTATTTGATTTGGATATTTTAAATATTTTTGTTATCTCTTGTAATGTATGATATTAATTATTCTTGGGTAAGGTTTTGATTTGATTTCTATCAAACACAACTGGACTACTTTTTGGTACATTGAATAGTGCCGCCAATTCACTTTGTATTTGAAACAAAGTCTTTTAATTGCAATCATCTACTCAAAAAAAAAAAAATCATTTTACTCTTTCACTTCCATAGGCATTATAAATGATAGTGTTTGGAATTTGATTGTAGAAATTAGCTAAAATAAATTACAGTGAATTAAATAGCTAATCAATGAAAATAAGCTGTATTTTTCAGTCATAATAGCTGGAAATGGAATGTATAAAAAACATGCTTCATAATATGAAGTAGATATATTATCATTAAGTTATATCTAAACAATTTGCTCTACTTTTCTATAAATTGATAAAAGTTCTAAAAGCTAAAGTAGTATAATTGCGAGAAGTGTATTTCATTTGATAATACAATGATAGCATGAATTGATTTTAAGCAGTACATGTATAACTGAACTATAAAATATAAGTTGACAGATTTATATTATGTTAAAATTGTTAAAACTGATAAAATGGATATGACTACAAAATATTTTTTGTCTAAAAGAAATAAAATAAAAGATAAATCTAAAAAATATAAAGCAAAATTTTCTTCCCAATTTTACAAACATGTTTTTGAAAGTTTTCTGGATTTGGGAATATAAACATCTATACAGTTTTTAATGTGATGTTACAAAGTAATTGACCTATTGTAAATGTAAGCCATATTTTTTTAGCATTGAGTGACAATATAAATACAATGAGTTAATTACAGAAAGATTTAATGTAACTGGAGAGAAAGTTTGAGAATCTAAACTCAAGCTATTTGAGACAGAAGTTAGTAGAGCTTTTATTTTTTCTTCCTATTTTGATTATATTTAAATTTGTTTTATTGTAAGCAGTCATTATTTATCATAGAATGATGAAAATGTTCTTGGATAACTTTAAGCAGTAACTATAATAATAATATTCATTGTAAAGTCAAAGTAAAAGTAAAAATTAATTTGCAAATTTGTTGCACTAATTATCTAAGGTTGATTTTTTAGTTTTGGTCATCCCAGAATAAAAAGGACATTGTATTTGCCTAGCAAGTTTGCCCTTCCATATGGAAGAGCAAACTTGCTTATTCAGTTCATTATTGACAAAATGAACAGCTTGTTAATCAGTAGATCACCAGAGCATTAGCAGGAAGGAAAATTAAAAGTAAATGACACAGACTACAAGATGGGAAGATATCAGGTATTATTGTGGCATATTATTGTGGAAATAAGGAAGCAACGTTGAAGAAAATCCTGATTTCATTGGTTTTTTTTTTTCATTTGCAAATAACTTGTAGGACACTTCCCATTTTGTGGGTGGTACCCTGTGGCAACAGGGATCATAAAACAGAGTTACTGCAATTAGAAAGTGATAAGATGATGATAATCCTCTTAAAAGTATGAAATTAGAAATCATCAGTAGAGTGCAACAAAATGACCCTACTCAAAGAGATTGGGGTATAAATGGAAAAGAAATAAACACATAAACTGATATAAACTCCTTGGCAGTTGGATTTTTATTAGAAGCATGTGAGTTCATAATTTACAATGCATGCTCATTGTGTTCAATAAATGATCTACAGCATATTAACATATCAGAACTGTATGCCATGCTGAAAGAAATTAATCTGATTCTTCAATGGTAAGTATTGCAGAAAACATTTTCCTCTCCCCAATTTATAGGCAGAATCACACAAATGCATGCTGGGGTTTCTTCCTAGCCAATAAGATAGGCCACTTGTTGGTATCATCTGATTCAGTCCCAGTCTGTATTGCCTTGAACTCAGAATGTTATATTCATTTAACTACAATTCTTAGTTTGTGAACTTTCTACCACATTACTGTTGCTTTGCCTCATTACTGTTTGCCTTGTATGTTGTTTGCTTGCTTTATATTATTTTTGCCCTGTTCTTTTCTTTATTTTTTTTGTTATTGCTTTTTCAAACCTATTCAATTCTGTTTATTGATCAGTTCTGCTATTTATTTACATTTAACCATTTGGCCACTCACTCTACATGTTGAAATGCAGAAATTTTGTTTGTCAAAATTTAGACTGAAACCAGGTTCATTGATCTCAATGGCTGCACACAGTTACTTCTCTTTGGTAAAGTACCCAATTAATTGATTTAGACAACACCCAATGCTTTAATAGCATTCATTTCAAGGAAGAAGTAAAATAATAACAGTTTTTCTATTTTCTACCAAAACTTCAATGTTAGCTGAATCCATATTATGCATGCCATGGTTGATACTTTTCAACTCCATGGCACTTACATGTTTTCTCGTTAACAGTCAGTCCAAACTCTTCCTTCTTCATAGCTAACAAACTGACTTACAATTAAGAAGAACTATTCAGAATCCATTAATGCCATTGTCAGTTGTGACAGGTAGCACCACATTTATATTTTGTCTGGGGAGGAAACTTGTTTTATCTGATTTCTTGAACAATTTGATGAAGTGTCATTTAATACTTAGTACTGATAAGGTTGTACTACTTACCTTGTTTTTTTGTCTATGATTGCTTTTCATCCTTCCTCAATCACTATATAATTAGGTCCATGACACCTGTAAAAAATAAACTTAGCAGCCTTCTATAAATGTTGGCTCTATTATCTTGTATACCAGTCATGTGGCTAGAACCAGCACTCTCACTTCATTTTTCAATATCACCATGGCTTAGGCCAAGAGTTGGTTAATATTTACAAAATCTATTTGTGAATAGGCAAAAACCTGTTACTTCATATTTTATGGTAAGTGGGTAACAAATGCACAGGCTAAGCCATGGTTGGAAACACTGCCAAGCAACACTGACAATCTTTATAAATCTGCCAAAAATACATCCACTGATTCACCTAGGTTCAGCTGCCTTGCCATGAATTGTTCCCAGGTTATGAACAAATCAAGTGCAAATTCTGTGTATGGTGCCCTCTTTATCAATGCAATGTCATTCACTTAACTGCCTTACCAAATATAGTGTAATGACTTCCACAATTTTCATTATATTATATAGATTACATACCAGTTCAACCTTTTCAATTCATTTAACTATGTACTAGTTTGCATTAAACTCATGTTTCATTTTCTGAAGTAGCTAAAATAGTTTGTTATGAAGTTAATTTGCTTTTTAAAATTTTCTTTTAACAAACAAAACTCACAGTAAAGAAAGTAGCACAAAAATTTATTGCTGTAAAATGTCCAGCCAAAACCTCTGCTAAATAAAAAAGGCCAAAAGTCCAACATTGATAAATAGTCCAGTTACAACTTCCACTGAGCAAAAAAGCACAAAAATGTCTCAAGGCTTTTTTACTTCAGTTATATATCATGAGCTACCATCACAAAATGCTTTATTACTGGTCATTGCAAAGTGCCACTGTCTTTATTCATTCTTTTTTGGTAGGTGGTGCAGTGTAGCCAATGAAACCATATCTCAATATGGTTTCATTTTATGCATGTATAATAATATAAGCTCAAATTTCTGTATGTTAGTATGAGTTGCATTGGAAATGTAGTTACATATCATTATGTATTATACATGCTTGTTTTAACCCTGACCTATTATAGTGGATATATTTAAACACTTCAAATAATTTCAGGCATACAAAATTTATCTTTGTGGTTGCATTCCCATAAGAACCTAAAAAAACATCTTCAGCTTGGCTTCACTTGCATGTTTAGTGAATATATTTGCTATATTTTGCTCAGATACAGGATGTAGAAAACTTAAGACCTAATGAATTATTATTTTATATCAATATAATTTGATCTTTGATGCTGTATATGATTTTATGCAAGAGCTATAACACCCTAATTTTCAACGTAATTGTTGGCACTGTTGAACAAATTAGAATTTATATTTTGTCAGTAATTATGACTTTTAACTCTTGTATTATGGCTGCCAAAGATGTGTATTCTGTTTTAGAAATGGATAGTGTAACAGTTTTTCTGTTTGTAATTTTTTCCAAGATATCAACAAACTATGTGGCAACAGCTGAAAACTTTAACTACAACAGTCTTTAGAATTACCCTCCCCTGTCTGTAACATAGAGACCAATTAAATTTGGGGATTTAACTAACATTTGTACATTTCAGATAATGTATAATATGCTGTGTCTAGATTGACTGAGGAATGTTAAGCTTTGCTAGTTTTTGTGACAAATTTATTATAAATTTCACTGAGTGCTAAAACATGCTTGCAAAGTTCACATTCTTGTAATCTGTGAGCACCTGAATGTATTTGTAATTAGACAGCACTGTATTTCAATATACAGCATTAACACTTGTCACATAATCAACTACAATGTTTTGGGAATTTATAACTTTTACAAAGTTGTGAATTTCCAAAATTAACCAAGGAGGTTAAATTTTGTATCATTTGAAGGAGAAATCAGTTTACTTTCATATAAAATCAATTTGTAATTTTTGATTTTTCGATGAATTTTAAGATATATCAATTGTATTAACATCACATATTCATATTTTTCAATAATTCAGTCAGGACTCCAGGGATTTATCAAATGAAATCTCTAAAAGTTGATAGTGTTAATATAAATTAAACTTCCAACTATTTTTTACAACTTTTCAGGAAATTTCTGTCCAGTTTTCATTTACCTTATTGATATCATAATAAGTGAAACTGGCTTTACATTTTTAAAAAAATCTGTATCATCTCATGCAAGGCAGTAAAGCCAGTAAGATAAAAGTGGTTACAAAAGAATTAAGAACAGAAACATTAATAATGAGCAGAAAAAAAAGTAATCAGAAGGGTAGTAGATAGCAATTGACATCACATTTAAATTTTTGCAGATTAAAGTTGGCTGGAAAGAATGGAGCTGGAAGAAGCATAAATTTGGTTATCAACTTTTCTGTATATCTGGACTGTTTCATTCTAATTACATTGCCTTTATGTATAAACTATTTGCCAAAGAATAAAATAATTTCTCCTAGGTTCTTTATTTTGACCTTAGGATTCAGTGCTCTTTTTTTCTTTTTTTTTTTTTTTTTACATAAGTGAGTAGAGGATCACAGTTTATTGCAGTAATAATAATGTTTTCAATCAATATAATAATAATTATAATTTTACCTTTATCATACTTAGTATTAACATAAGGGTTGACAAATGATTGTATGAAATCTGAATTCATATAAACGAGTGAAATATAATATCCCAGTTCCATTTATTTCATTTCAGGCCACATAAAGACTTTTTTAGTCTACATACTAATTTTTGTTTCAGTTTATTATGATTTCTACTTTTATATCAATCAACATCACCTTCCTCAGAAGGATTGCTTTCAGTACACACAGATTTGTGTTGGGATCAAGAATTTAATTTTTAATTGAAAGAAAAAAAATTGTTGTTTCATAAACATGGTGATTCTCTTGACCTCTACCTTTGTCACAGCTCACAAAAATAATATTTTTGATTTTGGTCATAAGGTTCTTTTTATTCTGTGTGTATGCATATTACTAATATTTGGTCTAGTACTAAGTACAAGAGCTGTTTATCCTCTTCTGGGATTGTAATTTCTGAATATATACAGCTGCCATGATATTGTATATCTACAACATTTTTAGTAATCTCAACTTGAGTAATAGATATCTTATCATTTTAAAAAGTGATTGTCAAGCCTTTTTCACAATATTGTTTTTGCATGGCATATAGGGAGCAAACATTTTGTACTTAATATGGTTCTTGATAAGAAGTGATTCAACTTTATATGTAAATTTTGTAGTTCTCATTTCTAATATATTTCACGGATGTAAATGAATTTTCAGCTGAATATTTTTCTGTAACTCATAGGGTATCCCGTTTTGCTTTAAGAAACCAATCATAGTCAATCCTGAATAAATGCAACTATAGGATTGAGTGGTCCAGTTAAATCAGAAAACAATAGTTCCAGTAACAAATTTGCAAATTTGTACTTTGTCATTTTTTACTCCAGTGCAAATTTCACCCTTGAAATGATCTTTATCTGTAATTTTCATTCATTCAATCAATAACATTTTCAAGCTTTATTGTATCTGTTCTGTTATGATGGCCTAAAATTTCATATTATTCTTTTAACTTAGATGGAAACGAATTTGACAAAATTGTATTGTTCAGAAAATACAGACATCCCTCTCTTTTAATATTCAATCTTGTACTATTAAGACATCAACTCTGCAAAATTCTGCTCAGATTTAGCAAAAATACCTTTGTCAGCAGCTATGACAACAGAAAAATAGTTCTGTTTGAATGATGAGATAAAAATGTCTCAGGACACAACTCTGTATATTCCAATTCTAATCTATCAAAGAAACAGAAATTACCCTTTTTCAAAACAATGTTATTTGTTCTATGATTGTCTGCCAACACAATAAAGGGGTTTAGGGTTTTAACATTATTATTATGAATATTGATTCTTTCTTTATGACATGTAGTCACCTCACAGTCAGCTAACATACCATTATATTCAGCATTCATTCAGACAGAAAATAGAAAGAAATATTCCACTTTAGAAGAGTGGTTAACATTTCTTAGAAATTCTTCTTTTTGCTTTGGCAGTTCTCAGATATTTGTCCTTGTTTGCTACATGCATAACATTAAATTATTTTCTTATTTAAAAGTTATGCAGTTTTGTTTCTATTATGATTACAGTGTTTTTTCAATGCTGTGCTTGTCACATTTTACCCTCTTTTTAAAGTTTATCAGTGAATTTATTGACTGTTAAACATTTTTTGTCATTTTGAGTGACTGATGGTAAAAAGTTTGAATTCCAATGAAAGCTCCTTTAAGATCATGGCAATGAATATTCTGTCACTGACTATTTCTTTCAACATTTTTAAGGAAGAGGTAACATTTTCTGTTCTTATCATATAGTCAGTCGTGCTTTTCACGGCTGATTTTCTCAAAGAAGTTAATTCTGTATATAGAAAAATAATCACCAGAAATGATTATATGTGTTTATATTCCAACATACTTCATACAGTTATGTGAACATTGTTTGAAAATAATTGTTTGAAAAAAAATATTCAAAAACAGTTACTTGAAAAACATTTTAATTGTAAATTGTTTGAATAAAAATTAATCGAAAGGGCAGTTATATTGAATGATAATTATTTGAAATGCAAAAATGTTTATTGCAATAAAAACATAAAAATTAAAAGAGGAAATACACAAAAATGATAATTATTTGAAATACAAATATTGTGAATAAAACAATTTAGTAAGAAAAAAAATCCTTACAACCTTAAGTTATATGATACTGCATGCAAATAGTCAACTACTGAATTTTTAAAGTTTTCCATTTATGTTATGATATTTCTTGGTGCTCTTGATATTCTGGCAACATGCTCTTACTTTTGAAATATGAATTTCTTGCAAGTCCTGTTCTCTTTTAAGAGCATCTAAGAATTTTCATATTGTGGGGTGATGGGATGACACTTGCTATAAAAAAGCCCTAAAAAGGGTTATTAGTTCTAGTTATTGATTCTCTTAAAGCAAGACCACATATGTATTTCAAACAATTATAATTTAAGATGATTAGTATAATGTTTTTGAGCAATTATTTTTAAACAATCTTCTTGATATGCTTCATACAAAATTAAATTTGTTGCACTGTGTAATAATGATCTTAGTTGAATTGACCTGTTTTTTTTATTGAGAATTACTGCAGATTACTCAGACAATCAATTATAAATTACTAATACGATTGATTTTGGAATATTTTAGCCAGCTGCATATAGAGTTGTTGGGCTTGTAGTGCATAAATTGATGCTACAAAAGATTTATTCTTAGATGATGCTATTTCTTTTTACAGGCAGATGTAATGAAGTGGGTGGTGACTCCTTCAAGTAAGGTAAGTAGAGCTTCAAAGAGGCTTGACAGTAGTTGATAAACAGTTTTATAATATAAAATTTAGCCTAATTTTAGCTTGGAAACTTAGTAACTTTATATAATTAGCTTTGTACCAACTTACTTCATTCACCAAGTTGTGTGAAAATGATAGCTTTAAAATCAAAAATTAACTTTAAAATACCTTGAGATTAAGCTTTTTACATCAGAGTGGTGTGGTTTAATAGGCAGAATAAGGGCTTTATGAAAAACCTATCTTAAAATGATTAATGGGTCGTGTGGTTATGTTTAACAGTGTTCTTATACGAAGAATAATTTTTAGTAAGAAATTACTCAAGTAGATACCTGGCCATTTTTTTTCTAGAACAGAAGATTGTTAGAGAACATGTATTATTGTTGACATCCCATCAGGTTGAACACCACCTTTTTATATATATATATATATATATATATGCCCTTCAAAATCCAACTTTTAAGAAAAAGTAATATTTGCAAAATATTTCAAAAAGTGCTCAATACTATATATAGTGCAATTCGAGATATAAAATAATTGAAGCACTGACTTTCACACTACCACAGTTTCTAGTAGGGTGACATTATCAATCAGTAAATCTAGACCTGAATTTACTGACTGATGAACTTTGGCCATCGTGTTTTTTCTGTGCTAGAAATGAAAAACAAGATGGAAAAACATCAAAGAAATGAACACCAAATCATTACTTTTTTTAACCTGTGTATACATCTGTAACCAAGGAATCTTGATGATGTTGTTACAATGGAAAGACACACAGCCTGTAGTGCTACATTTCATGACTAGAATAAGCCAGTCTTTTACTAGCACTTGTACTTGTCGTGGCATTCACCCTGGGTGAGTTGAGCCGATTTATTTTCTAGAAGGAGTTTCATGGGACTTTTGGCTCCACATGCAGTCCTTAGCTGCATGTGGTGTGAATATTTTCTTGCAGTAGATTGCCAATTCTTACTGCAGTAGACTGGTGGCCAACTAAGGACATAAAACCCAGTCTAATTTTTTTAAGTTAATGAGTGAAAGACTAATGATAGTTATAGAATTTCAAGGAACCTATATTAATATGGTAAATAATAAAATATTAACCCTTTGTTACATATTGGTTACAATTATAAACTTTTCTCTAGCCTATTTACCAATAGCTGGGGGGGAGAGAAGAAATGGATTCATACTTTTTCGAAGTGAGACCTCAATGCAAGCTGCTATCCATTACTTTGCCATGCATCCACTGTGAATTTGCCATTAAACAGTGGATGGTAAAATTTTAATGAAATGTTTATATAATTAGCATAATGCATAAATTTCAGCTTATAATATTTGTTTTTTGTTAGAAATATTTATAATAACTTATTTCATAATGTGAGATTTTGCTATTCAACTTAGATATTGCTTCTCACATTGTAAGTAAGCATATAATAGTATAGTTATTGATATTTATTTATTTATTTTATAACTGATATATAGATATTACTATGAGTTGTAAGAAAGATATAATTTCAAAAGAGAAACAAAATGTTTTAAAATTCAGTGATGGGTACATAACATTGAAAATTGTTAAAAAGTTCAAAGATCATAGAACAACCAAAACATGATTGGAAACTCTGGAAAGATAAACACAAGAAAAACTGTCTTAAAGGTATACAAGAATAACTGAAAGAATAATCAGCAACAAAAGTGGATTGATGATTAACAAGAACATATTTGAAGATGATATTGCAAATGTAAACTGAAGGAAAGATGCAGAATATTAAGATCACTGACTAACAATATAAAAGCAAACAAATTACCATGTTTAAGTAAATATCACAAAGAGAAATATACAATTTAAAAAAAGAAGAGTCATTCCATGTCAAATCAAAATGGTCTGACCATCACTGAAAGATTTTTTTCAAATTTGGTATGCATATACAACTTCATGATAGAAATTGAATAGTATTTTACATCTCTAGGTCAAAGGGTTCCTGAGATATGACCCTTTGACCCTTGCCAATAAGGTAAACTTTGAAAAATAGTCACAAAGTTTAAATATCAATATCTCAGTTGTTTTTTTTCACATACAAATCTAAATCATATACCATTTGAAAGTATGTGAATAGATCTAAAAGGTGATTTATTTTTTGTTTAAAGGTCAAATAATCTTATTTGACCATGACCATTGACTTTTAATTTTTCAAAAATCATTTCTTTAATTGTTTTTAAAATTTGACACCAAATTTGTCTGCCTTATGCCAAGATATGTACAAAAGTTTGTGCTGGATTTTTGACTGTTTCCTGAGTTAGGCTAAATTCAAAATGGCAGTTTTAGTATTTGCCACTATGTGGTGCAGTGGATATCGGTTCGGAACGAGAAATCGTGGAGCCGAGTTCGAATTCCAGTTGAATTCATTGCATTCACTTACACACAAATACCCTTAGGAAAGGCATTAATCCATCTCTTCCTTCCAGTTATGGGTTAAATAACAGGACAGATTGGGTTCTATAGCCTTGGCTGGCAACCAGTCTACTGCAGAAAGCAATGGCAACCTAGTGTGGGATAATCTTCTGCCCAGTCAGTCAGGTCTCTTTGGAGACATGATTGCCCAAGCGTGTTTCGCATATGGTACTTAACTGACTGACTGTATATCTTCAGAAAGCTCTCTTTGAATGCTGATTAATATTCACATAAGAACTATAATCATCAAATCAACAGAATTTGTGTTATTTGTGGTTAAATGTTGACCAATTCAGTGAAAGCAAACAACTTATTTTTGGTTGTATTAATACTTTTAATACACAACAAATAGATTTTTATATGAAAAAGTGACATAATGAAAATAATTATTTAAAAAAGTGTCCTGAATTAATGTTAAGATAACATAATATGAAAGTATACAACAAATGATGTTCAAATTTTCAGGTTTTTTTTAATATATAAAAAATTCAGTTTTGGTCTGAAAAGTGATATGTAAATGTAAAATGTGTACCATTCAGTTTCTATCATGAAGCTTGATAAGTGTACTAATAAACAATTCTGTGTAGGTGATGGTCAGAACCTTATTGATTTGACACAGAAGGACTCAGTAGAAGTAAAAGTAAAGGTAACTAATTTCTCAACAATAATTTTTAATGTGTAATGTAGAGCTACAATGAATGGACCTTATATCTCAGCTTGAAGTTGGATCCTTTATGGCAATATTCAACTAATATAACTTAGAAGATACCAGTGTGGAGGTGGAGTAATGTTTTGGCCAAATATCATAGGCAGTTAAATTATTCAGCTCTTTAAAGTTGATGAGAGTTCAAGATAAATGCAGAGAATTATTCAAAATTTTTGGATAAGTTTTTTTGAGTGGCATAGGTTATAACCAAGAAACTTTAATCTAAAGAATATAATAATGCAAGAATACATTCTGCAAAACTGACTTTTGTCCAAAAAGTTGAGATACCAAATTAATAGATATTGATCGAGTAGAAAAACTTTTATTCTTTTTTTTTTTTTAAATCATATCACCCCGAGCAAGGCGGTAAGGCCACTGATGTGCAGGGGGCTACATAGGAGTGAAAAGATTGGAAAAGAGAAAACCGGAAACCGCATCCTAAACAGGAAACAAGAGATGAGCCTCTTCACCTGTTCAATAGACATGGGTGGAGTGTGAACTGGGCAATAGTTTAGTCTATCTACTCCAATTGAAAAAAAAAAAAAAAAAAAAAAAAAAAGTGAGAAGATTGGAAAAGATAAAACCGGAAACCACATCCTAAACAGGGAACATTATATAGATATATACAAGATTGGGAAACAGTATTTAAGGAAATATCTTTTGGAAAGATAGTTATGTTAAAATTGAAAGACTGATGATAGTTATAGAATTTCAAGGAACCTATATTAATATGGTAAATAATAAAATATTAACCCTTTGTTACATATTGGTTACAATTATAAACTTTCTCTAGCCTTTGTTGCATATTGGTTACAATTGTAACCAATATGCAACAAAGGGTTAATTTATTTGAATATATAAAATATTATCATAAAGATATATTTCTTTTGTTTAGATTATTTGAATTTATTTGTAAATAAAAATTTGTTGTTAAGACATAGGCATTTGCAATAAATTTGACTTACAAGTTGCACAAATGCAACTTGATACAAATAAAAGAATTTTAAATGGTGCCACATCTGGTCTGGTGCCTCTATTATATATCTATAGGTTTTTTACAAAACTCAAAGAAGCATCTGCAAGACTATACCTGACAGCTTCGCCTCAGTCACTTTCCCACCAACATAGAATAGATTCCTTGTGCCTTTTCTAAAAATATTTAACTGTAATTGTTCTGATTAGCTGTTCCCTTTAGTACCTGAGTACAGTACTAGATTGGCAGCTAGGTCTTAGAATTTCACTGTTGAAATTACTAATTGTAACTGTAAGTTCTATGTTAATTTCTTCTCCTGTACTTCTCACTTATAGAACCCTCTTCCAGCTTCCTGTTTTTTTAATTTACTTCAAATTTCTTTTCATCGTATGTTTAGGTTTTATTCCAATTCTAAAGCAATAAATATTCTTTTTGACACTATGTCATAATGTGGGCACATTTCTATATGTTTGCCAAAATTTGTTTCTCTTTGATATTGAGATGGATGCAGTATTTAAAAATTATCAAATTTTCCTTATTATTTAAGCAGTAAGTGAGAACATGTTGCAATGTGATTATGTCTCTTTAATCCATTGAGTTCATTTTTTGTTAAGCATTTTGTGGATATTAAATTCATACTAGTTTGAGATTAGCATGAGTGAGCACTCAGTATGTTCAAAGTTTGTTATACCATAATGATATGAGAAATTTTAGAATTAACCAACTGCAAGAAGTTAAAAGATTAATTTGAAATACATTTTCTTTCTCATGATTTTTTTTTTGTAAATCTCAGTAACTGAAACGGAACTTAATATTTTAGATCTTCAAGTTATTTCTCTGATACTTGAACTAAATATTTACTTTAAAGTTTTTTGTCCTGGTTTTCTTAGTTTATTTCTTGGCATAGTGAAAAAAGAAAACAGCTTTAAAACTTTGGGCGAAATTGCAATTTTACATATATGTCTTTAAAAATATTGTCCCAAGAATTAAAACAAATTTTAATGAAACAGTTTGAAAATGAATACTATTGCCTATACTGGAATTCACTATTGCTGAGAAATCAACATGTTGGGTTTCAACTAAGTTTCTAATTCCATCAATGCATAATTATAAAGAAATTGTAGAAGTGACTTTGATGCCTACTTTGGTATTAATTTTTGTATATACATATTCTTTGAGAATTTATTTCTTAGAATTAATTTTATCTTGCTGAAAATGATGGTTGAATATAAGATGCATATTTACTCTTCATTTTTAAGCTGGAAACTTGGCAATGGATTGCTGAAGCTTATGATGTAGTATCTATTGTAGATGTAGTATCAAGCATCTATTGAAAATTTGAACTTAATCATAAAGCAGCACCATCCACAACATTATTTGTTAAACAATCACTTTCCAAAGGACAGTGTTCTCAGTGTGAATCTTAATTACAAGTTGAATTTTTTAAAATATGGTATTATCTTTGTTCTGTCCACACATGGAGAGGGTATGATGGGTCAACTGTCACCATTTTATATTTTTGATTTTGCACATGTGCATTGTTCTTTTTTATTTTGTCAACTACACAATAGGGCAGTGAGAAAAAGAGCACCATGAGACAATTCACTTTACCAGAAATTTGGAAATGGCATGTTGTATTGCTTGCCATTCACACTGGAAGCTTCAATACAAACATTTCAGAACAACTGTTGACTTGCTGTATCTCCAAAAGATGTATCATGAGTGATGAAAACCAAATATCTAGTAAAAATCATGGTTTTTGGTGTGATCACTATTGATTGCATTGTTATACCTCCATTCATCTTACCACAGGGCCTCATACTCAACCTTGTGGAGGTAGTGCTGCACTGGATCAAGAGGGTGGCTGCTAGAAGACTCTATATTTGGCAACAGAAAAAGTTCTGTTGCCAAATATAGAGTCTTCTAGCAGCCATGCCACACAAACAGGAAAACCCAGCCATGGCTATCTGACAATATATGTGGCCACATCAAACTTTATATCTGGCCGCCTAACTCTCCAGACTGCAATCCACTTGATTATTATGTGTGGAGTGCAGTTGACCGAAAGACCAACAAAACTCCTTGTAACACCAAAGATGAACTGAAGGCAAAAATTATATCAGCATTCACTAACTTAAACAGAGACCATTCAGAAGAGTTGCAGCAGATTTTGAAATCGTGTTGAAGACAATGGCGATTTGATTGAATAAATTTACTCTTTAATATTTCAAGATATTTTTGTGTAATTTTGGTAAATATATATGTTAAAATGCGCTGTCAGTGTTATTTTCATTTTTGTATAATTTATCCATCACACTATATATATATATATATATATATACATGGAAAAACAATATATTAATTTTTATATCTCAGAGCAGTTTTATGAAAATCTATGACATAGATGAAAAGTAGATTTTAGTTCGATGAAATCCTAAAGGATCAAGTCATATCACATGAAATTTTTTTTCCACTTTGTCATAGATTTTCTTAATATATAGTATTTCATTGTGATAATGTTTAGTGCCAAGGTTGTTATATTTTAGTGCTTTCACTGATAAAATGCATTTTGGCAAGCAGGTTTTTATCATAAAGTGCTTCATATCAAGGTGGAGATAGTGTTGATAAGTACAAAGCATTTGTCTCTTAAACTGAGCAGATTCATGCTGGCTTCAAAGTTTCATGAGTACACCATTATAAAGCTCTCACTCATCAAGGCTATTTTCCATTAAGTCCTGGTTTTTTCTTGTTTATATAGTGCTTGGTTTGACTTTTGTGGGAGTTTTATAGGTTTATAGATTTTTCTAGATTATCAGATTTGAAAACAACATAATAAGCATTATAAATGAACTAGAAACAAGAAAAATAAACAACAAATTCCAAACCCAAATACAAGAAAATCAAAAAATGATAAACCACCCAGAAAAACTATACACACAAGCTGACAAATCTAGGAAAATCTATAAAATGTACACTAATTGCTCCAAAATATTAGTTGAAAATGAAATTACCAAGTTTTATAAAACCACTATCAATAATATGGAAAACAGCATAAACAAAGAAGCAAAGAACATAGCCATAGAACAATATAGAACCAGAAAAAAAAACATTACCACCAAAATTAAATGGGAATTAGTAAAAAGAGCACCACCACACAGCAGTAATACCAAAAGTTACAAATTATGCCTGGAAGAAAAGCTAGTTATAATTAGTTTTTAAATCAAATTAAAATACTAAACAAAAGAAATGAGATAATAAGAAAATGTAGACATGCAAACAAATACCTATTTTGCTACACAAACAACAATAACAACAAAATCAAACAAAAACGAAACATACAAACAGTATAAATAAAAAAAATTAAATTCATGCAGTGGGGGTACCAGGGAGCTAAGCTCATTGGAGCAGAAGCCGTGAAAGTATTTGTAGAAGAGACAGAGGGAAGCCACATTATGTCGGTGAGAAAGTGACTGGAGTTGGGATCAATTATATTACAGATTCTTTGTTGGATTTTGTCAAGAAGCTTAAAATGAATAGCAGTATTTAATGCATGGGTGGATGGTAGATTTATATATGTGCAAGATGCATTTAGACAAGAAAAACTTCCTGGCCCTACAAAGGGAACCAACCTTCTGAGCAGTAGATTTAGCTATGGATTCAATGTAGTCATTCCACTTGAGGTTGGCTGATAGATTTAGGCATAGTGTTTTGCTTTCAGGCAGACTAGCCTCATTCATTCTGATGGGGGGGAGTAGGAGTAATTGTCTATGGTGGTTAAATGATAGCAGTTTTGTTTTAGAAAGATTAAAATTTATGAGCCATTTCTTATCCCAGTCCACCACAGATTAGAGGTTCTTTTTCAAGATCTGCAATGAAGTTTGCTTTGTAAACCTTGGCAGATTTCTTATTGAGGTAGGAGTAAATTGTTGTCATCAGCATAAGTGCCTACTTGGTATCTGATTACATCATGGAGATCATTGATGAAGATCAGAAGAAGCGTAGAACCTAGAATAGAGCCTTAAGGTACATGATAGTATCTGGAAGCATGCCCATTCAATGTTACCTTCATTACGTGATTTGAAATGAAAGACTGGATTAGGTCAAACAATCATCCAGTTATACCATAGCCATGTAGCGTGCATAGAAGGCCAGCATTCAAGACTGTCAAATGCTTTGCTGTTCTTATCAAGATCCTGGTATATATATTCTGTGATAGTCATTAATATATCGGTCAGTAGACCTGGTGAAGTGGAAACCATATTGTTTATCGGAGAAGAGGCCATGGGCTGTGAAGTGTTGAACCACTTCAGCATTAATAATGGTCTTGCTAAAAATTGGTAGGAGGCTGATATGGCAATAATTGGAGAGGTCTGAGGGTTCTCCAGTGTTCTTAAATACAGGAACCACAGAGGAGTATATAAATACTCAATCACAATAATAAACAGAAAATAATAAACATAAACAGTGCATGCAAATAATATAAACACGAAAAATAAAATACATACAAACACCCAATCAAAAGACAAAAACAGAATATGATATAACCGCCAAATGAAAAATAAAAAACACATATAATGCCTACAAACACAAATGTGCACAAAAACACCTAACCATGATTCAGAAAAAATAAATCATCACGTGGTAAAACATACCAATACTTTAAGAAAAAATCAAATCAATAAAAAAGAGGTCAATAAAACAATAACCAACCCAATTCAATAAACACTCATTCACGCATACCCTAAAAACAATAAAAATAAAAACAAATTAAGCAGCTATACAATAAAAAAATTAATAAAAAAAAGAAAAATCTATCAATCACAAACAAAACCACTTCCACAAAAATCACACCATGCCTTATATAAACAAGAAAAAAGTGGGACTTAATGGCACTATGACAACAACAACAACAACAACAAAAATGAGGAAAATAGTTCAAACATAAATAGCATAAACTATTATGCTACTTTTGCATGTTGTCCCATTTGAGGTTGATACACATAAATATCCACCTTAAAGAATGTAGCATCAAGTGATTGGGACCACACTTATACTTTTGTAACAACAGTGTCATCCATGTGAAACCACTTCCTGAATAAATGTTGTTTGAAGGAGTCAAACAGATAATCTGAATGAGCCAAGTCAAGACTGTAGTGGATGCAGTAAATCATTCCAACCATATTATTTGTGCCACAATTTTGTGAGGTTAGCTAAGTATGGGATGATGTTGAGCAGCAGTAGGACATCTTGATTTCTTTCATGGACAGCTTCCTTACAGTCTTACAGCATTAACTGCCTGGCCATGCAGTATGAAATTAACAAGCAACATATCTTTTGTTTTCTTCAGTGACTGAAAAAACTGACTCTGACACTACTAACACATCACCCAATAAGTCCCGGATTGGACATCTAGATAGCACCACTAATAAAAATCCATATAATATTTTAAAGTACTAATATTTAAATGGCATGTATCAAAATTTGGGCCCAATCAGATTATTTGTTTACAAATTACAGTTATTCAAGTGAAGCTACTGTTGCAAATTTTCAAAACAATGGAAAAATCTGAATTTTGTGTGTTGATAAAGCATTGCTTTCTGATGGGAATAATACTACTCAAGCAAAGCAATGGCTTGATGAGTGTTATTCAGACTTTGCTCCATTGGAAACAATGGTTAAGAGGTGGTATGCTGACTTTAAATGCAATCATCTAGACACAAATGATATTAAATGCTCAGGTTACCCAAAATCAGCAGTTGTCCCAGAAAACACCAAAAAACTCACAATCTTGTTTTGGCTAGTCGTAAATTGAAGTTGCATGAGATAGCAGAGGAGTTGAACATATCAGAAGGCAGTGTATTCACCATTTTGCATGAACATTTGTCAATGAGAAAGCTGTATTCAGGAAGTGGTTTCATACAGATGATGCTGTTGTACAGAGGTGCAAGGGTGGCCCGGTTCTTTAAGAAGGGTATTTATATGATTGTACACCAAATAGACAAATATATCAAACTTGATGTTGACTATGTGTGCGTTGTAGCATTGCAGTGGTGATAAAAGATGTACAATGTTTTATTTGTATAGTAATAAAAATATTGGATGAGTAAATATTTGTAACATTTTTTTGTGCATCCCTCAAAGAATATTTGTAAAGAACCATTTAGATATCCAGAATTATTGTAGGTGATCTTTATATTACTTAGATAATAGGTTTTATTCTGATGCATCACTGATTGTTTAAAGGAAGACTCAAATATTTTAAGCTAAAAATGACCCAAAAAGTGATTGTCACTATATATTTGAGAAAAAGGAGATTTGAAACGTAGAAATAATTTGGCTTGTAATGTTTTGAATAACTAATGATCAGAAAAACAAGATAAAATTCAGTAAGCACTTTTGAGAAAAAAACAAGTAACAAATGTTTGACTGGTTTGGAAAAAGAATTTTCTCTATCTTAGACATTGATATTTACATAACTGTAATGGCTATACAACAAATTTATGCTATAATGTAAAGTCATTTTGCAATATCATTATTGTGTCATTGTATCATTTAGACAAAAGTATCTACTCATTATTTCATTTTCATTCATAAAATAGTATTTTGGTGTAATGTGAATTGGTCAAATTTTCAGTTTAATTGTGCTTCAGTGCTTGTTTATCTGGGGAAGTTTTGTGTTTTTTAAAAAGAAAAATCCTGAAGAGTGAAGACATCACAATAATGCCTTCAGGAAATTTTGAAGTCAGCATGACTGAAATAACACTGCTTAGCTAAGTGAGAAACTTCTCCACATTAATTATATATATATATATATATATATAAAGACCTTGAATAAGCTGATTTTTCATGAAAAGTAATGTTTTATTTACAAAAATTAGTAAGAAACATGTCATTGAAAGTACTGTCCATTGCTAGCCATGACTTTTTCCCATCTTTCTGGCAGCATTTGAATTCCACATCAGAAAAAGACATCTTTTGAGGCTAACCATTAGTTGACCCAGTTTTTGGCATCTTCATAAGATTGAAAGTGCTGCTCAGCCAGACTTTGTGCCATTGATTGGAATAAGTGATAATGGAGGGGCAGATGTCTGTGGAATATGGCAGGTGGAGTAGGACTTTCCATTTAAGTGTTTCTAAGTAGTTTTTCACCTTGTTTTGTAACATGTGGCCTAGCATTGTTATGTTGCAAAATCACTTTGTTGTTTCTCTGCTCATATAGCAGATATTTTTTTCTTCAATATTTGGCTCAAACATATCAGTTATAGTTAATGGTAATTTTCTGTTATGGTTTCAGTTGGTTCGACAGCTCATAATAAACCACACTCAACTGATCCAACCAAAAGCAGAGCTGAAGTTTTGAACCATGGATATTTGGTTTTGCTGCCAACATTGATGCATGGCTAGACTTACCCCATGATATTTTACACTTAAGATTATTGTAGTGTATCCACTTTTCATTGCTGTTCATGATACGATGCATAAAACCTTTCCTTTTCTGCTGTTGGAGCATCTGTTCACATGTGACAAGATGTTGATCAATATCTCTCAGCTTTAGCTTGTAATGTTCAAACATTTCGAAACTTTTGTATGATCAACTCTTAATGATTCTGCAAGTTCAGCTTTCACCTGACATGAGTCTTTATGAAGTAATGCCTCCAATTCTTCATCTTCAAACTATTTTGGTGAACTAGAGCATTCTTTTTCTTCGGCATCAAAATCATTATTTTTGAAGAATCTAAACCAATCTTTGCATGTTGTTTCCAACAGAGCATGATCACTGTAAATCTCAGCAAGAATTCTGTCTGCTTCAGGTGAAAATTTCTTTTGAATAAAGTAGTGCAGTAAAATTCTCTGCAAATACACTTTCTTTGGCATGAAATCCGGCATGTTTAATGCTATGAAAAACTGAAAAACAAAATTGTTTACACTTTAGCGAAATGATATACACTGAATTTCAAACTAGCTTATAGTACTTCCTTACAGATACATTACCAACTGAAACTACACACATGCAGTTCTAGGAATGCCATTTGTTGGAAAACTGAGAATTTATTCAAGGTCTTAATATATATATATATATATATATATATATATATATATATTTAGATAGATAGATAGATAGATCTTTATGCTAAAAGTTATATATATGAAATATATTTTTATATGTATTTAAGTTATTTAAATTTATGGGATGAAGCAAGATTCTTATTAATTTTGAATTACTTTATCCTTCATTGTACTTTTCTTGCATTTTATTTATTTATTTATTTTTTTTGTTACTAGCAAAACATTTTAGGTGTTGTACTTGCCAACCTTTTTCAGGTAGCTATTGATCCTGTTAACTTTGAAAAAGATTTTAACTGAACCCTTGATTTAATCTATGGGAGTAGATTGTTCTTATCTCTAAACAGACATCAGGATATTTCATTTTGGCTTATTGAACTTTTTATACTGTTCATTTATTACTAGTCCTATTTCCACTGAGTGAGTGTTTTTATATTATATTATTCTGATAAGAAAAGAACTCTTGAATTTGTCAGTGAGGGCCTCAGACTCAACATGGAGGCCTATATCAAGTGCCTTTAGAAGGTAGTGCTGCCCTAGGTCAAGAGAGTGGCTGCTGGATGGCCCTATGTTACACAAGCAACCCAGTCATTGCTGTAAGACAATTTCTATGATCACATCACCCCTTACATCTGGTCACCTAACTTCCAAGACTACAGCCCCCTTGAGCGAGAGACTAATAAAATTCTTTGTAATACTAAAGATCAACTGAAAGCAAGGATTAGGGAAGCATTCACCAACCATCCAAAAGAGATGTAGGAAATTCTGAAGTCATTTGGAGGCTGTGGTTGAAGCCAATGGGGATTTTATTGAATAAATTTACTCTTTAGTATTTCAAGATGTTTTTGCGTAATATGGTAAATATATCTGTTAAAATGAGATTTCAGTGTTATGTTATAAGTTAGCAGAAAGTACCTTACTGATTTATTTATTTCAGTGCTATCTTATTTGTTTGGGTTAAAGTATTGGTTTTGTATAATTGATTTTGCATTATCTGTATTATATAGAGTGTATATATTTGCATTTTTCTTGTTGATATTTTACAAGTTATTTTTTTTAAATTTTTTTTATTTTTTAATCTTTAAATTACTTACTAACAATTTGTTTTCATGTCTGCATTTGAAGATAAGTTCTAATCATTTATTTAGCTATTTGGGTTGGCCTGGGAAGGTGGTTACAGGTACTTTCTCCTTCAGACATAATTTACAGTTTTTGAATCTATTGTTGTAGGCTGATGCTGTTTTCCTTATTTACCATGATAGTTTTTGGTGTATTTTTTAAATTTCTCATATAAATTTAGAAAGGTTGTACTGTTCATGCATTTACTATTAGTAAAGGATGTTTTGTACATGTAGTTTCTCTGTTTTCAGCTACTCTTACGTATATTTTTTCTTCATTATTTACTGATTTTGCAGTGGCTTGGTATATTATATTGTTTTGCAAGCAATTCCCATATGAAGATTACAGGTGAGTGTTAGTTTGGGCAGGTGATTTATTGCTTATTTTTCTGTTGTGTCTTTTATTATTTGCGTCCAATTCTCGATGCAACTGTAGCTGATTTTTTCTGTGTTCTGGTTGATTATCTTGAGTGTAGGAGAAGGGTTTGTAGATGAGTTTAATGAATATTTCTTCTACATTTCTTTTTATGTTTTTATTATATAGTGTATTAAACAATGTATTTTTTATTTTTGGGTTGGCCTTTTTTGTACTGCATAGTGTGTATGTGAGCATTGCTGAAAATCATTCAGGGCTATTTTATAATCTTTTCTGTCATTAAGATGGTTTCCTTAGAAGAATTCATTAGAAAGAAACCATCTTCAATGATGTATATATATTTTTATTACTTCAAGCATTAGTAATGCATTTTTATTTTAAACAGTGTGTTAAGTCTGTGCTCAAGCAATCTTAATAAAGAAAATGTACTATCCTTATTAAGATTTCTCAATAGACTATTTAATATAAAAATGAGATATCTATTTTAAACACAAGTATCTAGTAAAAATAACATTTGTAGTCATAAAAATGTATTATTAAAAATAAATCACTTGATTTTTTATGCTAATGTATCTATACATTTAGCAATGTTACAGTTGCTTTTGTTATATTTTATGCCTTAATAATGTAAGATTTTCATCTAAACACTTTGTTGTCATATTTAAGAAAGAATTCCAATTTTATCATTAAAAGTAAAAATATTCAGAAAACAAAACAACTAAAAATCAGTGTATTAGCAACCTTATCTCCCTACTTACTACTAACATATTCTGTTGTTATAATGGCATCAGGCATATTACTTTATTACTATTAAGTTAAGAGGAATGCTACTTTATTACAATTAAGCTACAGCCACATTATATAAAAAAACAGTTTTTGTATGATGATCAAAGTTAAGCAAAGTTGAACCAGGTTAGTACCTAGATGAGTGACTGCTTTGGAATACCAGCTGCTGCAAGCATAGATGTGCACGTGGTGTAATGGATAATGACTCAGAATTGTTAATTGGAAAGCCAAGTTCCTTTTTCTGTTAGGTTTATTATATTCACTTTTGTGGATATAACCTTGGGAGAGGTATGAATCCACCTCTTCTCCCTCAAGCTATGGGTTAATTAGTAAGACTTTCATCACTAAACTATTATTATCTAAAAAAAAAAAAAATATATATATATTTTCTGACTTTAACCCTTTGTTGCATATTGGTTACAATTGTAACCAATATGCAACAAAAGGTTAAATAACTTGTAAAGTGTTGATAAGCAATAGAAAATTAATGAATCGATCAATATTAAATAATGTCTCTGGTTATGAATGGAATGTCTCATGACTAAGAAGAGATCAACCTTCATGAGCAACAACTATGTGAGGATTCCTTCTGAAAGTAATATCTTCTATTTTATTATGTTCTCCTATAATATCAAATGCAGATATTGGGGGTATAACAATAGAGGTTGAACTTTCCTGCTAATAATCCATCCTTTTCTTTTTTGCCTTTTTACATATAACAGTTGAATGGTAGTGTGACAAAATGCTGTTTGATATGAAAGTGCATGCAAAACAGAAGTATGTCATTGAAAAACTATGTACATTCACATTCATTGACTTATGCGCAACAAACCTTGGGAAAGATACTAATCCATCACTTCTCCCTCCAGCTGTGGATTAAATGGCACAATAGATTGGGTTCTACAGCCTTGATTGGCAACCAGTCTACTGCACAAAATAATGGCAACCTACAATGGTAAAATCTTCTGCCTAGTCAGTCATGTCTCTTTTGAGACATGATCACCCAAGTGTGTATCACATATGACACTTAACTGACCTATAGGAGTAGTTATATTTAAAATCTGTCTTTTTGTGATACTTTAACAATTTTGATAATATTTTAAAATTATTTTTAAAGATTCTTTACAGATTATAATTTTTTTTTAAAGTGTTTCATTATCAATATAATTTTATGATCTATTTATAAAGTGGTGCTGAAAAAATCTTGTCTGAACCAAGAAGGAATTTTATTTTTATATTTGATGTTTGGTCAGGTTTTGAGAAGCATCCTCTTGTATATAAGCTAAATAATGTTGGAAATGTTTGTATTAGAAAAACTGTACCTAACATTATTTACACTTACAACCTTGTCAAATATGTTACTCCCCCATCATCCAATGAGAACCTAATACTTTGTAAAATCAACTATTATCAACTGTATATTTCAGTTTTAATGGAGGCAATTATTTTATGACTTTAATAAGCAACCATCTGTAGCATTTTAGTAGAAAAAATATACACAGAAAATGATCAGTTAGATAACATCTCCCGAGAGTATTAAAAGTGAAGGATCTTACTTTCACCTGATGATTGCAATTAAAATGCCATGGGTAATTGTTATATTTCAGTTTCCCATTAAAGCATGACTTTAAATTACATTTGATATATGAAAATATTGTTAATAATTACATTTCTACAGAAATGGATATAATAAATTTCTAATAATTACATCAAGCCTCTCAAGAAAAGTTAATATCTGTGTAAAAGAGAATAGTGTTTTCTTTTCTGAGATTAAAAAGTAATCAATGCTTTGTTCAAGATTCCCAAATAAAGAATTAAGAAAATATTTGATAATTTTCAAAGCAATAAATCATTAATCTGATATTGACAAATCAGTAAAAATGGTAGTTATTATTATAACAAGCTAGATATTATATAAGTTTTGACTTTCATTTATGCTACAAATATTGTTAGTACCAATCCTTCTAAAAGTCCTAAATTGAACTTAAGCAATCTATAAATCAAAGATTAGATGAAAGAAAAACACAAATTTAATTCTTGCAAATATTAATAGTAATGAGAGTGCCCAAGAAGCAACATTTCTACTTATAATAAATAAATTTAAAAAAAATATTTGCTCTAAGTAAACAATTGCAATTTGTGCAACTGAATGTGAAGGAATAAGCTAGCAAATAAACTGAAGCCAGTGGCTGATAAAGAATATTTAAAGACAAAGAAAAAAAAAAGCATTTCCTCTGGAGAACTTAAAAGATGCAAAGATGAAATAAGAGACATAAATGCAAACAGAAAGTAGAGAAGCAAAGATCTATGTCAAAAAGGGAAGAGTTGATGCTAGATACTTCTACCTTGTTGACCTCACAATGAAAATCAATTCCTATAGGCTGGAACAACAAACAAATGCACCATAGCATTGAATATCATTACATACAGATAATATGCGTATGCAGAAATATTCAAACACACATCCTTTATAATTGTCTCAACAGATATGCAAACACATACAAAGACAGTTATATTCTATAATACAAATCACAATGTGGCTTTCTTTGATGAACACATTGAAAATAATACCTGCTTTTCTATTTCTATATGAACTACAACAGATACAGAGAACACAATAACACAGTAGGATAGAGAAGATTTGCAGCTAAAAAACACCATTTTTTCCATAGAGTCATTAAACACCAACCCACCCCCATCCCTGCACACAGGTTATGCTTTTTCACTAGAAATGAACACTTGTTTATTTTGTAGATTTACAGGTGAACAAAGTTGTCCTGAATGTAGTTTTTCACATATGTTGGCATTGTAAATGAAACACGTTATTCACTGTCTAACTCTGCCCACTGAAGCTATTAAAAAAGAAAGTTGATTGCCATTTACATTGCAGCGGCAGTTGATCTTGTAGTACTCTGTTGTGACTAAAATAATTTCTTTTTAGAACAACAGTAGGCACAGCAGGAAGACTCCATTACAAATTTCTGTTTCACTGATTAATAGGATGTATACTTATCCAAGTCTCTCCATTTCTCTGAATGAGCTGAGTTTGAATTCCAGTTGAATTCATTGCATTCACTTACACACAAATACTCTTCAAAAAGGTGTGAATCCATTTCTTCTTCCTCCAGCTACGGGTTAGATAGTAGGCCAGATTGAGTTCTGTAGCCTTGGTTGGCAACCAGTCGACCACAGAAAATAATGGCAACCTATTGTGGGAAAATCTGCCCAGTCAGTCATGTCTTTTTGAAGACATGATCGCCTACATATGGCATTTAACTGACTGACTTCTCCAAGTACATTTATATTGGCATAATATTATTGCTGTATGTCTATAGGTGATCTCTAATACCAATATGAACGTGTAGCCAAGATGTCAGTGTTAGCATTTTTACCATAAGATTTAGGTTTGAATCTCATGATTGATTTGTCAAGTTGGTGACTTTCTGATAATATCAGCCTGGGGAGATAACCCCAGCATTTAGTACCATTGGGAAGTACCTGAAAACCATATCATGTACTGACCTAATATTTGTGAGTAAAATTTGATAGGTGATACTAGTATGAAGTGATAAATCCTCACCTAATGGGCAACTAGAAGTATTTTAACTCTGCTTAGCCATTTGTCTATAGATGCTGTCTCAGTAAAATCATTCACAGGAATGTTTTGGCCCAAAAAACTCACAATTGAAATTCTTAAAGAAATAAATCATGTGTGCTTGTAGTCTGTCACAAGCAAAAATAGCTTGACATGATGAGGTGATCTCTCTTAGTTTAATGTTATTGGAATGAAAAAAAATGAAGTTAATTTTTTTCTTGAATTAAAATACTAATGTTTTCTTTTTAAACTGTTACCTTAAAAATTTATGAATCTTCATTGACAATATTTTGATTGATATACAAGTTATTTTTGTTTTCTTTATTTTGAAGATTTGTCCACAGGGATAAGTCTCTCTTTTTACACACAACATTTAGTGTTTATTTTTTAGATATAATGCATATTTTATATAATGAGTTTCATAGCTATTCTTTTAAACCTCAAATATAACTTGACAAGCTTCTTTTTCTTCTTCTTTCTCCTCTTTATGTGCCATGTCTGTTGAGGATGTAGGCAATAATGGACTTCCACTTACCCTAATCCCTTGTCACTCAACACTTTTCCTCTTGGTATCCCTCCCAAACCCTGCTCTGCCATCTACTTGCTCAAGCCCATCAAGTCTGTTCTGCATTGTTTTTCCCTGTCTCTCTTCTCCACTATCCAATCTGTGAATATTGGATTCTCCAAGCCCTCCTTCCTCGTTACATATCTCATAAACTTCAGCTGTCTCTTCTTGATGTTAAGTACAAGTTTCCTTTTCACTTGCATCTTCTCTAAAACCTTGTCATTAATCATGTTTGGTCCATGGTATCCTCGGCATCCTTCTATAGAATCGCATTTCTGTTGCTTCAAATCTCTGGAAGCATCTTTGAGGAGATTGCCAGCATTTGCTGCTATATAGGAGGGCAGATATCACATAACAGTCCAGTACCCCTTTTTTGTTTTCAATGAAAACTTCCTTTCTCTCAATATTTTGCTTAGCTTTTAAAATGCATCCTTAGCCATGCCAATGTGCCTTTGTATCTCAGTATTGAACTTTCTGTCCTCTGTCAGAACACTTCACAGGTATTTAGATTTTTGTGCTTGCTTGATTTTAGTATCCCCGGCCTTTGGTTGGCATTTCGGTTTCTCTTTTTGCTGATGACCATGCCTTCAATTTTCTTGTAGTTTATGTAGTTGCAGAGTTAGGAATATTTATATTGAGTTTACATTTTATCAGATGGAAATTTTATTTATGACTGCATGAAATTAACTTCAACAACATTTGAATTTTTGCTGTAAGGTACAAGGACAAAAACAAGTACAAAATTATTATATTAAACTAATTTATAACTTTTTATTTAAGAGTTATCAATTTGTAGTGAGAGTGCCAATTTGTTGTGCATGTCAGAAAATGTTTGAAGTTGTATTATATTAATATAAAGAACAGGAGTTTAAGTATTATGTTAATATAAAGAACAGGAGTTTAATATAAAGAACAGGAGTGTTGTTATCAGTCAAATTGAAAATGTATTTGAATGTTTATAAGGAAATTTAACAGTTTGTATTATTAAGAAAAGTTTGTCCAACTTACAGTTTAGTTTAGAATAGTTGTTTCTCTTTCACTATTTATGAAATGTTCTTGAGTGAATTTTGGTATCTCATCTTACTTGATGAGTTGATATTGCAATGTAAGTGTTATTGAAGATGTTGAAGAGATTGTTTTTCTTAAACTAAATTGGTGCTAATAAAAAATTAACTTTAGGCTAAGAAGTTGATTTTTATTAGAGATTCACATGATGAGTTTGTTCCTTTCTTTCATTGTGTGGACGGCAATTAGATGAAAAGGAAAAAGTGCGAATGTGTGTTGTCATGAATTTGTGTGATTAGTAACTAGTTTGTTCCTTTCTTTCATTGTGAGGATGGCGATTAGGTGGAAAGGAAAGAGTGTGAATGTCTGTCGTCATATATTCGGTTTGACTATTTACTGCTACATCATAACTAGTGTGGACAGTTCTGCTACCTCATCTCTAATTGAAGATTTAGCTTCACACTAAAGAATTTATATACTTTCTAGTCACATGACAGGCTCCAGCAAATTTGGTGCAATTTGAGACCTAAATGTGCGTGTAGGCATTTTTGAAATATTTAAATATATTAAGCAATCAATGCTGGTTATTTCTAAATTAGTTCTTGGATCCTTTTTGTGATTAGTTTTTTCAAAATCTTTAGAAAAATTACATGCGATTATTAAATTGTCGCATTTGATATTCATAAAACTAATGATATTTGTCCAAAATTTGATAGTGATTTTTATTCGTCTGAGTTGGGTCCTAAAATGTTTAGTTCTTTCTTCTTGCTTTCTCTTGTTATCTTCTGTTGAAGGTCTGGTATTTTCCTTTCTGTGTCTGCTCTCAGCACTGTGTCATTTGCATATATTATATTGTTAAGATCATGGCTGCTAATAATAATCCTGGCAGGACTTCTAGTCATCTTAGAATTGTTTTGCTGTAAAGGGTGAATAGATCTGGTGAGAAGACACATTCTTGTCTTACACACCCTTCTATTTTTGTATATCTGCTGAATTCATTCCTTGAAATTATTCATAAAGATTACAAGTAAATATAAGAATTTCAAGATGATATAAATAGTATTATGTAAATAAGGTATAATCAAATACCTTTTAATGATTCCTTTTTTTTCAATTTGTAACTGATTTGTTTATTTAAAACTCAAAAGGAGAGGCTTAGTTTAATCTAAAATATGAAGAAACATACAGAAATGTAAAAAATAAAATAAAATCAACTAGAAAATAGTGACTTAGCATTGGCCTAAAGAAATTAGTTTTCAGAATTTCTACTTATGTTACAAGTGTCATTATTTTGTCAAACAAGCAATGAATGAAAAAGAAGACCTTGATGCTAACATTCATAGACAGTCCCTCTTGTCTATTTCCATGACTACATCTATTATTTTGAAAAAAATAAAATTTGATTTCTTTATGTACTACTTACTGGATTAGTTTTTTTCTGCTTATTTTTAGAATATAATACTGAAATGTACAGAGAACTTTTGTCAATATTATAAAACCAGATTTTGATTTCTCTCTATTTTTCTTCTGGTTTTTCCTTATCTTTATCTTTTCCCTGTTTCACTTACTTGTCTGACACTTACAACTCAATCTTTAATAAAGTGTACAATAAATTACATATTTCAATTTTGTTAATTACCAAGTGATATAAAGTACTGAAATTAAATAATTTTACTGAAATTGGTTTCAATTAAATGTGCATGCATGTTGCAATAAAATAAAATATTTGAACTTAAAGATAATGGCACAACTTGATATTTACTAAGCTTAATACAGTACAAAGCCTCAAATGCATGGAACTCAGTAAGGATCAAATTCACTACTGTAATAATGGACAAGTGAGATTAACTTAAAATCCCTACTCTGTAATGATGTGTCCTTACATATTATTAAACAGATAATTTTAATAGTCTCAGTTAATGTTATAAAATTCTACTGCTGTTAGTTTCAGGAAGATTATCAGACATTTCAAAAAATAGAACTATATGTGTCTGAGATTTTGAGTTTTTTGCTACCTAGGTGTTCACACTGCTTGTTTGATTCAAATAATTTGTTTTATTATTCAATATTGAATGTTAATTTTGAATTCTTTCTAATGAGCTATGTTATATAGATGTGATAGGTGAAAAGACGTAAAAATCAAGTCATTTATCTTTTTTCTTGATGCTTCACAAGATCTTTTTTCTCTTTTGTTCTAACTGACTGGTAGTTATTCATGTTACAGCAATAACAAAAAAAAAAAAGAAAAGAGAAATGTAAGGTAATTTTACAACTTTCCAATGTCAAGTTTTAAAATAAAATTCTATTAAAATATCTAGAAAACAAAAACATGAGAAATATTTAGTAGTTTTAGAGAATTAGCTGTTAGAAGCAGCTACATATACAGAGAGAAAATAGACTTGATGCATTAAATGAACAATACTGCTTGAGTAAAAATAGCTTTCTGTATTATCAAGTGAACTCACAAATGAAATCTAAATGAATCTGTTATCATAATGGTGCAAGTTTGTTTTTTGCTTGCTTCAGTGTGTAATATTTGTTCTTTTAAGACACAGTCACCCTTGACCTTATATGGGCCAACCAGAAGATAAATCTTTCATCCAATTTAGCACATATTTTAGTAATTTCTGAACATTTAGTAATAAATTATGACTATACACAAAATGATATAATAAAGTATATTATTTATAAGTAGAACTAATCTATTATGATAGCATTCATTTGATTAATGCCATTCTTTAAACTGAGCTTTATATCCAGATTGCTTTTAAACCATATTGTAGTACTGGTTACAATGTTAAGTAACATTCAGATTAAAATATTCTATAAATCCACATTTGCTAACATGTCTTCAATGATCTATCAACATTTTTGATTTGTCAGCATGAGTAAAGGTATTTCACATTACAGAACACATAAGTTTTAGACCTTTGATGTATTTAGGCATTGTTCCAACTGTGGCAACATTGTTCAATATTGCTGCAAGTTCTTTTTTGTAAGGAGTATTTGGCAAAGTATTAACTGCTATGATGCTTCTGAAATTTCAAACAGCTTAGATATGAGATTCTTTGGTATTTGTTTGGTGCTGGACATCACCTATTCATTTTGAGAAGTCAGTTTTCTTGATACTTTCCACAGTTTATAGAAATTTGCCTTTCATTATTCATTGTTAACTATTCAGCTACCATCTGTTGTGATAATTGTCATAAAGTTTATATATATATATATATATATATATATATATATATATATATATATATATATGTATGTATGTGTGTGTGTGTGTGTGTGTGTGTGTGTGTGTAATGAATTCTCTAGCATTTGAATTTAAGATATTAAGCCATTATTAGATGTTTTGATTGTTGTTTGTCATATATTCACCAAATTTAATAAACAGCTGTGTTTATATAACTGAATAGAATTATTTTTCTAAATAGCTTGTTTATTGTTTTGTAAGACACTGAACTACTTTATAAACTAGGGATTTCATGTCAGTGTGTATATATACATTTGGCTTGTTATTGTAGACAAAGATTTGGGAGCATCTTTCACATCTGTGGTCAATTTTTATATAGCTGGAGTGGTAGTCTATATGAGAGAAACAAGCTTTTTGGCATCGACTAATACTTCAATCCTCTTGTTCAGTGATTCTTGACCTTTTTTTCCTTGTGAAATAACAAAATCTCTAGAGTGCAGTTTAAATTTTAATAAGGAAAAATTACTAATGACATTTTAAAATAGGAAAATAATAAAGAAGTCTCTTGAAATAATCCTTTTCTGCACTTACCAATTTTCTAGATCATACCTCTGTGAATTAGAATATAGTATAGAAAACTGAAATAAAATATTCAATGCTTTTCTAACTATTGAAGAACCTTCTTTAATAGAAATCCAAAATTGATCAATGGACGCTTCTTAATGATTGATTTTTAAGCCACAATCAGCAGATATAATGACCAGCTCCTCCTCTTCTGTTAATAAGAAAACTTCATCAGTTGAAATGACTTAAACATGGAAGCCATATACTTGATATCTTTATTTTTTTTTAAATAAAGATTTTCTTAGATATAAAAATAATTAATAAATTACTCTTCTGTTAATTTAGGACACACCTGGTTGCATTTCAGGGTGCATTAGTGCACCAGTTGAAGAACACTGCTCTAGTCGATGAATAAAAGTGTTAATCATTGTTAGTTCAATGATGACAACTACAGTCTGAGTGGAAAAAAGGCAAGCATTTATTGAGCAATACTAAAAAAATCAAAACAATATATCTCTATAAATTAGATAAAGAGGTTAGTTTGAAATTTCCTGAAGAGTACTTAGCTTGACAGATACCTGAAGAAGGCTGAAGGACACTGACTTTATACTATTTATATGTATGTGGGGAAAATATGGAAATGTAATCTGAATTTCTAGAATGAGAAGTTACCATTATTTACATTTGGACTAATGTCTTCATCTTTGTTGATATTACCATACTGTTTTTGCTATGCTGACCTTTAGCTTTTTTAGGTGTCTGTTGATCTAGGAAATTTTAAACTGAACACTTTTTTTTAATCCAAGGGATATATTGTTCTCATTCTAGTGTCCATATCTAGGGATATCTCATCTTGTTTTCTTTTTAGCATTGCTCTGTTATTGCTAGCCTTGTTTTTCCTGAGTCTATACTGTCTAGTTCAGAGATTGAAATCACATTTACTATGTCATCAAATGTGTGAACTAATGTTTTAATCCCATGGGAAAATAGCCTAGAGGATTGTAGTTTTAGTTTGTGAATATGGTAGCATTGTAATTGTGAGTTCAATCTTTAGATTCAGTAGTACAAACTCTGAATCAGTGGAAACAAGGTTAACAATAATTGAGCAGTACTCAAAAGAGAAAACAAGATATCTGTAGACATAGATGGCAGAATGAAAACAATCTACCCTCTTCTTCTTCTTCTTCATGTACCGTGTCCCTTCAGGATGTAGACGATCATGGATTTCGACTTGGCTCTGTCTCTTGTCGCTCTCAATATTTTTCTCTTGGTTTCACTTCTGAGCTCTACTCTGTGAACAATTTGCTCAGACCTGACAAGTATGTCTTGCACTGCTTTCCCCTGTCTCTCCTTCCATTTATCTGACCTGTGAGTATTAAGTTCTTTAGGCCCTCCTTTCTCATTACATGTTCCAGGAACCTCATTTGTCTCTTCCTGATATTTAGTATCAGTTTTCTTCTCATTTACATCCTTTCTAACAACTCATCATTGCACATGTGCTCAGTAGTAGATTAAATAAAGGATTCAATTCAAAATCCCTTCAAGGTTATCCAGATCGACAAATATTCAAAGAAGCTTGGAGCGTGTTGATTCCAATCGTACTGGGAAATGAACATTTATTAATGTTGAATACATTAATTCTGGCACACGGCAAGGCTGGTCAATACTTTCTATCCTAGATTTAAGTAATCAGAATCACGACCCAATCACTCATTACAATATGCTCATGCACCACAAGCACTCGTCCATTAGCTTACAATCCTACATATACCATAATACCACATATTCATAGGGGAAAAAAACCATGATGTAAATCTTACTGGAGAATTACTGCAAAGTACTTTCCCCTCCCTTTTTATAAGCAGAAATACACAAATGTATGCTGGAATTTTTTCATAACCAATAAAATAGGCTGGTTCTTGTTTTCATCTGATGCTGTCTCGGTCTGTCTTGTTTTGAAGTTAGAACACTTCATTCACTTGTCCATACTTGTTTTGTGTATCAATGTCTTAATTGTAATTCTTAGTTTATGAACTTTTTGCCATATTACTGTTGCTTTGCTTTGCTTTGCATATATTGATTGCTTACTTTATTCTATTTTGCCCTGCTTTTTCTTTTCTTTTTCTTGTTATGGCTTATTGCAAACTTTGTCAATTGTTGAACAGTTCTGTTATTCATTTTGCATTTGACTATGGCTACCCACTCAACAGGGCATGATGGCCAAGATGTTGTGATAATATAACAAAGATAATACAGCAAAGATGAGGAATATAAATAACAATCTGAATCTAAATTATATAAACATTCTGTATAAAATAAAAACATTCTGTATAAAATAAAAATAATGCTGATAGGTAATTTATCATATATGGAATTGCAAGTTTTGTCTAGTAGCATTTTTTTGAATTTTTGGGATTAGAGTGTTCCTTTTTTTATTGGTGGAGATTTGCATCAGGTTTGTTAAAACAAAAAAAAAACAACAAAAAAAAAACACACAAGAACATTGTTTAAAAAAACAAAGCAAAAAACAAGCAACTACCATTGAAATGTATGTGCAGCTCCATGCAAATATTGTAATAATGAAATTTCTTTGTCTAGAGATCATAAACTTTTAGCTTTTATAATATTCGTGAATAATCAGTGTAAAGATTCTTTGTATATTTTCTCAAATAAGAAAAAGATTGTTTGGGGCACAAAAGTTATTTTTCACCCAGAGTCAATAAGTTCTGTTTTTTTTAAATACCATTTTGACACATGTTTACAATACTACAGTAATAACAATGTATCTTTACTGAGTATACTTTATTCAAAAACTAATATTTTTTCTTCTGTAATGTTTTAACTTTTTCAATTTTGTGGGCGACACTGTTTTACACTTTCTATCAATTTATGTAGGTCTGTCACTTTATGTTTTCAACTCTTAACACTCCAAAAACTATTTTGTTCATTTTGAGATATTTCCCTATAAAAATAACAGATTTAAATATGTTAAAATTTTGTAGATATGCATAGTAACTTGGTAACTCAAATTGTTTGAAATAAAGGTAGATTAGGTGTATTATTCCTGGTAGTGATAAAGTGTATGTATATGTGTTAGTAAAAGCTTAAGAGAAGTATTATACATTTTAAATTGTGATTCTAATATTCATATTAAATAAATGCATGAATATATAAGCATAAATTAACAAAAAGTTGAGGTAGCCATTTCTTTTTATTACCTTTTTGCTATTGGAATTTTTCTTATCAAAAACTGGAAGAAAATATGACTGTGCTCTTTTGTTTTCTTTTTTTCTTCTTCTTCATATTATGATTATTATTATTATTATTAATAAAAATAATAGTACAACAGAAAAAGATTCAGAAGTCTGGAAGCTATTAAAAAAAGAAGTCATTTTCTCTCCTTTTAGCAGAAATCAATGTTATATTTGTAAAGTTAATAAAAAAATATAAAGCAGTTTTAAAACTGTAATTGGAAAAAATATCCTGATAAAAAACAACAACACTAAAGTTTTTTTAAGTATACATATCCAGAAATTTGCTATCTTATATTGAAACCATTACATTAACTATTTTGGTGCAAAAGTATATCAGATGTTTGTGAATTTAACTTTTGTTAGAAAATTTGCACCAGTACTATTTAATGTTGTATTCTATGCTTACTATGGGCATTTGGCTGAGTGTTTAGAGCCTGGGTTTGAATCTCACCAGGATCAATTTTTTAGGAAAGTGACTTTTTAATGTTATCAATCTAGAGTAGGTCATCCTTGCATGAAGCACCTTTGGAAAGTGCTGGAAAACCATACCACTGGTTGACACAAGCCTTGTGAGTGAAATTGTGTAGACAGCTCTCTTTGAGAAGCTGTTGATGTTTGTGCTAGCTTGAAGTCACAAGTCATCATGATGAAGTGTTTGGGTGTTCTAGCCTTGTTCAGATTGTTGTTCATGACAGATAATGTGCTCTCACCCACAAACTGTAACTAAGGTCCACTCAATATAAACAACAGGTGACCTCTGTGTGTGTTGAATAAATACAAGTGTTTCTGAGCAAGCATCTGCAATGGGAATTAGCTAGCTGTCCTTGTAGACAGGCAACCTCAGATGCAAGAGGTCAACCATCCATATGCTTAAGGAAAAATATCAAGCATAAATCATTTATTGAATATTTCGTTAATAAAGTTTTCTTTAGGCATTAGCTATAATAATAACTTAAGATCAAATCCTTAAATGTTGATATAGAATAGTTTTTAACATAGAATTAAAGAGTTGATTTGTGTAAGCCACAATTCTTAAGTCCAAAAATGTATATCTTAAGAATAACAATGACTTAGTTTGAAAACACTCACATGTAAAAGAAAAATAATTCTAGGAATATTGTTTTTGATTATGGCATTGTTATGGGATCACAAAGAGAGAAATCTGAATTTTGATCTGTAAATATTAGCATATTAATCTTAGCATTCATTTCTTCTATTGCATGCATTTTCTCTTCACACTTTTTTTTTTTTAACATTAACATGTACAATTATTAACCAAACACCATACTTTAGTGTTAGTTTTGTTGATAAGTTTATAAAAGAGGACGAGCAGAATTTTTTTAGCTGTCTACTTGAAATTGTAACATGAAATTAATGATTGGTACCACATGATTCACATGAAAATATTTTTGTTTCAAACTGATTATGATGCTTAAAAAAGTTAAAGTCCTCCTTTTACTTTTTAAACATTTTTCTAGTTCTTGTATATTTTATAAATCATATAACCCTTTACAGGTTGTAAAATGTATGGCTGGAATTTACATTGTGTGGGGAAAATAGCTATATGTTTTATTTGAAATAACTTTTTACAGTTTTTTTTAAAAAGAATAACATTGACCATATTTTGAAGGTATTAATCTTTAAGCACCATATATATCTAGAATGTTCCTGAAAAATGAATCATTTTGATTGTTTTTAAGTTTTAAATACTTTGGTAAATTTATTGTTTATTCAATATTAAGATTATCCTAAATTATAAAATAATTTTAGTTGCACTTTCTCCCCTTAAAAATCTTTCTTATAACATTCAGTAAAATACTCTCAATACTTGCACAATTAAATTTAACAAACTGATCATTAATAGAGTTGGTGCTTATATACTTCTTTTTACTTAAAATGAATTTAAAGGTCATTGTTAATATTTATTGGATATATTTTATCACATCCATCAAGTTTTGTACATAATATTTTAGTATATACAAATACAAAATGAGAGGAATTAAATTTTTTCTCTGTATTCATTATGACAATGACTTAATTTTTATTCAGGTCATTGGCATAGACCAAAATGTAGTGCCTATTTTTATCAAATCAATTAAATCAGAATTGGATGTAAGTTTCAATTCTTTTATGAGTTTAATAAAACATGGAAAAAAGAAAAAGAATATTCAGTTAGTGAATTTGTAAAAACTAAAAATATCACTTTGTTGTCTTATAGCCTTTAGTATTATAGAAAAGTAAGCAAGAAATTTATATTTAAAATAAAAAATAACAGCTAAGAATAAGAAGCATGGTAATATTTCAAGAAGTTTTGAGAATTGTTTCTTTTTTACCTTTATCTGAAATGGCTCTCCGTTTTGTTTATGTCTTATTCCACCTGGGTGTAAATGTCGTTACTGACCTGTTCATCAGCTATAATCATCTGGTAGCCTCGAATCAACCTTTAACCTGAAATTTAAATTTTTGTCTCCTGTCTGTCACTACCGCCTTCCTTAGAGTAGTGCAGACTTACACAATAATGAAGGTGATCTGAGACACTCCAGTGTCACATGTATTTTTGTTTGCTATTGAGTCAGTTCACTAATTCAAAATACCTTTTTTGATTTATTGTAACAATTGTTTATTTCATGTTTATTATAGTTTCTTAGTATACAGAACTAATACTGCTGATATTTCTTTAGTTAAAATAACTTTATTATATGGTAATTGGTCATTTTACTAATCTTGGGATAGTTCAATTTTTGTTTTATTTACATTTTAAAATGGTATTTAATGAAATATAACAAAAAATCTATATTCATAAAAAATAGATATGAAGATGGTGTTTATTCATTGAAAATCCCAATCAGTTTCTTAACTGTTTTATATAATCTTGATAAGAAGCATATTATTATTTTTTTCTCTCATAAAGTAAAGAATAAAGGCATATTCCTTTTCTTTTTATTCTCTCAAAATTTGGTATGAATTTTTAAGTTTTAAGAATGAGGAAAACTCTGCATTCTGTAACAATTCTAGAATTATTAAAGTTTTAATCAAATTGTCTGTTCATGGCAAACTTAACAGGAAACATTTTACAATAGTTTAAGATCATTCACAGATGGCTGGCTTGATTCACTTAACAGAGTGAGTCATTTTGCATTTGATTACCACTCTACAGGTAATTGTCCTTTAGAATGTGAGTGAAATTTGTGCTGTTGGGTTAGGGAAAAACTGAATTGCAAACAATTTAATTTCTTCACATGGAGACTTTGTAAAATTAGAATATTCTATACATATGGTTTTGGGGTTTAAAGTTTTTTATCCTTGTAGGTTATTGAAGCTCTGTTTTTAAACAAATAGGATGTTTACTTACAAAAATGAAATTCATTTATGGCATTGAGTGAGAAATCCATAGCCACTGTGGTGAATATAAAATAAAAATAACTATCTTTTCTTCACTGTTTTCAAATTTGTGAGTTTGTGTGAAATTTATTTTGACCAAAAAGAAAAAAAAAGGGATTGGTTTTGGGCTGAAGAAAAGACCAAGGGAAGGTTTAATGAGCATGTGTGAAAATTTGCTTTGACCAATGAAACATAGCAGCTTACAAACTGAGAAAAAGTAATGAGCAGATGTCAAATCCCTTTTGGATATAAATAGCAAGAGGAAGAACAGAAAAGAGAGTGAAAGGCAGAGTTTATGTGTCTGAATAATGCCAGTGTCAAATTACATGCTGATATATTATCAGCCTCTAATGAGAGCTGGGAAATTTCAAAGAACTCTATTCCACTCCTAAAAAGCTAAGTAGCTTAAAATGTATCTTTTTATTTATGTTGAATACAACCATATAACTTTTATGTGAAAAATAAACTCTTACAATTTGTTTTAAGCATTTTGGAATATTACTGCATGTCTGATGATTTAATATGAACATTTTCTCTTCTTAACAATTCATCAAAAATCCAAACTTTTAATGTTTGATTACTTGTGCTGAATCAAGATACTGAAACTTCAAATGTGAAATATGTAAATAAATTCCTGATCTTGTTTCATTAAAAATAACACATGTGTTTCCTCATCATTATCTCTACATACTTCATCACTATGATTGCAATTAGTTGGTCAAGAGCATTGTGAATTAAACAATCATGATAGTAGCATTTACATTTTGTTAGTAAATAGATTATTGTCAAAAATATGCAAAACATTTAGTGTTCATTTCATAATTAGAAATTAATAAGGCAGTTTATAAAGAATTAATGAATTTATTTTTAATTCATAATTTTTTATTACTTTATTATTTTTTGTGGTTACCTATATTTGAGTAGATTCCTAGTTCTTCAAGAAATAGTGGATTAAAAATAATTCCATTAATTCTTTAGAAATTGTTTACTGTTTGACATGAAATTAAGCAAATATTTTCTTTCAAGAAAATCTGAACAAGGAGATGTTCATTCTTTAAAACAGTAAAGAGAACATTACTGAGCTGTGGCGCTCTTTGTGACTGAGCAGTGTAAGGCAGTATCTTCTCTGACAGAGGGAAATATTGGTTTGAACCCTATCAGAGGGCACATTGTCTTTATTAAATTTTCTAGAGTGCACTGGCTGGTAGACATAATACACACTGTTTGAAGGTCAAGGCATCTACTCAAGCAGAGATGTTCACTAAAAATAACATTTGAAGTTGAAGAAAATAAATTAACCCATTTTATAAAATTAGAACAACAAATTTTGAGTTTTTAAAATTTTTTTTTAATTCATAAAATGACTTATATTACATTGCTCAGATTATTTTATTATATATCTCAGTGTTATATGATATAAAGCTGTTAGTTATAGTCATTTGTAAGTGTCAATTGGTTTATAAATTTTACTTTGAGAAAAAATAGTATAATAATAAAAATTTTGTAAATATGTTATTAAGAATTTGGAGTAATTTTACTTTAGTATTCATCGTATACTACAAATTAATTTCCTTTTTAATCTGTACAGTTCAACATTTTACAATTAATATTAAAAAATCATCCCAAATTTTGAGAGAATAAAAAGAAAAGGAATATGCCTTTATTCTTTACTTTATGAGAGAAAAAAATAATAATATGCTTCTTATCAAGATTATATAAAACAGTTAAGAAACTGATTGGGATTTTCAATGAATAAACACCATCTTCATATCTATTTTTTATGAATATAGATTTTTTGTTATATTTCATTAAATGCCATTTTAAAATGTAAATAAAACAAAAATTGAACTATTCTAAGATGAGTAAAATAACCACTTAATATATAATAAAGTTATTTTAATTAAAGACATATATGCAGTATTAGTTGTACATATTAAGAAACTATAATAAACATGAAATAAACAATCGTTACAATAAATCAAAAAAAGGTATTCTGAATATGTGAACTGACTCAGTAGCAAACAAAAATATATGTGACACTATGGTGTCTCAGATCCCCCTTCACTATTGAAAATGTTCAAATTTTTCTTGCTAGAAAATTTTAACCCTTTCTCTGCTGCATTGTTATAGCATTGTTGCCTGGTTGTGCCAGCCAGTTTGGGAAAAAAATAGGAAATTGCCATTTACTGGAAATAAATGACTATAAAGACACTAACAATTTCTCATGGATGCTGCCATTTTGGATTTGCTCAAATACTCTGCAGAACAAACTAATCAAAAATGACTCCACCCAATATACAATGTAATAAAAATACATCACAAAATAGACAATATTGTACACTACTATATGTCTGTACTAGTTTGGAAGTAACACTAAGTGCTAGTTAGTTTATAACACAAATGCTAGGGACCCACATTTCATGATGTCTTGATAATGAGTATTTATGTCAACAGCAGACAATGTATGTTTCATAAAGATGTATTCAGAATTTGTCTATACTTCTGAGATAAGGTATTATTTATAGTATTTATATTATTCAGACTAATGCCCTCATTTTTGTTGTCATTTGTACAACATTTTGGCTATTGTATGCTCTGGCCTTCTTCAGGTACTAGTAATTTCAAACTGAACCCTTTATTATGATCACTGGGGTATATCATTCTCATTTCTTGTGCAAAGCCACTTCGAATAGTCATGAGTTATCTCCTTTTAACTTTAAGTTATTTTTTCACCACTGCTGTAGAGAATGCTATACCCCAGTGATTGTAATAAAGGGTTCAGTATGTAATTTCTAGCACCTGAAGAAGGTCACAGTATACAATGGCTGAAACATCATAAAAATGACAACAAAGATGAGAACAATAGTCTGAATAATGTAAATAGTGTAAAAGTACATTCACAACAACAGAAGTGTTAAACATTGAAAGCTGATGCAACAAGATATAATGAAAATATTTAACTTTTGTTACAGTGATAAATATGATATTTTGAAAGTTATAACATTTTAATAGTATTTTTCATATTTCTGTTTAGGTGCTTTTACATATAAAAAATTCAATTTTATTTTAGTAAGTTATGAAAAAATTGTAATAAACTGATACTATTCAAGTTCTCATCTTTACATCTTTTCTTACTTGAAAAATCATAAAATCTTTTGACATGTATTGAAATTAAATTCTTAATCCTCTCATAAATCAATATTTTTTCCATTTGGAAAATTGTTATCTTGATATTATTTTGAAAGATTATTCTTGACTGTTATATTTAAGCTACAAGCAGCTCTAGCAACAAAATGAATTAGTTATAGCCTTAAGCAATCTAACAGTTTCATTTTTATTAACCCCTGCCTTGAGGAAGGAGGGGGTGTTATTTCTAACCCTTATCTAATCAATTAATGACTTTTGCATGAATTCCCTTGGAACTTTTTTATGCTTCCTTGTTTACTATATGGATAAAATTTAAATTTAGTACTTTATGGCTTCAAGTTCATTGTTTAAACAACTGAATTATTAATTTCTTATTTTGTATGAAATTTGTTTTCTATTTACCTTTAAAAACTACAAAAGTATTTGGTTAGTTTTTATAAAATTTTAAATTGCCGTCTTGTTTAAGTCATTGTTCTTATTTATATGATTATTTAAAGTTTTTATATTTAGCATGAAATTAGCCACAACATATTTGGCTCTACTATTACAATATCATTTAAATAAACTGGCACTTCATGGCAATTTTATCTGTAAATTGTATTTACAAAGTTTTACTCTCAATGTTAAAGAGTATTAGGGAATATTATCAATATTTATAATTCCACAACCTTTTGATTTGTTTGGATGCTTTTTATTATTTAGATTTAAAAAAGTTACATGTACATTAATTAAGAGAGATGAATTTATTAGGCAGAAGAGATATTTATGTTAGTGGTGTAAACATTTTTTCCTCACTGTTAATATGGAAAAATTATCTGATAAAAGTTTATTTTGAAAGTGACTCTGATCAGGAGAGAAATTGCTTGATTATGTAGTGTTCAGTGTTGTTTTTAAAGTTATATATACAAGTATTTGATCATTTTTGAAGGAGAAACCTGTATGGTTTGAGTTTTAAGATAATAATGATTTTTAGTGATTTGCAGTTTTTTAAAATTTTGTTTAAGAGAAAGATTTATTTCTATTCTTGATAGCATAAAATAACTAATATTTTATGAAGTGACTCCAATAGTTTGCAGTATTCTATTTCAGCTGGTAATTTGCAATTATCATTATTCACTAAGAGATCTCAATTTCTATTCAGTCAGTTAATTGCCATATGTTGTACACATTTGAACAATCATGTCTTTTTCGATCCATGACTGACTAGGCAGATGATTTTCTTGCTGTAGGTTGCCATTTATTTCTATGGTAGACTGATTGCCAACCAAAGCTGTAGAACCAATCTGTCCTGCTATTCAACCCATAGCTGGAGGAAGACGAGATGAATTTATACTTTTTCCTAGGGTATTTGCATGCATGAATGAAACAAATTCAACTGGAATTCAAACTTGGCTCTCCAATTTCTCATTTTGAGCCAATATGCATTGCACCACAATGTGCATCCAACACAGTTTATATTACTGTTTATAAAATAACCCAAATTTATCATTTAACATTTGTTAAAGAATATTCATAGAAAAATTAGTTGAATTTTAAAATGTTTTCTTTGTGAAAGCTATATTTTTCTACAACTGTAAACATGTCTCAATAAAATAAATATGTGCATGGCATCTGACTTGCTTTATGAAAACAGTTTTCAATTTGCTATTTTTAAACCATAGAGAATCTATTATCTACAGGTTATTGGTTTCAGTTACAAACTTTTTTAATATTTAGAGAATTAAGAAAAAATCAATAAAATTCTTTCTTGTTCAAAATATCACTAAATGTAAATAATTAGTGACAAATCTTAATTCTTATTGCAAATTTAGTAAAAACTATCATTGAACATGACCTAATTTTTTAAATGACAAAAGACTAAAATATTTCCTTTTTTCTTTCTTCTTTGATTTTGCCATATTGATTCAATCTCATTTTATGATGCCATAAAATAAAATTGCATTAGTAATAGCTTTTGATAAGTGAATATGATCATGTTCCTAGCTTAGGCAATCTTGGAAGTAAATAAATAAATAAATAAAAAATATTTTTTTAAATGATTAGAGGTTAAAAATAATCCTTTCCAAACTATGGAATTCACTGAACAATTTTATTCATGCTTACCAAAAATATTAAAAATTCTTGTTTATAAAAATAATATATATATATATATATATATATATATATATATATATATATATATATTTATGAAAAGTGTATGTATATAATTATAAATATCAATATATATATATGCAATTTGTTATATTTTATATTATTTATATATTATATATGCATGGTACTTATTTGAAAGCGCTCAATATCAGTGATAGAGCTGACATATATATATTACACACTTTACTATCCAAAATATTCCTCACACATACATTTAAAAATTATTCATTGCTTTATTACAAATGACATGTGTATTAAAACACACATACACACACACATTAACTAACATTACCTTCTAATATACACCTAAACAGATAATAAGCATTTCTGCACAAACATACATTATACACTTTATCATCCAAAATATTCCACACACATACATTTAAAAATTATCTATTACTTTAATACATATGACACATATCTGACCAACAAGAATTAACCCTCTAAATCACAACATACCAGTAGACTGTCTCTTTGTTTTTTCATTTTTCTCTCAGTCTCTGAAGATGCTTTAATGAAAGTGAAACATGTTAGATTGAACTATGTCTCCTATTTGTTCTTTTTTCCTTTATTCTATCATCTTGTTGGATTCCAATCTATATATTCAATTTATATATCAGTCAGTTAAGTGCCATATATGGTACATGCTTACGTGACTGACTGGGGAGAACATTTTCCCGCAGTAGGTTGCCATTACTTTCTGCGGTAGACTGGTTGCCAACCAAAGCTATAGAACCCAATCTGTCTTGTTATTTAACCTAAAACTGAAGGAAAGAAGCAGATTAATACCTTTTCCTAAGGATATTTGTGTGTAAGTGAATGCAATGATTTCAACTGGATAATATATAAAATATAAAATATATCTTGATGCTTCTCATAAAAGTTGGTTTGTTGTTTGTTTTAGCACTGAATTATAGGATTAGGAGAGTGAAATGAAGACAAACAATTGATGAATTATGATTCCATGAAAAAAGGCTTTATAATTTGTGATCATGTTCCATAGTAAGTACACATCTTTGAGAAAAATTGTAAAGTATCTCTTAGATTTTTAAATTTAAAAAAAAAAGTGATGTAGTCTGAAAAATCTTCTTGTTTCATAAAAATGAAGATACTAGTTGTTCTGTGCTATGATAATATTAGTTTTGGAATTTTTAAAAAGATATACAGATATTGCATTGAATCCAATATACTCACATACCTGAGATAAACTTGCTAATGATTTAACCAATACTAACTAGTACTTAGGGTATGTATCAGAGATTTTGCATATACATACATATATATATATAATTGTATTTGGGCAACAATCTCTCTTTTATATAAACCAAAATGGGTCTTGCCAATCAAACAAAGGTGAATAATGCCTTATAAGTGCAAATCTTTCCCAGACCCTTGAAAGTGAGTGACAAAATTAATAAAGAAATCCCTTACTTTTTCAGAAATTGCTTGTTAAAGTCTGAATTCTGAAACAGAAAAGATATGAACTTTCAAGAGTCTGGTAAGGATTTGCTCTTATTTTTATTTTCTTAAACAGTTAGATGAATAATAACTGGCCTGAATTAAGAAAAATTGTGCCTTCATCAGGAATCAAATTCCATCCATTTTTTTTTAAACAGGAAAAACCACTTTTTAGTTAAAGCATGTCTATGTCAGTTTGTCAGTGAAGACCAGCTTGACAGAGCAAGTTTTTAATTACCTATTTAAAGAAGGAACATTTCTTGTTGGGACTTCTATGTATCAATATCTGTTAGCTTCAATTTTCTATTAAAAAAAAAACAACAGTAATTTTTGAAAGAATTTCTTTATCTTACATCATTGCTTATTGCTACGAAACATATTTTTAGCAGGCACAATGTTTGAGTTGCTAACCCTGTCTTTTTTATTTTCTTAAACAGTTACATTGATAACAACTGGCCTAAACTGAGAAGTCCTACTAAAGAAAAATTGTGCTTCTGACAAGAATTGAACCAGAATAACAACTGAAACACATGTACCCTCTAAAAATAATATATATATATATATATATAATTATATATTTCGAGAGATAGTGAGATAGAGAGTAAGAATAAACCAATTAAAAGGTGAATGGAAAGTATAGAAACAAAACCTATCTATACAAAGCCTGCACAAAAAGAAACAGACATTTGCCTTAACAAAAAGCAGCAGAGTATAGTATAAAGAAACGTGAAATGGGAAACAAAACTAAAACAGAGCTGTAATAATAAACACTTCTAGCATGTCTAAAGATGCCAACCTATAACTGCTACACTCAGTTTCATGCCAATGGCAATCATCAGATGATCATGTTATTATTATATATATAATTAATATTTGCAGAATGAGAGAATCATTACTTTCATATAAAAACTTTTGTAGAAAATATTTTGAGATTTTCTTGATTTATTCTTTAACTATGAAATCTAAATTTTATCTATATTGAAAATACATTCAGGCATCAAAAATGCTGGTACTTTTTTTTAGTTAAGTGGAATATTACAATATTCAGAATTCAGGATATATATTGGTTGGTCTAAAAAGTTTATTCAATTTTTATTATTAGATAACATTAGAAATATTTATTTTTCGCTAATTTCATTCAAACAGATTGATTTCAAGTGTATTCTGATATGTTGTGATGGTGCATTTGAAAACATTGTTAACATTAGAGTATATTTCTTTATCGATTTTAACATTAAAGATGGAATAAAATAACATTTTTGGCGTTTTATGTTCCTTGTATTTGAAGAAAGTTAACATGCAACTCAAATGCTACAAAAATTAGTGCAGTTTATAGAGAAGATAAAGTATATAAATGTATAATAAAGTTAAAATTAGTTGATAAAGTTTGATGCCGAAGTCTTCTTGTTGAACAAGACTTCAGCTGAGGTTAATAGGGAATCAAATGAAAACCTTCTTTGAGAATAATCATCTTTATACATGGTCAAAATACCTTCCACAAATTCCTCATACATGATGATAAGATATTAGCTAGAGGAAGACATCATTGCCACTAATATTTTAATGTTATGTGGGAGATATATACAAGAGGTATGTCTAATGTTGGGGATAGCCAACATGTTCAAAATATCCACATCAAGCATTGAAAATCATTTGCACATGTTCGTTGCTTTGATGTATGTTTTCCACATGTTAAGTGAAAAAAAAAACACCTCACTATTTGTGTGTTCCATTTACAGCTTAAACATCATGAAAATGTTTTGTTATTTAAACAAATTGTGATGTGTCTAATCTACAACAGTGTGGAATGCAACAGATTATGGAGCAAGCATAAATGAACCACCACTTACTGTACCAAAGGTCAAGCTTTATCAAATGATGCTCTCTATGGTAGGACCTGTAGTCATTACCAATAATCTCTTTCCAGAAAACCAAATCATTGATTTAAATGAGTACAGTTAAGCCAACTGAAAGCAACAATTGAGTCTGAAATTAGCTTCTTTATGTGTCATGTCTCCTCAGGATGTAGGAAATTATGGCTCCCTACAATTTCCTGTCTTTCATAGCTTTTAATAATCTTTGCATCTCTTAATATTTTTTCTTTTTATTATTTCTCCTAAACTCTCTTCCACCATCCATTTACTTAAGCTCATTAAGTATGTTATGAAATGTTTTCCTCTGTCCCATTTGCTCTCAATCTGTCCTGTGACTATCAAATTTTCTAAACTCTTCTTCCTAATTATAAGACCTTGCCAAAATTTCAACTCTCTTTCCTTTTTGTTTCCATTTTCTCTAAAATGTTCTTGTTGCTCACATGTTTCATATTCCTTAAAGATAACGCTCATCCACATGTTATTTGGTTACCAGAAGAAATTTTCAGTCAACTGCTGTAGTCATCAGATACTGCATCTTGAGATTACAATTTATTTCAGTCTTTAAGGAATTCACTTAATAAGATAAATTCAATGATCTAGAATATAAAAGACATTTAGAAAAGTTTTTTGCTGAGAAAGATAAGAGGTTCTAGAAGAATTGAATCATAAAATTGTCTAAAAGATGGTAGAAGAAAAAAATGTAAATATGTTCAATAAATTTAATGACAAAAATAAAAATTTTTACTTACCCAGTATACAGCTGCAATAGATAAATTGTCTTCTAAATTGCACAAAAAGAAAAATAACACTGCCATCTCATTTTAACAGACATATTTACTAAAATTACACAAAAATATTTTAAAATGCTAAATAAATTTATTCAATAAAATCACCATTGACTTCAATCATGGACTCCAGATAACTTCTGAATATTTTACAACTATTCTGGGTGGTTCTCTTGTATAAGTTAGTGAATGCTGTCATAATCCTTGCCTGAAGGCAAGGATTATGACAGCATTCAATAACTTATCTTTGGTATTACAAAGAGTTTTGTTGGTCTCTCAACTGCATCTCACACATAATAATTAAGGGGGTTGCAGTTTGGAGAGTTAAGTGGCCCGATGTAAGTATTGATGTGGTTGCAGAAATTGTCTGATAGTCATGACTAAGTTTTTCTGTTTGTGTGGCATGGTGCAGAGTTCTGTTGCGAGACATAGTGTCTTCCAGCAGCCACCATTTTAAGCCAGGATAGTACTACTGCTTCAAGGCACTTGTTGAGTCTAAGAACCTCACTAACAAATTCAGGAATTCTTTTCTTATTAGAATGATCAGAGTGAGCTGAAGTACCTTCATAATCACTATTAGACTCATTCACCTCTTTCTGAATCCTTTGCATTGTCCTCTGATTGACACCCAAACTCTCTGAATGTTCATATTGAAGCTTCTGGCATCAAGCAGTACAGCATGTTGTTTCAAAATTTCTGGTAGAGTGAATTTCATCATGGTAATCATTTTGTCTAAGGTGGTGCCCAACTGACCATACTATAGTGTGTAGTCAACAAAATCAAAAACAAACAATGTGCTTACACGAAATTATAAATATCAAATTGCAACAATTTACCCATCATACCCTGTATATTATAATTTAAAACAATTATTGCTTGCTTCAGCAGCATTGTTTTTTGACTGCTTCACAACAACCAACTAGTTGTATCTCATCTCTGTGGTATGTCATTTATCTCATCTCTGTGGTATGTCATTGTCTAGTAAATGAAATACTCAGCTTCTAACAGAGATGCATACAAGACTTTGTCTTCTTATTCATCTTACTATGATTGTTTTCTTTTTTAAAAGACAGATATCAAAATCATAGTTGAACCAATTGTTTTGCATAAATAAGGTTATAACTACTTTATGACTAATAAAATTTATAGTTCTGTTATCCTTGGTTGTAAACGTATCAGTATCAAATAAATTATTCAATGCTTATCTTTAAAAACAAATAAAAATCTGTTTTGCAAGGATAAAACATCATCATGTACTTGAGTTAATTAACTCATACTTTTAATTATCTTATTCTCCAAGTGTTTCAGGAGACTGACTTTTTTCTCTCTTTTTTTTCTTTTTACATTTTGTAAACTTATTCTTAGTTATTTACTTTTTTTTACCAAGTATCACATTAGTACGTCTAAGAAAAATACTTTCATCTTCTTAGTTTTTTCTTGGTAAATGAAAATTATTGACGTTTTCTCTAATATATTAACTACTCAACTATTGACCTTCAAACTTTTATAATATATATAAAATTTGTTGTATAAATTATTCACATGTTCAGAAGCTAAAAATTTGGTTAGAAACAAAGAAAAGAGTGCTGGATTGTTATTTGGTATCCATTGTCTTATATGTCATATATCATTCATATCTATAAGTCTAACATTCATCTATTTTACTACATATGGTCCAGTGTCCCTGATATTTACCTCAAGTTCCTTAATACGATCCAAAGAACAATCAGCAATATTATTAGTCCTGAGCTGGTGGCTCTGGCTCAGTCCCTATTCTACCACCATAAAAGTACCTCTGTGTTTTTCTATAAATACATTTAAGGTAATTGTTCAGGCAAGCTATGGTAACTACACTTGTTGAATTTAACTGCAGTACTAGACTGGCATCAGGATCTCATCAATTTACAATTGAGCTGGCTTGATGTAACCATAAGTTCTATTCTAAAAGTTTCTTTTCTTGCACTTTTCTCTTGTGGAACTCTCTCTGGCTCCATGCTTTTCAGCTAACTTTAATCCGTAAAAAATTAAATGCATGATGAGAAAGAAGAGCTTGGAAAACTTAACACTCATGGGGTATATTCAGGACAAGAAAGATAGCAGACAGATATGTACCTGAAAAGCTTGTGTGATGTGAATGGATGATGGAAAAGAGATTAAGGGCTTTCTCAAAGGGAGTAAAGCTACTAAGAGCCATGCAACATAGAAAGTTGTGGAGAACCATTGTCACCTATGTCCTGAAGGGATGTGGCTCATAGAAAAAGAAAATATAAAATACACTTGTGTATATCACAGAACATACAACTACAAAACTTTAATCTTAGGCAGGAGGGCTAGGAAGTAATTCTTTGATTCTAGCCAGAGTTGCATAGCTATTCTGATCCTCAGAAGTAATAATATATAAATAAATCCCTTATTATGAGCCTGCTTATTCGAATATTCTTTTGAAGTGAATTATGGCTTTCATTTCAGTGCTGTAAATTGGGAGCTATCATCTTGGAATTATAAACATTTATTCCATATAACTTTCCCATTATGCTTTGATAAATAGAATGGCATATTGTTCAGATTTAAAATCAAAATCTGGTTGATAAGAATTGAACTCCTAATATTTTAACGTAAAATATTAATCAAGAAATCTCTTCAACTAAAATGTCAATATTTTTTTCTTCAAGTGAAGATTTTCTGTTACTAAATTTATTGATGCAATTAAAATTATATATTGTTTAATAAATAAACTTGTGAGTTTTGTGTGGACAGGAAAAGCAAACACTTGTAACTGCAATCAAAGACAATGAGCTGAATTTTGGCCCTTTAATATTAACATTAAGCCAAGACTGAAATAATAAAAGTGACACAGATTTCAGTCTTGTTAATAACACTCGGCCACTTGGTTTTATCTGTTGGTAAGCAGTAGATATGTTGAACTTGGTAAAATATTGTTAAAACTACTCTTTCCCCACCCCATTGTAAAGTGATAAAGACATAGGTCAACCAGGTGCATTGTTGGAGTGATTATATTAATGATCAACTGGATAAAAATAAGCAAAGAAAAACTTCATCTGTGTTAATATAAATCTGTTGTGAATATGCAGTGTTAGCAGAGTAGTAAGTTTGATTGCATCAGTTTAATCATCTAATTTTATTTATTAGAAGAGATTAAGTGTTAAATGTCAGTGCACATTAGTTGTATGTTTGGGAGGATTTCACAAAGTTCTTATCTCTCTCTTTCTTTGTTCCTCTTTTGGTACTCAACTTGTGTTATACAGCACTAGATATCTAAAAATAACCATATTGATTATGGTTAATGTGTATTCATTTCTAAACATAGTCCTGCTGTTTGAGGTGCACACTCTACAGGTGCCTCAAGTGAATTATATTCATACCCATTTACCTTTTAAGATAATTATAGCTATTTTAAACACTATATAGTAAAGGATTAAATATGAATTAGATTTCAAAGCTGCCTAGAATTCTTGCAATATTTGAATTTTTGTACCTATTCTTTTTTTAGGTAATTACAAATTCCATGTATACTGACCATGTATATAGGTCAACTCTTGATTTATGACCAAGAAAGCATTAATTTCTTTATATAGTTTACTTATAGGTTAACCATGTTTTTTTTAGGGTAAAAAATGGCAAGTTAAGTTAGCAGAACACTATTATTATGGTATATAAAACTCATTTCAGGAGACTTTCATTAAAAAGCTCCCAATTTTCAATAAATTGAGGATAAGTCTTGAATCACTGCATACCAAAGACAAAATGCTTACTATTTATTATGATATTTTATACTGGAATGCAGAAAAAGTTTCAGAATAGATAATAATTCAGGTATTTATCCATGTCAGTTAAAAGACAATACAACAGTGAAAGCTATTCAAAAATTGATTACAGTAACATATCTTGTATAAAGAGAAGTTGATTACTTTCAGTCTACATCCTACTTTTAATTTTCCTGAATGGACCAATTCAAACATAGCATGACTAAATATCTTAATAAAGCCTTTAATCAAAACTCTGCATATGTGATTTGTATACACTAACCTGTCAAGAACTTTGAATAAGATAGCTAAAAGAACATTATCTATGAAGTTGAGCTATTGTAACTTAGTTAACATTTTTAATTTGCATTTTTTACTAATAGTAACTGGTATTTTCTGAATCTAAGAACACTTTTAACATTTTTCATTGTGTATACATGTTTGAAATTAATGAAACTATAACCTGAATTTATTTTTCTTAAACTAAAAATTTGGTTTGTGTAAAAGTGTATACAATATTTTAACACATTGTATTCTATTATTTACAATTCTTTTTTTTTTTACTTTTATTTAATAATTTCACCCCAAGCAAGGCAGGACCACCACTAGTGCCAGGAGGTTATAGTGAGAGAAAAGACTAGGTATAGGGGATATTGAGGAAAGGATAAAAGATGAGTATGATTCAAGAAGATAGAAGATGATGATAGACATTATATTTAAATTTTTGGAGATTGTAGCTATCAGGGAAGTAAATAATCAAAAAGGAATTCCACAGGTTGTAAGTGCAAGAAAAGAGTCAGATTAATTGGTTATATATGAATTCTTAACTTTGCAGATGCTTGTTGAAATATTACACTGGAAATACTAGTTGAGTTTCTGAATATAGAATGTAGTCATTATTTAAATGAATATTACTAACTTTTAGACATAGCCATATTAATCTCACAGCACATTCTTGGTAATATAGATAAAACATGTAAAATGTTTTAGCATATATGTCATAGTGGAACATCCTGCCATCCCTGAGAGTAGAATGCTCTAGGCTATAAGAGACGGTGACGAGCGGTGCGAAGGGAGGGTAACCATCTTAGGCAAAGGCATTCTCTATTTGATAGTTTATTCTGCTTCTACTCGTTGATTGCTTATCTGTATCTTATTGTTAATTGTACAATAAATCAGTTATATCGTATTCCTGTGTCGAGTACCATTCTTCCACTAATCTTGACACTGATAACTGATATTCCTTTCTGGGATATATCAGATTGGCGATGAGGATTTAAAGAAGTTTATGCAGAGGAAAAAATACATTCTCGCCAAATATGAGATTGACGATGAAGAGGACTGTCACTTGATACCGGTTTTTGGTGAATTAAGGATATCAATTGCCGACAGCAAAAAAGAAAAAGTCACATGGAAATTTTCAGTTGTCAAATAAGGAAATACAACTGTAAAGACAAAAATAAGAAAGGTAAGAAGTAGTTTTTTTACCCCCCTCATATAAAAAAAAACAAAAAAACTACATCTTATTCTTACCGAAGTTTAACTTATTGGTTAGCTGTATTGTTGAATTGTATTTATACATATTTTGTTCGAAACATGGAACAATTAACCGAATGCATGAAGACGCAAGGTGTAGCAGTTCAACAGCTAATGCAAGAACAGAAAAATCAACAAAAGCAACATATAGGGCTTCAACAGCATATTCTAAAGAAACAAAAGGCTTTGGAAAAGATATTATTGAAACAAGGCGAGCCAAAGGAAGGTTCAAAAATTTTCTCTGCAGAGGGTATATCAAACTTTCTTACAGAATTTTTGTATAAACCGGAGAAAGGAATAACTTTTCTGGTGTACTTTAAAAGGTACGAAACAATTTTTTCAAAAAATCATGGTCTGATGAAGGAAAAATTATGCTTTTGTTTCAAAAAATAGGTGCTCAGGAAAACACGAAATATACGAACTTCATTTTGCCAGAGGAGATTTTGTTTGACGAAACTGTAGAAATATTATCTAAAATGTTTGGCAAATGAGACAGTTTCTTTCACACACAGTATAAATGTTTGAATATCATGAAAGAAGACGATGAAGACTTTGTTGCGTACGCTGGGAAAGTTAATTCCCAGTGTGAACGTTTCAAAATTAAGGAAATTAAAGAAGATATGTTTAAATGCCTAATTTTTGTGCAAGGGTTAACGGCGCCTAAGGACAAGGAAGTTTGTTCGAGGATTTTAGCAATGTTGGAGCATGATACGGACATAACTTTACAGAAAGTATCACAGGAATGCCAGAAATTAATTAACATTAAATGGGATAACTTATGTATTGAAGAAAAGAATATTGCCCAAATACATAAAGTGAAGCAACGTGCCTAGAAAGAGGAAAGACCATACTGCAAATCATCTGGCAATACTAATCATGTCACAAGTAAGTGCTATTTTAAAAATAAAATATGCTTTGAATGTGCGCCAAAGGGACACAAGACAGTAATGTGTAAGAAAAAAGTATTGAAAGTCCAAAAGGATAAATACAGTTTTATCTAAGAAAGTTACAAAGGATTTCGGTACAAGAAAGTACATTGACATCAAATTAAATGGTTGAAATATCACTTGTTTGCTTGATACCAGAAGTGACATTTTTACAATTGATGAATATACCTGGAGAAAAATAGGTTGACTGGAGTTGCAGAACACTAAGAAAATTGTGAGAGACATTTCAGGTAACAAATTGAAATTCAAGGGTGAATTTTTCACAAAAGTAGCATTTGACGGCAAAATCCACAAAACTAAAATCTATGTGATTTAAGGCAGAATGCAAATTTATTTGTCATTGATTTGATTGTGTTACTTAATTTATGGGAGAAGCGCATGAATGTGTTTTGTAGAAGAATAAATGCATCGAATGTAGGAAAGTCTAAACAGACAGAAGAATTTATAAAGGACTTGAAGAAGGAGTTTACTGAAGTCTTTGTGAATGAACTTGGTTGTTGCATGCAGACCGAATTGAAATTTGAAATAAAGGAGAATGTAAAACCAGTGCTCAAACCGAAAAGAAAACTTCCCTTTGCATTGTTAGAGACAATAGACAAAGAGTTACAGAGATTGGAGAAGAACGGAGTAATTAAGAAAGTCGATTACTCTGAATGGGCATCACCTACAGTCTACGTAAAAAAGAGGAACAATAAAATAAGAGTTTGTACGGATTTCGTAACCGGACTGAACAAATGTTTAAAGGATCATACGTATCCACTCCCCACACCGGAGGAGATATTTTCAAGGTTGAATGGTGGCAAAGTCTTTTCGAAGATTGATTTGTCAGAAGCCTATCTACAAGTCAAGGTTGAGGAGGAATGTTCTAAGTATTTAATGATCAACATTCATAGAGGATTGTATAGGTTGAAACGTCTACCATTCGGTTTAAAGGTAGCACCAAGTGCATTTCAACAAATTATGGATATGATGTTGTCAGTCTAGATTATGCAATGGCATACTTGGATGATATTTTATTAAAAAGTGAAAATATGGAAGAACATAAAACACATGTCTGTGAAGTTTTTAAAAGAATTAGGAATTATGGATTCAAGGTAGGACTTGAAAAGTGTGAGTTCTGTATGGATAAGATTGAATATTTAGGCCAAATAATTGATCATAAAGGAAGGAAACCTAACCCAAACAGAACTGAAGCAATAAAAAATATGCTGACTCCGGATAATGTGACAAAGTTACAGTCATTTCTGGGATTTGCAAATTATTACAACATATACATTCCTAATATACATGACTTCAGAGCACCTTTGAATGAATTATTAGAAATAAATAAAAAGTGGTGTTGGACAAGGGAATGCGATGAAGCATTTAAAAAATTAAAAAGTGCTTATTGTTGGATTTAGCGTAAGTATATTTTGATCCAAACAAAGAGTTAATTGTAGCAACGGATGCAAGTGAATATGGCATAGGAGCTGTTCTGTTACACAAATTTGAGGATGATGTATCAAAACCTATTGCTCATGCATCAAGAGCGTTGCTTCTTGCAGAAAGAAATTATAGCCAGATAGAGAAGGAAGCACTAGCTATAATTTATGCTGTGAAGAAATTTCACATATTCATTTATGGGAGATCGTTTGTGCTATAAACCAACCATAAACCTTTATTGTCGATTTTTGGGTCGAAAAAGGAGTACCTACTCATTCCACAAACAGGTTGCAAAGATGGAGTGTAATCTTATTAAATTACAATTTTAAGATGAAATTTATTCTGTCTAAGGAAATCGCACATGTGGATTGTTTTTCAAAACTAATTCTGAAGAACCCTGAGTCGTGTTGGAGGAAACAGTGATATCAGCGTTAAAAGAAGAGAAAGAACTTACGAATGTACTGGTGAACACCGTTAGTGAATTACCTGTAACGCTGGAGGAAATTAATAAAATGGTGAAAACAGATGATTACATTGCAAAAATGATTAAGCAAGTGAAAGGGAATGAGAAAAACAAAGGATGTAAAGTTTCACCATTTTCAATTTGTAATGAGGCACTGATGTATGCTCAAAGAGTGGGAATTCCACATGTTCTACGAAAGAGGATATTGAAAGAATTTCATTTGGGTCATTCGGGTATATCCAGAATGAAATCATTAATGAGGAGTTATGTATACTGGCCTAGGATGAACCAGGACATTGCAGATTTGGTGAAGCAGTATAAAGGCTGTCAGTTAGTAGCAAAATCACCACCCATAAAAACTCAGCCGTGGCCTAAAATGGATGTGCCGTGGTCATGGATACATGTGGACTATGCAGGTCCATTAAAGGGAGACTATTACCTAATCATTGTGGATTCCTATTCTAAATGGCCTGAAGTGTATAGATTTAAGCACCTGACAGCGGCAAATACAATAAAGGTGTTAAATGAAGTATTTAGCCGTCTGGGAGTACCAAACACAATTGTGAGTGATAATGGTACCATGTTTACGGGAGCTGATTTTAAACGTTATTGTGATTCGTTAGCAATCGAACACATAACAACACCTACATATAATCCGACATCAAATGGACAGGCAGAAAGGTTTGTCGATATGTTCAAAAGAGCGATGAGAAAAGCTAATGGGATTGACACTGAAGACAAAAATATCCAAACTTTTCTGATGGCTTACAGAATTATGCTGAATCAGAATGTTAATAGAAATTTGTCGCCAGCATGAGAAAGATTAGATCAATCTTTGATAGGTTGTTACCAAAGAAAAAGAAGAGCGTGATAAAACCAAACTCGGATATGAAATATTTCAAAGAAGGTGATAAGATTTTTTTGAAAACTATCGGTTTGAAAAGTGCTTTTAGGAAGATGGTGTAGTAAGTTGAAGAATCGGGAAAGTTATCTATATAATAAAAGGACAGCAGTTTGTCTGTAAAAGACACTTAAATCAATTGAGACCCCGATACATTGAAACCGTTAACAATGACCAAGAGGTATGGAGGTATTGTATGACACATTCCAAATCAAACCACCCACTAATGTTGGAGTACCGATGAAAGTAACTTCTGATTCTCCTGAAAGTGAGGATGCAAGGAGAAGAAGTAATAGAAAAAGGAAGAAGACAAAACGACTATGTCCAGATCCTAAACGAAAAAAATATTGAGAGTAAAATTCTAGGAAGAATTTAGCTCGGGGGAAGGTGTTATAGTGGAACATCCTGCCATCCCCGAGAATAGAATGCTCTAGGCTATAAGAGATGGTGACAAATGGTGTGAAGGGAGGGCAACTGTCGTAGGCGAAGGCATTCTCTATTTGATAGTTTATTCCGCTCCTACTCGTCGATTGCTTTTTTGTATCTTATTGTTAATTGTACAGTAGTACAATAAATCCATTATATTGTCAAATACTATTCTTCCACTAATCTTTACACTGACATTCCTTTCCGGGATATATCAATATAGAAAACATTTTGACAAAACTGATATTATGTTTGATATCATAGTAATAAAAAAAGCCTTATTCCTATTACCTGCATGTGGTTGAAAGTAAATTATATTTTTGTTTTATAATAAGTGACATTATTTTAAACACATGCACTTATGAAACAATATATACATCCATTGGTAGATGACTGATCTGTCTACTGCTATAAAATAGTGAAATGATTCTACTTTTAAGGTTTTTCCTCTTAGGCAATGTCAAATCTGTTTCTTATTTAGAATGAATATCTATTCTATAATAAATGGGTTTCCATCTTGTCAGTTTTTTTTAAAATTGTCATTTTAGGCCTTTTATTTTCTAAATTGATTATATATGTATTGTGAGTTCCTCATGGCAATGCTTTCTTGGAAATGGTAATGTAAAAATTTTAAAATGAAGCAATGTAAGGCTTATATTTTGAAATGACTGACTGTTTGAAAATAAACTTGATTTTAAACATTGCCATTTTCATTATATGGAAAGTTTTTAGAAATTTTGTTTGAGGGTTAGATATCATTTTTATTTTATCTACATATTTATAAGAGGCAATAAAAGTGAAATTCATTCTATATTTTCAAGGTAAAAAGAACATTTAATGATGTAAGAAAATATGTTTTATTACTTTAAGGAATTATATAATTTGTGTTAAAGACTTTATTCAAAGGGAATTTTACTTTTCCATAAAAATGGCGTTAATCCAGATTGTAAGGAAAGTTAAACCTTTTGTATAGATAAATATTGGAGAATACCAGCTGTTGAAAATCAAAGGTTTCTTTGGGTAAAGTATCTGAATGGAATCTGATCATTTGAATTGATTGAATAAGTGCAGTGAATATGAGTATTTATAACCTAATCACTGTTGCAAATTAACAACCAATCAAATCAAAGTTAACTTTTGGGTAATGGGATCATTTTATGAACATGTCTGTAGACAGAAAACAACATTGAACACTGTTTTAAAAATTTTAGATTTTTAAGTATAAGTTGGTATGTAGATTATTTGAAAAATCAAATTAAAAACAAAATAACTAAAATGTAAAATATTTTAAGGTAAATGTATATTTATTTTCAATGTTTTTTTCTAACAAAAATGGATACTGTAAAAATGTAATAAATATGATTTTGCATTCAGCCTATATACAATATATAGAAATAAACAAATTTGTTTTATCTATTTATTGCATTGTACTTCTTAATTGGCAGTGAGTTATTTTTATACAAGTGCATAAAATTTCCTGAATTTAAATTTTACAAAGAATTTTGTCATATTGATAGATACATTGTCTTCTATTTTGAGCATGGACCAACCAGTTATAATGAAGTGAATATTGTGATCACTGGTAGGAATTTTAACCAATTGTTGAATCATAGAAGCAATTGAAAAACAGTACTTTATTATTGATCTGATAAAAATGTGTGATTGTCCAAAATGTTATTTTTTCTACTTTGTCTGAATTAAAAGTTAAAGAGAACCAAATAGAATTAACAAAAAATCACTACAACTCTCCTCCCAATGATCATGTTGCAAATGGCATTTTTCTCCTGGTCTAAAGTAATTTTATGGACATGTGCATAGTAAAGTGGCTTTTTTCTGAATTTTATTGTGAGAAATACAATATCCTTGTACATCAATAAGTCCAAAGCCTATTGTTATAAAAAGGATTTATTTGACACATATTTATTTTTTCAACATAATTTATTTCCTTTGATAATGTACTTAATCCACTGGTAATTATCATATAGATGAAACGTTTTACAGTAAAAATTTCAGATCAAAGTTTAGGTTATGGAGATTTTGAATCATCTTTGTATATGTTATACTAACAGTATAGTCAGGCATTGCTCGGGTGTAATGAAAGCTTTAAAACTAATCCATGGTCCTGGAGCTCAGACTCAGCCTAAAGAATATTTATGTGAAGTTTGGTGAGAATCGGATAAAAATTGTGGATTTGTATAAAGGACATACAGACAGATAAACAGACACACACACAAACATCTTGCCTTTTATATATATATTATCGATTTTCTGCACTATTGTAAGAACTGCAACATTGAAACTTCTGAATATCATTTCTTATATCTTTGTCTAGGAGTGTATCAAATTTGATTAAAATTGGACCACTCCTTCTATAACCCGATATTTTCGATTATTGATTTTTGATATTTATCGGGGGTACCTCGACACAAAACCTAGCTAAGAACACTCGCAGACACTTATAGTACAACTGTGTAAATTTTCAAGAAAATCGGTTGAGCCGTTTCGGAGTCTATAGGTAACGGACACACACACACATAGACAAAGTTCCATTTATAAATAAGTTTAGATTCCTAAAAGAAATTTGTAGTATAATGTTTATATGTATATACATCAGAATATAAAATAATGTCCACTGATTCCTTAAATATACAACAATTTAGGATAAGAGTGGGAACTGAATTATTGTATTTCTCCTCTTGTAACAATATTTATCATTGGTTTATAATACAAATGAGTTGTGAAGTTTAGTATGTCCAAGGTAAAATGTGGCAGTTACCTTAATAGTGGGAATTCAGTTAAAAATTACTTGATGGTTATCTTGATTGAAAAACACTTGAATAAGACTAGAGTGCACAACAGCTAAAACATTATATTAGAAATGACAAAGATAAGGACATTAGTCCAACTTTAAATAATGATAACTTCTCATCCCATAAATTCAGACAGAAATGGCAGTTATCTTTTTGAATAAGCATAATACTGATTATCATTGTTATTATATATTATTCAGTTTAGTGTACAAGAAGATACTGAAAAGTTCTTGGTCTGATCAAGAAGCTCTTCGAAAAAACATTTAGTCATTTGATCAGATTTGAGAAAGTTGGGCTGAGAACTTTCTGTACACCTTCACATAGAAATCACTTTAAGCAAGAAGATTTATTTTGGATATTAAATTGGAAATTTGTGTGCTCTTCGCTTTCAGATTTCTTTGTGCAATATGCCATTCAAGTATAAAGCTTTGTTCACAAGCTGCTCCTGTATGTTCATTAGAGTATATTCAGAAAGTGGTTTTTACTTGCTCAAGCCAAACCTTAGTGCACTCCTTTCAAGAGCAGTATTAAGATGAAGCTTTGTAAATAAAACTGATACAATTTATAATTTAAATTAAGCTACAGATCTTTTTCCATCTTTTACACTACTCAGACATTAAATTCAACTAACCAATTTGTAAACCTTTTGATTGAACCTTGTCTGCATGTCATATACATACCCACAAGCAAATAATTGATTTATTTCTGGATTAAAATGATATTTGATATATTTTAATGCTCAAAATTATTCAGACATGGAAACAGTGTTCAAAATTTTATTGAGCAGATTCAATAAATATGTTTTCACTATTATTAATAAAGTAACAATAAAAATCCACATGTGCTTTAGTTGTGATGTAATAGTGAGACTAATCTGGTCAACTATTATTATTAGTAAGTCCAACTCTTACTTGGTTCTCCCTTAAAAATTCAACATTAAATAACCAAACAATAATTGACATATAAAATCAACCAACTTAGAAATATATTTGTTAATACATAATTAAATCAATATTTAGAATGAATGCTTAATTTTTAATGAACTTGTCAAAATACAATTCAAGCTTTTTGGAATTTATTTAAAATGCAAGTATCTATAAATGTTTATTAAAAATTAAAAACCTAATGAAATTTTGCATCTTAAAACTAGTATATATATCTTCATGTGTTCTGTGAATAATTTTTTAAGGTACAGATATATATGAGAAAAAAAATGGACAAAAATCATTGGGTACCATGGTTGCAATTTCTCTTTATCTTTTACTAGAATAAAAATGTGAACATGATTAAAAAATTGCTGTAACTATCATTTTATTTTATGCATTAACCAGTTTGGGGGTAATTCTTATTACAAAACATTCATAGTTGTTGGAGAAAAAGAAAATGCCATTGTAGAAGAGAAAATTTGATCTGTGTGTATGTGAGACAAGTGTGATGTCATTTTCTAAATGCATGGAATAAAACTCACTGTGAATGACAGCTGATTGATAGCTCTCTCTGTTTGGCTAGATATATACTGCACTCTTTGCCACTCTGTCAGTGTTAACCAATCCTTTTTTGCAGATGCCACCACCAGCCACACACATGGCTTAACACCTTCTACAAAAAATACTTCTATGCATTTCTCAAAATTTTCCAGACACACACAAAGCCTGACATCACAAAAAGACTGTCTCAAAGCTTTATAATATTTTAAAAAATTAAGAATTAAAAGTATAAGCATTAAATAGTATATCAATTTAATTTTCTTTTTCAAAGTTAAATCAATGATTTTCATGAATTTGAAACAATGTGAATATTTTGAAGATAGATTTGTTAATAATTCAATCAAAAGGATAAATCACTTTTTAAAATAACATTTTAAGCCAAAAAAGATATTTTAAAGATAGAGACAATTATACAGAGTCAGGAAATAACTTAAAACCTTATCAATTTTTGTGATTTCAACAATTATTATGTTTGATAAATGAGATGTTTGCATTAAAGTTAACAATGAATATTTTATTATTTCATGATTAACTGTGAATGATCAGATGTTGACTGAGTTTTAAATAAAACTTTATCTTCATACTTCTATATGTGCGCACAAGTATATATGAGAGGGCACATATCTATCTATCTATCTATCTATCTATCTATCTATCTATCTATCTATCTATCTATCTAATATAGATGTGTATGTGTGTGTGTGTGTGTGTGTGTGTGTGTGTGTGTGTGTATGTGTCTCCATTCTAATAAACCCTATTCCTCTGAAACCTTTGGTTTAATTTTAACCAAAATTGGGTCACTTGTCAATAATGACTTGAACCTTTGATATTTGTTTATATTTCTGAGATGAGGTAGTATTTACACTATTTACATTAATTGGACTATTATCCCCATCTTAGTTGCCATTTGTAGTTTCAGTGACTTGACCCAAAGAGTTGTGAGTTCAATACCAAGCTACACCAGTGGTGAAAAAGTAACTTAGAGATTCGGTTAGAGAGATATAACTCATGACTACCAAAAGAGGCTTTGCAAAGGAATGAGAATGATATACCCCAGTGATCGCAATAAAATGTTCAGTTCTAGCACCTGATGAAGGCCGGAGTGTATAATGGTTGAAACATCATGCAAATGGCAAGCAAGACGAGGACAATAATTTGAATAATGTAAATAGTGTATGAACATTTGATGTATGCTAAAATTTTTTGAATTGATTTACAGGGTATGGCAGAAATCACCGAAAAGCTTAGAATTTATAAACTCTTCTCCTCTGAGATACCTTATGTGAATTTAACCAAAATCGAATAACTTGTAGATCAAGGTCCGAACCTTTAATGTACACAAAAATTTTTTTGAATCAATGTACAGGGTTCATCAAAAATCAATGACAAACATAATTTTGGGTGGTCCTTTGTGCATGTTTATGCATTTCTCCAAGACGCTTCACTCAAACTCAATCAAAATTGAGTCACTGGTAGATCAGATGCCTTGATATGCAAACAAAACTTTCAATTGACATATAGGGTATGGCATAAATTGATGGAAAATGTTGCTTTTTTTGATCATTTATTTCTCTTATTTAGTTTATTTCTCTGAAACATTTACTTTTTTGTACATTCTAGCTTATCGTAGGCCATAGCAATTTAATATTTCTCCAAAGTTGCAGGGATAATGAATCTTCTGCGTCACAATGTCATTGCATCATATTACAGGCTCCTGTAATGCCCACCCCCATTCTTCCAATTGTATATACATCATTCCCGTTTATTGGCAAAATTGACCAAGCATGAACCTCATTTTACAAATACAACAAAAACCAACATTTTTTTAACTTACACATCACAGTAACCTCATACTGGAGCTTTGTGAATAAGCACTTGACCTTACCATTTCAACATAAACACTAAAAAACCCTGAGCAACATCGAGCTATAGAGCTAGTACATATATAAGTGTGTATAGGTGTCTCTCTCTCTCTCTCTCTATATATATATATATATATATATATATATATATATATATATATATCCAGATGAAGAGAACAAACAGGTTTAAAGTCCAGATTTCCCTGGCATTTACTTTTTAAAAAGTGTGCTCAATACAATGTAGAGCATAATATAATTAAACTTAAAAAATTTTTATTAAGAATATTTTACATTGCAACAAGAAAATTTCTATGTTTTGAGATTTAAAATTTTATCTGGTCATCAGGCAATGTTCAGTAATTTTGGTGAAAATGATTTACTGAACATTGCCTGATGACAAGATAAAAACTTTAAATCTCAAAACATAGAAATTTCTATGTCACAATGTAAAATATTTTTAATAAAAAATAACTTTAATTATTTATATTAATAATAATTGATAAATATCGTTTATTTTTGTTGTCAATTCTCAAGAACAAAGAAAAAGGTATAAATTCACTTTCATATATTTTAGCTTTATGAAAATTCTAATCATCACTTTTTAGAACAATAAACATTGCAGTGGAGTGAAAGTAGTCAAAATAATAGTGGTGTCAAGGGAAAAAAACTTTTCTTTTGACAGTTCATTTTTTGAAGAGCATGAAAGTCCAAGATTGCCAATCTTTTGAAGAGCATTAATATGATAACTAAATAAAATTGAAACTGTATGTAGAAGAAACATTCAAAAAGTAAATTTAGTAGTTGAAGTAATTGAATAAGCTTTAAAAACATGCAATATGTGTATAATATCTTTTGATAGCAAAGATTTTATGCATAACTGATTTTTGGATTCTTTCCAAGACAGGGTAATTTATTTTGTATTGTTGGTAATGTTAAAGAATATATTCATTTGAATTGTATGTCTAGAAAAAGAAAACCTTATATTTTGGGGATATTTCATTTTAGAGTTTTACTATATACCTTCAGATTCTTATATATAATACTAAATGTTTTTTTTTGTTGTACATTTTTTGAACTTACATATTTTTGACAAAATAATCTTCAAACTTTTAAAAATCTTAGTTCAGTTTTGTCTTGACAGAGATGGTCATTAAAAAATTGTCTCTCACCTTCCTTATGATCCAGTCCTTGTTTCCTGTGACTTTTGGTTGTTCTCCATGCTGAAGGAGAACTTCAGGGGTAGTTGTTTTAAAGACACTGAGAAGATGAAGGAGGCTGTGACAAGGGTCTTGGACACCTTCACTTGGAATGACTTCCATGGGACCCTCACAAAGTGGCTACAAAGTACTTTGAAGTGCTACAAGTACATTGAAATTAGAGGATCTTACATTGAAGGAAAATAGAGTTCTGTACTTTTTTTAAATTAAAAAATATGATTCTTAAAAAAGTTTCAAAATTTCTGGAATGCATCTCATATCTTGTTTGTTCGATCTTTGGTCTAACTATGGAGTTACAGTCTGAGATGTAAACATTTTATATTAAAAAAAATATCCATCAACCCTGAATATTAACGACATTTTGTAATGAAATCAATATATATATATATATATATATATATACACTAGTGACTGCAAGGGTTGGGTTATTTGGGCTGAGTCCGAGTTATACAACTGCCAAGTGTATCTGTTTCAAAGTAACAGAAATATCTAAAAACATATTCTTCTTTGACTTGGATTGAACCCAAAGTTGTGACATGGACTATCAAAAATAAATTAGCTTTTATTGTTTTAACTTCATACTTGAACATGGAACGTTAGGATGTTCAACAACTGTGGACAACTAGAAAATGTCAAGCAGGAGATGAACAGAGTGAACATCAATATTCTGGGAATATGTGAAACCAGAAGGCCAAACAATGGAGACTTCAGCAGCGACAACCATATAATATATGCAGGAGGAAAAAATAACGAAAAAGGAGTCGGCTTAATACTGGACAAAGAAATGAAGAAATGCATTCTAGGATATTGTCAGTTCACTGAAAGAGTTCTCGAGGTCAAACTGAAAGGGAGACCATTCAACATAGCAATTGTAGTTGTCTATGCACCAACAACGCAAAGCACTAAGGAAGAAATAGAATCTTTGTACTCTACGCTAGACAATGCCAAGGCTCAATGTAAAAGCCAAGAAATTAGAATCATCATGGGAGATTTGAATGCCAAAGTAGGCAAGGAGAGGGAAGGTATGACCACTGGCAACTTTGGAGTAGGAATCCGCAATGAACGAGGAGAAAAATGGGTTCAATGGTGCACAGTAAATGACCAGGTAATAACTAACACCTGGTTTCAAGAACACCCATGATGTCTATGGACATGGAGAAGGCCAGGAGGTGACACAAAAAACCAGAGAGACTACATAACCATAAACAGGAGATTCAGAAACGCAGTGGTTCAAAGCAAAGCCTATCCAGGTGCCGACTGTGGAAGCAACCCAGTCATCTGCAAACTAAAGGTGAAACTCTGAAAATTGAAGAAGCCTAGTGCAGCACCAAAACTGAAATACAACACACTCATGAATTACCTCAACCTACAGAAAGAATACACTAACAGCATGAAAATCAAATATGAAGAACAAATTGGGAAAGAGCACTTGAAATAGGACTCACTAAAGGAAGCGATAGTGACATCAGCAAACAACATTGCCCCAAAGAAAATTAGGCACAGAAGAAAAAACGAGTGAATGACTGAAGAGGTTCTTGACATGATGCAAAGGAGGTGGAAAATGATATCAAGACATGAAATGGAGTACAGGGAGCTACACAAGGAAATAAGGAGAAAATGCAAACAGGCTAAAGAGGAATGGCTCAATGACAAATGTGCAGAAGTAGAGAAACTGAGCAGACATAATAAAGTAGACATGCATAAAGAAATAAAAGAACTGACAGGAAAAAAAACCTGCTCTTCAACAGGATGTGTAAAATCCAAGGATGGAATAATCATATTGGAGAAAGAGGAAATACTGTAATGATGGGAAGAATATATAAAAGATCTTTTCCATGACAAGAGAGAGCAACCAATAATACACAAAGATGTGGATGGACCTGAAATATTAAAGTCTGAAGTGGAATCAGCAATAGCCAAACTGAACAGAAACAAAGCAGTGGGACCAGACGTCATAGTCATAGAACTGCTGATAGCCCTGGAAGAATTTTGCATAGAGAAAATTACAGAAATAATAAATGAAATTTATAATAGTGGTGTAATACCAGATGACTTCAGCAAGTTGATCTTCATAGCACTGCCTAAGAAGCCAGGAGCAAACGAGTGTGAGTTCCATAGAACCATCAGTTTAATGAGCCATGTAAAAAACTGATCATCTGAATCCTGATGAATAGAGTGAGAAGCATAATCAGACCAGAGATAGGACAAGAACAGTGTGGTTTCATCAAAGACACTGGAACAAGGAATGCCATATTTATGATTAGGATGCTCTCTGAAATGGCAATACAAATAAAGAAGGACTTGTACCTATGTTTTATTGATTATGCAAAAGCGTTTGACAAAATACACTACAAAGAATTGATGGAGATGCTTGGCAGCCTCAACATATTTGGGAAACACCTAAGAGTAATCAAGAATCTCTACTGGCAGCAAACTGTCTGCATATGAACAGGTAACGAATTCAGCAATTATACTAAGATTGAAAGGGGCATAAGACAAGGATGTGTCTTTTCACCAGATCTATTCAACTTATACAGCGAGACTATTCTGAGAACCCTAGAAGTTATCCCAGAATTCGTCATCGGAGGCCACAATTTAAACAATATAAGGTACGCAGATGATACAGTGCTGATAGTAGACACAGAAAGGAAACTACAAGACTTCCTACAAAAGGTAGCTGAAGAGAGTGACAAGAAAGGACTACAAATAAACTGCAAGAAAACCAAATGCATGGTCATCAGCAAAAAGGGCAGCCCAAAATGCCAAATACAGGTGAGGAACTCTAAAATCAAGCAGGTACAGAAATTTAAATACCTAGGAAGTGTTCTAACAGAAGATGAAAAGTGCGACACTGAGATCTGAATGCGAATTGGCATGGTGAAAGAAGCATTCCAGAAGTTGAGTAGAGTATTAAGAAACAGGATAATTTCATTAGAAACAAAGAGAAGAGTACTGGATTGTTATGTGATGTCGGTTCTTCAATATGGCAGTGAATGTTGGACAATATCTTCGAAGAATGAAGGAAAAACTTGAAGCAGCTGAAATGTAGTTCTACAGAAGGATGCTGTGGATATCATGGATCAAGCATGTGAGCAATGATGAGGTTTTGGAAAGGATGAAGATGAAAAGAAAATTAATTACTGAGCATCAGGAAGAGACAACTAAAGTTCCTGGGACATGCAATGAGGAAGGAGGGCTTGGAGAATCTGTTACTAACAGGCCAGATAGAGGGAAAAAGAGACAGAGGAAAGCAGCAGATAACATATTTAAAGGACCTGATCAGATAGATGATGGAATGAGGGTTGCATGGTGCAACAGGAGAAAGCATGCTAAGAGTCACCCGGGACAGGAAGATGTGGAAAGCCATGATCGCCTACGTTTTGAAAGGACATGACACATAAAAGAAGAAGAATATTTAAAAATGTTAAAGAGTTATAATTATTATACAAAGAATGCATTTTGTTTCATCTTCATAGTTTTAAATATTGATGTTGAATTCATTTTTCTGTTCATTATGGGGTAAAAGACAATACATGAATTTAGGCTGAAAAAATGCCCAAGTGAGAAACAAAAAGTTCTAACCGTGCGTGCGTTATTGTTGTAATTTTGACATACTCGAAATAGAGAATGAATGGCTGCAACAAACTGTTTGGTATCATTGTTCAACCTGTTCATGTAAAATGATAAACAAGGAAGATATGAGCAAGAGAGAGAGAGAGAGAGAGAGAGAGAGGGTCCGATGCATTAATGCATGGACATATACACAATCACATTTAAAAAAAAAAATACCTAGAAATTAGAATTACGTTACCATGTGTTTATATGGAATTAATTGTATATAATTTCACTTGATTTTGAAGTTATTTGACAACCCTGACTTTACAAAGAGCAGAAAAAATTGCCCATAAAATTAGATTTTATACATCTTCCATAGATTTTTTTTTACTCATGTGTCATATTTGTGCAACTGATATTGGAAATAAATATATTGAGGACAAATTTTAGTTAGATGCTGAGATTTTTCTTAGACCCTAAATTATGCTAATAGTAAGTTTTTTTAAAAAATCGTAATCTCACCAAGATGTTTTGAGTGGTTGAGCAGCCCTTGATTTGAGTGGGGACTGCAAATAAGAATTAGCACACTAAAATCTGTTTCCATCATTTTCATGAGAGTTAATGTCTTGGAAAGACAATCAGCAACTGAGTAACACTGATGCCCTAGAATAACCACTGAGATATACGATTTTTATTAAATTTTTTCTGCATCCTTATTTTGTAGAAGTGAGGGAATACAAAAATTGTGCATAATTTTTATTGTCCTAAACACTTTTGGGCCACTTCTATAGTCATTTTCAAAGGTGTTTTGTCTCCAGTGTTTTTATTTTTTTTATCTTGTTCTGACTGTTAAGTTGTAATTCATTTTTGTGTTGTTTTGTAAGGAATATTAATTCCAATTTATGTACAATTTTTGTATTCTCCTATACCTACAAAACAGAGAAACTTAAGTATTGTGTAATATGTCCGGTTCTCTGGAGAAACAATGATTGTTTTGATAGGCAATGAGGAACACGTATATATAAAAATATAATCTTATATTTTTACTGTTCGTTGGTGATGGTTGTGTGGAGTAGGAGGGTAGTTGAAGAGAGATCATGCACACATGGGAGCTGTTAGGTAATTGTTAGCCAGTCTCTGCTTCTTCAGCCAGTGGAGATATCTGTCGCTTTCTCTGTCTTTTTTTCTTCTATCTTTGGTCAGAAACTCCAGACTTGTAAAACTAAATATTCCTATGCATTTTTGCTTTTTCGGGTTGTTGCTTAATTGACATAATCTACAGCCAGATATATGTGTCTGTTCCTCATCTTTGCCAGTTATTGCTTTTCAAGCCAGTTGTCATCTGTGTTTTCTGCCTTCGATGTTGCACCCTAGTGCCACCATCCACAGTTTGATATTTTTGTCAATCATATCTTTGTTGGCTATTGCCTGTATTTCTTATTTTGATCTTTCACTCTGCTGCCACCATTCACTGTTGAATAATTTTGCCAATCATATTTTTGCCAGTCAAGGTAATATATTACACTCTTTGCCATGTCATTTTTCAAAATGTTCACATATGAACATTTTAAGTGCATTGCTCCTCCACCAACATCACTCCCACATAACTGAGGCAATTGTGCAAAAACATATACATATGACAACATGCCAAAAGCAATTTCTTTTTTAAAAAATTTTAAAAAATATGTTCATCACATCTCTTTCTTTCTGGCTACTAAACTGCATGAGCACATAAGATCAATCAATAATACAGAACAATACATGCAAACAAAAGTAATACAAAATTATCAATATCAAAGGTGACACTCTCCCCACCTCTCTACTTCCTGCAGTTGTGTGCCTGTTTTTTATTAATTCCATGCAAAGAGACACTTTTCCCAGTCTAAACTCTAAGTTAGTCTCTGAAGCTAGGTATATTAATGAATCAGGCCAGAATGTGATTGGCATGAAAAAAAATTCTCTTTTTCTTCCTTTTTTTCTTTTTTTGTTTAACTTCTACTAAGTATGCTGTAAGTCTACACATTCTGAAATGTGTTGGACACCTCGACATGGCATAATGGTTAGTCACTAGAATAGTTATAACTGAGTAGTGAATTTGATCTTCACTAAGTGCTCTATAATTTTCACCTTATGCTATATCTAAGCTACACTTAGAAAATAATTATTCTGAGATGTGTGATTACATAACTTATAACCACGAGAGAATTTATCTCGTGTGTATTTTTGTCAACTTCCAAGTTTTCTGCACATATTAAACTCTAATAATATCCATAACTAATTTATAGCATCTTCTGCCATGATGATATTTCTGCCTTTTCAGTTAGACATAAACTCTGTTTTTTTATCATTCCCTTTTGTTCCTTTATATGTTCTTTATTTTTTCCATTTATTTATTCATTCAGATGTCGTGCAGTAGCGGCTCAGAATGAGAAATCAGAGTGTCAAGTTCAAATTCCAGTTGAGTTTGTTGTATTCTCTTACTTGGAAAAGATATGAATCTGTCACTTCTCCCTATGGGTGAAATGGCAGGACAGATAGGATTCAATAGCCTTAGTTAAGAACCAGTCTACTGTAAAAAGCAATGGCAACCTACTGTGGGAAAATCTTCTGTCCAGTCAGTCATCTCTTTCAAGATATGATTGCCCATGCCTGTATCATGTATGGCACTTAACTGACTGACTGATTCATTCATTCATTTATTCATTCATTCAAGTGCTAACAATCCACTCTGGGCCTCATACTGGCCATCACTCTTGCCAATTAAAGGACTGATTTGCTTCAGGTATTCTTTGCTTTTTTAGCAAGTTTCTTATTTACTTTGTGGCATTGACCAATTTCTTTGTGATACCCTGAAGAAAATCTTTAAACACTTCAGATTCCATCTTGTAAAAGGCCTATATATCTTTCTTTATGTCTTGACTATATCAAAATCTGGCTGTATTTCCTCTTCACTAATTTTGAAGTTCAGGTTGAAGAACTCACACTTAGCTGGTCTCAATTTGAGATTATGTTTACGTAAACTACCCAAGACTGAATCTATGTTGTGTGTATTCAGTGGTCTTCTACCATACTCAAAATTATCAAAATATTATTCATAACAGGAAGAAGTCAAAAATATTTCTTTGCTTTGCAATGACTTTATTTTCTCCGTCAACTCCCATGCATGTGCTCTCTGCCAGGTACACTACTCTGCTTAATGTGTTCAAACAAGCCACTTTTTTTAATGCCATGGTCAGACTCTGTACAAAACTGAAAAAAAAAGAGCTATACCATCTTAATGTTTTTTTAAACTAACAACATTTTTGATAATAAGCACAAAAGCAGAGTACATACAGGTAAAACGAAAATTTACCTATCTTTGATGTCATCTGTTACCACAATCATCTAGTGTTTTCATAGATGTTAACCAGGCTCATCATCAATCTGTATATTTTTTTTTAAAAAAAAAGCAAGTCACTGTGCCATAACTTATGTATATTATATTATGCTGGAAAACAACAATCATCTCGATAGACAATGAGGAACATGTATGTATAGAAATATAAACTTATATTTCTATTCTTTGTTGGTGACAGGTGTGTGGAGTAGGAGGGTAGCTGAAGATAGATCATGCACATGCAGGAGCTGTTGTGTAATTGTTAGCCAGTCTCTGCTTCTTCAGGCAGTGTGATCTCTGTCTCTTTCTCTGTCTTCTTTTCTTCTATCTTCAGACAGAAACCCCAGACTTATATAACCGAAAATTTCTACATATTTTTGCTTTTTCAGGTTGTCACTTAATTGACATAATTTATAGCCAGATACATCTGTCACTCATTTTCACTGGCTATTACCTTTCAAGCCAGTTATTGTCTGTGTTTTTTGGTTTTTGATGTTGCACCCTGCTACCACCATCCATGCCTGGGTATTTTTGTCAATCATATCTTGGCTTTTCTCTATGTTTTTGCCTTCGATGTTGCACTCTGCTGCAACTATTCATGGCCAGATATTTTTGTCAATCAAGGTAATATATTACATAAGGATGATGAAAAACACAGTAGAAATTAATCAAGTTTTCCTTATCATCTGTATATAATGGAAGATGTTTGAAGTAAACATTGCTGGCCAAATATACATTAATATATACATAGAAGTTTCTTAAAAAATAACAGAAAAAGCACCATGGCCAGTCCTCATGTGATCATATCCTCCAAACACAGTTGACACTATTGAGCATTGGCCATCTCTTTCCTCCTAACAAAGTTTCCATCATTTTTAATGCCATGCCAATTTGCCATATTTGGAGGATGGAACATTCCTATCGCTCTACATAGTGATGGCTAAACATGTGGCCAAGAGCACTTGTATGAATGGGACATTTGGACAATTTTTATATAATTTATGGACTGAAAAGAAGAAGATTATGGGATCACATAAAGAGTTGTGTAAGAGACAGTCATAGCGTCTTGTCTGTCATTTTTGCATAAAAAAGGGGTTTCTGCTTAAGTTCACAATTTTGAATATATATATATATATATATATATATATATATATATATATATATATACAGTGATTCACATAAGTATTGGATACATGTTATTTTCTGTTATAACTCTAGTTTATGTTCGCCATTTTGCCTGATATTTGGTAATATCTCATAAAGTTGTTTTAGTTGTATGTGGAAGAAAAATTAAATCTCATGGTTGAATCCATTTTTTTTTATCAAAGTTCAAAATTACCCTATGCAAAAGTATTGGATACATCAGTTTAATATTTTGTTGCATAACCTCTGTTTTGTTTCACTGCTTCCAGTTGCTTTCTATAGTTGGCCACAAGTTTTCCACACTGATCCACCATTACCCCATTCTTCCTTGCATAATTCCTCTAATTGCTTGATATTTTGTGGATTCCGCTTATGAACTTTAACCTTCAAAGTATTCCACAAATTCTCAATTGGATTCAAGTCAGGAGACTGACTTGGCCAATTGAGAGTACTGATACCATTATTTTCAAACCATTCCTTTGTAAGTTTTGTGGTATGTTTTGGATCATTGTCATGTTGAAGCACGAAATTCCAACCATGTCCTAAAGAAGTTGCAGATTTCTGAAGGTTCTTCTCTAGAATCTCACTGTACATGCTACCATTCAATCTACAATGGATAACTTGTAACTCACCAGTGCCCTTGGGTGAAAAGCATCCCCATATCATAATGGAACCATCCCCAAACTTTGAAAAAGTGTCATGTATTCAATACATAGGGTAATTTTGAACCTTGATAAAAAAATGGATTCAACCATGAGTTTTCAATTTTCCTTCCACATACAACTAAAACAACTTTATGAGATATTACTTACCAAATATCAGGCAAAATGGCGAACATAAACTAGCGTTATAACAGAAAATAACATGTATCCAATACTTATGCATGTCACTGTGTATATATATATATATATGTTTGCGTGTGCATGTGTATATATAATTTTACATTTGATTTCTTTATTTCTAGTTTTTAACTAAATAGTAATTCGCTATTTTTGAAATTTTCAGTGATTAGAGAGGCTAATAATTGGTTGGTATAATAACCTAGTAGAGAAAGCAATGATTTGTGAATTTGGTGAATGATAATTGTGAGTTTAGTTCCTAGGCCAAGTAATGTATACTCAAACTCAGTGGAAATGAGTTGAGCAATAACTGAACAGTACCAAAATAAAAACTAGATTAGATATTCATAGACATGGTCAGCAGAAAAAGAGCAATCTACTCACTAGTTTAAATAAAGGGTTCAATTTGAAATTCCCTGAAAGTTACTCAACATTATGATAATAGCAATAAAGATGAGGACAGTAGTCTCCATGTAATTGCTATCTTTAAAATTATATGGGTGGTTCATTTTAACTGTTTATTGAAGAATTCTTTTTCTAAGCTTTTAGCTGATGAAGCTGAACAGATATGGGTGTCCCTTCACAACCAGCAACAATAGATTTAAGGATCAAACTGTCAAAATATAGGCTATGAATAGATTATGGTAAACTCAACAAGCTCATACAGCTAGGGGTTTGGGCACTGCAAGCGCCCCCACAATTTTGAAGTTTGACTAATTACAGGAGAATTTTGAGGTTATATAAAATGGGTATTAGAGCATATTCTAAGGCCAAAATTAACTACTTCAACCTATTGCCTTATGATTCTATTGCTAGAATGGTCTTATTTAATAACAACACTTTAAAAAGAAAAACACTCATTAGAAAAAGTCGATTCAGAGTCTCATCTGGAATTGGAGACCTTAAACCTTAAGATTCATTAGTAGATCCACTACTGGCAGTCATTCAATACTGCTTTTGTTTAATATTAGCCTTATATCAACAGGTGTGCTAAAAATTCACATATAAATTTACATTAAATTATATAATGAATGTTTCCATATTTTAAGTTTTTAAGACACAGTACAATTTAACATATATAAACACTTAATCTGTACCCAAACAGAAATAAGGCTGCTGGCATGACAATTAAAATATCTCTAATATGAAAATGTGTACTTTTATAACATTAGTTTTTCATAACATTATTCTGGAGGGAATTTTTGGTAACTTGCTATTAGTGAGTTATAATATTTTGGTATCTTTGTGTCAAGTCAATGTACTAATGAATCCTTTGAATAATATATAATAATGCTCTCAGAATAATTCTCTCAACTAACTTTTTTTTTTATAATCATATCACCCCAAGCAAGGCATTTTACTGCCACTGTTGTGCAGGAGGTTACATAGGAGGAAAGTTATGAGAAAGAGTGACAGATTAAAGGGGGTGTCAGGAAGTGGGTTAGAGAAGGATGAGAATACTGATGAGAGTGAAGTAGAGAGAGAAAGAAGCATGAGAGAGAGGATGCAGGTTAGTGAGATAGGAGATGACTATTGACTTTACATTTAAATTCTTGGAGATTGTAGCTGTCTAGGAAGCAAGTAAATGAAAGGGAATTCTACAGGTGGGAAGTGCAAGAAAAGAAACTGCTGGAGTAGAATTTGCATTTACATTTTATTGGTTTCCCAGTAAAAGACTGGGACCTAGTTGCTAATCTTGTGGCTCGAGTAAATTCATATATAGGGGGCACCAGTGAGCTAAGTTCATCGGAGCAGAAGCCGTGAAAATATTTGTAGAAGAGCCACATTGTGCTGGTGAGAAAGTGACTATATCTGAGCTGCCAAGTCAGGATCGATCACCTTACAGATTCTTTGTTGGATTTTGTCAAGGACCTCTAGGTGGCAGCAGTATTCAATGCATGGGCAGATGGTAGATTTACATATGTGCATGATTGTTTCAGACTGGAAAAACTTCCTGGCCCTACGCAGAGAACCGACCTTCTTAGCAGCAGATTTAGCTATGGATTCTATATAGTCATTCCACTTGAGGTCTGTTGTGAGAGTTAACTCGAGGAAGTGCAGTGTTTTGCTTTCAGGGAGACTAGCCTAATACATGCGGGTAGTAGTGATTGTCTGTGATGATTAATAGATAGCAGCTTCATTTTGGAAGCATTAAAATTCACAAGCCATTTCTTAACTCAGTCTGTCATGGATTGGAGGTCCTTTTCAAGTTCAGCAGCAAGGTTTACTTTGTCAGCTTTGGCAGATTTTTGATCAGGGCGAGAGTAAACCATAGTGTCGTCAGTGTATATGCCTACTTGGGATCTTATTACATTGGGGAGATCATTAATGTAGATAAGGAAAAGCATAGGACCTAGAATAGAGCCTTGAGGGACACCTATATTTGTATGATAGTATTGGGAGGCATGTCTGTTCAATACGACCTTCATTGTGCGATTTGAAAGGAATGACTGGATAAGGTCAAACAACTGTCCAGTTATACCATAGCCCCGCAGCTTGTGTAGAAGACCAGCATGCCAGACTCTGTCAAATGCTTTGTGAGATATCTAGGGCAACAGTTTGGGCTTCGTCATTCTTGTCGAGAGCCTGGTGTATATACTCAGTGATGGTCGTGAGCATATCAGCAGTAGACCTGGTGAGGTGGAAACCATACTGTTTGTCAGAAAAGAGTCTGTGGCCTGTTGAACTATCTCAGCATTGATGACAGCTTCGAATATTTTGCAAAAAATCGGTAGGAGGATGATAGGGCAATAATTAGAGGGGTCAGAGGGTTCATCAGTGTTTTTATATATTGGAACCACAGAGGAGGACTTCCAGCAGACAGGAAAGCAACTCACACAAAAACAATCTCTTCAATGATGCACAACACAAAACACACTCAGACTTCTGTCTGAGTGCTTTATATACTAAATATTTATCGTCACATGATCCCAGTAGCACAATTCATTCAATAGTTACCTTTGTTGCCTGGAGATCCATGTTTGACGACATGTGTTGGTATTGACACATTCTTTCTATATAACATGTATAAATGTTTGTTTCTACAGACATGTTTTCATTTTATGCCTTGCAATAAATATGAAAAAAATCTTTTTCTTTTCATGATAGCCGATTTACAACACTATAGTCAGTTGATCTAATATTACCCAGATATGTAAAGAATGCTTATATTTGAGATGTAACTTGGTTCTTGATTTGTTTCTCTTTATTTTGCTCAGTTTTATAAAATTTTCAAGATGAAACTATAGAAATATTAGCAAGAATATATTGATATTCATAGTAGATAATATATTTCTATGAGTTAGGATGAAAAGAGATAGGATTCTTGCCACCTTCTCACTAATTTTAAAACTTGTTTCTGGACTTTCTGTTTGAATTTCTGAGATAGGAGTTATTATTTACACTATTTTGTGGTACAATGTACATTGGCTCAGAATGAGAAATCAGAGAGCCGAGTTAAAATTCTGGTTGAATTTGTTTCATTTAATGACGTACAAATACACTTGGGAAAGGTATGAATCCATCTCCTCTCCCTCCAGCTATGAGTTGAATAGTAGGACAGATTGAGTTCTATAGCTTTAGTTGGTAACCAGTCTATCGTAAAAAGAAATAGCAACCTACTGTGAGTAAATAGTCAGTCATAGATTGAAAGAGACATGATTGCCCAAGTGTGTATCACATATGGTAATTAACTGACTGAATGACATTTGGGATATTGTCCTCATCATTGTTTTGGCTGTTGTACCCTCTGGTAATAGCCAAGTGGATTAAAGCATTGGTTTTTTGAATTTGGTGGCATAGTGGTTGTGAGTTCAATCCCTGGGTCAGGCAATGTCTAATTGAACTCTCTGTAAATGGGATGAGCAATAACTGATCAGTAATAAAGATAAGAACTAGATGAAATATCCCTTGAAATGGGCAGTAGAACAAGAACAATATAACACTGTAGATTAAATAAAGAAATTCCTGTAGCTTATCTGGGTTGATATTCAGCTGATCAAAGCTGGGGAGCACAACTGCCAAAATGTTGTGATAAAAACAACAAAAATAAGGACAATAGTACACATATAAATAAATAAGTGGTTTTGTACTTACAGCAGTCAGAATGCTATACTTTTATAGCTAGCTTTTTGCTATAATTTTTATTTCTCTATATGGATAGATAAATTTACGACAAATATTGATTTTATTTTGGGGCTAATGTAATTATTTAAATTATTCTGAATTATCTGAAGTTACTGTTCAAAATTGACATTATTTTTTTATACTAATATTGATTTCACAGAACTTTAAAAATAATTTAAAATGTATAATAATTGATTGTATTGAGTATTATTTATAAATTAACATTTAACTTGTTTAGAATATTTAAAAATGTCAAATTGTTTTATTCCTTTTGTTGTAACCTTAAAAGGTTACTACATGAGTAATCATGAAAATGGAGGTTGGGGAATAATTGTACATCAACAAATACAAGACTCACATGCTGCATGAAGTAGATACACTGCTAGTTAGTATAATCACTCTACTCTAACCAAGAGTGTCCACATATTTAAGAGGATAGGAGCATACCATTCCTGTATATAGGTAGGTATACACCTTTATGCTGTTTTTATTTCAACCATTTCATTTCCAAGTAGGAATGTTCTAAAAACATTGGCTATATTTTAAAGTAAAACCACTTTATCAAAAATTATTCTATAGCTATAAAAGTCAGTTTGTTTTCCTCAAAACTATGCCTAGGTTTATTTGAATCAAATTATTTTAATTTGTTTTTATTTGGCTATATTGAAGAAAAGTATAAAAGTTAGAACCATTTACTCATAAAGTTATGAAAGATAAAACAGTCATGAGTTGGTTGTTATATTTATATTGTTTGTCAATATAATCTGTCTATGCATTTTGAACACCTTAGGGTAAAATTTACTACTTGAGCTCAGCTTGTTATTTGCTCAGGGCACATTAGTTGTCTTACTAATGTGGGAAGGGTGGTAGAATTCTTGGCACTTCTAAGTTGGGTGCCAATTAATAAACCTATTCTTAATGTAGATATCACAGCTGCTTTTCAAACATTGACAATATCGATCACCTTATGTATAACAGTATTACTTGTAATGACCATAAATGGTTACATATTTTCATGTCCAGCTGCTTCATGTATCATATTGGAGTTAGAACAATTAATTTCTCAATGAAAGAAAACATATCCAGGATGTCTGAAATAGAAATATATTTTTACCAGTAATGTTATTAGTAGTGCGTACAAGATTGTGATAATTTCTTTATTACTATTTTACATGATTTGTAGATAATTAAACATAAAATGGAATAAAACTGACAAAGAAATCAGTTTATTTCGGTCTTAACTTTTTACTATACACACTTATTCATTGTTTATCTAACATGATATGATTAGGATTTCTTAAACAAATATGTCAAAACTTTCCTTCACTTGAATGATTACATATATCTTCTTGATATTACATAATAGTTCAGCACGGTTTCTTTGTTTCTAACAAAATTTTCTTGTTTCTTAATATTTAGATTTTAAAAGCATCTTTTGCTGTTCTAATGCACCTTTGGATTTCTGTGTCACATTTTCCATCCTCTGTTACAAAGATTCCTAGATATTTCAATTTACATACTTGCTTGAGTTTGGTGTTTCACACTTGGAGTTTGCATCTTGAGCTGTTTCATTTGTTAACAACCATATATTTTGTTTTTCTCACAAAATATGCCTGCTTCTTATCCCTAATAAAATATGCATATCTGTTTTTCATTCTTAATATTTTTAGTAATGTAGAAGTGAAAAGCACCTCCATTTTAATTTTATATCAGTGATTTTTCTCATGATTAAGCAAATTTAAAATCCAAGTTAACTGTTTGAGAATGCTAAACGACATGCCTTTAAAAAAATTTACTTTCAAATTTCCCCAAATATAAAGTGACCAAAAATTAATTTGGGTTATTAAGTAGAAATTAGAAAATTAAAAAAAATTGGATATCAATGAATAACATATTGTTTTATTTTTGTTATCTTTCAGGCAATTTCATAATTTAATTCTTCGAGAATGTTTTAAATTTCTCAGCAAAAAACAACTGTATGTGACTTTTATAGTTTTCCTGGGAATTCAATTTATTTTTTATTAAGAAAATTCTGTAAGGACCAGAGTAAGTGATAGTCCAAGGGCACAATTTATGTTGAATATTACTGTTGAGACAATTTTTCCCTGATCACCAAAGAAATATGGTTTTCATTGTTACAATGGAATATTAAACCCATTTCTATTAATTTAAAATAATTTTTTTCAATTGTTGCTTTCATTTGGTTGACTTGGGAATGATAATTGTTTAAATTATTTGATTCTTTGTAATGTATAATAGAAAATTCTTTTTCACTATATACATCTCATCACTTATCTTTGGTATTTTAATAGTGTTTGTATTCCAAGTTGTGGAATATGCAATTCCCAATTTCTATCAGAGTTTCTCTTAAAATCATGGAATCAGATATTATAGCATGGTAATGTAGATATTTTCTGCTAAACTTATGTAGAAGCCACATCAGAGAAACTAACATAATAAAGATGGTAGCAATGAGTTTTAGTATTCAATTTGGGTATTTTGAGTGTTTCCTGCATAATATAACAGTTAATGTTTTTTAAGTAATTTCTTTATTTGATCACTATCAATCTCAAATGGATGATCTGGCTGTGGTACATTGTTCAATGAGAAATCTTCACCACAAAACTTTGCAAAAAACACATCTGTTGAAAATGTTGCTTATTTTTCCCAGCTTCAATATAAGAACGATAAAACAATATGCTAATTTTGACTGTTAAAATAAAAAATTGACAGCTGTTACAGTACAATCAAGATATCATTTAATGACAATAACAGAATAAACTTTTTAGTAGTCCCATGCTTTGGAGATAGTGAACCAGAGTTAAATCTCTATCAGGTGAAAATGTGAACAAGAACTTTATACATAACTTTCTATGCATTCACGTTAAAGAAATATATTGATGAAACTGGCCTCCCTTTAAAGGTAAAGTAGAAAGAACATTGAAAAAATCATAGTTCTATGAAGTCAGGCATGAGTGATCATATGTGGAGGTAAAAAGAGTGTTACTAACTTCTGTGGAATATTAAGTCAGAATAATTGAGAAACTCATTGGAAAATAAGAGAGTTGAAAGAAACAGTGCACATGTTAGACTCTGATAACCCCCTCAATCATCTGAGCATAGAATTGAGCACCATATTGAGTAACCTTAATTAGGAAAGAAGATTTGAAGACTTTAATTTAAGGCTTCAAAATTATGTCACTTGATTGTCTTATAAGAAAATGACCTGGACACATTCCAAAAGCCAAGCAGAATATTGAGAGACAGAAAAAAAATGTTGGAAACAAAGAAAAGAGTACCAAACTGTTATGTGATGTCTGTCCCTTTGTATGGCAGTGAATGCTGGACAATTTTATCAAAGATGAAGGAAAGACTAGAAGCAACAGAAATGTGGTTCTACAGAAGGATGCTAAGGACATCATGGATGAAACATGTGAGCAATGACAAGAGAGAATGGGAACCAATAGGAAACTTAGCATCAGCAAAAGATAGTTGAAGTTTCTGGGACATGTAATGAGGAATGAGGGTTTGGAGAATCTCATACTCACAGGATGGATAAAGCAAAAGAGAGGGAGAGAGGGGAAACATACATGATGGGCTTAAGCAAGTGGATGGCAGAGTAGGGTTTGGGAGAAATAACAAGAGAAAAGGTATTAAGAGCTATAAGGAATAGATGGATGTAGAGGGTCATGATTGTCTACGTTCTGGAGGGACATGACACGTGGTAGAAGAAGAAAAGATATGTGTTGGCTAAGCATTGCTTTGGCTGCAAGGAATTTAATCATTGGGTTTAGCAGTGGAATCCAGTGGCACAAGCAGAAGTGACATCACATTGTATAATAGAAAAGGCACAAAATAACAAAAGAAACAGCTTTTGCAAGATATCCACAAGCATGATGTAATCAAAATGTGATTGTTTACTTTACTGATGTCATTTACTATCTTTTTAAGAAATGATGATTTAAATTTTTTTTTATTTTTATTACCTGAAGATCACTGTTTATTTCTGCAAAGTCTTTATTTTCCTCTTTTTAGTTAATTGGGTAGAATGAAGTGAAGCAGCATCAGAAAGACTGAATACATGAGAATAAATTAGCCAAAATGTTATGAATTTAAAAAAAACAATCAAGATGAAGATAAGAGTTTAAATGAATCATTGTATAATCATTTAAAAAATTCAGATAGAAATTAAAAGAAAAACTAAAAATGTGCTATGAATAAGTATCCATTTCATAAAACAATGTCTTAATGATATTTGTGGTTGTAACTGATATTTAAGAAATAATTAAAAAATATACAACCAAAGGTTAACTTTATGAAATGATATTTACAGCTATTTACCTTATCTTTGTTGTTCTTCTCACAATATTTTGGCTGTTGTGTCTTCCGGCCTTCATCAGGTGTACTGTATATTGATTTGGGTAACCTATAGGGAACTTCAAACTGAATTCTTTATTTAATCTATAGGGGGTAGATAGTACAAATGAAACTTGAGCAGTACTAAAAATAAGAACTAGATGATATCCTAAGACATGGTCAGTGGAAAGTTAGCAGTCTACTCCTGTAGATTGAATAAGGAGGTCAGTTTAGAATTTCCTATATGCTTCCCAGATCAATTTACTCCTTATGAGAGCCAGAGGGCACAATGGTTGAAGTACTGTCATAACAAAAAAGATGAAGAAAATAGTTCAAATATAAATAGTGTAATTAATAATCTTTTTGTATGAAATTCTTTCAAACAAAACATTTTAACTACCATCATGAAACAAACATAAAAGAAACCTCTTTAGCCAATCCAGTAGTTATTAATTTATATAATGATATAATACCAAACTGAAATCAACCAGTTACTGAAATTTAAATATCTGGGAAGTGTTCTAACAGAGGACAGAAAGTAAAACACTGAGATCCGAAGGTATATTGGCATGACCAAGGATGCATTCTAAAAGCTGAGTAAAGTATTGAAAGACAGGAAAATTTTGTTGGAAACAAAGAAGAGAGTACTGGATTGTTTTTTATGTGATGCCTGTTCTTCCATATGGTAGTGAATACTGGAAAATCTCATCAAAGATGAAGGAAAGACTTGAAGCAACTGAAATGTGGTTCTACAGAAGGATGCTGAGGATACCATGGATGGCACATGTGAGCAATGGCAAGGTTTTGGAGAGGATGGAAACTAAAAGAAACTTATACTTAACATCAGGAGAAGTTTCTGGGACATGTAGGAAAGAGAACTTGGAGAATCTGATCCTCATAGGACAGAGGGAAAGAGAGATGAAGGAAAGCAAAACATGACATACTTGATGGGATTGAGTAAATAAATGGCGGAGCAGGGTTTAGGAAGAATAAGAACAGGAAGGGTGTGAAGAACTACATGGTATAGAGAGATGTGGTGGGCCATGATGGCCTATGTCCTGAAGGGACATGGCACATTGAAGAAGAAGTGCTAAATTTAATGATGTAGTTCCAAAAAAAGCCTGAATGTCTCTTTCTCTGATTTGATGAGTTTCTTTCCCTGGTGTTTTGACCACATGAATTTACTCATACTACTAGATTGGCATCTAGGTTTCACCCTTTTATGGACAAAATAGTCAAATGTAACTGTCACTTCTACTCTATCAGTTTTTTTTCTTGCACTTCTCACCTTCTGTATACTTGTTTCCATGATAGTTATAATTTCTAAAAGTTTAATTGCAACATTGTGTCCTTGTTTTCCATCTTTCTCTTATTCTTTCTTCAACCTTCCTTGTACATTGTTTGTTATTTTTTCTTTCCTATCACTGTAACTCTCTGTGCACCAGCGGCAGTCCTGCTTTGCTTGGTGTGAAATGATTATTAAAAAAAAATATATAAAATCATGCAACTAATACTACTGTTTCACCGCAATTCATTCTCCAAAGCCTTCATCAGATGATGAATCTGGCATCAGTTAATTCTTCAAGACTTACTACTTATCTAAGACACTTCAACAATATCTCACAATGCTATCAGATTTTGTAAATTTTTTCTATGATATATTCCGAAAAGGAATACAGTATAAAATGATCAATTGAAGAATGGAACTCCGCACCAGGAATAAGAAATACAGATTTATTGTACTAAGGTACAATTAACAATAATACACATATTGGCAAGCCACGGGTTGGAGCGGAATCGACTATTGAATAGTGAATGCTTTCGCCGAAGACCTTTCCCACTCGTACTGCTCGTTACCTTCTTTTATAAAGTAGAGTATTCTATTCTTGGGGATGGCAGGATGTTCCACTATAACATTCTATCACAATGGGAATCCATGCAGTTCAATCTTACAGCTTCTTAAATTATTTCCTATTTTTGTCTTGGTGACAATCCCAATATAGTCTTGTATATCAAGTTAGCAATAAAACCTTGTCATTCCACTTCAGTAGAAAATATACTGATTGTCTAGTCATTGCTTATGCATGATTATTCAGATATAATATCATTTGAAGTAATATATAAACATGAAGTGAGAATTTAATTTATCAAATATTTCACATAGTTTATTATAAAGGAACTATATAGAAAGAACACTATGCTTTTTTAATAAATATCTTATTCAATAGAGAGAAGAAATGTTAGTCATCTTCTCTTCTATTTCTTCATTTTCCCTGCCTTTTGTTTTTCATCTGATGAACTCTTGTCTGAGGCATGCTTATCAATGTTCACAAAATGAAAATATAAGTTCATACATATTTCTAAAAAACTGAACTTATACATCCAACCCAAAAATGAATATACTCTATATTGTGAAACTTGTTGAATCAATTTTCATTATGCTCTGTGTTTCTCAGTCTGTACCTGAATAAAATGACATTTTTTAATCTCCATCTATATTTTGATGTAGCATTTTAATTGATTCATATTGCCAGTTTTCTATTTTTGTTATAAAAGGTAACTTCATAAAGATTATAATGGTTGGTATATAAACTATTCTCAAATGGCTAGCCATTAAATTTTGTTTTTAACTTAAAGTTCCTGGTATGAATTGATACTCAAATGTAAATATTTAGTGCTAAATAAATGAACACTCAAATTATTCATAAAAGGACCTGGTTGAATTTATATTACTTTGGTTGCCAAATGAAAAGCTGTTTTCCATGAAAATCAATTTCTCACAACTCAGTCTGAATTTTACTCTGGTAAGGGGTGTAATAGGAGGCATGTTAGAATAATGGATAGTGGTATGGATCAAGAAATTGAAGAACTAAGTTTGAATTCCAGTCAAGTTCATTTCATCCACTTTGGGAAAGGTGTGAATCCATCTCTTCTTCAGTTATGGATAAATATCAGGACAGACTGAGTCAAGTAGTTTTGGATAGTATTCAGTCTAGAACAACAATCCTGAATTCAAAACTTGAGAAAAATAGTAGAGAAGACTGGGCTGTATAGCCTTGGTTGGCCACCAATCTAGGAGAAGGAAAGCTCTGAATTCAAATCAGCCTGGAGAGTTTCGGGCTTTATCAGGTCTGATTGACCAGGAAACACCATTGCTACTGTAGTTGCATATTATGTGGAGACCCTACAATCCTAATGGGTTACAGGACTTAAACGTATATAAGGTGTATCATGATGATATATATATATATATATCACCAAATAATTTCAGGAAATTGCTTATCACTCCAATATAAAGTCTGGCTTCCCCCTCCACCTCAGTTGATGGGTTTGAGAGGTATTACACACTGGCCCTGCAGTAAAGCATAGGTGTTGCCTTGCTTTTGAGTCTGGTTCTGACATCGTTAAAAATATTTTAAATTTACATATTTAAGTATAAAATGTTCAAAAGTGAATCAGTACTTATGCAAATTCTTATTAGGGCATCACAAACAGTGTATAGATAATTACAAAATTTGACTGAGTTTGGTCTAGGTGTTTTTCTGGCATTGTTACCACATACATTAGACTTCTTTTTTATATACTGTTTTGTTTGCATAGTTTAGTGCCACCTGTTGTCATGGTTTGTTTTGCAGAGTGTTGCTTCAGCTTTTGTCTTTCTTGTGTTCCATTCAGATATTTGCTTGATTTTACTTTTATTGAATTTTGTTTGTTATAGTGACTATTTACTTTATCTGAGGATTTATGAGCAAATTATACTTTTCAAATCTTTCTGTAAAAATATTGGGCCTAAATGAATGTATGTCTTGTTAGGCACTTTTGAATGATTGTAACTTTCATTAGTAAAGGAAATCTATAATTATGCTAATATTGTAGCATGATTTTTCATCTATTCCTTTAAAAACTAATTCTATCTGCAACAACTTCGAAAGTCAAATTGCATTTTATGATTTTTTAGTTTAAAAATATTATTGTGCTTCATAACGAACTTGAAATTGTTTAATTTGGTTAGAAATGTCATGCTATGCTCTTTGATAATCTTGTTTTTTTGAATGACCTCTGAGAATAATCTATCTCACAGTAGCCTATATTATTATCTGAAGTCTTTTCAGTTATTGTTGCATTAATTCTAGAGGTCTATTGGCAATTCCTCAAGAGGAAGCCCATTGCTGCATCAACAGACTGAATCAATGATAGACAATTTTCTTCACATTTCTTTTTACTTGTTTTATTTTAGGAGGATATAGAAGTTATTGCAGCTTGGAGGAAGTGAGAGGGAGATAGACTAGATGCCAGCAGATCAGTAGTTAATTATCTTTTCCATGTCTATCTATTGAAACTATGGGCATGCAAAGAAATCTGATAAAGGAAGACTTGGATAAGCATCAGAGCTCTTGACTTTTCCACTGCTACAACTAAACTACTTGTTTACACACGTTTTTTGTTCTTATATCAAAACCTGGGCAAAAATAGTTCATCACTGTCAGGATTCTATGCTCATGGGATTCAGACTACTCTGACTCAGTTTGAGTCACCAAATTTCTGACCATTATGTTAGGGTTTGGAATTACATTTACTTCTATTAACATTTTGACATTTCCTCTATCCTGTCCATTCTCTAACATTGTCTATGCACAAAAATTTGGTTTTTTGAGATTTTTCCTTTCAGCATTGATGTCTGAGAATGCTCTGACACACACATAATAATACTGAATTAAAAATCTTCATATTATCTGTAGTAACAAAAATAGGTATTTTCATAGCTTAATATTTAAATGTTTATAAATTTCAGCAAACTTTTACGTATTCTATAAGCTTCTAGAATTGATACTGAAAAATGATTTGAAAATTTTTTTCTAATTTCAAGTTTAGAGCATTTGTTTAATATTTTAATGTTATTTTCCAATAATAGTTACTTTGTCTATTAGCTGATTTAAACAGAATTAGTCTTGTTTATAGTAACTGCAAAAATATATATTTTTTAACTTATAGTGGTTAATTTTATTTTAATTGATTTAGAGTTAGCATAACATTTAATGAGACATGGAGTATAAAATAATAAAGACACGTTATGGTTTATAAAATAGGGAGTGTTCTAAAAATAGAAAAAGATAGACACACTGACGTCAAGAATTCAAAATTGGGTGGCAAAATAAGGAACCGTTTCTTTTGGTAGGAGTAGGAGTAAGAGTAGGAGTAAGAAGTAGGAGTTAAGGACAGTAGTTTTGTGTAGGAGATTTGAAAAGGGGAGGACGCTAGTTAGTTGACTACTAGAGTCCAGAAGGGATAGGCTCGTTTACTACTATCATCCCACAGTGAAGAGAATTTAGCTAGTCTGCTCCTGTATCCACACAAAATTTAAAGGTTGTAACTTGATGTAAAAACCTAAAGTTTTATACCAAAAATAAACATCATTAATTCAAGTTTGTGTTATCTTCTAATTATACCAAAACGAAGCAACACAACAGTGGTGACCACGACATACGAACAGAAAGCAACCTCATATACAAAATATATATATACACATATAAAAGGATAAATGGAGCAGACAGGAGAGGAAACGACTCATCAAGTCAATATCAAGGCACTGGAATTCATGGAAACTGCTGTAAATGGATGTCTTACGATATTAGAAGCCCAGTTTCACTTGCGAAATGTGACAGCGTCAAAAACAAAGTTTTATACAGTAATATTGTCATTACCAGCCGAAGAAGTGGGTAAACTACCAAATGCTACCCTTGCATCACAAGACTACAAGGAATTAAAATGAACTCTGATAGAAGCTCATGAACAAACAAAACTGGAGCTTCTAGAAAAATTAATGTCAGCTACGACTATTTCAGGACGACCGTCGACATATTTGCACGAAATGCTATCCGTAGCTAAACGGATAGATATTAGCGACGACATTGTGAGACACAAATTCCTGCAGGCATTACTGTCAACAATAGCTCCAGTAATAGCCTCGCAAAAAGATTTAAACCATACTCAACTTGGCAGGTTAGCAGATGAACTGATGCCATTATTGAATAATGATAAGGCATTTGTTGTTCAGCGACCCTTATCTACTAAGAATAACTCACAAACAAATTATAAAGGAAAATACAGCCAAGACACTTCAGTGCCACTAAATGTCAGGCCGTATCGGAATAACCAATGGACGAAAACTTGCAGAGCACATATTTATTTCACCAATGAAGCAAGAACATGTAAACCTTGGTGAAAATGGCCCAAAAAGAACAATCTACAAATGTTGTCTAGTTCCTGACCAGCAACACCTAGGGGAAGTGATTTGGAAAACTAATAGGGCGAACAAGTTCAGTCCCACGAGGTTCGCCGCTATTAGAAATTACCGCAAAATTAGGGGCTACCATATTAAAATTTATTGTAGATACTGGTACAAGTATCTCAATATTACCAACTTCTGCAGTAAATGCTATTACATTAAAACCGACTCCCATATCACTATCCACTGCAAATAGGGAGAAAATAAAATGCTACGGACAAGCGAGTTTGGAAATTGCAATACCCAGTTTAAGGAGATCTTTTACTTGGGCATTCGTGATCGCTGATATCACTAACCCACTCCTTGGACTAGATTTCCTCAACAAGTTTGGTCTAATAGTATACTGCAGTAACAAAACCATTTACGATCCTACAACAATCCAGAGAAAGAGTTTAAAATATCTGCATCAGAGGTGAATCTAGTCGTAAATGAAATGGAGCTCCCGTCATTCATACGGAAAATGATTAAAGAAAAATATCCGAACCTAATCACACCACATAAGAACAGTAACAAAAAACACTTTGGCATCTACCACAGAATTGACACAGGAAGCCATATGCCAGTATTTGCAAAACCCAGGTGGCTTAATGTAGAAAAATTGGAAGCTACACGTAGCGAATTTAAAACCCTACAAAAAGACTGAGTGATCTCCCTTTCCAAAAGCAAGTGGTCTAGCCCACTACATATAGTATCTAAACAAAGCGGAGGATTTAGATGTTGTGGGGACTACTGTTCTCTCAATAGCATAACCAAGACTGACAGGTACCCTATACCAAATATAAACTCTTTTTCAGCAAAACGTGCGAACAAATGACAATTCTCCAAAATCGATTTGATTTCAGCCTACCACCAAATTAAAATGCATCCGGATGATGTAGTAAAAACTGCTCTCACCACCCCATTTGGTCTTTATGAATATAATTATATGCCGTTTGGATTAAAAAATGCATCAGCTATATTTCAACGGTATATGGACAAAATTTTTGAAGACATTGATTGTGTTTTTATATATATTGATGACATTTTAATTTTCAGCAATGATGAGATTTCTCATAAAAAAGACATTCAAACTGTTTTTAATATTTTAAATGAACACGATTTAAAAGTTTCAGCCACAAAATCTGTTTTCAATGTGACTTCCCAAGATTTCTTAGGTTTTCCTATTAGCGTAGATGGCATTAAACCTACAACTAGTAAAATAGAAGAATTCAAATCTTTTCCTTACCATAACGACACAAAAGGGCTACGCAGATTTCTTGGAATTGTAGGATTTTATAGAAAATTAATACCAAAATTATCAGAGATAGTCTTACCCCTATCTGAGAGAAAGAGGTTATCCCCTAAAGGCTCGATCACATTAGATGAATCTGAACGACAATCTTTCAATTCTGTAATTAAGGAATATAATGATACATCCTCATTAGCTCACCCTGAACCTAACTGTACAAATTATCAATTAGTCACTGACAGTAGTGATTATGCTGTTGGTGTGACATTGCACCAAATGGTGGAAGGAAATCCAATACCGATCGGATTTTTCTCTAAAAACTTAACACAAACACAAATGAGATATTCTACATTCAATCGCAAACTTTTAGCAGCTTATTTATCAGTGCTGCACTTCCGTCACCTCATAGAAGATTGCCAAGTGCTACTTTTAACTGACCATAAGCCATTGTGTGGTGCATTTTATAGTTTAAACCCCGCTAAATCAGACAGACAACAACAACAATTAGTTATCAATTAGCTATCCTGACAGAATTTATTTCAGATATTGAACATGTAAAAGGTAGTCAGAATATAGTTGCTGATTGTCTATCCCGACTAACTCTTGCTGTACATATAGATGCGTGTGATTTACCTGCACTTGCAGAAGCACAGGCATCTGATACAGAAATTCAATCTTTTCAGGACTTAAAAAATTCACCATAAATACCAATTTATATGGTGTGACTTATCAATATCTTACCCCAGACCTTTTGTTCCATCTAAATTGCGTGAATCCATATTCTATAGTATCCATTCCATAAATCACCCTGCCATTAAATCATCCATTAAGATGATTAAAGCTAGATATTACTGGCCAAACATGGATAAATCAAAGACTTTTGTGCATCATGCACAGCCTGCCAACAAGTAAAGGTTTACAAACATACAAAATCACCTATACAGACATTAGAAATACCATCAGCTATATTTCACACAGTCCACATAGATATAGTAGGACCACTCCCACCAGCAAAAAGCCCAAATAGCAGTTACATCAGCCCGTATAGATATATCCTCACATGTATTGACCGCACAACTCATTGGGTAGAAGCACAACCCATCAGCGAAATCACTGCAGCTAGTGTAGCTGAGGCTTTTATAAACACATGGGTCACATGTTGGGGTGTCCCACTGCATGTTATAACTGACAGAGGCCGACAATTTGAAAGTGAGTTGTTTCGTGAAGTAGCAAAAATAATTGATTTTTATAGACTACGTATAGCAGCTTATCATCCTCAATGTAATGGTTTGATTGAGAGAATGCACAGGACCATTAAAACTGCTATTATAGCATGAAAAGAGTCCTGGCTCTCTGCTCTTCCAATAGTACTTCTTGGGATTCGCAGTATGCCCAATAGCTCTGATTTTTCTCCTTTTTATGCTGTTACAGGCATACAATGTTTGCTACCACAGCTACTAATAGATAGCACAAGCGAGGAGGCTATAACTCAAAAGTTCACAAGAGATTTACATGAAACTATGTCACAAATTGATGTGAGAGACTTCACCAAAAGAGTTAATAAGTCCGCAAAATCTTATGTCCCAGAAAAACTTCAAACTTGTGATAAAGTTTGGATTAGAATGGATCATGTTCGAAGACCATTGGAGGCACCCTATTCAGGTCCCTACACAGTCCTTCGGCGAACGCCTAAATATTTTCTGGTTAAGATAAATAATGATATGGATACTCAAATTTCTGTGGACAGGTTGAAACCATATATAGAAGTACAAAAACAAATAGTAGAGAAACAAGTAGAAGAAGATGAATAAAAACAAAACGCTTAGTGATTCAGAACAAGAAATAAATACAAGAAATAAAAAAGAAGATTCTCCCATGATAAATACAAAATCTCGTTCATGTTGAAAAGTTTCCTGGAAGAAATATAACGAGTACTATTATTATTAGTACACTCCGTTCTAAAGGGGGAACTTCTGTTATGGTTTATAAAATGGTGAGTGTTCTAAAAATAGAAAAAGATAGACACACTGATGTCAAGAATTCAAAATTGGGTGGCAAAATAAGGAACCATTTCTTTTGGTAGGAGTAGGAGTAAGAGTAGGAGTAAGAAGTAGGAGTTAAGGACAGTAGTTTTGTGTAGGAGATTTGAAAAGGGGAGGACGCTAGTTAGTTGACTACTAGAGTCCAGAAGGGATAGGCTCGTTTACTACTAGCATCCCACAGCGAAGAGAATTTAGCTAGTCTGCTCCTGTATCCACACAAAATTTAAAGGTTGTAACTTGATGTAAAAACCTAAAGTTTTATACCAAAAATAAACATCATTAATTCAAGGTTGTGTTATCTTCTAATTATACCAAAACGAAGCGACACAACAGATATTTAAAATTAATTTATGTGCTGTTTTATCAGGCTAGATATATTAAATTTTATAATTTCTCTGTATCAATTTTCAAGCTTGATTTTAAGATTTATAAATGAAACCATAATTTAAAATATTTTACTTTATGAAGAAACTTTAGATAAATGTCTTTTTTTGTAGTATGGCCTAGTAAGTTTGCAAACAAAGACTAAGATTGACATTATAGAAAATTAATAGTTGTAGAACTGTGCAAGCAGACATTTTATTGGGTTATAAATGTATGAGAAAAAAAAAACAAGAATTTATCATGTTTCAAGATATCAATGAACTGGTGTATTGAGTAATTAATATATTTTTTCTTTGCATAAGATTAATGTGTCAATAATAATAAGCCAACTTAAACTGTTATAGAAAGAAAAAATTCCTTAAGGAAAATGACTATTGTGGCACTGTTTTTTTTAAAAAACTACTCATTAAAAGAAAGTTTTGTATTTTAAGAGAATTTGTATAAAGCAGTATTAGCTGGTCAGTCTGTGTGGCAACAACTTTAAACATATCCTTATATGAATAAAGTGCAAAATTATTAACCCAAAACTTTATTCTTTTGTTATCAATCAAATAACCTCATACAACTTTGATGTTAAATTTAAGTGTTCTTAACTAGCTATTGTAAGGGAAATTTAACAAGTGCATTCTTAACAGATTTTGATTGGTCCATTCTCTGGCTTTCAAGTAAAATGTTTTCCATAGTGAAAGATGTTATTGGTCAGTTCTGTTCATATGGTCTATGACATATCTTGGTATCTTTGTACTGATTCTGAGTCACACTCTATCAATTTTCATTGTGCATTTCTTGTGCATTTCCATTTTTTGTGGTTGGTCCAAGATTAAAATGCTTGCTTGTATGTATAAACTCCTGCTAGTCATTTACACTATTTACATGATTTGAACTTTTGTCCTCAGCTTTAATGTCATATTCACAACGCTTTGACCATTGTACACTCCTGCCTTCTTCAGGTGATACACATTAGACACATGGCTCAGTGGATAAAAGTAATCTAGTGTCTTGATCCAAAGAGTTGTGAGTTCAATACTAGGCTACTGCAGAGGTGAACAAATCTTTGAGAGTTTAGTTACTAAAAGGGAATTAACTGAAACTGTGATATCCAGAGAATTTGGTTAGAAATTCTAACGTACATCACCTAAAGAAAGATGGAATGTATAATGGTGAATATGACAATAAGATGAGGACAACAGTTTGGACAATGTAGAGAGTGTAAATAGTTACAATGCTTCATCTTAGAAATATAGACAGATGTTCAAGCTAACCATGTTTATATCATCTTTTTCATACTTTTGCATATTGGCTATAATATCTGCGATAAACAGTTTTTATTATTGCTACTATTATTTATCATTACTTTTATTGTTAGTATTACTAACTATATTATTACTTTTATTAAGTAGTATTTCACTATAAATATAATAAATTTACTATATAATATTTCCCAAAACATAACTGACATTAGTTTATAACAAGAAACAAATAATCTTTTCATTAAAGAATTAAAATAATGGATTTTATCTAAAGCAATCTAAATATTAGCAAGTGTCATCAGGCAAACAACATGATAAATGGGGTGTTTAGGTTATCCTTACAGCCTTAATCTTTGCTCTAAGGGCTAGCCATCCAATCCCATCCATCATGGTATAAGATACAGAATAATTTTTGGAGGATTTTTTTTTTAAAGTGTATCTTCATTAGTGGGGATATGGTTTTTTCACTACCAAATAAATAGTTTCTCTTTGCTTTGAACTTGGTCTTTGTTAGATGTTTGCATAATGAGCATCACTACTATAGCATTTCTACATTATTTTTCTGATACCATCACTGGATCATGCAATGCAAAAGTAGAGAACATATTTTGCAATAATTATTGATGTAACATACTCAGGAGATTTGATTAGGATGTGTGTATTGGGGTTGCATCATTTAATCAGCAGTAAATTGATAATTAGTCATATCAGCAATTGTTGATTAAACAGTCATCAACTTTCTTCTTCTTTATTTTTGCTGATTAATCAGTTTTCATAAGTGGTTATCCATGTTTATTGCATCACAAAAATGTCATCTCTGGTTTAAGGATAATACAGGCAATTCAAGTAATATTCTCATAGTTTTTTATTATATTTTTTGTTAGCCAATCTATTGAGATTCATTAAATTATTAATTGTCATCAGATTAATCATTACAATCCCAGTATATACAATATTGACAATAAATGATAGCATCCCCAATTCCATTTTACAAAAAGTTAATATTTTTCTAAACTAAATATAACATTATTTGTTGTTTCTAGAGAAATATTACACAATCAAAACTGATATTATTAGGTATTATTTATGATCAAACTGACTGAGCAAAAAAAATTTATTGTATACTTATCTATATACTGGAATGAAATGTTCCTATCCTCTTAGATATGTGGACACGATTGTAGTAGAGTAGAGTGATTATACTGACTAGGAGTTCACTAGCAATGTATCTATTTCATGCAGCATGCAAGTCTTGTATTAGTTGATATACTATTATTTCCAACTTCCATTTTGGTGATTACTCATGCAGTAACCTTTTAGGATTACAACAAAATTGTTACCAAAATTGTGCAATATCATGAAAAATATGGAACTGTTTGGAGTGTACAGAAGTGAACTGATTGATTATACAAGCTGACACTGATTCATTTTATCTGGAGTTGATGAAAACTCAAGAATGTTGACAACAGATATTGCAAATGAAACTAAGGAAGTGTTTACCATGAATGTTTCAAACATTCACTGAACAAGATTTACTTAGATGGTTAACAACTATGTAGAAAGCCATGAGTGAAAGAAAGACACAAAAAATCCTGTTTAAAATTAGCGCAGGCAAATAAGGATAAAAATTTAAAGTTTTTGGACTGTAATCAGATGAAACAAAAATCAACCTGGTTGCATCTAATGTTAACCAACAAATTTGGCATTTTCATATGCAAGGAAAAGTATTTAGGATCAATATTTAAGCATAACAGTGAAAATATCATGGTTTGAAGTTGTATAAGTTTTAATGGTACTGGTGAACTGCATTTCATCCAGAGAAGCATGAATTTTTAAGTCTAATACTGCATATTGAAAGAAAACATTTGGCAAGGGAAGTTGTTTTTTAGCATGACTGATTAAAAACATTTTTCTAAAAAAGAAAAATCTCTTTCTGAATAAGCAAAAGTTAAAAGTGCTCAATTTGGCCTAGTTTTTCTCTAGATTTAAATCTAATACTGTTTTGAAAAATAGAACAATAAAACCAGTCAACAAGATCAATTTAAAAGAATGCATTCTGTCAAAGTAGAGAAACCATTCCAGTGACTGTACAAATCTAGTGAGGTTATTGTCATCAATAATAAAATCAGTAACAGAAAAAATAGACTGTGACACAAATATGGGTAGTAAATAATGTTTTTGAGGGTGGTAATAATCTTTGAATAGCAATATATTCATATTTTTGGAAACAGTTAGCTCATAAATAATACCTGATAATAATTCTTTTGATTGTGCAATGTTCCACTAGAGTATTTGTCTATACTTCTAAGATAAAGTAGTATTTACACTATTTGCATTACTTAGACCAGTGTCCTCATCTTTATTGCCATATTCATGTTTTGGCTGCTCTGGCTCTGAACCCTTTAATAACTTAGAGAGTTAAGTTAAAGGGGGATAAGAACATGGCTACCAGCAATAGCATCACACCTGAAACAAGAATGGTATACCCCAGTGATCAAAATAAAGGATTCATTTCAAAGTTTCTAGCACCTGAAGAAGGCCAGAGCATACAACAGCCAAAACATTATAACTTTGACAATCAAGATGAGAACAATGGTTTGAATAATGTAAATAGTGTTCCAGTTGAAGTAATGAAAAAAAAAACAAGAATTTATCATGTTTCAAGATATCAATGAACTGGTGTATTGAGTAATTAATATATTATATTTCTATTAAAAAAATGTGTTAGAGTGTGTAATGAACAAAACAAGATTTAGATTTAGAATTCAAAAGCTAAGCACTGACTCATTGATTTTGTTAGAAATAAAAAAAAAAACTCGAATTACAAACTTTGCTTAGTACACACTCAAAAGCAAATCCAAAAACAAAACTTGTGAAATTTCACTCCTAGGTGTGAAATGTTTTTCAGCCAATAGAAAACTAGGAAACATCTAAAAATAAAATTCAAATAATCTTCAATTATCAGAAACAAGTTATTTTACAGACCCTTTTTGTGAGCCAACACGAAGTTTGTTCGTTGTCCAGTAGAAGGGCCAGAATCATATCTGGGAATGAATTCCAAAATGACCTTTTCAAGCCACACAAATGAAATAAAAGACGGGCCAAGCTCGACTGTTGCCAGAAAGAAAATGATGAGCGTAATTAACAATAATAATGGCTTGACAAAACATCAAGCTATTATTATTATTACCACTCTCATATCCTTCCTCTTCATCGTTCACTCCTCTGTTTTTTTTATACTTGATAACCAAATGGAACCCTTTATGACTGAGTGATAAGTTCAAAGATACTCCTACTTAACGATAATGCTCACACATACATACACACAAACTTACATCTACACAAGTTACTACTACTTACTATTGTTTCTTAATGGACATTTAACTCTACCAATTCATGTTATTCTTTTCTATTAATAAATTTCTATTTAAACATATGAAAGGTATCCTTTTATTCTTCCACAAATTCACTTTCTGATAATCTTCTGATAATTCTGGATAAAACCTGTAAGTTGTAGGAAGTTTGGTTATGTTTGACACAATGCCAATTTAAAAAAAACATTAACCATCTCCCTACTACTACAAATGTACTCTATACCATAAATAATACACTTTGCAAATGGACTAAAAAATAAGATATAGTTTTGAACTTTGAGATGTTAACACCTTTTGTTGTATCTGCTTAAGAAAATTTGTTCAATATATTACTACTTCATAATTATTGACATGCAGCCATGTCTTATTCATAACCAATTTTAATAACAGAGCATGATAGCTTATTGAGATGTAATCATCTGCCTGTTGCATCTAAATGTAGTAGCATTGTAATAACCAGCTTGAAATAAATTTTTACGACTAAGGAATTGAAAAATTGGCAAAAATAATATATTATTTTTTTTGAATAAATAGGGAAACACCTTATGTAAATATTTGAACAATAAAACTTATTCTTCCATATTAAGGGATTAATTTTGTGTAATTAAGCACAACATTTATAAAGAACTCAAAGGTTAGCAAGATCAGCATGCTATTCGTATTGCTATGAGCATTTACTGTAAAGATAAATGTTTGGCAAATACTTAAATTGAATATTTCAATTGAAACAAAAATAGTCTTTTAGTAAAAAAATTATAATTATTGATTTCTTCTAAGAAATCTAAATATTTGTGGTGAATGGACATCAGTACAAAACATAAAAGTAACTCCTGATTGCATACGGACATGTTTGTCAACATCAGTTATATCCAAGTTTTTTTACTTGAAAAGCATTAAGTTTTAGAATATAAAAAATTTTCGAGTCTGAACCTTTTTTAAAAGAATTTTATTTTATTTTTTTCTTTTAGCAACTGTTAGATTATTTTTACTCACTTTGACTGTCTACAGTTCAGTATTGGAAGAGTGTTATGAACTAATACAATTTCACATCTCCTGTTCTGTCAGTTTTTATGTCTTGAAAGAACTGTTTTCCAATAATTCAGTATGGATGTTTTATTTTTTCTGCATGTCTTTGTTCTCCTACATTTATTTACAGATTCTTGTATGCAAGAATAACCAATACTTATTTTAGTAATTAAACATAAATTATTTTAAATTTTTATTATTTTAAAAACAAATGTTTATCTTATTTTTTCTGCATAATTTGTTCCTCTTGTCACCAAGAAAATTTTCAGAATTGCAACAAAACAACTTCATTTGCATAAAAAATACTCTTCTATAATTTTTTAAAAATTTACTTTTAGATTAAAGGTTTTTTTAAAAATTATTATTCTAACAAAAATTTTAAATTTACACTATATTTTTGTTTTGTTTTAATGCTTTCAGATTCATTCATTATATTAAGTTTAATAAAAGTGTATAGATAAAAAATATATATTCTTAAACTATTTGCTAAAGAGTAAGGATTTTAAAGGTAAATAAATTCTTGATTATTGCACTGCTGGTCTTCTGTACTTCTTTAGGTTTTATTTTTACTTTATTTTTGTATTTTGCTAGTACCGTGTTGATTGTGTATCTTTTCTGTAGCTATATTTTTTGATAGTGTTGTGTTGTTTTTGCATCTTTTCTCTATCATTTACAGCAGACAAGGTTGAATGCTTTGCTTGCAAGTTCTCTTCCAACTCTACACTTGACTCATCTGGAGTACTCACGCCCATTTTCTCACTTTGAACAGAGGCTCAACTGAGTGATATATGCATAATTCCATCTCTGATCTTGGATATCACTTCTAAATTAGACTCTTATAAGACAAGCAAAAGTGATGGAATCCCAGTCATTATACTAAAGAAATGTTTCTGAGCTGGCTCTAGTCCTCTCCAAACTCTGCAACTATTGCCACTTTCCTGCTTGTTGGAAGTCCTCATCTGTAGTTTCTGTCTTTAAGAACTCTGAACTCTCTAATCTCTCTATCACCTTATTAGCCTCATACTGCTTTTCAGCAAAGGGTTTGAGGCTCTAATCAATGCCGAAGTAGTTAAGCGTTTCACATTTTACAATGTACTCTCTGACAAACAATATGGCTTCCACTTCACCAGGTCTACTGCTGATGTGCTAACAGCCTTCACTGAAGATGTATACCAGGCTCTTGATAATAGGTGATGAAGCTTGAGCTATAGATATCTCAGAAGGTTTGTCATGCTGGCCTTTTGTACAACCTCCAGTGCTACCGTATTACTGGACAATTGTTTGATTTAATTGAATTGTTCCTATCAAATCATGCAATGTAAATCATTTTGAATGGGCAAGCTTCCAGATCCTGTCCCTCAAAGCTCTATCCTAGTTCTTACACTGTTTCTGGTCATCATCAGTGATCTTCCGTATGTTATCATTTCCTAAGTAGGCATCTATGAAGATGACACTACCATTTACTCATGTCTCAATATGAAATCTAACAAGTCTGACAAAGTAAACCTGGCTGTTGCTTTTGAAACAGACCTCCAATCAATAGTTAACTGGTGCAGGAAATGGCTTGTAAATTTTAATACCTCCAAAACAAAACTGCTCTTCATTAACCATCATAGAGAAACTTTTCTGCCAGTCATCAACAAGGGCTGAATTGTCTCCTTGAGAGCAACACAAGCAATCAACACATTACAAAATAAGCTGTTAACGCATCACAAAGTAATAATTCACCTAAAATCCAGCACTCCTTAAAAATCAGTAGAAAATCAGAACATAATGGAAGAAAGTAGAAAAAGAAATAAGAAAAGGAAAAAAAAGATAACATGATATTCATCATCGAATGAAAAAAAAAAATTCCACACTGACAGACTTATACACAAAAGTAACAAACAACACCAGTTCCACAACAGTATATAAATGCACATATATTGAAAACTATCAGCAAAAAAACAGACAAGCCCTGATGAGTGCATTTTTATTTGTAGTTGACATAACAAAAAAGATGCCAATCAGTTAAATGATTTATGTATATATATATATATATATACTGGCATATGTATACATGGTATATCACATACTAAAAGCACTGACTCCTACCGAGCGCCCATAGCTCAGAGGTAGAATTGCCAACTGACGCCAATTCAGTTGGTTTTCAATCCTGGGTAAAAGCAATTGAATGTCTAACCGTACTGATGAGCTGTGATACAGCAAAACAGTTCTGCCTTCAGATGACTATATATATATATATATATATATATATATATAACATAGTGATGATCTATGTATACTGTCTTAATATATATAGGAAAAACTACTAAAAAGTTGTAAGTTTAAAAATGTATTTCTTTGACAGTATTTGTTTATTTCTATTATTATATTTTATATTTCAGACCGTCCTCGGTCCTTCATCAGAAACAAATGATTTAAAAAAAAAATCATTTGTTTCTGATGAAGGACCGAGGACGGTCTGAAATATAAAATATAATAATAGAAATAAACAAATACTGTCAAAGAAATACATTTTTAAACTTACAACTTTTTAGTAGTTTTTCCTATATATATATATATATATATATATATAGTGTGAAATGGAAGAATTGTTGTCTAAATTATGTAAAAATGAAAATATCACTGACATCTCATTTTAATAGATATATTTAACAAAATTATACAAAAATATCTTGAAATACTAAAGATTGAATTTATTTGATAAAATCACCATTGGCTTCAATGACAGCCTCCAGACGACTTCAGAATCATTTGCATCTCTTCTGGTGTTTTTGTTAAGTTGGTGAATGCTGCCATAATCCTTGCCTTCAGTTCATCTTTGCTGTTAAAAGAAGTTTTGTTGGTTTCTTGCTCAAATGCACCCCACACATAATAATCAATGGGGTTGCAGACTGGGGAGTTAGGTGAACTGATGTAAGGGGTGATGTGGTCTCAGAAATTGTCTGAGAACCATGACTAGGTTCTCCTCTTTGTTGCCAGACTTAAGGTCTTCCAGCAGCCACTTGCTTGACCCAGGGCAGCACTACCTTCTCAAAGCACTATTAAAATGGTGCCCTCAACTGCTGATTGTGGGTAGATTTCCTTGCCTCTACCCCATCCCCTCTCCACCACCACCACCTAGTTCACAGTTAAGCAGCCATCAGCTAACTCAATTGTCTTGTATCTAAGAAGAAGAGAGAAATTTAGCGGTCATGTTTGACTGAAAGTTTTGCTCACCTTGGTTCTGTGAGTAAGCTTTTATTTTTCTCTTGTGGCCAGCTTGAACTTTGTTTACTGATTGAATTTTTCTGTATTTTAATTTTAAGTTTGGTAACTGAATTTTTTTTGTATATTAATTAACTTTGGTAACAGATTTGTTGTTTTTGTATATTAATTAACTTTGTTACTTTATTTAATTGATGGATAGTCATCTGAAGGCAGTTAAATAGAAATCTGGGAAATCAGTTAATTTACTTTTGTTTAGTTTTGAAAATATATATAACACATTTAATATTTGACCTTTTATATAGTGGTGGAAAAAACAAAAAATAATAAGTCAGCACTTTTCTTGTCATTTCTTCAAACTGCCATTGGGTGGTTACTGCTTTTCTATTGGTTTGGGAAAGCTTTTTCGGATTTATGCTAAGTTAAAACTTAGTATTTTCGTTTCCTTTTTTAAATTGGAGTAGATAGACCCTTCTATCACCTGGTTCACAAATCTCCCTCTTCTTTTGGACAGGAGTAGAGTCCCGTGCCTTATTTCCTGTTTAGGAAGGGGTCTCCCGGTTCTCTCCACTCATCAGTGGTAGAGCTGTTGCAAGCTGTTTGTTGCAGTTTGGGAGGATGGCAACATCTCTTCATTCTGAGGGTACCAGGTTGGCAGTTTCCTGGTTGCTGCTCCTGACTGATAATTAGGAGCCTGAACTCTTGCATAGCATCAAGAGAGACTGCTCTGATCAACAGCTGAATAATATCGGGGTCTTATGTAGTGCCATATCGCGCATGGATGAGTGTCCCTGCATGAACCTCTGGTGGGCAACCCTGAGGCCACATTATGCTGTAGTCTACACCAGCTTATCTCTCATACCTGCTGCATAGACTGACTGATTCTACTCTGGATCTCTCCTAAAAAAACAAAAAAAAAAACAAAAAAAAACTCACTAACAAAGCAAAACATGAATTCACACTACCATAATAGCCAAACTAAACCAGCTAATCAAAAAACACCCAAACCCAGCATCATCTCCTTCACTAACATTCATGGCTTACATTCCAACTTCTACAGCTTCGAATCCTTCCACCAATTTAACTCACCTAACATCCTAGGACCTCTGCGAAACTAACCTTGATCCTTCTATCCTCTCTTCTGAATTCTACGTCCCTGGCTACTTTCCTCTTTTCAGGAAGGACTCCAGTGTCCACATACATGGGCTTGGTGTTTATGTCAGCGAACATCTTCCTCTAACAAGGATGATCTCTCTTGAATCCATATATCACTTTTATATGTGTTCCCTTCTCTCCCTTTTAAGCTCTGTTAGCTATTTCTTCTTTCTCTACTGCTCCCCCTCATCTCCTGACTGTTCCGTTCTTGATAGCATCTCCAATAATATTGACAAAGCCATTTCCTCCCATCCGTTTGCCCATATATTTGTGTTTGACGACTTTAACACCCACCACGCCAAGTGGCTGGAGAACTTCGTCACAGATCTTGCTGGTGTCTATACCATAAATTTTCCTATCACTCAGTCCCTTACACAGGTAGTAGCATTCCCTATGTGTTTCTCTGACAACCCTAATGGACACGACTCACTACTAGATCTCTGCTTTACCTCCACCCCTGACTCTTGCAATGTCAAACAACTCTGCCCTCTCGAAAACTCTGACCATGCAGTAGTTTCCGTTAGCATTTCCCTCCAATCCCACTCCACCCAAGAACTTCAGACCAGCAGAATATTTTACTGCTACCAAAGAGCTGATTGGAACTCGTTTCATGATTTCCTGTTTAACGTCCCTTGGAATAAAATATTTAGCCTTCTCGTTGAAGACTGTGTGGCTGAGGTCTCCTCTTGGGTTAAGCCTGGCATCGATGCTTTTAACCCATTCCAGGAAGTTAAGACTTAAATCCCACTCACACCCCTGGTTCTCCCCTGCCTGCTTGGCCACCATTGCCCACTGAAATCACTTCATTCGGTTTTTCCGGAGTCATGTGTTGAACCATAACAGGCACCTTTTTGCATCGGCTCACAAGAGCTAAGCTGAAGTTTGCAGCCAGAATGAAGCAGCGCATAGCATCCTGTAAGTTTGGCTTCAAAGACTACTGGAGGCTCTCTAAAAGTGTGCTGAACAGCAGCAAGCCCTAAATCTCGCCTCTAATCAATCAATTTGAGGTCCTCACCTCTTCAACAGACAAGGCTGAGTGCTTCGCCCATAGATTCTCCACCAACTTGACATTGGACTTGTCTGGAGTATCTGTATTTGACTTCTCACCCTGAACTGAGGCTCAACTGACTGACATACACATAACTCCTTCGGTGGTCTCCAAAATTATTTCAAAACTTGACCCCCATAAAGCAAGCGGTGGTGACGGAATATCGATCATTGTCCTAAAGAAATGTGCTTCTGAACTCTCCTCTGTTCTCTCTAAACTCTATAACTACTGCCTCTTTGCTTCTTGCTTTCCTGCTTACTGGAAATCCTCCTCTGTGGTTCCTATATATAAAAATACTGAAGAACCCTCCGACTCCGCTAATTATTGCTCTCTCAGCCTCCTACCGATCTTTGGAAAAGTGTTTGAAGCCATCATTAGTACCAGGTAGTACAGCATCTCACAGCCCACAGACTCTTCTCTGACAAACAGTATGGTTTCCGCTTCTCCAGGTCTACTGCTGATACGCTCACGACCATCATTGAGCATATTCACCAGGCTCTTGACAAGAAGCCCGGACTGTTGCTCTAGACATCTCAAAAGTGTTTAACAGGGTCTGGCACACTGGCCTTTTATGCAAGCTACTGGGCTGTGATATAAGTGGACTATTGTTTGATCTAATCCAGTTGTTCCTTTCAGATCGCACAATGAAGGTAGTATTGAACGGACATGCCTCCCAACACTATCAAACAAATGCAGGTGTCCCTCAAGGCTTTATTCTAGGCCCCACCCTTTTCCTTATCTACATTAATGATCTCCCAATGAAGTAAAATCTCAAGTAGGCATATATGCAGACAACATCACACTTTACTTTCACCTTGATCAAAGTCTGCCGAGGCCAACAAAGCAAACCTCGCTGCTGAGCTTGAAAAGGACCTCCAATCCATGGTGGACTGGGCTAAGAAATGGCTCATGAATTGTAATGCTGCTAAAATGAAGCTGCTATCTATTAATCAGCACAGACAATTGCTTCTACCCCACATTTAGCATGGATCAGTCTAGTCTACCTGAATGTAAAACACTGTACCTCCTCAGGTTAACTCTCACAACAGACCTCAAGTTGAATGACTATATAGAGTCCATAGCTAAATCTGCTGCTAAGAAGGTCAGTTCTCTGTGCAGGGCCAGGAAGTTTTTCCGGTCTGAAACAATCATGCACATATACAAATCTACTATTCACCCGTGCATTGAATACTGCTGCCATATCTGGTCAGATGCCTCTGCTATCCACTTTGGAGTCCTTGGCAAAATCCAACGAAGAATCTGTAATGTGATTGATCTTGACTTGGCAGCTTGGATACAATAATTTTCTCACCGATGCAACATAGCTTCTCTGTGTCTCTTCTACAAATACTTTCATGGCTTCTGCTCAGATGAACTTAACTCACTGGTACCCCCCATATATGAATTTGCTCGAGCCACAAGATTAGCAACTAGATCCCACCCTTTTACTGTGAAACCAATAAATTGTAAATGCAAATTCTACCCTAGCAGCTTCTTTTCTTGCACTTCCTGCCTGTGGAATTCCCTCCTGTTTAGTTGCTTTCCTGATAGCTACAATCTTCAAGAATTCAAATGTAAAGTCACTCTTTCTCATAACTTACCTCTTATGTAACCCCCTGCTCAACAGTGGCAGTAAAATGCCTTGCTTGAGGTGGCACGATTATATATATATATAAAAAAAAAAAACAAACTTGATGTAGGCCTCCATGTTGAGTCTGAGGCCCTGTAGGAAGATGAATGGAGGTATAACATTGCCCTCTCTAGTGCCCAACTGACACTATTATATTGTGCAGTTGACATGAACAAACAATGCACATGCATGAAATAAAAAATATAAAATGGCTACAATTTACCTATCGCACCCTCTCTCCCTCTCTCTTTATATATATATATATATATATATATATATATATATATACACTATGTTATGCATTTAGTCTTTTGAAAAAATTTCTTCAGAGCAGTAGCGCTTTTCTTAATAGCATCATGAATGTTGAGTGAGGAAACATAATACAACAAACTTGATTAGAGTTCTATGTCAAGAAAAGAAAATGCAATAATTGACATTTGTTTATTTTGTTCCACTCTCCCCCCATTTATAGCATCAATAACATTATCTATCTATCATTTTATATAAGTTTATACAATATTTTTTATAATTCTTCTATAGTATTTCCGTAATAATTTCCATTCTAAGCATAAGTTTATGTTCACTTAAGCAATGTACTATCCCCTGAGCTATTTATTGTAATTCTTGCAAAAGACTGATGCCTAAATTTCTTTTCTGTAATGTTTTCCATGAATTTATTCATACTATTGAATTCCATCAATACTGTGTAAATCAAGTTTTTTAACTGACAGGAAAGTAGAGAAATTGATTTAATGATTGTACAGTTTTGAATTGAATGTTTTCTCCTTAAGAAATAATTTTTTGTTGCCAATTTACAGACATAAAGTCTATATAACAATCCAATAAGAAATATACCAGTAAAAACATTGCTATAATTTAACTATCCAAGTCCCTTTGACCAGTAGCCTTTCTCTCAACACCCAACTACTACTACTACTACTGCTACAACTACTTTTGCTAAGTGGTGCTGTAAATATCTTGTTCCAGCCGAAAATTCTAGTGTTTGGTTATTTGGTCTGATTTTGTGAAAAATGCCAGGCTGAGAACTTTTCCACACCTTTCATACTCTTAATCTTTCACCAATAAGGGTCTATTACACTTCGAGGCTTTTTACATATTGCATATATATACACATTCATGCATGATATATGTGTTTGTTTTGTAAGTATATATATATATATATTTGTATATTTAGGCAGCAAATTTTCTTTTAGGCATGTCAGATTAATTAAATTGCAAACATTGTGTCTACTTATTTTTAATAAAATTCACGGATTATAATTGAAAGATGTAAGAAATGTGCTGTAACATTGTCAGATGATTTTATTATCAATTTCTCAATCTTCTCAAGTACTTTCGATCTCCTTTCAAGATCCCTTTTGTAATGGATTTTGTAAATAAATTGTCTTTGTTTACATTTCTTTGCATTAAGATATGAAAACAAAGCAGATATGAATACTAAAAAAATCAGGAAGATGTGTGTTTAAAAGCACTATTTTGGGCTTTGTTTTATTGTAAGTTCTTTGTGGTTGAGTGGTCAAGACATGTCAGACAAATTGATGGTTTCCCCAAGGGGATGCAGGATCAAAACTGCTGGAGGACACATATTTTTCTAACAATATTTCTTGATTATTCAGACTGGTAGATATAAATAAATATACTGTTTAATTATAAGACAGAGTATCTACTCAAATACAAGTATCCATCAAAAATAATATTTAAACAAATAAATTAAGAATATATCTGTATATATATATATATATATATATATATATGGATGTACATATATATATATATGTATATGTACATAGATATATATATTATGGAAATTAATGAAGATTAACGAAATTGGTTATATTGTTTGAACATTATTTTTGATTGATATTTGTATTTAAGTAAATATTCTGTTTATAATCAAATAGTATTATATATTTATTTCTACTGGCCTGATTTTTTATGATGAATTTTTGTTACAAAAATGTGTGTCATTCAGCAGGATTTGAACCTGCAACCCCTATCTACATAGGGGAAGCCACCAGTTGGTCTAAGACATGTCAGCTCAATTGGTGGCTATTTCAAATAAGCAAATATACTATATACATATATATAACATATCACTCAATAAGCCCTGGGCTTGGCATATAGATGACACTATTAATAAAAAGTCCATATGATTTTTATGAAGTACTAACCTTCAAATGGCATGTGACAAAATTTGGGCCCAATCAGATTATTAATTTACAAATTACAGTTATTCAAGTGAAGTTAATGTTGAAAATTTTCAAAACAATGGAAAAATCTGAATTTCATGTGTTGATAAAGCATTGCTTTCTGATGAGAAATAATACTGTTCAAGCAAAGCAATGGCTTGATAAGTGTTATTTGAACTCTGCTCTGTCAGAAACAATAGTTAAAAGGAGGTATACTGACTTTGAACGTGGTTGTACAGACACAAATGATGCTGAACGCTCAGATTGCCCAAAATTGGCAGTTGTCCTAGAAAACATCCCAAAAAATCCATAAACTCATGTCAGCTGATTGTAAATTGAAGTTGTGTGAGATAGCCAAGGAGTTGAACATACCAGAAGGCAGTGTATTCACCATTTTGCATGAACATTTGTCAATGAAAAAGCTATGTTCAAAGTGGGTGCTGTGTTTGCTTACAGTCGATCACAAACAACAATGCGTCAACAATTCAGAGCATTGTTTTAATACAAGTCTTTGTGTAAATATATGACAGTGAATGAAACATGGATTCACCACTTCATTCCTGAGTCAAACTGACAGTCAGCTGAGCGGACAAAAGCAGGTGAAAGTTGTCCAAAGTGACCAAAGATACAAATATCATCAGGCAAGTTTTTGGCCTCTATACTTTGGGATGCGCAAGGTATTTCATTCATCGATTACCTTGAGAAAGGAAGAACCATCAATAGCAAATATTATATATCATTATTGGTGCATTTGAAGGAAGAAATCATGAAAAACTGCCACAAATGAAGAAGAAAACTGATGTTTCACCAAGACAATGCATTGTGTCACAAGTCGATTGCAACAATGGCAAAACTACATGAATTGCACTTCAAATTACTTCTGTATCCACTCTATTCTCCAGATCTGGCCCACAGCAAATACTGGCTGTTTGCAGACCTTGAAACAATGCACCAGGGAAAGAGATTTGGCTTCAATGAAAAAGTGATATCAGAAACTGAGACGTATTTTGAGGCCAAAGACAAATCATTCTACAAAAAAGGCATCGAATTGTTAGAGAAGTGTTGGAATCAGTGTATCATCCTAGAAGAAGACTATGTTGATAAAAAAAGTTTAATTTTGCCTAAAAGTTGTTTTATTAGTTAGGTCTGGGATTTATTGAGTTATGTGTTATATATATATATATATATATATATATATATATATATATATATATATATATATATATATATATATATATATATATATATATATGCATAGATGTATGTATGCATATATATCTATATATGTATATATATATTTGCATATATGTATATATATGCATGTATATATTTGTGTACATATATATATATGTATGTTTATATATATATATATATATATATATGAATTAAAATCTGACAAGATGATGGACTAAGTAAAGAAGAGGTAGTGTTTTCTCAACTGTTCTTTACTCATTCCATCATATATATATATATATATATATATATATATATATATATATATATCTGAAGAATGTATGTATCCTTTTTATAATTTTCAATATAAAGTTTCAAGTGGTGTCCTCTTGAAATATATATTATGTATCTTGATTTTTGATTATATAGTTCGCATCTTAAAAATGGTAGTTATTGGTTTAAAGCATTATTGAGTAATTTATTAATGAAAAGGGAATATTTAGAAGGGGTTTAAAAACCTCGATTATATTATATTTTTCAGTTTCTGCTATTAAATAGTCTTTAAATAATAACAAATGATTTCATTAAAGCTATCTTTCAGCATCTTCTGTTTCTTGAATTTGACTTTTCTATGTAATGTAAACAGTATTTTAGCAGTATTGGGAGGGAGAATATCTAAAATGTAAGCTTGTTAGCAGATAGCTATATGATAAATTCATTTATTACCAATAAAATAGGATGTATATAAAATCTCAAGCTTAGTGTTTAATTTCTTTTGACATTGGTTTGGGAAGTGTTTAACACAGGATGGAAAGTGTGACACTGAAATCCAAAGATGTAAGGAAAGTATTAAGAAAGAGAAAAAATTTTATTCAGAAATAAGGAAATGAGTACTGAACTGTTATGTAACTTCACTTCTTCTATATAGCAGTAAGTGCTGGACAATTTCCTCACAGATGAAGAAGACACTTGAAGCAATAGAAATCTGGTTCTACAGAAGGATGCTAAGAATGCTATTGGCCGAATATGTTAGCAATGACAAAGTTTTAGTAAAAATGTAAACAACAATGATAGTTATACTTAACATCAGAAACAGACAGTTAAAATTTCTAGGGTACATAATATCCAAAGAGGCCTTGGAAAATTTAATACTCAGAAGATAGATTGAAAACAAGAGGGAAAGAGAAAAACAATGCATAACCTCCCTAATGATCTTGAATAAATGGATGGCAGAGCAAAGTTTGAGAGAAATAACAAAAAGATAAAGTTTATTAAGCACTGCAAAGGCCAGGAAATTGTAGAGCGCCATGATTGACAATACCCTGAAGAGATGTGGCACATAGAAGAAGAAGAATAAAATACCTATGTTGAAACCATGAACATCACAAATATTATGGTTGTTCACACTGATCATAACAAAATATAAACTTTAAATTCATCAGCCAGTAAAGCTTCTCCAGATATAAATTCACAATCTTACAAGTGCTGTATTTTTTGTTGGTTTAAGGCAGTATCCTTAAATCTTTCTGCATACTTTTGAAAGTAAGGCTTATTAAAATAATTATGTATTATGAGAAGATTTCAAAATTGGTTAAAAATCAGTAAACTCAGCCCAGAACCTGACTTGACTTGCTCACGCATCTGTTAAAGTTTTTCTGCATTGTTAAATACGTGGACAAACTGGTTTATCATGGCTTTATAAATTCTGATTTGTATTTACTTTTAAATTGAACATTGAATTTTAGATTTGCAATTTCATTAATAAATGTGATTTATTTTGAAAGATTATGATTTTAGACACTGATAAATATAAACATTACAGATCTAATTATTTTAGTGGTTTCCATAATATTTACCATTGTAAATACAATCTATGATGAATTGAGCATCTTTTTTATTTAAGGAAAACAAGCAAATATTAATAATAATGAAAATATAACAAAATGCATTTACTGAATTTTATTTCTTGAGTATTTGGACCAAGTGACAGGACAATTATGGTTTTTATATTATTAAATAAATCATGTAAGCTGAATTCAATTTTGTGGAGGCTTTTAAAAAATTCTTCACTTTTTAAATCTACACAAATTAATATCCTAAAAATATAAAAAAGCCATATTTGTCATATAATACATGAGACAAATTTTTAAGTAATGAACAAAAAGTTAATTGCTAAGAATTAACAATGTTTATATGAGAAGATAATTGAGAAAAATTATTTTGAAACAAATAAAACAACTTCTAATATTCTATTTACACTATTTACATTATTTAAACTGTTGTCATTATTTTTATTGTCACATTCACATTGTTTCTACCTCATATACTCTGGCCTTCTTCAGGTGATATATTGGAATCATGAATATAATATCATGGATAAAGATGAGAACAATAGTCAGAAAAATGTAAATATTATAAATAGTTACAATACCACATCTCAAAAATATAGAAAAATGTTCTAATATTTGGCTAACAATATATAACATTTTTTACAGGATGAGCTGTTGATATGTTTTAATGCCTGCAATAGCTGCCCAAAAGTGTATAATGCATTGAAAATTATAGCTATTCTAGTTTAGAAGATATTGGTTTCACTCAGCATTGAAACTTATGATTTATAGCCAGTATTTTATTACTCTACTCAGCACATATGTTACCATTATGAAAAATAGTGAGAGCTAAACAATTTTATTCCTTTATGTTGAATTGGTTAGAATTGCTTCTAATTATGTGTTTGTGAATTTTTTGCATAACTGAATTTATTGACAGGGCTATTTGAAATGGTCGATTATTTAAATTATTTAAATTATTTAAATTATTTAAATGATTATTTAAATGGTCGATTATAGAATGGGTGCCAGCATAGTATGTGGCCAACCTCTTTGATTTTGGTATAGTATGTGGCCTACCAAGTTTGAATGTGTCCTAGTTCTTAAGAGTATATTTATAGATATAAGTATTCAGCTATTTATTGAAACTAATTATTTTCCATAACTCTAACCTAAACCCTTACCAGACAGTTATAATACTTCCTTATAATATGCTTTTTAAAGTAGGCCACTGATATATCCCAGAAAGGAATATCACTGTAAAGATTAGTGTAAGAATGGTACTTGACACAGGAAATAGATATAATGGATTTATTGTACTACTGTACAATTAACAAGATACAGATAAGCAATCAATGAGTAGGAGTGGAATAAACTGTCAAATAGAGAATGCCTTCGCCTAAGATGTGTGTTCTCTCATACCGCTTGTCACCATCCTTTAAAGTCTAGAGCATTCCATTCTTGGGGATGGCAGGATGTTCCACTATAACACTTTTTCCCAAGCTAAATTCTCCCTAGAATTTTGCTCTAAATATTTTTTTCTTTTAGGATCTTTTTTCTATTACTTCTCCTGTCAGTCCTTATGTCCTCACTTTCAGGAGAATCAGAAGTTACTTCCATTGGTACTCCAACGTTAGTGGGTGGTTTGATTTGGAATGTATCATACAATACCTCCATTGGTATCTCTTGGTTATTGGTAATGGTTTCAACCTATTGGGGTCTCAATTGGTTTAAGTGTCTTTTACAGACTAACTTCTGTCCTTTAATTATATAGATCACTTTACCGATTCTTCTACTTACTGCAGGATGTTCCACTATAACTGCCACATTCTATAACAGTAACAGAATTTTGTAGACCACATTCAAAAGGTGGGCCAAATAGTGTACCTACACTGAATAATGCATAACTATGCAAAATTAACTTCAGAATCAAAGTGGCTTTAAATGGGCTTATGATCACAAGTAAAATTTAGTGTTCGAAAAATAACATTATTTTTTAAATTTAAACTAATCTAGGAATATAATTTTGTTGTACTTCAATAAGTTATAATGTCCACACTTTTATGATTGTAGAAGTTGAATATATCTTTTATATGCTAATAACACAGTATCTTTCTATATATGCATTACACTTCAAATGAAAAAATATATTAAATAAATCTTTATCTCTTTTATTAGATTAAAGAGGTGAAGAATTAATAAAACTCAAGGCATCACTTACTTATTTATCTATATCTTTCATTAGCTACATCTTTCCTTTTTCCCTTCACTTTTCTTTTTGTTTTTCTGTAGCTTTCTTACTCATTGTCTACCTCTCCTTCTTCACAATTTCTTTCTTTCTTCTTCCTTCCAATTCTGTCATCTTATGAAAATAAACAGATAGGCAGTTGATAGTTATATTTGTGTGTGCAACACTTTTCATAAAGCACACAGATACTAACATCTGATCCTCATCAAAAGTGTTAGCAACTGCCATTTTGATGCCAGGCAGAACACACAGATCATCTCTGATCCTTGGCAGAAGTGCTACATCATACTTTTCTTTTTTATTAATTAGTATCACCCCAAACCAGAGAGTAAGGCTACTAAAATGCAAGAGGTTATAGGGCGTGGAAGAATTAGGAACAGAAACATTAATAGTAAGCAGAAAGAGAAAAGTGTAATCAGGAGGACAGTAGATAGTGATTGATATTTTCATTTAAATTTCTGCTGATTAAAGTTGGCTGGAAAGCATGAAACTGGAAGGAAGTTCCACAAATAAAAAGTGCAAGAAAAAAGAAACTGTTAGCATACAACTTATGGCTACATCTTGCCAGATTAACTGTAAATTGATGAGACCTCGACACCAGTCTAGTATTGTGCTTAAATTCATAATGTCTAGGTATCAAAATGAAGAGCTCACCTGAACAATTACCATGAAAGTATTTATAAAAAATGCACAGTGAGGCAACCTTGCGGTGGTGGGTAAGTGATTGAAGCTGAGCTGCCAGGCCAGGAATGACTGGATTAGCTCAAAAATGTGTTCAGATGTATACTAGCTTTTCAGCTTCTGTGGAAGAATTGTATGTCACACCCTGTTAAAAGCCTTCAGTATGTCCAATGCTACAGCCTAGGCTTCACTGTTGTTATCTAGAGCATGATAGACCTTTTCTGCAATTATAATCAGTACATCAGTAGTTGACCTGGAGAAATGAAAGGTGTATTGCTTGTTTGAATACATAAATATTAATGCCATTTTTTTTTATGGGTATTGTGTTGTAAATGGATTTACATGTAGCAGTTGCCATCATGGAAAGTGGGATTGACAAACTGATTTCAAATTTCTACTAAAGCTGTTATACATTATTTACATTGTTTGGACTGTTATCCTCAATTTTATTGCCATATTCATGATATTTAGGCCGTTGTACACCCCAGCCTTCTTCAGATGCTTGGAATTTTGAGCTGAACCCTTTATTTTGATCACTGGGGGGGGGGGGGTATATCATTCTAATTCCATGAGCTATGCAACCTTCCAATCACTTGATGGAGGTGAGAATGTACAATGGCCAAAACATCATGAATATGACAATAAAGTTGAGGACAATAGTCCAAACAATGTAAATAGTGTAAATACTACCTCATCTCAGAAGTATAGACAAATATTAAAGCTGTTGTGTTAATTTTGTGTACAAATGCTCTTTCAAAATGCATGAATCTATCTCTTCTCCTCCACCCAGTTATGAGCTAAATAATAAAGCAGACTGGGTTCTCTAGCTTTAGTAGGCCACCACTCCAGGAGGAGGACAACTTTGAATTTAAAATTGGCTGGATGTGGGATATTTAATGAATAACTATCTCATATAATCATTCTTAATATTGCAAAATATAAATTGACTGAAGTAAATGTAGAATTAATATCAGAACATTCATAATTGATGTAATTTATATTTTGACCAATTAAGATATGAGGTACTGACAATGAGCTACTAAAAAAAAAAATAATGTGTTAAAACAAAATTTTATCCAAACATAGCTTTTTAAAGCATCTTCTAACTTCTGTGTCCCTTCAGATTGTGTGTGATCACAGCACTCCATAACTTTTTGTTCTTTGTAGCTCTTAGTTTTGTTCTTTTCCTATCTCTTCTCATCCTTGTTTTGTCAACCATTTATACAAGCTTGTTAGGTTGGGTATTCACTGTTTTCTTGCCTTCAATATGTCCTGCTATCATAAAATTTTCCAAACCCTCTTTTCACATTATGTGCTGTTGTATTGCTGAGGTGGATATGATACACAAAGAAAGTGTGGTATTATTCAGTACAATATCTGGTGCTAAATGGATAGACACAGAACAGTACAATATTTACTATGACAGACAAAACTGAAAACACAGAGAAGAGAGGTTTATTTTGCAATAGTCGCTGAAGTAATCAGTCCGCATATTACTTCAGTGACACTCAAATATTCTGCCTCAAATGCTACTATTCTTTACTTAAATAGACCATTTCAGGTCATGATCCATTCTATTATTGAGAGTGCTGCATGGATGTTAGCCCCTCTACAACATGTGCCCTACAAATTTCAGCTCTTTATTTCTGATCTGAAGTGTCTTTTTTGTTTCTATTTTCCCTAAAATTTGGTCATCGTTCACATGTCCAGTCCAGTTCTATAGAACCACATTTCTGTTGCTTCAAGTTCCTTCATTATCTATAGCATCCATTGTCATATAGAAGAACCAATATTTCATAACAGTTCTGTACTCTTTCCTTTGTTTCTAATAAAATTTTCCAGTTTCTTAATATTTTACTTAGCTTTTACAAAGCACTTTCACTATTTCCAATATTCCAAGATTTTGAGATTTGTTTTTCTGTCCTCTTTTAAAATACTTCCTAGATGTTCAATTTATTTTTTTTTTACTTGCTTCATTTTGGTATCTCCAGTTCATAGTTCGCATCTTGGACTGTTCCTTTTGCTAACAACCATATATTCTATCTTCAAGTGATTTTTAGTCCTTTCTTCTCACTTTCCTTTACTACTTTCTATCAAAGTTTCTGTAGTTGAATTTATTTTCTATCCCTATTCCAGTGGTTTACTCACATTATAAGTTATAGATTATTCTAATATTCTTCCCAAATAAATGAATGCTATCTAACAATTCCAACTGTTCTTTCTGATATATTTTATCAAGCATGTTTGCATAATCTATAAAGCATAGATCTACTTCATCTTGAATTTGTATTGCTCTTTCTCATAATATTCTGAGCATAAGTTCTGCATTTATTATTTAAGTGTCTTTGAATTGAACTTTCCTTGTACTATTTTTGGTCTAATTCTGCTAGATGCTTTATTTATCAGAATTTAGATCATAACTTTAATGTAGCACGTGAGGCTGATAGTCTGATATTGTTTGATGAAGTTCACATTTGGTTTCTTATATAGTGCTCTGAAAATAGATCTACTTAGGTTTTCAAGTATATCACTACTGTTATATATTTCATCTATTCTTCTTCTTCTATGTGCCCTGTCCCTTCAGGACGTAGGCGATCATGGATCTCCACGTCTCCCTATCCCTTGTGGCTCTTAGTATGTTTGCTCCTGTTGCTCCTGGCAACCCCCGTTCCGTCATCCACCTGATCAGGCCCTGCAAATATGTTATCCGCTGCCTTCCTCTGTCTCTCCTTCCTTCTATCTGACCAGTCAGTATCAGGTTCTCCAGGCTTTCCTTCCTCATTGCATGTCCCAGGAACTTCAGTTGTCTCTTCCTGATGCTCAGCATCAATTTCCTTTTTGTTGCCATTCTTTCTAACACTTCGTCGTTGCTTGTATGCTCAGTCCACGATATCCGTAGCATCCTTCTGTAGAACCACATTTCGGCCGCTTCCAGTTTTGTCCTCATTTTCGATGATATTGTCCAGCATTCACAGCTGTACTGAAGAACTGACATCACGTAGCAGTCTAGCACTCTTTTCTTCGTTTCTATTGAGATCTTCCTGTGTGTTAGTATTTTGCTCATCTTCTGGAACGCGTCCTTTGCCATGCCAATTCGCCTTCGGATCTCCGTGTCGCACTTTCCATCTCCTGTTAGAACACTTCCTAGGTACTTAAATTCTTGGACTTGTTTGATTCTGTTATCCCCCACCTGTATTTGGCATTTTGGGTTGTATCTTTTGCTGATGACCATGCACTCAGTTTTCTTAAAGTTTATTTGTAGTCCCATCTTGTCACTCTCCACTGCTACTTTCTGTATGAGATCTTGCAGTTTCCTTTCCGTGTCCGCAATCAGTACTGTATCGTCCGCGTATCTTATGTTGTTCAGGTTGTGGCCTCCAATAATAAATCCTGGTGTGTCATCTAGGGTCCTCAAAATATTCTCGCTGTATAGGTTGAACAAATCCGGTGAAAAGACACAGCCTTGTCTTACGCCTTTTTCTATCTTTGTGTATCTACTGAGGTCGTTACCTGTCCGTATGCAGGCCGTTTGCTGCCAGTAGAGATTCTTAATTATTCTTATATCTTTGCCGAAAATGTCGAGGTTTCCTATCATTTCCATCAATTCTTTGTGTCGTATTTTGTCGAATGCTTTCGCGTAATCAATGAAGCATAGGTACAAGTCTTTCTTCATTTGTAATGCCCTTTCAGAGAGCATCCTAATCATGAATATGGCGTTCCTTGTTCCAGTGTCTTTGACGAACCCGCACTGTTCCTGTCCTATCTCTGGCCTGATTCTGCTTCTCGCTCTATTCATCAGGATTCTGACAATCAGTTTTGTAATGTGACTCATTAAGCTGATAGTTCTGTGTAGTTCACACTCGTTTGCACCTGGTTTCTTCGGCAGTGCTATAAATATCGACTTGCATAGGTCGTCTGGTATTATTCCGCTGCTATAAATTTCGTTTATTATGTCGGTAATCTTTTCTATGCCATACTCTTCTAAGGCTGTCAGCAGCTCTATCACTATGCCATCTGGGCCAGGTGCTTTATTTCTGTTCATTTTGGCCATTGCCGCTTCCACTTCGGATTTTAGTATTTCCGGTCCATCCATCTCCTTGTGTATTCTCGGTTGTTCTCTCTTGTCGCCAAAGAGATCCTTTATGTATTCTTCCCATCGCTGGAGTATTTCCTCTTTCTCTACTATGATTGTCCCTTCCTTGGATTTTATGCATCCTGTTGAGGAACAGGTTTTTTGTCCTGTCAGTTCTCTTATCTCTTTATGCATTTCTGCTTTGTTGTTCCTGCTCAGTCTCTCTACTTCTGCACATTTGTTGTTGAGCCATTCCTCTTTGGCTTGTCTGCATTTGTTCCTTATCTCCCTGTGAAGTTTTTTGTACTCTGTTCCGTGTCTTGGCGTTATTTTTTGTCTCCTTTGCATCATGTGGAGGATCTCTTCGGTCATCCACTCATTTTTTCTTCTTCGTCTGATTTTCTTTGGGGCTATGTTGTTCACTGAGGTCACCATTGCTTCTTTTAGTGACTCCCATTTTGAGTATCCTTTTCCAATTTGTTCTTCATATTTCTTTTTTACGCTGTTATTATATTCTTTCTGCAGGGTAAGATCATCCTCTAGTGTGTCGTATTGCAGTCTTGGTGTTATGCTGGGTTTCTTCAGTCTTCGGAGTTTCACTTTTAGTTTCCAGATAACTGGGACGTGGTCACTTCCGCAGTCAGCACCTGGGTACGTTTTGCATTGGACTACTGCGTTCCTGAATCTCTTGTTTATAGTTATGTAATCTATTTGGTTCTTCGTGTCCCTTCCTGGGCTTCTCCATGTCCATAAACGTCGTGGGTGTTCTTGGAACCAGGTGTTAGTAATGACCTGGTCATTGGCTGAGCACCATTGGATCCATTTTTCTCCTCTTTCGTTGCGCTCTCCTAGTCCGAAGTTGCCGTTCGTGTCTCCTTCTCTATCTTTACCTACCTTTGCATTTAAGTCCCCCATTACTATCCTGACTTCTTGGCTTTTGCACTGAGCCTTAGCACTGTCCAGTATTGAATAGAATGATTCTATTTCGTCCTCTGAGCTTTGAGTTGTCGGTGCATAAACTACTATAATAGCTATATTGAGGGGCCTTCCCCGCAGTTTAACCAAGAGGACTCTCTCTGACAGTTGCCAGTATCCAAGTACACATCTCTTCACTTGTTTGTTTAGTATTAAAGCGACCCCTTTTTCGTGTTTTTTTCCTCCTGCATATATTATCCTGTGGGTGTCGCTACTGAAATCTCCGTTATTAGGCCATCTTGTTTCACATATTCCTAGGATGCTGATATTCAGTCTGTTCATCTCCTGTTTGACATTCTCTAGTTGTCCACAGTTCAGTGTCCTGACGTTCCATGTTCCTATAGTGAGTTTGTCTTTGATGCGCACAGTTGCAGGGTAACGGTCCAGCGACACCTGTTGCTCATGTCGTTCTTTCCCGGGCGAGGGACAAATTTTGGAGTAAAATGTCCCCTTTACGCCGTTGGTGCTAACAGTCGCCGGATGATGGTCAGGTGGCACCTGTTGCCCATGCCGGTCCTTACCGAGCGAGGAGTTGCTTCCTTGGGAAGTAACCCCCTTCACACTGTTGGCTTTCATATATTTATTGTGACTATCCATGATTGAGCGGGGGTAGATAGTGGAGTGGTATCCCGTTGCCTTCTCCACGATGGTTTATTGAGACATCACCTCTAGTTAGCTGGCCGTTGACTCTTGAGAGTTCTTCCGCCCTTTGTAGGTTTATATTTTTTACCTAGAGGGATGCTAACGTCCCAATTAAGTGTACATATAGTTGATGTAAAAAAAAAAAAAAAAATACTAAGTTTTAACTTAGTTAAAGTCGAAATTGAGTTCAGGTAAAAGAAAAATTTAGTATATTCTTATGAAAAAAATTAAATGGTAAAAAAACAGATACAAACTAGTCTAACTTCTAAGAACCTTGCAGCAGTAATTACAATCAGCATACTTTACCAGTAGTCACAAGAAATATTATGCATATTCGACATTTTGGTAGTCATCTTCTGACTTTCTTTGGTTCTATCATATATATACTGATGGTGCTGGTAGGAACACGTGGGGTTTTTTTTTTTTTTTGGAAAGGGGATGAAGGAAAAGGATTGCTAGGAGAGAAAGGATGCTAACTTTTTTCCTTAGACTGAAGACGGGGAGAGAAAGAAGGTCATTTTAAATTCTATAGAATCCTTTTTTTTTTTTTTTTTTTTTTTTTTTTTGGTAGCTACAGACAATGTTTGTAATTTTGTAAATGCTGAAATCATTTAAAGCTGCCAGCATCTCAGTTACAACTTCATCTGTTCCTTGCTGCTTTGTTTCTGTGCAGTTTGCTCAGTGCTGGTTTTACTTCAGGCTTTAATATTTCTGATCCTTTGATATTTTTGTGTTTGTGAGTTACCTCTTTCGTTATGAAAGATAGTGTATTTGTTCCATCTTTGAAGTATTTTTTGTTCACTATTATTTGAGTTTTGTCTTTGAATTTCATGCATCCTGTTGATGAACATGTTTTATATTTTGTTAATTATCTGCATCTCTGCCTAATCTGTGATACTCATTCTTTCTATTTCTGCACATTTTTCATTGAGCCATTTCTCTTTTGCTTGCCTGCATTTGTTTCTAATTTCTTTGTACATTGTCCTATATTCTGTACCATTCCTTGATATTGTTTGCTGTCTCCTTTTCATCATGTCACGAATTTACTCTATCATCCATTTCTTTTTTCCTTTTGTATTCTTTGGGTTGTTTTCATTTGCTGATGTTACTAAAGATTCTCTTAATATATCTTACTTAAATTTTTTATTTTCATTTAATGATAAAGACAATCATGTAATATACATTACTGATGAAATTGCTATGTATATTTGGTAATACACTTTCATCATAACAAGTCTATTCTTGGCCTGTTGTGTACATAAATCATCTAAACTTGCCTATCTGCAAATAACTACAGATAATTTAGAAAATACCTTTTATTGCAAAAACTGCAGACCTCAATCTGTATGGATATTTACTTTGTCTGCCCATTGAGACGTGATGTGGCACAAAGTCAAGTTTAATGTGGGGCACCTGAATCTGTATGTCATGACTGACAAATTGAACTGTAAGTAGGTTAAATATATTAAAAGGACTGTTGAACATAATATTTTCAAGTGCAAAGAAAATAAAAGTTGATGTGAAATGAAACATAGTAATGTCACAAAATTTATTTAACACATACTATAACTTTTTTAGCAGAATTAATTTTGAACATACTAACTGTAGTATTGTATGCAAATGAAGAGACTGAAATATATAAAGAGTACTTGGAAATGTAGGAGAGAAAATAGCCTGTCATCACAGAGGACACACAGAGCTGTGCTACAACTACTGCTACACATATTGATATGTGAAACATAATAATGACGTTGCCGATAGGATCCATGATTTTACTGGATGACTCAGAACACATACAAACATGGATAAGAACTTTTGTGGCCTTTTCAAGAGTAAAGAAATTAAGGCTCAAAGAGTGATGGAGGAGAAAACAAGATAACTAATTTATTTTTTGCTACAGTGGGATGCAAAGCCGTGAAGAAAATTTTGATAATGTGTTATCCAAGTGAGTTAGAAGAAATGATGATTGAATAAATCATGAAAGTCATAAAAAAGAACACAAGACCAAAAAAGAAAGATCGGTAATAGTGAAAAGAACCAAGTTTTTAGAAACTAGACAAGCACCATAGGAGTCCCTTATGCAATACTTACATAGATTGAAGGAATGAGCAAAGTATTGTGAATTTCAAAAATTGGTAGCACATGAAATGACTACAGAAAATATATTAATTATTCTTAGAATAATTGAAGGCTTTTCAAGACCAAAGCCACAAGTACAAAATACTACGACATCTGCAGAGTAGCAGAATAAGTTTTGAAGCTAGTGTCGAGTTTTTGCAACTATTAGAATTAATTACAGAACTTAATCAATGCAAAGAAGAATTCGAGATGTATAGAACAAGCACATCAAATCCATAATTAAATGTAAATATTGTGGAAAAAGTCATATGAGAGGCAAGTATAAATGTTCAGCTTTGGGAAAAATATGCTCAATTGCAAAAAAAAAGATAATTTTCAGAACGTATGCAAATACAAAAAGCAAATAAGCAAAGTCAAAACTGTTTAAACACCCTCCAAAGAAGAAGAAGCTGGAGTAAAAAAATGAGGATACATAGCCAAGTATTTGACATGCAAGTTGATACAGGCAGTGAAATTACACTGATAACAAAAAACTTCAAGGCCATTTTGAATCGGACACCCATTTTGAAAAAATTACCACTACAATTGTAGCATGCAAAAAATCATGGATTATTAGGGATTGATGTATTAAAAATAGACACAGCAGGACTAATCAATTCCATGGAAGCCAAAGGAAATGCAGTAGGACTGTTGAAAGGCTATAAAGTAAGTCTTTGATTAAGGAGAGCTATTACCTAACATATAAGGAGTCAAGAATAGTTCCAGTTCATCTCTTACCTTTGGTAGTAGCCAAATTAAACAAAATGATACAACAAGGCATACTAGAAAGAGTAACTCAAGGTGGTAGTAATTGGGTGTCATCAATAGCAGCGATAAAGAAAGCTTATAGAAATTTAAGGATATGTGGTGATAAGTTGGGGTGAATCAGCAGATATATTCAGACATATTTCCATTGCCAAATGTTGAAACTGCAAGCCATGGAGTACTTTGCAAAAATTGATCTTAAGTCAGCATAAAATCAAATAGAAATTGATGAGAAATTCCAGGAAATAACCAGGATAAACACCCCTATAGGCTTATTAAGATGGACACATCTATCATTTGGGATAAAAACTTCTAGCTATGTTTTTCAAAAAGCAATTGAAAGAGTCTTATTGGGAAAAATTAAAAAATATGATAATATACCAGGATGATATAGGTATATGGGTGAGAACTAGAGAAGAGTTAAAATATAAAAAGATAAATTTTGATGAGATTAAAAATGGCAGGCTTGACCATAAACAAAGAGAAATGTAATTTTGAACTGTGGAAGATAGCATATTTAGGATATCAAATATCAAAAGAAATGATATAATTTGATGATAGACTAACAAAGAAAATAACAGAAATAGCTGCTCCAACAAATAAGAAAGAATTAGAATCCTTTTTGGTGCTGATATATTTTTATTGTAAATAAGATACAACAACATAATAGAAGCAGTTGCAAAATTACACAAAAAATGAATGACTTTGAGTGGACACAGAAGCAAACCATTGCTTTTGAAACATTAAAGAATATTCTGCAGAGCAAACTAATAATAAGTTTTTGATTCTCAAAAAGAAATAACATTAACCATGGGCGCAAGTGAGAAGGCAATTGCTGCTGTTCTGTCACAAGAAGAACACTCAATCATAGACATATCAAGAAGGTTAATGTCAGCAGAAACTAACGACTTGAATATTGAAAAGAAAGTAGTAGCAATAGTATGGAGCATGGAGAGGGCAAAAATGTTTTTGATAGGAGAAACATTCTTATTAAAATTGGACCATAAACCATTTGAATTCATATTTAAAAGAATTGCCAAAAGTAATTTCATCAAGTATTTTAAGATGGGCAATAAAAATAATGGCATTCAATTTTGACATAGTGTATCTAAAAGGAAACACTATTCCTCATGTAGATGCTTTATCAAGGTTGAAGTTCAAGAATGAAACAGAAGAAAGATAAGAAAATGCTAAAGATAAAATAATATGCTAGGTGGAAACAGATGTTCTTCCCCTAATTAGACTCAAAATAGAAGCAAAGCAAGACCCATTATTAAGCAGAATAGTAGAGGGAATAAAAAGTAATATATGGAGTGGTTGTTCAATGGCAGAGTGACCCTTTAAGGAAACAAAGCACAAACTAATTGTAGAAAATGGCATTATATGCAATGGAGATGTAATAGTAGCTTCACAAATATTGAGAAGGGACATATTAAAATAAGTATATGATGAAATACATTATGGCATAACAGCAATGCAAAGAAGAATAAAGTTGCAAGCAAAGTGTGCAGGGTATTCAAAAGATGTAGGGTAATATGTTAAATGAAGCCCAAAATGTGCAGAAATAAAGAATTTCAAGAAAATATTCACTCATGGCCCAGAGAAGCAAAGCTGTGGGTTAGGGTCCATATGGATCTTGCGCATATCAGAGATAGGAGATTATTCTTAGTATTAATGAACTCATATTCAGGATAGCCAGAAGTTACCAGAGTACACAACAGAAAAGCCACCATAATAAAAATAAATACTAAGAACCATATTCTCAAGGAATTGACCACTCCAGACAATAGTCATTGACAATGCACCCTAATTTTGTGACAAGAATTTATGTGCATGGTTAAAACAAATTGGTTGGATCCCATGCAAGACACCACTATATCATCCACAGTCTAATGGCATTGTAGAAGAATGTTACAAACAGTGAAAATGGGATTAAAAGCATTCTCACCACTAATGGAAAACATAAAAGCATATTTACCAAAAATGCTTCTCAATTACAGATCTATTCCACATGCAGGAAGGAAACTGAGCCCATCAGCATTAATGGGAAGACAAATCAGAGCTTCCATAATTATGTCCTGTGCAGTGAAAGAAAAGGTATGCTATAGAAAAGATAAAGAGATGAATCCAGAAGATGCAAATTTCTTTATGCAAAAAAGGTCACAACATGGCTATATTGGAAAAGAAGGGATAAAATATACTGGCACATGCAGATCAGTTCAAAAGCAGAAATGAGCTGGAGGATGTGGAGATGAAAGATCAGGAACAAGGGCAATGTATACTGGCACATGCAGATCAATTCAAAAGCAGAGATAAGTCAGAGGATGTGGAAATGGAAGGTCAAGAACAAGAAGAGGCAGAAATTTATAAAAGTGGAACCGAGCAGGAAATAGAAGAAGGTGAGAATGAGGAAATGGATGAAGAGGAGGAGGAAAATGAAGAAAGACTGAGATCACCATTGAAGAAGAAACAATAGAGACAAAAGGAAGGACAGTACAAAACAAAAATAATTAGGATTAGTAAGAGAAAAAACAAGGTGGTATGACCTCTCCAATTCAGGGAGGTGTTTTATCATAAGCAAATGAAGAGACCTGTATATATAAAGAGTACTTGAGAATTAAAAGAGAAAATAGCCTGTTACAGAGGACATGCAGAGCTGTGCTATGACTACTGCTACTCACATTGATATGCGAAACATAACACTAACAAAATATAGTAGAATAGATTGATTTTTATACCTAGCAATATTATAAAAGAGATAGGCTTTTAACATTTGTTTCTGTGCTCTAGCAAAGGGATTAATTCATTTCATCATACTTCATCAGAATTTTTCATCTTAGTCCCTATAGATATAAAATATGGACTTCTTGCACAACACATACTTTTTTGTTCTTTGAAGAATATGCATTGCTTTAGGATATGTTAGTAGCATAACAGTTATTAATGAGTTCACATCCCAGCCTCATCTGTTGCATTCATTTCATTCCAATGCCCTTGAAAAAGACTTGAATCAATTTTGTCACTTTAACAATGAAATGAATAGTAGGGTAGACAGGACTCTTTAGCCTTGGATGGCAGCTAACCTTGGAGAAAGACTACTCCTGAAGTCATAACCGTGGAGAAGGCAATTCATGATTAGCAACAATATTACATGTGGTGAGAACAAGTTGTATGCACTTAAAATCAAAAAATGTGCTAGGTACATTTTTTATCAATTTCTTTCTTTTCTGTCTAAACTTAATTTTTTTCTTACTCTATAAATAATGCTCTCCACTCCATTACCATCCATAGTCGTACATTATATGACTTTTCAGATGTTCATTCTATTTAAGTTGAAAGTGTATTACCAAATGTACATAGTGATTTCATCAATAATGTATATTACTTTATTATATTTAGCATTAATGCTTGGAGTAATTTCCTTCCTTTGAAATATTGTACAATTAAAAACTGCATCATTCAAAAAAATAAACTTTTAAAATAATATCCACTGATAAGCATGTAAATTCATTTATTTCAATGCATTGTAAACAATTTTTTTTATTCATTTTATTCTCTCTCAGTTAAAATTCTATTTTGTACAATTTACTATATTTAAAATGATTTTATTGAATCAAAACTTGACTTAAAATAGATCATGTTTCATTTCTCAAGGAAGTTACATCACAATCTGAAATGTTCAGATTTGAATTTCATATTGCAAAGTTGCTTTCAGATAATGTTTGCTTTATTAGCCCAACTCTTGCCTTGGGTAATTTATCTGCTATAAAATAATTTTGTGAATGGAAAACCAAATCATTTCCTCTATTCTTACATTTAGAGAGTTTTAATTAAACTCTTTTGTGAAACACATTGTAAACTGATTTATTGACTAGAAGCAAAAATAAATTTAAGTACAGGAAGTTTAATTATCATGAAGAATTTAGAATATATCTGTACAACTGATTGCAAGTATTGGGTTTTGTTTTATTCACAATTGTTCTTTGTTACAAATACATGCAAAAATCCTTCAGTAAGATATTTGTATACAACATACAAAATGTTAAATTATTAATAGGCAATTTTTGCTAATTTAAATAGTTTATGCTTCTTAAAAGTTTCAGTGTTATTCTCCCTCTGTGAATTTGTGATGGTAGACAAATATGAACTTACCAGTTGAAATGTATAAGCATAATACAGTGGGTTATTATAAACAAGAACAGGGTAGGCTTTTGTTTTGCATACTCTTTCTATTAAACTATAAGGTTTTGAAATATTACTAATGACTTTCCCTTTCTGTTATAATTTATAGATATAGAAATTTAAATTTTACAACTTAATATTTCCTGTTTTCGAGACTTTGTGTAGGCTATTTTCATTTTTTAAACAACTCTGATTTCACAATTTTTTTATTGTTTATCATGTGGTTACAAGGCATTTTAAAGTCTTTCCTTTCATAATCCTCCTTTTTTTAATGAATATTTTGCTTCCTACGGAGTAATAATTACTAAATATTAATGCTTTTTATCATGTCACAAATACAAGGCATTCAACTGCTGACATTATAGTTTTCTTTTCCAGATATTTTATAACATGTATAAAATTTGCCCCTTTAACCTTACATGTGTTTGAAGCATTGATAATAGCATAACAATTGCTTTGTATTCAACTGTGTTATGTGTTATAAATGTTAGAGCCTGGTATTTTGTTATAAGGTTGAGCATTGTTAAAAAACTTTTATGACTTATTATGATGTGAGGTGTAAATATTGACGTGAAGATCTTAATTGCTCACAGTTGCCGTGCAGCAAAACATTACCCAATAGTACATGAAATTAATCTCTGGAGATTTTTAGGATGATTTCTTTGCTAAATACTATGGTGTTTCAGGAGCAAAAACCATCTGCTTTTGAAATACAAAACCTGTATGTTGCAATTCCTTTTCTTTGTGCTGTCTGCTTACTTTTCTTTCATTGACAAATGAGATATTTTTTTCATTCATTTTTATCTCTTTACCTTTCACTTTCAGGTTTAATGTGTAAATGATACTTCTTGTATGTGCATTACTTTAAAAATCTGAAAATTTAGAAAATAAATTTACTAAGTTTTTCTGAAATTAGGTACTGAAGTTAGAATTATAAACTGCTCTGAGGTGAGAGAATAATTTTTTTTCAAATATATGTACCTTTTCTTTCTTTCTTAAATTAATACTGAACAGTGATTTTCCATTGATCTTTGGTACAACTAAAGGAACAACTCTACTGTTGTGATAATGAAATTGAATTAATACATTCTATGTTAGAGCTATTTTTCTATTCAGAGTTCAACTTTTGTTTAGTATGGATCAAACAAAAAGTACCAGAAGAAACATTTTCAATGATTTCAGAAGTTAGTTTAGTTTGGATAACATGAGCTAACTTTATATAAATGTTTATTCTTATTTCTTAATATATATACAAAAATATATAAGGCTCAAAAAATGCTCATACTCAAAACAACAAATAAAATTTTTATTCAAAAATAAAATACAGCTTAAACTGTCAAAGTATGAAGAAAAACTAACAACACAAAAAACAGAATCCCCTTGAAAATGGCTAAAGAAGTGGCTGAAAGTACAATGAAAATTGCAGAAAATTTTTGTAACTCTTTACTCCTACCAAATGGAAAACTATAAGAATGCTGGAAAAACTAAATGAAAGATTAATTAAATCTTCCTTGTCTACCATATTTAATGAAAGCTATTAAAAAAGGTTGTCACCTAGATATATATTATAGTTTAGAACATGTGCAAATTACAATCTATTTCAGTCCTTATTCATTTCTTATTCACTTGGATATATATATATATATATATATATATATATATATATATATATATATATAGAGAGAGAGAGAGAGAGAGAGAGAGAGAGAGAGAAATTAATGAAGATTAACGAAATGGTTATAAACAACCTACAATTTGAAATTATTTGTTTGAACATTATTTTTGATTGATACTTGTATTTAAGTAGATATTCTGTTCATAATCAAACAGTATATATATTTATTTCTACCGGCCTAATTATTTACAATAAATTTTTTTGTTGACATTACGATATATTTCAGTGCAGATATGTTGCGTGAATCGAAAATTGTGTTATATAGGCTTGATTGACTTCGTTTAGACTGTTGGTCATTCATGGTCAAGAGGTCTAAGACATGTCAGATCAATTGGTGGCTTCCCCTATATGGAGAGGGGTTGCAGGTTCAAATTCTGCCAAATGACAAACATTTTTGTAACAAAAATTTATCATAAATAATCAGGCCGATAGAAATTAATATATATACCATTTGATTATAAACAGAATATCTACTTAAATATGAGTATCGATCAAAAATAATGTTCAAACTAATAATTTCATATATATATATATATATATATATATATATATATATATATATATATATGAGAAAGAAAGAGAGCCATAGAAGCCATTAATCTCACAGTTCATGAGTATTGTTTTAATAAGCATTAGCTCAATTATTTTCGACACCTTACTTTGAAAATGAAAATGTGTTGCATAAATGTTTACAGTTATGATTGTCATGTCAGTTAATAACAGAACTAAAATGGGAAACAAGTTAGCTGTTTTAATGCTATAAAAAAATAAGCATCAGAATTATTAGTTTCAATAACAAATGTGAGCATTTAAAGAATATGTAAACATATAATAAAATAATAAATTTGTTATATGTTTATGATTTTATTCTCTAAGATATTTCTATGCAGACAGAACCTTTGCTTCCAAAGTACATTGATGAACGGATATTGAAACAATCTGATTCTCCTTTATTATGTTTGTTGGTTCAGTTCCAACACTGCTGGTCACTCCTTTTTACCATAGTTTGTTGGCAATTTTACAGAGCTTGTTTGCCACTATCTTCTGAACTAGATATTATTGCTAGAATTAAGCATGCAGCTAAAGACATGAAAGCCAAAAATAATTTGTTTTTATTAAACCATATAATTTTGTATCATAATTCTGAAGATGGTAATTTTGTAAATTGCTTTTGGAAAATGTCTGAACAAAGTTTTAGGTTTTAGTTAGAAACAAATAAACTACAATATGCTTACTACCTGCCATTATTTCTGTTTATCATAGTAAAACCAGAAAGGTTGATCAGTGGTAACAGGTGTTCAAAATCAGGTTGGGTCCCTAAGGAATGCTGGCTTTTATTAATATCACCTGGTATTTTGGAATGGTTTCATACTTTGCATGCATGATGTTTGACAGTAGCAATCAAGCAGAACAACAATATTTTCCCATCTGTTACAGCTGTCAGACAAGGACAATATAAAAAGTGAAAATAGTTTGTTTCTAACATTAGGAATTAAATAATAAATGAAGTAAATGTAACATACTGCATCATCGCTATAAATTATAATTTGTCTACTTGACATTTTGTAACATTTATATTCATCATAATGTATCAATGCTAACTACTGATGTGTCTATAATATTAAAAGCTTAGTCATTAGTTGCAGTTGTGGTTGAAAGTTGCCATACATATATTAGCTAATAAGAACTGACAGAATGTACAGCATTTTGGTACAAGAAATGCAGCATGACTAATGACATTAGAGCTTATTGCTATTCTATTCTCCCATTCAAAATGAATCAAATAAACTTATACCTGAAAAGAGTGATAATCTTAAAACTTTTTCAGGATGGTTATCTTACAAGTAAAGTAATGAGAAATTTTTTTATTGTTCTTGTATTGGAATCAAAATTTAAATTCAAAACTTTTAAGATTAATTAAATATTAGATGCATTCTGGATAGGTTTCGTCTTTGTTTTATAGTATATGCAAAATGTATATTTAAATATATTTAAATTTGCTTAAATTTCCTATAATATATGTATATATATTTCTGTTTAAAAATTTTAATATGCCACAATTATTTGTAATAGTGTAATTATTTAAAATAGTGTAAACAAGGGAGTTAGTTTTGTATTAGTCAAAAGAATGCTAATACGAATGACAAAATAATTATGGTTAAGATCAAAGTATTCTGAAAATAATAATGTACCTGTATCTCAAAATTTCTGTAAAATATGAATTGATGATTTTGTAGACAAAGGATGCAATGGATTTAGATATCTCAATACACATTGGTAGGCCTCTTCATACACTGTGCAAAAAACCCACATGCACAAACAATTTTTACTTCCAAATAGATTTTTCTCAATCCACATGCTATATATAATGACTTCACAAAACATTATTGCACTCACACACACAATTATACTGATTATAAATAATTTCTTGAAATTTCAAGTATAAGCTTGCACACTTATTTCCAAACACCTTAAAAAATAAAATAACTTGTGGTATGTCTTTTAAAATGTATAAAATAAAATGAAAATGTATGCACTTACTGTGTATATTTCTAATGTGTGTGTGTATATATACACACACACATTCTATATATATATTCTTTATATATATTCACACATTCTATATATATATAGAATAAAGTTTAACTTTATTAGAATCTAATATATATATATATATATATATATATATATATATGATACATCACACACTAAAAGTCTGCCACCTTCTACCAAGCGCCCATGGCTCAGAGGTAGAATCGCTGATTGACACCAACATGATCGGGTTTCAATCCTGGGTAAAAAAAAGCAATCGGATGTCTAGCCGTACTGATGAACTGTGATACAGTGAAATAGATCTGTCTGCAGATGACTATATATATATATAGACCAGAATATAATTTTTTTTTTACAATGATGTTCATCTTGTACAAGGCTTCAGAGCCACTCAAGGTAGATGGTTACAGAGTTCGAGGCACAGTTTATGGAGGATATGTGAGGAAAATAATGATTGACCATAGAATTGAAAAAGCCAAGATTGTAGCGACCAGGGAATCATTCTCTTGGAGTCAGTTGCACAAAGTAGTGGTTAGCTGGAAGAAGTTGCTTGAGTTGAACTTACATCTCAGGAATTAAATATGAGGAGAATAAGGGTTATTCACTACAATGTGTGTGGCATGGTGGGTATTAGCTGTGAAGGTTAGAACATTAAGAATTAGATATCCTTAGAACTAAAGGTCAATTCACTTGACATAAAACTGAACATTTTTGAGGAGCTTACTTAAAAGTGAGATTAATCTTTGCTAAGCTGGTACAGATTTTGATATTGTTGTTTTTTTCAGGTGAGAGGATAGAAAATAAATTGCCAACTATTAATTTTAAAATATCAACTAAAGATCAAAATTAATTGTATGTTAAAAAAACTAATCTAATTAATCATAGCATTTCATGTTTAGAAATAATTCTTATATTTATTTCCTCACAAGTTTGTTCTTTACTTTTGATAAAATAATCTTATCAGTAATATTTAGATAGAATTTTAGAAAAATAATAATTATTATGACAGTTATTATTCTTCATACATCAACCTAGATAAACTGACCTTTATGGACTTATATGTAGTAGTATGGAATGTTTATAAAAGTAAATAAATGTTGAGCAAATATGATCCCTTGTACTTGTTTTGCTGTTTTGTTTTTTTTTGTACTTATGCTCTCAGATCAGGAAACCTTGTTTTTTTTACAGTAAAGTTCACCCTGTACAAGGCCAGGGCACTAGACTTGTTATAAGGTGCTTGTCTTGAACTATTACTTTTAGTTACTCAAAAAACTTGAAATTTACTAGGATTATATATACCCTATGTTTCTGTGTATAAGACAACCTTTAAATCCCCAAAATCACCATAAAAAATAGGGTTTGTCTTATACTACAATTCTAAAAAAGAAACTATAAATTCTTAGAGATGATTGTCAGAAGGCTAACATTTTCACCAAAATGGCTGCCGTTTGTTTACTATTGTGCAAATTAGCTTAGAATTTTAGATCTGCGCATGTGTTAGTGTTGCTATATAATGTGCCAAGTTTCACTAAATTTTATTAGAAACTATTGGAGTTAGAACAAAAAAATTGATTTGCATATAATTCTGGCATGCAGTGTACATGAAAAGATTTATATTATCAAATAAACTGATAATAACAGTAATAGAGCTATTTCTACTTTATATTACTGTTGTAATAAATTGCCTATTCATAGAATAATACTATATCAGTGAAATAAATTTGTATCCATGCAAGTGTTGGATTTTGTAAGATTTGACTGTGCAGAAAATCTGAGCTTACACACACCTATACCTTTTCACCCACTTTGAACACAGCTTTCTCGTTGACAGTAGTTATTTAAAATGATTGTGACATTTGCTTTAAAGATTGAAAAACTAGAGGTATTTTAAAACAAAAATATGGTCATTTGTCATGTTTAAAAAACAAAAAAGAAATTAGTTTTAACTTTCAAGTAACAGATATATATATAAGATAGATGACTGTGAAGAATCTATTAGTTTTTATGATGGCAGTGTTTCCTGCCCTTTTGAAATTATGTGTTCATGTGATTAGAAAACTCTTTTGTAGGACACAAGATAGAAATTCAGGGTTTTTGACTTTCCCTTTTCTACTCTATTTATGAGCATAACTATGTCTCAAACATAAACATTTTTTGTATACAAGTTTTTCCCATCCAAAGCCTTCACTTTAGCACACGCTCAACAAAACTGCTTTCACATGATTATGTGTTCTCAATATAATGAAATATGATAGTGTAAGAAATCACAAAGTAAAGCCATTGCTTTATTCAAACTAACAGATCATTTGATGCATTTCTCCTTAAAAGTAGTTTTCATGATCATCATTAATTGTTTTAGTGGCTTTTTAATCCTCTGTTAACTTGAAAGGGAATAAAAAATAAAAGAAAAGAAAAATGACAAAAAAATTTGATAAATGTTATAAAGAAAAAAAGAAAGCATTTTGTTGAAGTCAGTCAGTTTTATAGTGCAGCACAAAATCCATTTAGAACATTCTTTACTGGAAAAATAAATATTTTTTTTTCTGCTTACATTTGCTTAATACAGCACAAAGCCAGATTGAGGAAAATGAAAGCTGGGATATTATACAAGACCAAGTAGGGAGAATTTTCCTGCCTAGAAAAAATTATATTTTTAATACTAATGTTTTACCTGGGTTGAACACCAACTACTGGCACTAAAGTTATATTTTTCATGTTAATAAAAACAGATAGGATTTTTAAAAAATCTTTTCTTTTTGACACCACATATTTTTTTCATGGCTGTATGTTGTTCAAGAAAGAGCAATATTCATTTTGATATCAGGATCATTTATTGCAAAATGTTTCAGTAAATGTACTAATAAAATTTAATGAAAATATTTGGGTTGTTTTGGAGTATTTGTAAACTATATATATATATATATATATATATATTTCTTATTTCACTCCAAGGCAGGCAGGATTGCCACTATTGGGGTTTACAGTGAAAGAAAAGACTGGGTAGAGGAGATATTGAGGAAAGGATAAAAGATGAATAGGATTCAAGAAGATGGCAGTTGATGCTGCATTTAAATTTTTGGAGATTGTAGTTATCAAGGAAGCAAGTAGATGGAAGTGTGAGAAAAGAAACTTTTTGACTAGTAGTGACAGTTACATTTAACTAGTTTGATGGTAAAAGGGTGGGACCCAGATGCCAACCCAGTACTGCACTTGAATTCATGTGGTTAGGGCATCAGAGCTAAAAGCTCATTATAGCATTTGCTATGAAAATATTTGTAGAAAAAATACAACTAGTTTTATATTTTTTCAATGTTGCCATGAGACCTTAAATAGAAAGATTTGTGTCCAAAATATTCTAACCCCCCCCAAAAAAGAAACAGATGATTGATCCAGTTAAAAGCCTTTTACCTACAAAATAATGTTTTAAAATATTAGTGTAAAACTGGAGTTGTGTTTTCAGTTATACATGTGAGATTATATTTTACTCTTCTTTAGAATTTACATAGGAGTAGAGTTTATTTATTCTTTGTTGGCTTTGTGAAAATGTTCATAGCATTGATATTAAGATAAGTTAATTCTTCTAATTTTTGAAATCATTTAATTTTGCTGATTTCTTTTTTTTTAATGTTCTTAAAATATGTTGCAAATATATAAATGAAATTTTCTGTCCTTAACACAGAAAACTTGGATATTGAAAATTTTCTCATGGACTTTGTCATCGAGGCTTTCCAGAATATTTGATTAGAACTAGATTAATTTCTAACTGAAGTATATGGAATTATTAACATGAGCTTGTTTTTCCCTAATTCTCTATTGAAGAACGGAGAAGTGGCAATAATTTGATCTTAAGTATTTTGCATATCACTATTTTTAGGTACTTAATAGAGAAGAGCGATTTTATTTATTTTTTGTTTTAGGATATTTTTCAATCCTCACCTGAGCTTATTCAAACCACCTTGTTTATTAGTTGTGTACTTTTTGACTCTTTAAATGATTTTTCAACCTCTCTTTTATTAAGAGGCTTATCGCCATATTACATTAAACATTAGTTCTCATCTGATCACTGAAGTTAAGAAACATTGTTTGGTCACCACCTAGATGGGTGACTTCTTGGGAATACCAAATGCTGTAAGCTTAGCTGTGCTGGTGGTATAATGGATAATAATGATGATATAATGAGAAATCAGAGAAGCAAGTTAGTATTCAAGGCTTTTTTGTTACATTTACTTACATGCAAATACCATTCATAAAGGTATGAATCTATCAGCTATGAGTTAAATATTTACTCTCAACTATGGATTAAATAGTAGCTTTTGAATCTGAAAATCATTATTTCTAAAAAAATTGTTAATACAATATTCTCTTGAAAAAAAAAAAGAAAAATGCTTACAATCCCAAAATAATGTTTTGGCTTTAAATAACCTACAAAAAGGTTGATAAGTCTTAAGAAAAAACAAAACAAATCAATCAATTACCCCTTTTATTAAGACCCCCTGTTTATTGAATATTGAGAGAAATTCTGACTCTGTCTAATGACTGAGATTCCCCCTTTGTATTATGCACCCAAGAGTACATGACAACCTCAAAGAATTTCTTCTGGTGTTTCTGAAATATGTTTAAAGATCCTTGATCAAATACAATGAAGAATCTGCAATGTCATTGGTCTTGACCTGACAATTTGCCTTTAGTCAGTTTCTCATCACTGTAATGTATCTTCCCTGTGCCCTTTTTTTTATAAATACTTTCATGTTAATTGTTCTGATGAAGTTTTCTTTATGGCAACTAGATTCTATTAATTTAAATGAAGTAATCAATTAGTGGCAAGATTTCATTATTTTACGATTGAAATGGTTAAATGTAGCTGTAAAATCTATGTTAACAGTTTCTTTTCTCACACTTCTTTCTTGTGGAACTCTCTTTCGGCATCTTGCTTTCTATCTCCAAAAGTTTTATCTCCAAAAGTTTAAATGTAATGTCAATTGTTATCTTCTGTCTTCTTAATTCCTGCTCTTTTATTGTTCTCACTCCTTAATAACATTTTTTTATATTTTTTTTTGTGTCTTTGTAGGTTTGCTGCCTTGCTTGGGGTGAAATAATAAAAAAAATATGTTGTTTTTAATTGTATTATAAAATATGAGTAAGAGGAAATACTTTATATATATATATATATATATATATATATATATATAATATTCAAGATTCACTAAATGTGTTCTTATAATTTTTTCTTTTCATGACATAAATTATATAAATTGGTCAGATGTTTAAATGCATGGTAACTATAAACAAGATGAATCTTAAAACCATTATAAACATATTGATGATTATCCACGTATACTGTCTTACTATGTATAGGAAAGAGTATTAATAAAAAGTTTTTGATTTTTAAAAAAACGTACTTTTTTAAACAGTATTTGTTTATTTTTAATGTAGTTTTATATTTCAAACCGTCCTCGGTTCTTCATCGGAAACAAGTCTTGTTTCCGATGAAGAACCGAGGACGGTTTGAAATATAAAACTACATTAAAAATAAACAAATACTGTTCAAAACCATTATAAAGAAATACATTTCAACAAAACAAGAAAATTACATTAATTATCTATTATAAATAATTTGAAACTGCTAACCTCACTGTCAAAAATAATAATTCACCTACGTGATCCAAATTACAGAGAACCAATATTATTTACAAATTCCCATGTTCCTTAAGAAACTGAGTACCTGACCAATCCAGATTCATAGATAATTATATTGAATATACTACGACATGCTTAAGAAGAACTCTGATGTTACATTTCTCTGACCATAACTCAATCAGGTCTCATTGAAATACACATGGAGACTTACCAAACTCTATTTGCAACTAATTGATAATACAAATATAATAGCTTCATCCACATGTAACAAAGGCTAAAAATAATGAAAGCATCATTAATAAAAAAGAAAAAGCCAGCACTCAATAATGTCAACTATGAACATGGTCACAATGTGCTGACCATGTTTAGAAAATAAAACATTTCTATAACTCTAGATACATACATAAAACAATCCATTTATTCAGTTAAAAGTAAAATACAAAAAATATCCTTCATAGTGGCTAAAACTATTACTAGAGGTGCTTGTATATATAAAATATTTGGCCAATTTTTATATAATTTGTGTCATATACATGAGATTCCATTTTTCCTTCAAAGATTCAAGTGCTTGTTTACAATTTTCTTCAGTAAAACTGATTATATATATGATGTTCACATTTGATGTAACTTTATCCTCTCTCCAAACAGATAACAGTGCTTTACAATACAATAGCATTAATCATTTTAACTCTAGTAGTAAGGCATAGAAATTTGTGAAATTAAAGCATCTCTAGTTGAGAAAATTTTAAAGTTAAAGATAATTTATCATGAAGTTCAAATTTTAAAATATGAATAATATCCACTTCTAATGAAATATAAACACTGAAATCATTTTTTTACAATGTGAATGATTTGCAAATTAATCCTTATTGGATTATGTTAAATATCAAAATTTATGCAGTTTTATCATTATTATTTATTAGCAAGGTTATCAGTTTTTACTATGATTAAAAACAAGAAGTTGACATGATCTTTTAATCCAATTCATGTTTAATAATTAGTGGAAGAATTCACTGTTACTGGTATTCACACATGTATTTTATCTTGTCTGTAATGTAACCTGTTAGTTTCAGTGCTTCAAAATTAAGCTTAAGTTTACATAGAAGAACCAAAAGTTAATTCAATTACTAGTGTAGGGCATGCAAGAGGTTAACCAAATAATTACCAGTGATAATGAAAGAAGCTAAGTTGATCAGAGACCAGACAACAACATTTATCTGTAGGTAGCAAAAAAAAGCTGTTTTGTTGTTTTACCAATTGCTTTGTCTTCAAAAGAGTTAAGTAATTTCACTTATCTATTTAAACCTTGTACATATATGATTTTATAGAAATTAAATCTTTCCCTTGTCTTTTTTCACTTCTTTGAGTAAGATCTCTTTCGTTATCAGTTGCATTCTTTAAAAATGATACATCTTGTAAGATTGTTTCTGCTGATGTGTAGAATCAGTGAAAAATAATAGGTTGGTTTTAAATTGTGGCTGTGGTATGTTTGCATATGAAAAAGAAAAATTAAAATATCCTCTTACTTGGATTTAAAGCTATGTTTTTATGATTTTTATTTTTTATTCTGGGTTACATTTAAGTCCCGTTATTTTTGCTTTATAACTTGCAGATGTTACCACTCATACACACAGCTCATATTGATTCTTTGTGTTTCACACGATATAAATGATATAAACGGTTGAATCATTTGTTCCTTATTGCCGACCAAGGTCATGCACACTGGCTTGCTGCTGAGAAGTGACTCAACCAAGACTCAACTCATTGATAACACTGATGTTCTGAGTGGCATCAGTAGGCATTTCAATGATCACTGTTAATTTCATCAGGATAATAAGAATAACAATGATGAATGTACATTGCTTACTTGGTAAAAATGATGAAATTTAAAGAGAATAAAACTTGTTGAAGATGATCCCACAAAGACAGTGACATTAATATGACATTTAGTATTTTTAATATAAAATATTGTTGAGGATATCATATTAGAAAAATCAAGACTTGTTTATTGTCAAATATAATTTGTTTCAATTTGTTGATATTTTAATGAGTCAACATTAAAATTATTATTTTTGAATAGTAGTTTATATTTTAAAACATTTTTTGTATTGAATAAAACACACTGCCTCATTATTTTTTTCTAACTTTGATATGATCAACATTTTTTAATCATACAAAGCTCATATCAAGAAAATAAAATAAAATCTTCCTTGATATTGCTTGTCTATATTCTATAATAAATATGATTGATATTGTTGAATTAAATTTTGAACATAGTCTAGTCAATATAGAATCAGGTATAGAACCTCACTTGTTGGTGATCTGGTGAAAATAAAGCACCTTATCATTAAAGATCCATCCTATGGACTATACCTCCCTATTGCATATAAGTTGTAGTCTGCACATTTATTATTGGTTGCACCTAGTGGATAGTTCACGATAAAAATTACCCTGTTTGTTGCATTAACTTAACATTAGATATTGACTTAGCATTTCATATGTCAGAATTGATTAATATATAATACAATCATTTTAAATAACAGAGATGAATTAGTTATTTTACTTATAAATTATCAACATTTAAGTATCTACAGATGGACCATGAGTTTATTTATATTTATTTTTCTGTTTCTTATCCTTTTTTCACTTTTCTCCTCTATTTTGTTTAACTGACTTACCTTAGTTCACTATAAAATGTATGCACGTTCACCAATTTCTTTAAATACCAGGATTGTAATTGTGCAGTATGCTATTATTTTTTTAAAAATGAGTTAACATATGAAGAAATCAAAGTTGGCATGATATTGTTATGCATATATTATGGACTGTGTAATTGTAAGCTAAAATAATGTCAAAAGTATTTACCTCACATGATCTGTATAACTGTTCATTTTTTATATTCTTCAGTATTATTGAGCCTGAATTGTGCAAATAAAAATAAATTACTGAATGCATTTAAGTAATCTAAACTTTTATAGTATTTATAAAATATGTAAAAAATTCTAAGTTCTTCATATTTTTTCATAGTGTATTGAATTCTGAAAGGAACCTGAAAATATTTATAGAGAATGATTATGGCATTAATATTAGATAACAATTATTTCTTGAGGAAGTAATCTGGATTGTTTCTAGGGGTTATTATAGTGCATATGGAAGAAGCAACACTCATATGACATTGAGCAAACAGACAATATAGTTTAGAGTTTATTTTCCTAATTTGTTTTGCAAAGCTAATAGAATTATCTCTTTTTGCGCATACAGTTCTTTTGCCAGCAGTAATATCATAAACGTGTTTTGGTAATAGCTATGTCATTATAACTGCAAAATATTTATAAATAATGACTGACAAAAATTTATACAGGAAATATTTTAAATAAGTTTTTAATGAGTAACTATGACTTTTTTTGTTTTTACTCTGAAAACTTGCATTGCATGTTAAAAACATTTATTAGTTATCTCTTTGCCTACTGTTTTTTCTTGGATTTGAGAGCTATATAACTTAAGAACAGTTTGATAAATTTTGACAAAAATTGACATGGTTATAACTAGTAGTAATTAGATTGTAAGATTGCTTTTGTTTTAATAAAATATGTAGGGTTGAGGTTTTTAATTCACTATAATGAAGATGGTGTTTGCATCACTACCAAACAGTCAACCTAATGAGCAATATAAGAAACTTATGGTGAATTGAGTATCTGTCAAAATTAGATTGAAATAATACAAGAACAGTGCGGTTTCATTAAAGCCACTGAAATAATTAGTGTTGTATTGTTGTTTGAATTGATAAATAAGCTTGATTTATTTGGGATGCATATTAGAGCAATCCAGAACTTATACTGGCATCAAACTGCATGTATATAGATAGAAAACAAATTCAATAAATCTACAAAAAATAAGAAGGAGCATGAGACAAGGATGTATTTTTTCACTTGATTTATTCAACCTTTACAGTGAAACTACAGGCATTCCTATAGAAGGTAGTAAAGTGAAGCAAGAAAAGAAGAAGAGAGAATATATGGCTGTTGGCAAAAGGAACAACCAAAGATGTGAACCCCAAATAGGAGATACCAAAATCAAGCAAGTATATATATATAGATATATATCTCAGACCCCGCCAATTACCGTCCTATTAGTCTCCTTCCGATCTTCGGCAAAGTTTTCGAAGCCATTATCAATGCCGAGGTGATTCGGCATCTCACGGCCCACAGGCTTCTCTCTGACAAACAGTACGGGTTTCGCTTCACCAGGTCTACTGCTGATATGCTAACGACCATTACCGAGTACATATACTGGGCACTTGACAAGAATGGCGAAGCCCGAACCATTGCCTTGGATATCTCCAAAGCGTTCGACAGGGTCTGGCACGCTGGCCTCTTGTGCAAACTGCAGAGCTACGGGACAACTGGACATCTGTTTGACCTCAGTCATTCCTCTCTAACCGCACATTGAAGGTAGTATTAAATGGGCATGCCTCCCAAAACTACCATACGAACACGGGCGTCCCTCAGGGTTCTATCCTAGGTCCCACACTCTTTCTGATGTACATTAATGATCTCCCCAACGCCATTAGATCCCAAGTAGGCATGTACGCCGATGACACAACAATCTACTCTCGCCTTGATCAAAAACCAGGTGTGGGCGACAAAGCGAACCTCATTGCCAAGCTTGAAAAGGACCTCCAATCCGTAGTGGCCTGGGGTAGGAAATGGCTAGTAAATTTCAATGCTTCTAAAATGAAGCTGTTATCAACTAACCACCATAGACAATTGCATCTACCTCCCATTAGCATGGGACAGGGTTGCCTCCCAGAGAGTAAAACACTACGCCTCCTTGGCCTTACACTTTTGGCAGACTTCAAATGGAATGAATATATCGAATCCATTGCTAAATCTGCTGCTATGAAAGTCGGCTCTCTGTGCAGGGCCCGGAAGTTTTTCAAACCTGAATCTATTCTGCACATATACAAATATACCATCCGCCTGTGTATTGAATTTGGCTGCCATATCTGGTCTGGTGCCCCTGCTGCTCTCCTTGGGCTTCTTGACAAAATACAAAGGAGGATCTTTAACATGGTTTTATACTGACTTGGCAGACCGGCTGCAACCACTCTCTCACCGGCATGATGTGGCTTCCCTGTGCCTCTTCTACAAGTACTTTCATGGCTTCTGCTCTGATGAACTTAGATCACTGGTGCTGCCTAAGCACGAATTTACACGAGATACTAGATTAGCAACTAGGTCCTACCCTTTTACAGTTAAACAGATAAGATGTCACTGTAAATTCTACTCCAACAGCTTCTTTTCTCGCGCTTCCCACCTGTGGAACTCCCTTCCACAAGTCTGCTTTCCCAACAGCTACAATCTCCAGGTGTTTAAATGTAGGGTCAATAGACACCTCCTATCACACTAACTCCTAATTATTCTCAGAACACTCTCATCTACCCAACCCTCATTCTCGGTATCCTTACATGCCTATCACCCACCCTCTGACATTTCCTATATTTAACCACCCTTTCTCCACTCTATGTAGCCCCCTGCACAGTAGTGGCAGTGACATGCCTTGCTCGGGGTGAAACGCTTATAAAATATATATATATATATATATATATATATATATATATATATATATATATATATATATATATATATATATATATAAGAAGTGTTGTAACAAAGGACAGAAAATGTGATTCTGAAATCCAAAGTCATGTTGGAATAATGAAAATGTCTTGCAAAAGCAAAACAAAGTATAAAGAAACAGGAAACTTTTGTTAGAAATAAAGAAAATAGAACTGGACTGTTATGTTATATCAGTTTTCTTATATGGCAGTGAATGCTGAACAATCTCTTCACAAATGAAGAAGAAACTTGTGGTAACAGAAATAAAGTCCTGTTGAGAATATCATGGACTGAACATGTGAGTATTGAGGAAGTTTTAGAGAAAATGGAAACAAAAAAGACACTTATAAACTTAGAATCAGAAACAAATAGTTAAATTTCTGGGACACATAATGAAGAAAGAGAGCTGAGACAATTTTGTACTCACAGGACATATTGAAGGCAAGAGGGACAGAGGAAAAAAGTGCATAACCAACCGAATGAACTTGTGTAAATAAATGGATGGCAGAACAGTGTTAAAGAGAGATAGCAATAAAACAAACTTTACTAAGGACTATAAAGTACAGAAAATTGTTCATGATTGCTGATGTCACATAGAAGAAAATAATGAAGACAGAGACCAATAAAGGAATGAAGTTGTACAGCATGATTATTAATGTTAGGAATAAAAAGGCAGTAAGTTTTCACTCAGTAATTAATTATAGTTTTTATATGTTTTATTTTGAAGTTTATTTTTACCTTCTGATCATGGAAAGAAGTTAGATTTAATTAAATGATTGTTTTTTTTGTTAATTTGTATGTGTTTTTTATTAACAGTTACAATGATTGTGAAAAATATTATTTTGAGTAATTGTGATTATTGCTTAAAGTTTGGATTGATATTTAGAGGCAGTGCTGGATTTACCTATAGGTGTAGCAGGCTGAAGCCTAGGGCCTCAAATCTAGGAGACCTCTAGCCATGGTGTATAATATTTTTGACGCTAACATAGGCCTTTCTTACACATGCTAACACATTGTAGACTCTAAAAAACCTTTCAATAATTTTAAGCACCCATCATCATCCTCAGCTTTATTCAAATGTTTTAATATGCTTCCATTTTTTTTCTACTTGAGAGAATAAGGGATCAGAATAGCCTGAGGCCTCTCTTCATGTAAATCCGGTCCTGTTTAAAGGTGTGACAAAAGTAAATAGTTGACTATATTTCTAAACCAGAAACTTTATTCAGTGAATTTAAATAATTCAGTAATATTATATAAATGAAAACTTGGACTTACCAACAGATTAGTTTTTATTTTTTCAGGCATCAAATTTATCAGATCTGCTGTCTTTTCAACTTAGCTTCATTCAAAACAAAAAAGGTAAATCTAGTTTTGTAGAAGTTTTCCTGGACATTTTCTTTATGATGTGAAATGACCCAGACATTCAATTGGATTATTGTCAGGCGATGACTTGGCTATGAAAGTTGATTAATACCTTTTTAAACCTGTCATTTTCTGGTCCTTTTTTGTTGTATGACATGGGATTCCATCATTTCTGAAAAAGGGTGATTTTTTTTTTTGTAGAGAATAGTTATGTATATTTCTGAATTTTTATTTCTTATACACACCAGAAACACTGAACAATCAGTGCAAATAATTGAAAAACAATCATATTTGATAGCAGGCTCTAAAGTGATTTAAAATTCTTCTTTGAAAAAGAGAACATCTGAGAAGACAAGTGTTATTGGTTCAAGAATTTACTTATTTTAGTTGCCTATTGCTCTCTCTTCTAATGTTAATTGCTCAAAGAAGTGATTTTTTCTGTCTTCCTGCCATAACTCTTGTAATGAAAACACTATTCTCATTTTTGGCTTGCTTTGGAGACATTCTACCATATTTCCTCTGGGATTTTTTTTTCAATTTCTTGTCTCCTCATACAGACGCTGTTCTAATGGTTTAGGTTGGCCTGAATGGAGAAATTATTTCCCTTTCTTAGTGAATTGTATGATCATGTGGTACATAGCTGAAAGGGAAATTCCCAATTTTAGGGCTATTTGATTATGGCTCATTCCATCTTCAGACTGATCAATAATATGCCTTCTTTTGAATGCTGACAAGTATTATATAGTTCTTTCCTGTATGTTTTTATTGTAAATTTAATGATTATTACTGAGTATTTCTTTTATAAAATGTTTATTAAAATGCTTTCCCTAAAAATGATATTTAAGCACATAGTATTAAAGTTCCAGAAAGTTTAATCTTTATGAGATTTATGATTACTGAGATTTTAAATTCAAACCAATGAGTATTTTCAGGAAGAACAACAGAAATACTTTCTACTATAAAGAGTCAATTATCTTCAAAAACAGATAAAATGATAGCAGCATCATTCGTACCATTTAATGTTTCTTTACTCTGAATTGATTTAAATTTTACTTTTTTTTCTGTAAAAGTAATTTCATAAGCATATATAAAATACAATGAAAAAAGATTGGTATGTTAGCTTTTACGAAAATTGATCTCTTGGGAGCCATTTAACCTATGTTTATATAAAAAAATAAGAATGACTTTATTTTACACTGATTATATTCAAGTTTTTATTAATATAATGTAAGAAATCAGGCTATATAAAATCTACTAATATTCTTTTGTTGTATCTGAATATTAATACAATGTTTATTATAATTGTGGTTAAAGGTACTAAAATGCTTGGGCATTATATTGCAAATTTCCTTTCTTTTCTTTTCAATTTTTTCATATATAATTTTCGTAGCATTTAGTTTTGGTTGAATAAGAACTGAATTGTTCTAATATTACTCGTTGATGATCAAAAAAAAAAAAAGAATAGAATGAGAAATTGTCATCCTCTCTTTCTCCTGTATATGCAACATATTCTGATTGAGACAATTGTGTTATAAAATACTCTCTCCAATAGTGTTAGATTTTTGCTTTTGTTTTCATTTGTAAAAAGATTAAAATCTAGTTTAAACAAGTTAAAAAAGTCATGTTTAAAAATGGTGGTGTATGGCAATATCTTTTCTTTGTGTCTATGTGTACATGTGTATGTCCAACTAATGAAACATTGTCTTTTGATTTGAGCTTTGGCTTTTAGAAATGGAATGTTGACATTTATCAGAAATTTAGAAGTTGATATTGTATGGATATTGACAGGCCTGTGTAGTTGCATGATGTATGTAGAAATTGATAGTTGAATATTGTTGCAGGTCTTGTTACAAGGATTTATGAGAATCTGTGTCCACTTCTTTAAGCCCACTTGATCATATTCTCTTGGACAAGAATGTATCTTTATGGTTAGTAGATATTTAGTTTTATTGTGGCTATGTAAGCATTTGTATATGTAACTAAATGATTTTATATTTATGCACTCAATATATAAAAGATATAATTTGCCTATGCATTAGCCAAAAATAACTAGAAAGAGAGGAGATAACAAGAGATTATCTGAGAAGAGTGAGATTAAAACATGAAAATAATATTAGAAAAAGGAATATATTAACTATAGTAATTTGGACATACAGTTCAGAGGTGGTATAGAAGAAGTATTTAGACACTTGCAAAACATTTAATATACTTTCAATGCTTACCTTTATTTCAAATTTAAACACTTTACACTGGTGATATATTTTTTAAAATAAATTTAATAATTACTAAGAAAAATAAATATTTTGAAACACAAGATAAAAAATAAGCATATGTAATGGTAGAAAAAATTTCAGATATATTGATTTTAAATTGTATGTGGGGCAACAAAATTTATTGTGCCTTTAAAAATAAATATTTTAAACGTATATATTTGCATATAATATATATATATATATATATATATATATATATATATATATATACACACACACACACACACACACATATAGAGGTACTATATATCAAACAATTCTCAACCTTTAATTAATTGTGGAAATGGAATATTGACAGTTTTTAAAATAAAAAGATGTTACAATAATTACGAAAAAGTTTTACTCCAGAAAAATGGAAAATGTGCAGATTCTGGGGAAAAATGAATAAAATCTTCCTTGTCAGCCATATTCCATGAAAGATGCTTGAAAGAAAGGTTGCTACCCAAGTATAGATTAATGTGTGTGTGTGTGTGTGTGTGTGTGTGTGTGTGTGTGTGTGAGAGAGAGAGAGAGAGAGAGAGAGAGACCCACCAATTTGCAGTTATTGCTTGGAGATTTTTTCATAACTGTTCACAAGCCCTTTATAGCACTCTTTTGAAAACTCTTAATTGTAAATGACCTTCAAATTATTTATATTTCTGGAGCTCCTCTGATTAATTTGATCTTTCAAGCTTTACTATAAATTTTGTTTTAGATTCAAGGTAGCAGATAAACAAGGCCACAGAAGCATGTTTACATTATGCTGAACAAACGATTCACCAGTTACATTTGTATGTTTGAAGTTATGTTATTGGAAAATCCCACCAAACCCTAATACTTCCACCCACATGTTTTGTTGTATGGGTAGTGTGTTCTAGATCATGCGTTCACCTATTTTTGTCTACATATGACAACACAAGTTATGACCAAAATGTTAAATTTTCTTTTGTCTGACCAAAAAATGTTCTTTCAAAAATTATTAGGTTCCTCTAAATACACACAAGTGTCCAGCATACAAGAATGATAGTGATGTTTTTCAATAAAGGTGCTTTCTGTAGGGCCTAAAATTTGAAATCATTCTTGTGCAGTTCATTGCTAATAGTTCTTTATTTAGTGGCTCTTGAATCATTTTGGTTCACCTTTCAAGTTACCAATGCAATTTTCTTTGAATTTTCTTCACATTTTTAAGTTGTTAATGAAAATATTTTCTATGTAATGGCAATTTGGAGCAGGTTTTTGGTTTCACCAAAGTTTTTCCAGTTCAGAAGGACTCATAAAGGGAAGTGAAATGGATATTTAATATTATGGTAATTACATATTGTGTAGGCTTGTTGCATCATCTAGAGAGTGTTGGCCATCCTACAGTCCAGAATTAGCTGTTTTTGACTTCTGGCTTAAAATCACAATAAAAAGGTTGATTTCAGCCGATTGACAAGATTAAGAAGAATGTGACAGAGCAGATAATTCAGGCTGTTCTGAAAGGTAGAAGATGCTGGGATAAATGTATGTGGTCCCAAAGAGCGTATTTTGAAGAGGATAAAAGAGCCATTGTCTTTAGAAAGCCATTTTTCATTATATTAAATGACTGGATGTTTTACAGACAGACTTAATATGTATCAATCAAGTGGTATACGCATTTGAATATTTATACCACTCTTTATAGATGTATTGAAACACGTGTAATGTATAGATAGGATGAATCAGTTTCTTAATGATTCTGAAAATCTATTTAGATTTTTTAATTGCTTAATATATAGTTTATATATATACATTTAGTGATGCTAGTAAATAAGAATTATTAACAAACTTGTGAATTTACAAGACAATAATGCTTACAGTTGAACCCTTGTAAAACCTACAGAAAAATGGTCAGAAATATAGAAAAAGTATTGCTGGCAAGAAATTTTCAGGCAATAACTTTAGGGACCTCCACAAAAATGCAATACCTAAGAATTATAATTAATTTTTAAAAATGAAAAATCTTTCTTGAAACTTTCATTTTAGTTTTAATTTCAAGCTAATAAATAAAATTTAATATTTTCAATAAGCAAAATACTTCACTGAATTTCAAAAACTAATTTAAAACTAATTAAAATTGACTGGGAGAAGTTTTTTCTGAAATAGCTGATTAGCATGCTATTTTTTAGTCATCTTTTCTCTTTTATTAAAAACATCTTTTAAAAGTAAAATATATTTTTCTGAAACTTTATCTGAAGAATATTAGCTGATTAAAAGCATAATTAATCTGATTTTAAACAAATATTATTTACTTTAAGTTTAGAATATCACAGAAATGCATTTTTAACCCAATAGTAGCAGTGTTGATGCATTGACAGCCTCATGACAGGTTTAATTTTGTTTTCTGGAAACTTTATCAGTAGAATATAATAGAAGAAAATGAGGTGAGTATCATTTTTATATAATTTTTAAGTACATGTAATCTTCAAAATTTAGGAAAATATTCTTCATAATCTAATGTTTTATTGAATTTTAGAAATGTTTATTTTAATTTACTATAGTTATAGCTCTTATTTTCTGATAATGTTGTGCATGGTAGCTTGTACTAACAAAAATCAGCACAGTCATTCTGAAAAAAAGCTTACAAAAATCAGTACAGTTGTTCTGAAAAAAAGCTTTCAAAAAATGCGCAGTTGTTCTGAAAAAAGCTTGAAAAAATCAGCACAATTTTTTTGAAAAAGAAAAGCTTGCAAAAATCAGCTTACAAAAAAATAAAAATCTTCAAGTATCAGCATGCAAAAAAATTAAAAATTTTTCTCATTTATGATTATTAAAAAGTTTTCACTTAATAATATCATCTAAAATGGTGAAATTAATACAGAATTGTAAGACATTTAAAAATACATTTTTTTAATTAAAATAAAAAAAATGAAAACAATTTAAAAAAAAAATTCATTGAAAAAATGTTTTTCTTAAGACAATAGTGTCCTTAATGTATATTACTTATAAAAACAATTAAAAGCTTTTCTAATTAAATAATGTAATAGTTTTATTACATTTTATATTTTACAATTCAGAGCAGATATTTGGTAAATGGTGTTCCTGTTTGACAAAAACAAACTGATGACTTAAATTCTACAAGGAGTCCTGATTTTAACTCATATAAATATGAAGAGGCTTAAATTTTAATTATTTGAAATTTCGTAAAAGTAAGTAAGTGGGAGTGGGTATAACAGATGTAAAAAAATATTTTTACCAAGATCTTCTAAAAATAATATTTACAAAATTATTTAATTCATTTGTAAATAAGTCCTGAAAATTTAATTAAAATCTGATAATTGTTTGATCTTTGCAAACATTTTAAAATTATAATGCCAAAAATGATGCTAAAATTTTCAGTACTAATCTTTGGCCCACCTGCTGATGCAAGAAATAGAAAATTTTAACAAAAATTTCAAATGTGCCAAAATAATTAAAAATTCTTTGGTCTTTCCTCTTATAGCGAAATAAATAAAACTTTGCTTTTATCAAGTTTGGGGCCTTTTTACATCATACTTTTTTTTTAGAAAATCTTTAGAGGTACCTACTTTTAATAATATTTGTCTAAAAGAAATTCTCTTACACTTTGGTATACATGTTAATATGACATGTATAAATGAATTCATGTACAAGGGGTTACCCAAAACTTCCAGGAATTTGAACAGTTTGTACAAGCTAAATGCAGTACAGATATCCTGCTGTTTTTTTTTCATTACCATTAAATGGCTGCTATTTCCATCTACACATCTATATGTTACTATGTAGATTGTAGAGAGAGATGTATATGCTGTAATCAAATGATGTCTATGCAAGTATAGATACTTTGGCAGATGTGACATGTATTGATTTATATATAAATAGTGAGTATATATATATATATATATATATATATATATATATATACTCACTATTTATATATATATATATATATATATATATATATATATATTGTGTGTGTATGCCTAAAAGTCTTTATATTAGAGATACATACATAATGTAATTTCTTTCTTTTATAAACAGTGGGGAAATGGACAATACCTCTCACCAATTTTGGTTTCCTGAATGAGGAAGTGAGGAGGGAAATATAGGAATTGACAGTCTATGATGTGGAATCAATAGAAGGAAAAAAAAATAGATGTCCACTTGTTAGAAAGATGACATTTATCTCTTCAGCTGAGCAGAAGATAATATTCTGAACAGACTTTCACTCAGTAATAAGTTAATATCCAAAAGTTGTCTCACAAGAATGTTCTTTTCTTGTTGCAATGATGATAATATATCTTGGGTGTTGTCTTATCAATCTTTTGGTGGATGAAAAGCTATATTTATGTGGACAAGTGCAGACATGTTTATTGCGACTGGCTATTTGCAGCATATGAATCAACATTGGGAAAATTGTGTGAATGCAAAGCTTCAATTGAAGATGGTTAGGAAGTCTTTGACTTGCTGAGATATAATGGGAAATGAATTTGAATTTCCATCAAGCTTTGGTTTATTATACCATATAAGGAACATACCAGTTTTTTTTTACATTCCCTTTCTTTCTTAGTAAATGTGGACAAACTATCCTGTAACAGCAAAGGAATAGAAAACTGAACTCTTTTTTCAAAAAACTAAAAAATAAAGATTATTATTATTCATATAATAAAGGTATTTATAAAAATGATTAAGCTTATCAAATTCATTCAATAAAGCACATTTAATAATAAGTCAAGACAAACAAATATAATGGAAAAAAAGAATGATCTAAAATAATTCATCTGTTTATGAAAATACTAATATGACAATAAAAATGCTTCTTTTTGAATTCAGCCATGTGACATCTGTCAACCTAAGTAATGAACAATTTTGGATCAGCAGAGCTTTAAAAATGAAAGATAGTTAATGTAATTCCTTTCTATTTTTTAAAAAAATTAATTTTTTTCTTCTAAGATTGAGAGGACTTATTGTAATCAAATATATACAACAAGATGTCAGTTTTGAAGCTAAACAAATTCCAGTTGAATATTGAACAGTGTTTGTTTTATCTATATTTTCTTTTGAACTTTCACCAAAAGTTTTGGATATCAGCCTTAACATTTTCTCTTGAACAAACAAAAATATTTCCAGACTAATGGTAAATAGAAGGTTAATAACATCAGACAGAAAAGTTGAGTTTTAAAGTATAGATCTTATGGGAAAGGTCCTAGAAAAATAAAATTGTAACATGTAAGGTATAGGTTTTCTCCTAAATATAAAGTGATCATGAAAAAAACATTAACATATATCTTACAGAAATTATACCTCAGTTAGAAATCATCTGTATTAATCAACAAGATTGCAAAATAATATACATAAAAAAAATTGAATTTTTATAAGAGGACAAAATGTTGAAAAATTTATAACTGTTATTCATTTTTGACTATTTACAAATGAATAATGATTAGTAACATTATGTCTAATAATAAAAAAATCAAGATATATTCTTCTTATATGTGCCATATCCCTTCAGGATGTACATGATCATGACTCTCCACAATTTATTGTCTTTTGTAGCTTTTAATAAATTTTGTCTTTTTGTTATCTCTCCTAAACATTGTTTAGCCATCCATTTATTGAAATTCACTTTTTTTCTTCGATGTGTCATGTCCCTCCAGAACGTAGGTGACCATTGTTCTTCACATCTTCCTGTCCCTTGTAGCTCTTAATAAGTTTTGTCTTTTTGTTATTTCTCTTAAACCCTGTTTTGTCATTCATTTTCTCAAGCCCATCAAATATGTGCTGCTTCCTTCTGTCCATCTTTTTCTTAATCTGTCCCATGAGTATCAGATTTCCAAGTCCTCCTTCCTCATTATGTGCTCCAGAAATTTCAACTGCTTCTTCTTGATATTAAGTACAAGTTTCCTTTTTGTTTCTAGTCTTTCTACCACCTCGTAGTTGCTTACATGTTATCAGCCAATGTTATCTTTCTGAAGAACCACATTTCTGTTGCTTCAAGTTTCTTCTTCATCTTTGAAGAGATTTTCCAGCATTCACTGCCATATAGGAAGATAGATATCATGTAACAGCAGTGTGCTGGAAAATTCTTGGCCTAATCCATTTCTCAGTTAATATTTAGATGTTTGGTCATTGAACTACCATGGTTTTAGGAAGAAAGTCAGGCTGAGAACTTTTTCTTTTTCAGTCATGTCTGAGTGACAATGATAATGTTAAAAACTTTGAATATTTGCAAAGAATTGAAACTTATTTGATATTAAATTTGGATAGAAATTAATGTGCTCTTATGCTTTATTTTTTTGTTAATAATCATTTATCTATGAAGTTATTACTTAGGAATTATAAAGATTTGCTTGCTCTGCCTATTGGCTTTTATGAGTATAATATTGTTAAAAGAAAAAATAATTTTCATGGTTAAGAGAATATAACAATAGACCATAATATATCCTAATTTAGTGTTTTTTTTCCCCCTTTTAGTATTGTTAATTCTAAAACATTAATATATGTGAAAGATAACTAACTCCTTGTTATATAATACAGAATTTTTATAATTTGCGAATGTGAATATAGTGTTACCTGATTAACTTAACTTTTAAATGTGAGAAGAAAATTTAAGTAGGAATCTTCAGGTTCTGTGATTGAGCTAGAGTGAATTTTACTGATTTTTGTTACAAATAATTTATATTTCACTCACTTCTGAAAATAAAGTAAGAAGAGGTAATGAAATTTTAATGTTTTGCATGCTAAGCCAATTTCTGCTATACATAACAATGGAGGAAACTTCATTAAAATTTTGTCCTTAGATAGCTAAAAAAAGATACAATTTCCCTCTCATTTTTAAGCTGCAAACATGGATAGCACACACTAATTACTGACAATCACAGACAAAAAGCCATTTTTTAATGCAATATTTATAAATCTGTCTTAAACAATTTTCTTTGTTTATGTCTTTATTTTCTATCATAGTCTAAACATGAAAATTCACTACTTTACGTTAAAATAATAATAACCTTTTATAAAACAACATTAAGATCAGTATTTTAAGTCATCACATTTGCTGGGAAGGGCTTGAATGAGAAACTAGTGCCTAAATAAATTGATAAGAATACATTAGTTGTCAGAGTTAAGATGAAGTATTTGCTCATTTTATGATGCAATCATTATTAATAACTAATTTAAAATTTTAAAATGCTTTTATAGAAACATTTGATTTCTTGTAAAATGTTTTTATAAGTTCACAAAAAACAAACATTTTTAAAATGAATATTTTAAAACTTACAAAGAAAACAGCTTAAAAAAAGAGACATTGTAATGATGAAGAAGCAGCTGTATGAGATGTAGAGTAAAATGCTTTGGAATATTTCTAAACATTATTCAAGGAAAGTAATATTCTTGCACACATGCTGATACTTTCTATGACTGTATTTGAATTTGAAAGTTTTCAGTCCCTTTTGATACATACATACATACATACATACATACATGCATACAAGTCCTCATAGTGGTAGGCTAAAAACAAACAAAACCCTTTATAAAATACTTTAAAGTTGTCTATTTACTTCTTAATATCTTGATGGTGCACGTTTGTGGTGATATGAATTCTTCCTATATTATGTTCTAAAAGGAAGAACACCTATAGTTTTGACCTCTTGCATGCCAGGGGATTACAATTCAAAAGTTTGGATATTTAAGAAAACTATTTTTGAATTTGCTATCCATTAAACTTATCTATCTTAAGAAGCCATTCCTTGACATTTTATGATGAGTGAACTCTATTTTAAGAAGTATATTATTACTACAGATTCAAAGAGCATAAAGTGTTTGACTAGACAATTCCTTTTTGACTCTTATCTGCAATCACCTCTTTCTTTACACTATTTTATGTCTTACAATATCTACTTAATATCTTTGAACATTCTCTTCTATTTTATTTCTTATAATTTGCATATTACATCATTTCACTTCATTGTATTCTGAAAATTATATGAGTAAATATCAAAGTGAACTATAGTTTCTGTCAGTAATCAAATATTGATTATCTACAGTTATATTACTTTCATCCTTTATGCATTGGAGTAGATAGACTAAACTTTATGCAATTGGAGTAGATAGACTAAACTATCGCCCGGTTCACACTCCACCCACATTTATTGAACAGGTGAAGAGGCTCATCCCTTGTTTCTTGTTTAGGATGTGGTTTCCGGCTTTCTCTTTTCCATTCTTTTTACCCTTACGTAGCCCCCTGCACATCAGTGGCGTTCCCGCCTTGCTTGGGGTGATATGATTAAAAAAAAAAAAAATTAAATTTACTCCATATTTTGGGGAATACACAAGATTGATACAAAATAATACCAGAAATTATTTTCCTTTTTCTAGCTAATCAAATATATTGAATATATTGAAGTTTATTGTTTTTGTGTCAGGGATTTTAGTAATGCAAAATAATTTTTAAAACCTTTTGTATGATTTTGCTTTTTAGATAAATATTTCAAACATCTATTCTCTAATAAGAATATTTTCATCATAAAAGTTATAGTTAATTGTAGTTAATGTGGAAAAATAGATGAACTGAATAGGTCGACAGAAAAGAAGTTTGATTGTTGACAAAAAAAGTGAAGTTGAATAAAAATTATTAAAGAGCAGAAAATGTTACGATGGGTAAAACTGGAGCACTGGTCTATTTGATGGTACATTTTGTCTACAAAATCTAACATTTCTAAAATGTTTTTCTTTCTCGCTTTGGAGATAAGGTTTTCTGTTATATTTTCTCCTATATAATCAGGATGAATAACCAATAGCCACTCATTTTAAGAAAAAATTATTTTTGATTTTCTGTTACCCATTTAGTGTTGCATTATTATATTTTTTATGTTTATTTATAGAAAAATGTTCAATTTTTCTATTATTCTTAATGTCTGCTGCAATTTACAGAAGGCAGAATCAATTCAGCATGAGAAAAATACTCTCATCATTTTGTTTAATAATGTCTGAACAATGATTAACAAATGTATGACTTAGCTTCAGCAATGTTGCTTTAGTGGAATCTGGCTGTTGAACATGAATTCTATATTAATCAATAATATTTATTATAAGATTTTGCTGAAATAGATCAATCTTAATCATCCTCAGTATGAGAAAGTGAATTGAGTCTGGAATAAGTTTCTCATCATCAAAATGATTTGATACAAAACCTTATTCCTAATCTTTAAGTATCTCCTGTAAACTACATTGTCTTTTAAGGTTCATGTTACAATATTATTATCTATCAAAATTTCAACTGTTGTTTATCAGTTCAATTGCAGATAAGATGTTTTGGTTTTTCATTTACTTTCAAAATGCATCTCAAGTATGAAACAAAGTTACTCTATATAATATATTAATAATCAAAGTTTGTTTGAGAAAAAAGCAATATTTTAATTATTTTCACCACCAGCATTATGACAAATATTAATTGTAACATTTTAAATGGATTCACTTTTTCATTTTTTTAAAAATTTTACAGATTTTTTTTCAACTACATTTTTAAGTTTTTCATCAAATATTGGCTATTTAATCTTCTATGTGCTGTATCCCTTTAGGATGTGGTTGATCATGGCCATCCACAGCTTTTTATCTCTTGCAGTCCATAGCATTTCTCCTTTTGCCAAGCCTCCTGCTCTCTGTACCACTATCTATTCACATGTTGTTCATCAGGTAGATAACCTGCTGTCTTCCTCCATCTCTCTTGGTCATGATATGCTCTGTGAGGGTCAAGTTCTCCAAGCCCTCCTTCCTGAATATGTGTCTAATAAATTTCAACTTTTACTTTCTTATTCTGAGTATAAATGTTCTTTTTGTTAAAATTTACTTTCAAAATTACTTGTTGCTTACTTGCTCCAGTCATAAAACTCTCAGTATCTTTATGTAAAACTACATTTCTGTTGCCTCCACATTTTTTCATCTGTGGGGAGAACGTCTATCATCCACTGTCATACAAGTGGATTGATATGACGTAGCAATTCAGTTCTATTATTTTTCTTTGAATTGTAAATGACTTCTGTAGAAATACACTATAAACTAATTTGTACAATTATTTGTAAGAAATATAAAAAAAATAAAAAAATTAAAAGCTATCTTGGTTAAAGACTTTTTTGTTAATTATGATGACAATACAATGTCTTTGATTTCTCTCTCTCTTTCTATCTTTTTGCTTAAATTTTTTTTATTGATTGATTTTATTGATTTTTACATTATATATCTTTATGTTCATTATATTATCTCTTTAAATTGAAAAATAGGATGGAAAAAGTTTATGACCATTGGGTGGGACTCATGCATGTAAGTATTCTGAAATATTTTAACTTTTTGACATTTTTATGCATATGCAAAGCAGAAGCATGTATAAAACAATATTATATAAATTATATTTGAGTTTATAATTTTTGAATGCATCAACCTAGTTTATTCTTAAATTTCTGTCATTGTTACATTCATAAATTGATGTATTTGTAATGATCTTGTAAATAAAAATATGATGTCTTGGCTTTCTCTTGTCAAATTGTCCAGTTGTAATTAAAGCTCATGTTAAATACTAAAATTTTCTTAAGGTAATGATTCAAGAATTCAGAAATTTTTCTTTTTTTTTTCTCTGAATGATGTTTATGCTGTACAAGGCTCAAGAGCCACATGAAACAGGAGTGGTTACAGAGTAAAGGCACAGTTAATAGAGATATATAAGGAAGATAATAGTTAATCCTAGACTTCAACAAGTTAAGATTGTAATGATCAGGGAAGCATCCTCGTAGGAGTTAGTTCCACAAAACAGCAGATCATGAGAAGAAGCTGCTCAAGTGGAACTTATATTTCACTAATGGAATACAAAGAGAATAAAGGTGGTTTGCTATAATGTGTATGGAATGGGGGGGGTCTTAGCCATTAATGTTAAAACTGGTGGAACTAAGGAATGTAGTTTATCTGAACACTTTCTATGGAAATAGCAATAGAACAGTAAGAGGATTGTGATGTTTCATCTGTGAGAAATAGGGTGAAAAATAATTTGTCACCCACAAGGACCCAGAGATGCTTTTGGTCTCTATTGAAACTGGAAAGTGAAAACTGGTCAGTTCCTGCCTTTATATGGCAGTGGTAATCCATTTTCAGCCTTATAAATGGCTCTTATAAATGTACAGGATGGCAGGAGGAATCAAAGAATTATTGGAGTGGTACAGAAAACTGACCATTTTTCCAGTATTTTTAGCAATGTACAAGTTCCAATTCAGCTCTGTATTGATTTTAAGTGGCAATAGGTGCTTAAGGCACAGAGCCTCCCTGAATACACTCATTCATTGCGATAGGTGAAAGTTCAGAGTCTGCTTGGTGATGTGTTGCATATTCTAGTAAACTTACCAAAGGACATAATGTTTTCTATATTTTTACAGTGATAATAGATTAAATATAAAGCTAGGAAAATTCCTTAAGAATAATCTTCTGCGTAAATATTACTTTAATTTATGACAGACTGAAAATATTAAGAAACTTTGATTTTTAGTAAAGCTAAGAAATTTTTAACATTATTTTCTTATTTCTCAATAAATTTAGTAAAAAAATGTAAACTGGCAAACACAAAGGTAGAAAACAGCATTAATATATTGGAAGCAATTTGTCCTCATGACAATTTCTTTTACTCAATCACTTTCTTTGATCAACCACAAATGCAAAATTAGTTTCTAAAATCTACCTTTGCATCATTTTATATAAGTCTGTATTTGTAAAAAAAATTAAAATATTAAAAGAAAATGATTTTACATCTTGACATTTTGTTCATGTTTACAAAGTGGGCATTTTAAAATATTCAAATTGTTCAGAAAATGTTCCTGTACTTAATGTATAGACCTATATATATATATATATATATATATATATATATATATATGCTGGGTATACTCTTGAGAAAACTTTTTTTCTATTAAATTTATATTAATTTGTTTTGTTGAATATCAGAGACAAAAGTAATCAAAGGACAGAAAATGATGATTTCTCCAAATCAATTCAGTCAGGACAATTATTGTGAGCATTACAATTTGATTACAAAAATCAATTATTATTTAAGCATATGTTGTTTCACATAAAAATATAGAATATTGAGGAGTGAAAAATATTCTGACAGTGTTTAAGCTATCACAATTCTTAGTTCACTTCAATTTGTAGGAATGTCCTAAATGTGACATTTTTTTTCCAAGTAAAATAGAAAAATAAAGAGAAAGTCTGACATTTGGTTATGATAGAGTTTAGATTAAAGGCATTTAGTGAGTGGTTGCTATGAGCTGTTCTCCAAAAATAGACAATTAGAATGAGAACAGAAACCAGGGAGATAATGAGAAAGAAAAAGATCAGAAAAGGACAGTGAAGGTTGTTTATCAAGAAGTTATAACTTTTTTTTTTGCATTAGATTGCTGTGTTGTGGATAGAATCTCAAAATTAATTTATGGAATAACATGGACTATTTTGCATTTAATTTCTTTCTATTACATAAGAAGTGATTGAATAGATATGTTATAAAATCTTTCTTTTCTCATGTAGATATGAATGTAAAATGAAGATTTATACATATATTACAAATTCATAGATGTATGTGTGTATGTACACAGAACAATGAATTATTGTAGTTGGATTCATTAAAAGTATAAGCCCAAATTCATTATATATATATATATATATATATATATATATATATATATATATAATATTTTTTATTCTTAAATATAGCAAACAATGAATGTCTATTGTGTTTAATCATGAGCTATTTTGAACATCATATTTTGGCTTTAATTTTGGGTGGAAATAAAAGCAAAAAATTGTCCAACATTTAGATATTTTTTTATTTTGCTGGTTTTAAGCTTTCGGCTCACATGAGCCATCTTCAGAGAGTTTACAGGGACGTTAACATAAAGACATCCACCATCAAGGATGATAATATCATATATTGACCTAAAACATTGCTATGTGATGATAACAGTCACTGAATAGCAGATGCAGGTCATAAATTTATAATGTGGTTCTATGATGTCACACCTTGTGAGAGATCAAAATGTTAACGGAACCACATGTCGAAATGTAATGTAATGTGTTGTGACTAGTTTGAAATATGATTTTATTGAGTGTGGGTTGCTTTGATTTAATGTAGATAGTCTCCAATATCTGAAGGTTCTTTTTACTGTGTGTACATGTGAGTATTATTGTGTTATCGACTAAAATCTGTCTAATATTACCTACATGGCTATATTTTTCTAAGAAATGTTGTTTAATTGAACTATGATCAGAAAAGTGGCAGATAAAACCAATAAATGTAGTGGGTTTATTGTTAGTACCAGAGATACAATCTCTGAGTGGGCATATAAATTGATACACTACATTGGTTTTCTGTAGACCATTTAGTTGTGTGGTTGTAGGGTTATTAGAGACTATGAAGTCAATTATTTTAAAATTTTTATAATATATGATGAGCTTAATTTAATTATTATTATTTATTGGTTTCCAGGAGTTTAAATGTAAGGTCAATAGACACCTCCTAACACACTAACTCCTCCCATTCTTTCAAACACTCTCCCTATCTGCCCAACCCTCAACCTCGGTATCCTTACCCATCTATCACCTTCCTTCTGACATTTTCTACACCTAACCACTCCTCCTCTTTACCTTCCCCTATGTAGCCCCATGTGCAATAGTGGCAATGGAATGCCTTGCTTGGGGTGAAATGATTTAAAAAAAAAATTTCTATGTATTATATTTTTGAGTGTTGTTTCATCATGTTTGTAATTATTATGCATTTGGTTGCAATAGTATAGGTTAATAGTATTATGTTTATTTTGATGTACACTATTATTATTAATATTGTCAATATGGTTAGTGGTATTATTTAGTTTATTGAGATACATTTTAATTTGTTGATCAGTGACGGAGTTAGGAAACCCATTGTTAACAAGTGTTTTTGTTTAATGTTGTACAATTCTTGATAGAATATGGCTTTGGAAGAAGATATCATTTGTGTGCATTGAATTAAGTTTTTTATAACTGCTAACTTATATTGTTGGAGGCATTCACTATTATAATTAAGAAGACACAAGTTTATGTTAGTTAATTTCCTATATAGAGAAGTAGTAAATCAGTGTGTGGTGGAATCAATAAATACATCAATATATATATATATATATATATATAATCTGCAGACAGTCCTGGTTTGCTCATCAGTACAGTTAGATGTCTGATTGATTGCTTCTAGCTGGGATTGAAACCCGACCAATTTGACATTAGTTGGAGATTTTACCTCTGAGCTATGGTGGAGGAAAGCAGATTTTAGCATGTCATATACACAAGGTAAACAAATGTTTGTAGCCAAAAGTGTTCAATTTATTGCTGAAGAACGATGTGTAAATAGCGGTGAGTAGTTGGTAAAAGACTTGAGAGTAATAAAGAATCTTTACTGGCAGCAAACCGCTTGCATACAAACAGGGAATGAATTGAGTAGATATACAAAGATAGAAAGGGGCGTAAGACAAGGATGTGTCTTTTCACTGGATCTGTTCAACTTATACAGCGAGAATATTTTGAGGACCCTAGAAGTTATGCCTGAATTCATAATCGGAGGCCACAATTTAAACAACCTAAGGTACGCAGATGATACAGTGCTGATAGCAGACACAGAAAGGAAACTACAAGACCTCTTACAGAAGGTAGAAGAAAAAAGTAACAAGAAAGTACTAGAAATAAACTGCATGAAAACTGAATGCATGGTCATCAGTAAAAAGGGCAGCCCAAAATGCCAAATACAGGTCGGGGATACCAGAATCAAGCAGGTACAAAAATTTAAATACCTGGGAAGCATTATAACAGCAGACGGAAAGTGTGACACAGAGATCAGAAGGCGAATTGGCATGGTGAAGGAAGCATTCCAGAAGTTGAGTAAGTTATTAAGAAACAGGACAATTTCGCTAGAAACTAGGAAGAGAGTTCTGGATTGCTACATGATGTCCGTCCTTCAATATGGCAGTGAATGCTGAACAATACCATTAAAGATGAAAGAAAAACTTGAAGCAACTGAAATGTGGTTCTACAGAAGGATGCTGCGAATCTCATGGATCGAGCATGTGAGCAATGATGAGGTCTTGGAAATGATGGAAACAAAAAGGAAATTAATACTGAGCATCAGGAAGAGACAGCTGAAGTTCCTGGGACACGCAATGAGCAAGGAGGGCCTGGAGAACCTGATACTAACAGGCCAGATAGAGGGAAAAAGAGACAGGGGAAAGCAACGGATAACATATTTGAAGGACCTAATCAGGTGGATGACAGAACAAGGATTGCATGGTGTAACAGAAGAAGGTGTGCTCAGAGCCACGAGGGATAGGGAAACATGGAAAGCCATGATCGCCTACGTCCTGAAGGGACAGGGCACATAGAAGAAGAAGTTACTGTTTTAAAAGTCTACCATTTCCCCAGAGTTCTCAAGCAATGAGCAAGAGCAAAAATGATTTTTCCAAGTGCTTTCAGCCACTTCACTGGTCAAACTCAAGGGTGTTATGTTTCGGATGTTGTTATTTTTTCCTTATGTTTTGATTGCAATGTTGTTTATTTTGTGTTGTTTTGAAAGAGGAGTGTTCTTTCAAAGCTCTCACATGCCATGTGTGACTTGAAATTGCATGAGCATCTTTCTAATTAAAAAATTTTACCATAATCTATTTTCACTATTAAATAATGCAAGCCTGATGGTAGGAGAGAATCATTTGGTATATAGTTCCTCTCTAATAGGAGGCACTTTTGATTATGTAGTTTCAACTAGAGCTTTTATTAAGAGTTCTCATAAATAATAGCTTAAATGTTTTTTATGGCACTTTGGTTTGATAAGTGGCATGTAAGGCATCTACTAAAAGAGATGGTAGTGGTATATTTGTTTTATATATATATTTTTAGTAATATTTTTATTATTTATAATAAAAACATTTTTTTTGCTATACAAGAGCTGTTGTGTCTCAGTGCTTTATTCTGCACTTCATCAGGTGATATATGGTTGCAAGTGTTAGGAAATGATATATAAAGAAATGTGAACCTATTGTACTCTTATTCTAGTGGGTGTGTTTAGATATACCAATGGAAAGTTAAGGATGGATAATGGCCTGGGGTTGGAGAGTGGATAGAAGAAGTTTGGGAGGTCACTACAATGTCATTTAGTTAAGTGATGTACAGGGGAATGCATTTGAGGTTAGAGGTGGGCAGAAGATATTGAGAGGTCAAGAAAGGCATTGTAGTTATATTTACAGTGGAAAAGTAATTAACTATACTTTAAGGTAAACAAAAGACTGTTTTGGATAAGTGACTGTTGATAAATAAATATTGCTCTACTATATATCCAGCACTGTTAAAAAGTAAAGTTACAAACTGTGGAATGTCATTCTATTAGTTCTTACTACTACTAAGATATATATATATATTTGATTGAAAGTACTTGGGAACATCAAAAAATGAATAAGGAAATCATCTGTCAAAGTTACAGCTCATTTCTTACATCTTTCAATTATAATATGCAAAAGATTATCTGTGAGTATGAACAGATTTTATTAAAAATAAGCAGACAAAATGTTTCCAATTTACTTAATCTGACATATATATATATATATATATATATATATATACACACACACACACACACACATATATATATATATACATACACACACACACACATATATATATTTATACACACACACACACACACACACACACACACACATATATATACACACACACACACTCACATACATAATGTCTACAAAGTAAATTCATGTTTTGATTTTATTGTGACAGATATTTCTTCCCACTTATTTATTAGAACCCTCTATTCACAGGACATCTTTTTGTTACCAAAACATTGTTTGGATTCATTTCCTAATTTTCTTTGTGACATCCATTACAATAAAATTTTTAATCTGCATGTTGAAAATTGTGTCACTGAGGTAAGAAATAGCTTGTAAATTTGCATTCCTCCAAAACAAAATTGCTATCATTTAATCACCATAGGGAACCTATTTTTTCTTTCATCATTATAGATGATGCTAGCCTCCAGGAGAGCAACTCATTGTACCTTCTTGGTCTCATGTTTTCCACTGACATGATATGGAGTGATTATATTGAATCACTCAATTGCTAGGTTTTCTGCTAGGAAGGTTGGTTCACTGTATCATGGCAGACCATTTTTTTGCCAGAATTCATCTTGCATATTTATAAATCTATAAGTCTATGCTGCCATATATTTGTTCTGGGTCTCTTGCTATATATATCAAGATTTTGATAAAATTCAAATCTTTACTGTTATTGGTTCTGAACTGGCATCTTCAGTTACTTTGCTACTGCTGTGATGTGGCTTTCCTGTGACCTTTCTATAAATACCTTCATTCTAATTGTTCTAATAAGCTCTTCTCCTTGGTATCTTGATCACATGAATTTCAGAATACTACTAATTTGGATTTAGGTCCCATTTCTTTACTGTTGAAATAGCTAGTTGTAACCATAAGTTTTATTCTAATACTTTCTTTTCTTGCACTCCTTACTTGGGGAACTTTCTTCCAGTTTCTCACTTCCCTGCTACTTATGATCTTCAAAAAATATAAATGCAATGCTAATACCATCTGCTGTCTTCCTGAATCCTGTTCTTTTGTTGTCCTTTCTCGTCAATAAAGTCTTCTCATTCTCTTTTGTTTTCAATAAATCCTGCTTGCTTGATACATATATAATACATGTATATTATCAAGTTTTCTCTTTCTTAAGAGTATTGAACTGAACTCATGTACTTCGCGAAACATCAAGTCAGTTTTTCTTGCTTTTATAAACAAATACTTATATTGACTATGTGTAAATAATAGCTGGCAAGGTTTTCTGAGTTGGGAATTTGTTCTATATTTGGAAATATAGTTTTAATTGAGTCATAACAAATATATACACAGGGTGATGTTGTTACAGAAATTGTCTGACATCCATGACTGAATTCTCTTGCTTTGTGTGGCATGGTGTAGAGTCATGTAGCCAGACAGGCACCCTCTTGACCCAGGGGAGCACTCCCTCCTCAAGACACTTGATGTAGGCCTTTGTGTTGATTCTGAGCCTTGTGGAATGATGGATAGAGGTATAACATCACCATCACTAGTGATCATTCCAAACACCTTAGTAATCACCATTAGACTCATCTAACTCCCTTGTTCCCTGTTTAGGATGTGGTTACCGGCTTTCTCTTTTCAAATCTTCTCAATTTCTTTTTATTTTTTAAATTGGAGTAGATAGATCTATCTATCACCTGGTTCACACTCCACCCACGTCTATTAAACAGGTTAAGAGGCTCATCCCTTGTTACCTGTTTAGGATGTGGTTTCCGGCTTTCTCTTTTCCAATCTTTGCACTATTACGTAGCCCCCTGCACAACAGTGGCGTTACCGCCTTGCTCGGGGTGATACGATTAAAAAAAAAAACTCTTTCTGGATCCTCTGCACTGAACTCAGATTGGTACCCAAATGCTTTGAAATGTTCATGAATGCTAAATAGTACAGCATGCTTGTTCCAAATTTCTTGAGAAGTGATTTGCTTCATGGTGCTCTTTTTCTCACAGATGGTGCCCAACTAGCTCTACTATACTGTGCAGTTGACAAAATCTAAAACAAATAATGCACATGTGCAAAAGTCAAAAACATAAAATGGTGACAATTTTCCCATCACACCCTGTATATGTTGAATTAATACTCAAATTGGGACTTTGAACTATGCAAACTAATCTTTCTCTCATATTTGGGATATAGGTATCTCTAAAGTCTCTAGGAAGTAGTTCCTTTAACAGAGAGTCTTTGTGCTGTAGGCTATATACTCAACCCTTTTTATCTCAGTGGTTTAACTGTTAACTTCATTATCTTTTGATTGTAATATGTATGTGTCATATATGTACCTATGAACATTAATGGGTCTATCCCAATCCCCATAAATATGTTGAATACTGTTGTGAGGTGGGGTTATATTGCTGTCTAATGATTAACTTTGCTCAGACATGATTCTGACTTTGTCAGACTCTCTGTCTTTGAGCAAGGAGTAACTCAGACAAGGCTCTGCCAAAGAGTAGAGTCTCATCTGGGGAAAATTATACAATTAATTTTTGTCCAAGATATATGGCTCTGATTACACACAGTAAAATGGCCTTGTGCTACATTTTGTCTCAAGTGAGGAGGCAGCTAAATATCTATATTGTTGTCTAGCAGTTCACCACTAGCAGTGGTTATTTATTTCACACAACTGGCAAGTATTGTATTTTGTTGATGTTATAAAGATTACTATTTCATTTTCCAACCTCTGTTTTGATTATTTAACATTCAATAACCTCTTTTAGGTTACAACAGTATGTTAAGGATTCATGCTGAAAAAGCAGAAAAACTCAACTGGTATAGTTTTTGTTTATGATATTCTTAGTTCATGTTAAACAGATTTTTCATTACAAAAATGCAGTGAGTAATAACTAGAGACAAATTGCATTTTCAAAAACTCCTTATATTATTATAAATCTACCATTTGTCCATGCATTGAATATTATTGCTTTATCTGGTTGGGTGCTCCTGCTATTCATCTTAAGGTTCTCAATAAAATCCCAAGAACAACCTGCAATGTAATTGGTCCTAACTTGGCATCTTGACTTAAGTCACTTTCTCACCAACGTGACATGGCTCCCCTCTGTTTTTTCCACAAATATTTTCATAGCAACTGCTCTGATGAGCTTTTATACCTTGGGCTCTGACCATATGAATTTAGGCATGTTACTAGATTGGTATCTAGGTCCCACCCTTTTATCGTTGAAAGAGTTAAATGTAACCACTACTTTTACTTGAACAGTTTCTTTTCTCACACTTCCTGCCTGTGGAACTCCCTTCCATTTAATTGCTTCCCTGATAACTACAATCTCTAAAAATGTAAATGCAACATCTTCTATCTTCTTGAATCCTACTTATCTTTTATTTTTTCTGCAATACCCACTAAACCCAGTTTTTTCTCTCACTGTAACCCCCTAAAATTTGTAGTGATCCTGCCTTGCTTGGGGTAAAAATAATTAAAAAAAGAAAAGAACATTAGAAATGTCTATATCTTTATTAGACAACATAAGTCAATAAAATGGCAGCCAAAAATTGTCAGTTACTCAATACTCACTTGTGAATCAAATTAACTAATCTTAACTTTTATTACATAGTCACCAGAATAAAAGTATATAATAAAATTATGAAAGCTAATTTTTACGAATTATATTTTTGTCACCAGAAGGAAAATTGTTTAGCTTTGTGGTTATTTATCTTTCAAATGAAAATGAAAAAAGTAATTTTCATGTATATAACATTTTTCATTTTTATTTAGTGAACTATCTTGTGGTATCCATATTCATGAGCTTTTTGAATGAGGATGAGCCAACAAATTGAGTTGGCTCATATACATATTAAATGATTTCTAAACAAATATGATTGATCTTTTGGCATAATTTATTGGGTATAATAGAAAGTAAAAGTAGACATTTTGGTGCAATACATTATTTTTTAATGATAATCTTTATTAGTAATTCCAATTGTCAAAAGCTTCATCTACCTACTGAGGTGATTTGTCTGAATTAATTGTTAGCAGTGCAGAAAATTAAATTAGTGAGATGAGTGCTTGGGTTTGTGTTCACTTACAAGTAATGCATTACCAACAATGGCATGAATCTATTTCTTCTGTCCACAGTTATGGGTTAAATAGCAGGGTAGATTGGGCTCTCTAGCTTTAGTTGGTAAACAATTTAGGAGAACAACATGCTAGTCAAATCTATGAAGATGACAGTGGAAAAGTTATGCCATTATCTTTCCCATGAACAATCATGGCATTTTAAATTTTATATATACTAAATAAACAGGAGCAATCCTTGCTGATGTCTTGGAGGGGTATAGCACTTAAAATCTGATCTAGCACTTAAGACTGATACATAGTTCTTACAACTCAAGTTGAATGCTACATAGTCTAGAATATCAGTTATGAGGTATATTAGATTGACAGAAATATCTCTTGATTTTTCAATTTTATATGACAATTTTTTAGCCAATATTCAGTAATCCAAATGATTAAATATCAATGTGCAAAGAAGTAAGTTTGTTTCTATTTTGGCAAACATTTCCTTGAATAGAATTTCCAGTATTTGCTTTCAAGCTATAACCAATATGAGAAGTTAGTTGCTCATTTTCAACTTCAGTATTATTCCCTACTTGAAGATATTGACTTTCTAGTATTGTGATCTTGGCTATTAGAATCTATTTAGATAAACTAAACTGGTTGTTTATTGGCCTTATGGCAGACTCAATTTACTTCTTATTCTTAACCTATAAGATGTTTTAGTCAAACAATGAAAAAAATAAAGCATTGTTTTTGTTCCCCAAATATATACTACAGTTCAAAAGCTTGAAGTGACACCCAGAAATAGCATGGGATAAACTTGACAGAAGAATGAAATCTTTCCATCCAGAAAATGCAAAAGAGCTATTAGAGTCATTGAAAAAAAAAAAAATGAAATCAATTATCAAACTCATATTTTGAAAAGCTTTTGCAATGAATGCCAAAAATGTGCACTTCAGTAATCAAGGCTAAAGGAGGATATTTTGACAAGAGCAAAAATTTAATCATAAAATGCTTTTTTTATTTTTGTCATAATAAAATTTCTTATCAAAAATCATGTTTACCCATTCTTATTTAACCATGTATAATAATTTTCTCTTTTTTAAAGTGCAAAATAACTACTTTTTGGGTCAATTTAAAAAAAAATGCAAGGGTTACCTCAAAATTTTGAACTGCAGTATATTTCTTTAATAAAACATTTGGTATTTGAAGCCATTTTTATGTCTGTCAATTACTAAAAACTTAAAACTACCAGTTATTTTTTAATTAAATTTTTATATAAACTTAAACCAATTTATTTGTTCATATAAACATTTTATGATTTGCCAATTTGAATTAAAATTTCTCATTTATTAAAATAACTGAGATTGCTAAGATTTCTAACAAAAGTAGTTTCTTCCTTTCTGTGATGAGAAAAACAGGTTTGTTCTTTTTTATTAGTTGACTACAGTTACAAGTCTAAGATGTTGTTGAATCTGCAATTCTTACAAGCTTAAAGGAACTGGTATTTTGAATTTATTATTAAATAAGTTTGAAATAGGAAATAAATTAAAAATACCACTTCCTTTAAGCTTGTAAGAATTGCAGTATCAACTTCATTATATACTTGTAATTGTAGTCAACTAATATATAAAAAAGAACAGACCTGTTTTTCTTATAAATCTACAAAATGTTCTTGGTTAAAATAACTTTCAATAATTATTTTGTTTTTATTGAAATTTATCCACATGTAATGATTATTATTCCTATTATATGTAGTTAAATTTCAATAAAAACAAAATAACTATTGAAAGATATTTTAACCAAGAAAACTTTGTAGACTTATGAAGTTTTACCAAATAAAACATAAAAATTATTCTCTTGAAAAAACGTATATTAAACACAGAAGCAACAATACATGATACTGATGACAATCCATGACTCTACAAATCTGTTAAGCAGAGTGTGTTTGAGTAGATATCTGTCACAGGAATTGGTGAGCCCTTCTAGCAGACAGGGAGACTCAAATATAAGTGGCCAGCCATTATATAAAAAATAAAAAAATATAATTAAGTTATCAATCATTTGAAACAGGTACTGATAAATATTTATTAGAAATTAAATACCTGACAAGATGTTAATGTGTTTTTCTTTGCATGCCTTAACCATATGTATCCAAAATCTGGCATGAACTAGTAAAATTAACTAGAAAGGCCCATGAACATTTCAAAGGTCTTTGTATTTAAATTCTCTGATGAATCTTAATTCTTAACTCTTAAGTTAATAATTGAATAAGCTCATGGTGAGTTCTACAACAATAAAATATCTGTAGAAATTCCCCTGTTGCATTGCTATATATTTGAACTTAACAACTTTAACAAAATATGACAATAATATTCATAAATATGGTTATTATTTAAAGAGGTGGTTAGAATTTAAAAGATTTGAAATTGACAACTTTTTTCATTTCACTGAAACAACTGTTAAAAACTTCCTTCTTTTCTTCTTTTTTTTTTTTTTTTTTTCATTTTGTCACTGAAATTTTCCACATGATCAAAAGTCCATTATTTATGAGGTATTGGAAGAAGATGTTAAACACTTTTATGTTCCTTATTTCTTTTTTCCTTTCTAGCCAAATTCCTGTCTTCCAAAAATTTCTTTCAATAATAATTTTAGAATAATTTAGCAGATGATGTTATTTCATTTATGGTAATTACATTTTTGGCAATTACTTGGTTTTCATCATTCAATACTGTGCATCTGAAAAATAGCGCATTTATATTTTAGTCTTTTGGCTGAGATCAAAATGTAGTATCTGTTCTTAATATAATTCTCTCTCTCTCTCTACTTCTGTTTTCCCCTTTTTCTTTATTTAATTTTCCCCTCTTTCCACATGATCAAAATGCAGAATAGTATATTATATATGAGGTCTTGGCAGGACATAATGGTTGTGTTAACTTATAAAAGCAAGAACAAGCACAATTATAATAGGATTTTTACTGTTAGTTTTATTATAAAATAGCATAATTTGCTCACCTTATGCATTTTAATCAAGTAACACGCCTTACCCATTCTTTGTATCATTTACTTAGAAGAGGTATTCAAAATTGTTTTGATGGACATACTTGCAATTCTTTTAATTTTCCGAATGTTCATTAGAAGATTAACTGCAATGGATAAGATTCAGTAAGAAGAACACAAGTCTCTCTTATTGTAGCACTGTCTAAAAGATATATTCTGATAAAAATATTTGGGAAATTATCATATTCTATTTAAGCTTGTAGCAGTAAAAATCATTTGATTCTGTTGATTAAGGTTCTCTTATAAATTACAAAAATAGCTTTATTATTTTCAAGCTTAGAAAAGTTATTTAGATATTAGATAGACTTCTATTTGACTTAGAAGGTAAAGATATTACTTCTATCAATACATTTAACCCTTTGAACCCAGACCTTTTGTTTTTTCTCTTATATAAAAACATTAAATTTTGTGAACATGCATATCTTAGTAGAGACCCCCTGTTTTTTAGACTGTGTAATTGATGTGCATTGTAGTGCAGTGGATAGCAGCTTGGAACGAGAAAAGTGGATCCGAGTTAAAATTCCAGTTGCATTCACTTATGTGCAAATACACTTGGGAAAGGTGTTAATCTATCTCTTTCTTCTAGTTATAGGTTAAATAACAGAACAGACTGGGTTCTATAGCTTTGGTTGGCAACCAGTCTACCGCAGAAAGTAATGGCAACCTACTGCGGGATAATCTCATGCCCAGTCAGTCATGTATCTTTTGAGACATGATTGCCCAAGCATGTATCATGTATGGCATTCCCTTGTCATCACTATCATGACCCTGTTTCATTGATACCACATTCAACTAGAATCCAACAAAGACAATCTGTTCAGTTAACCTTGACTATCCTCTCCAGACTTCTTTCATCTTTCCCACCATGAAATCTGTTAATTGATCTCCAATTTGATCATAATCCAACAGAAACCTTCTGCTTGTTCAACATTCACTATCCAATTCTGGCATCCCTCACAACAACCACAATAACCTAAGCAACCAACCTGCCAATGCTTCTTAATCAACCCACCACCATGACCTCAATCGATCAACCTGCTGACCGACCTTATCAGGCAGTTGACTTCAAAGTCACATCATCACATGACCACTAACTCATCAGACACTTAACAGGTGTATATTTCAACCTTAAAGAAAGCCATGCATCAACCCACAAATGTCCTTGACTAAATGACCCAGGAAATTATTCAGCCCCCAACTCTAACAACAGCATGCTTATACCTAAACACTTTTTTTTACAAATAGGAACTGAAGAACCACACACTAACAATTTTGCCACCCTTCAAACAACTATGAATATATTCTGAAATTTGATGAACACATGCTGTTGAAATTTTAATCCTTGTTTGTTTCTTTCCTTTGCAACCAAATGCACACTATAACAATTAGAACATGGAAGACATAAATATAATACATACAATGAAATTGTCTTAATTTGCTTGTATGTTTATTGCCAGTGATGTCATTGGTTTTTGGTAGATGAGGCAATGAAATGTTAGATATTGTCTCTCTTGCAGTACACAGAAGCAGCAGGAAATGTGGGGAAGAAAAAAGTTTGTTTTTCTTTTTAATCAGTAATTCACCAATTTATAGTTTAACAAGAAAAAGTCTTTATCTCTTACTGGGAAACTCATGTATATACATATGTACATGTTTTAAGTGATAGTCAAATAACTTAAGCGGTCAATGCTCATTGCTGTTTCTCCCATCTCAAAGCATTTAACAATGCCTAATTTCACTTTCATGGTTGTGGCTTTTCTTTTCTTCAAAGCACCACTATCAGAAGAGGTTATGCTATGCTTAGTAGCCATAATCAAGGTCAATACATTTCCACAAACACAACACAAATGAAAGAGAGTGAATGTATAACAATGCAATATGGCATACAACTAGGAACTAACCACACCACTTTATGTACATAGCATAATTTGTAATTAATGAAGATTATGTCATAACCATAAATTGTCGTAGGTCAGGTGTGTCATAACTTGGGGACTTAGTACTGTGTGTGCATGTGTACACACACACACACATATACACACACATATATATATATGTGAAAAAAGTGTGAGAAGCAATGAACATTTTGTTTAAAATGTAGGTTTATTGTTATTATTATTAATATTATTTATCTTTTGTATAATACATTAAGTGTCCATACCGTAGTATTTAAGTCACTACACGCGTTCCAAGAAAAAGACAAGTGGATTTTGATATTTAAAATCAGAAATGTATTCGCCTGAAGAGAGAGTCAACTTTGTGTATGTGTGTGTATATATATATAGCTTTTGTGCAAAGAATTTATCACTTTAACTGAGCAGGTTCATGCTGACTTCAAAGTTTTGTGAAGACACTGTTATTGTTGTTTTCACTCACTGGAATTGAAGCTGTTTTTTTTTTCCATTGTTGAGTCCCGACCCCCTGTCTTATTTATAAGGAGCTTGGTATAATTTGTTATTTCCTGGAAGTAGTCTCAATTGCAATTGGTTGATTTTCTTTTCCTTTTTATCTGTTTATCATTTTATTGTGCAGGTGTTTGATTTCTTTCTAATGCTTTATTTATTGCTTTTAATGTACATGTGATTGAGTATTTACTTAATTGTTTTGTATTGAATAGGTGGACAATGATGAATATATTTATTAATTTATGTAACTATATATATATATATATATATGGTCATCCATATAGAAGCCTGTTTCGCTGTATCACAGCTCTTCAGTGTGGCTTGATATCTGCTTGCTTCCAGGTGGGATTGAAACTTGACTGATTTGGTATCAGTCAAAGAGCCTATCCCTAAGCCATCAGTACATGGCTGAAAGAGAAGAAAATTTTAACATGTTATGTATCAGCAATGTATACACATGCCACCAGCTGAGAGAGCTCAATTCATGACTGAAGAGTAATATGTAAATCTCAGAAGCGGTTACTGTTTTTAAAATAGAGAGATCAATTGGATAACAAGAGCATAATTAGTTATCCACATACAAGTTTGTTTCACAGTATTACAGCTTATCAGTGTGGCTAAATATTTATTGCTTCCAGCTGGGATTGGAACTTGACTGATTTAGTATCAGTTGGAGAGCCCAGTCCTAAACTATTAGTGCACACCTGAGAGAGGAGAAAATTTTAATGTTATATATATGTGGTGTATACACATGTCAGCAGCCAAGAAACTCAATTCATGAATAAAGAGTAATGCATATATATATATATATATATATATATATATATATATATATATATATACCTAGCACCTATAGCTCAGAGGTAGAATCACCAACTGATGTCAATTTGGTCAGGTTTCAGTCCTAGCTAGAAGTAATTGGATGTCTAACCATACTGATGAGCTGTGATACAGTGAAACAGATCTGTCTGCAGATGACTATATATATATAATCCTATGTGTATAGCATGACTCAGAGTTTCATGAACTATGCAATCATCAGGTGCATATTATGAACTGACTGCAGGGGATTTGTATTTTTGGTTCTCATGTTGTTATGGCAGTTATGTATTATAATGCTTTTTTTAAATTTTTTAATTGTATAATTTACTTTGAATTGAACTTAAACTAACATAAAATAGGAAAGTAGAATCTTAGAATTTACATTAATATTAATAAGTAGAATAATTTTATTTAACTTTTAAAATTTCAAATCCTGGAATGGTCAATTCATAATAAGCACTTGATGATTGCATAATGCCTGAAACTCCAAGTTGTGATATAAATGAAGGATAATATATATATTTATTAATATATACTTTATAGCTCTATTATATTACATTAAGCACTGTTTTAATAACACCTGAAAAATATTTATATATGCGTGTATTTGCATGTATATCTATTGATATTCACACACACCCATATATATATATATATATATATATATATATATATATATATATATATAGCACATCAACATGCTGTTGAAAAGGGTTCAAAGTGTTAACAACCTGTCAGTAAATGCTCCATGTAGATATTGTGTTACTATGACACAAATTCAATTTTTCATAATTACTTTGGTAATTTGATTGTATTGTCTTGTATAAAAAATGTATGTGTTAATTCCTTTCTGAAGTTTTTCATGCCATTAATAAAATAAAACAAATTATTTTCAGCTGATTTTTAAAAAAGTTTATAAAAATGACCCTTGTTTAAATAAAATACAGAGGATAAAAAGTAATATTTTGTTGAAGATGTGATATATAAACAATCTGTTAATTTAAAAAACATTCATCTTTTTTTAATAAGTCTATATTCCTAAGTTGTAAACTGAAAGCATATAAAAACTTTACTAGGAAGTAATATCTTTATTTGTAGAATGTGCATTGGTGCAGTGGATATCAGCTCAGAACAAGAAACCTTTGAACTGAGTTTGAATTCCAGTTGAATTCCTTACATTCACTTACAGCAAGTAATGGCAACCTACTGCAGGATAATCTTCTGTCCAGTCAGTCATGTCTCTTTTAAGACATAATTACCCATGGCACTTAACTGACTGACTATCTTTATTTCAAGATGGTTTCTAGCAATCTCTCTCAAATATATAGTTGGATGTATATCATTGTTATTGTATGTAATTCACATTATGAATAGATATTTGTTGAAAAAAGTTGTCACTTTTAAGCCTTTCTGATAGAAACCAGCTTTATCACACACTGAAAAAAAAAAAAGCTTTGTTTTAAATGATTAGATAAATCCACATTTGCTTTCTTACTGTCCATGAATCAGCAGACTAAAATGGAACAGTTGGGAGCAAAGTGACTTTGTCTTTGACAGTCAAGCAGATGCATCAAGATATATGCAACAGCTAATGTTGATTTGATGACAATTCTAGATTTGATTTGAAATATGGGGTGGAGAGATGAGAATGTTACTCTGATGAAATCAATGAGCAGTAGTGATGCTCCACCTGGAGACAAAAGTAACAACAAAGCATCTTTATTTTTTATATTCTGCATCTCATTCTCTTTTCTTACATGTCAGGTTTTATTTGTTTGAGAAGCACCAAAGATTCTCACAACAGATTGATTATCTTTCAATTCTCAAAAGAGCCAGGCTCTATAGAAATAAAATCAAGGAAAAAGTGGCAAGAAGTGTCTTCCATGCTATCACGTTTTTACAGAAAGATTTGTTCACTAAAATACCACCATCTTCAGTTAGGAATGAATATTGATACACTTGCCTATAGACACGTGTGTTTCTGAATCAATCACTATCCTCTTAGGGATTACGACATGCACAAGTAATTTGATTATACTGAAGAAAAGTGCTGAAAAGTTCTCAAGCTGACCAAGATGGGTTATCCCCAAAATTCTGGTGTTTTGTAATTTGGTCAGATTTAGGTAAGTGGGTAAGGTTAAGAACTTTTCAGCACTCCCTCATATAGTTCTCAGCATTTTTTCTTCATAGTATTTCAATGTATCTATTAAAATAAGATAATATAACGACTACCATCAAAACAGGAGGTTAGGGGTCATGCCTTTTCCTAGAATATCAGTAAAAGAAAAACTAACAATTAAAAGCAATCAAAATTGATTCTTTGTTGTTAATTCTGTTTACTAGCATCCTAATTTTATTAACTGAATGTAAATACACACACTGTATTAAAGATTGTCATAAAAGGTGGCTAAATTGTTGGTATTTTATATATAAGTTAAAAATATTGCTTTTATTTTGCTGAAATTGTACAGAACCTATTGGATACATTCAGGGTGAGATGTGTAAATTTTCATCATCATTTTATATTTTTATTTTGAGCGTGCATATTGTTTTCAATTTTGTATAGTAGGATTAGTTGGGAACTGTCTGTGAGAAAAAGAACGTCATAACACAATTCACTTCACCATAAATTCGCAAACAGCATGCCGTACTGCTTAGCATTTATACCAGAAGCTCCAATACAAACATTTGAAAGTGTCTGTGTATCAATCTGAGGACAGTGCAGAAGATTCTGAAATAGTTGGATGAGTCTAACAGTGATTACAAAGGTACAGCAGCTTGGAAAATTTACTCTGATTGTTCTGATAAAAAAAATAACTCCCAAATTTGTTAGTGAAGGCCTAAAACTGAACACAGAGGTCTACATCAAGGACCCTGAGAGGGTAGTGCTGCTCTGGACGAAGAGGGTGGCTGCTGAAAGACACTATGTCTGGCAATAGGACTATGTATAATGCCACACAAGCAAGAGAACCCAATCTTGGCTTCAATTACAGCCTCCAGAAGATTTTGGAATGTCTTTCATCTCTTCTGGACAGTCTCCTTACTTAAGTTGGTGAATGCTACCATAATTCTTACCTTTAGATCATCTTTGATGTTACAAGGAATTTTCTTGGTCTCTCGCTCAACTCTGCCCCACACATAATAATTAAAGGGGTTGCAGTCTGAGCAGTTAAGTGGCTAGATGTGACGGGTAATGTGGTCACAGAAATTCTTACAGCCATGACTGAGTTCTCCTGCTTGTGTGGCATGGTGTAGAGTCCTGTTGCCAGACATAGGCCCTTCCAGCAGTCACCCTCTTGACCCAGGGCAGCACTACCTCCTTAAGGCATGATGTAGGTCTCTGTGTTGAGTCTGAGGCCCTGTGAGAAGATGAATGGAGGCATAATGTCACCACCATTAGTGATCACTCCAAACACCTTCATAATCATCATTATACTCATCTAACTCTTTTTGAATTCTTTGCACTGTCCTTAGATTGAAAATCAAACACTCTGAAATGTTCATATTAGAGCTTCTGGCACGAATGCTAAACAGTACAACATGCTGTTTCTAAATTTCTTGAGAAGTGAATTGCATCATGGTGCTCTTTTTCCCACAGGCAGTCAACAAAATCAAAAACAAATGACGCACATGTGCAAAATTAAAAATATAAAATGACAACAATTTACCCATTATATATACAGCAGCAAGGCTTCTTATTAGGAGATTAGAGGTTTTGAGGAGTGTGGAATGACCTCTTAATTGGCATTGTTCCCAGGTTCACCATGACCTGTGGTGGTAGCACCAGTTAGGGTCTTAGCTATGAGAAAATAGTGGAACCAATAAAAGAAAACAAAATTATGAAATTATAAAAATACATTTTTATCGTAAAAATGCCAGCAATATAATTTTATATAAAAACTGACTAACAATACACTCAGTATAATGACTATCAATACATTTTATCTCTAGTTGAAGGCATACAATTATGTTCAAAATATATTTTGTTGAAGCCATAAAATTGTGTTAAAATTATTTAGATTTCAGCATTAAATAACTCATGGTGGCTGATATGCTGCTAAACAAAATCAACAAAACAACCAACATGAATGAACTCTTTCTTAACATTAATTCATATAATATCCTAAAATTTCTTAAAGAAACCAAACTGTATTCTAAAATACAACATAAAATAGACATATCATCGCCTGTAGTAATCATATCTACGCAAACTTGTATAGACACAAAAGCCGAGTATGATCTGCTATGTATTCAATTGTGAAAGCAGAATAACATATATTTTTATAACTTCAAAGGTCCAAAGAAAATTAAATTTTGGCATTAACCCTGGAACACTAACCATCAATTAAAGTTTCACCACTACTAACCCGATTTTGAAAATATCAAAAAATATTAAATATAAATCTTTATTTGAAATATTTTACATGCAAACACTTCAAAATTTGTACTTTGAGTTAACATTAATAGGAACTGAAAAACATATTATTTAGATAAGAAAATCAGGTACTGAAAATTTAATTACATTGTAGTTAAAATGGCATTCTTTGTGCTGGGTACTATATACCCATGGTTAGTCTTCTCGGATTAAATGATCCCTAATGAGTCGATATGCCTTTAAACAAATCAGTAGCCAACCAACCAATTTTTCTCTCACTCTTTCTATAGAGACAAACTTTGTAGACACTTCTTTCACCATCTGTTTATTGTACAATTAACATTGACCAACTTTACCACATGAAACATAGTTGCAGATAACAGTAAAATAAAAGTAATGCTTTCTCCTTATATATATATATATATATATGATATAATAAGGATGTTGCCATGGTTCCAATGAAAGAAAAGTGTATATTTTAAATAAAAGGAGAAACCACAAGTGTTCTTTCACAAAATAGTGTGTTCTATATTTTTTATTTTTTATTCTGCTACACTTATTTCTGGTCTCTCGACCATCTTCCGGCAATGTTTGTCTGGGTTTTCCATGTCCAACATAGTTTTGTTTGGCGATGCCATTTTGTTATGATGCTGATAAGTAGTCATTCGAACTTAATCTCGTGAGATCTTGATCAGTCCGTTATCTCAGATATGTCACATATATATATAGGGATATGGCTATGCTAATTATTATTAGCTAGCCAATCCCACTACAGTAGGAAAACTTGCTTCTTATTAAGGGATTTAATTTTAAGTAGAAATTAATTTTAATGATGATAATTTTGTAGATATTATAGAGATACATGTTTAATGGTAAGGGAAAAATGAATTGTTGGAGGAAAGAGATATAAGAAAAAAGTAATTATTAAAAATATATAAATTTAAACAAACAAGTTGATTTTAAAATTAGTCACCCTTAAAATGCTCTTTGTTTTGAAAACAGATGAGTACTTTTGAATGAGCATTTTACTCCATTAATATTTCCTGATTGCTTTTCTGTATTGACAATTTTAGAATCCATTGTTTTAGCTTTCAAGAAATACTGACAAAAGAAACCAGCACATTTGCATCATCTCCTCTCGCCTCTTCTCACAATTCTAACATCATCATTCTATTTCTCTTCCAAAGGATCTCAGCTTTGATTATTTTTTTACCATAAGCCTTTTTGTTTAGATTTCACTCATTGTAATCTATTCACACTTTGAGATTCCTTTCCATGTGATTAAAAAAATCTGTTTATTTTTAATAACATTTTTTCTTAGGTTTTAATCTATTAATTTTAACATCTTTTCCGTTCACTGTTTTTTGTATAATATTTGTTTGTGTATTGCGTGTTCAGTTTTGCACATGCTTTTATTTAAAACTGAGATTTTTCTCCATACATGATATTGTAAATCTTGTTTAAAACTGTTGCAGTAAAGTTTGGATATTTTTCTAAAAACTTGGCTTCCTTTTCCTCACTCAAATGTATACTTCAAATTTTTCACTTATATAGTCATCTTCAATGTTATTAGAAAGTATATGACAAAAAAGCAAGTAAATGTAAAGTTTGCAGCAACATATATTTAACTGACATGTAGCAGAATCTCTTCTCTTTGCTTATTTTCTGAAATCATCTTTTACTTCTTCTATGTATCTTCAGATTTCTGTGGTAATTTTTTCCGTCATCTGTTACATTGCCCAGATAATTAAATTTCTCTACTTGCTTGATTTTGATGTCATTAATATGCTGGGCACATCTTTGGTTGTCTCTTTTACTGATAACTTCTTACTGTTAATAGTTAGTCCTTTCTTCCCGCTTTTCATTACTATCTAATCTGAGAGTTCTTTCAATTTTCTGTCATCAACATGGTGTCATCTGTGCATCTGATGTTGTTGAAGTTGTTCCCACTGATAATAAATCTTGGTAGGTCTTCTAGTTCTCTTAGAATTGTCTTGTTGTGAAGGTTAAATAAATCTGGTGAGAAATTGTATTCTTGTCATGTTTCTTTACCTATTTTTGAGTATTCACTGAACTCCTCTGTACTTTTTCATGATACTTATTCTCAGTAGAGTTATGGATTATGAATATGTTTTGAATGTAAATCAAGATGTTCAAGTAGATCTTGTGCATTTATCAGATGCTTTTGAGTAAGCAATGACATCAATTTTCCTAGTGCTTCCTAAGAATCCAGGCTTAATGAGCCACATAACAAAACTCATCATCCAGATTCTGATGAATGGAGTGTGCAATAGAATCAGGCCAGATAGAGAACAGTTTGAGTTTGTTAAGTAGACTGGAACAAGAAATGAGATAATTATGGTCAGAATGTTATCAAAAGGAGCAATACAAATCCAAAACAACATATACCTGTGTTTTACAGACTACGTAAAGGCATTTGTCAAAGTATGCCACAAAGACTTAATACTTTTTTTTATTTTTCAGTATTGTGTTAAAAGCATTTACTTTTGATTGTTAACCAATGCACAACGCACTCGTAGCAACCATTATCGAAGATGTATAATGGAAGGTAAACAGATGTGTTTCATGCTGAAAGTAGCATTGTGTTGTGAGCATGGGTTCAATTATCTTAGTTTATTTCGGATCTTTACCAAATCCAACATGATACCTGTTGAGCAGTGGTTTGGAGATGATGTGAAGTACACTTCAAGTTCTGGCCAGTGATATCCACCCACAAAAGGAAGGAAACTATTGACTGTCCAAGGAATCCATGGCACCTGACCTCAATAGGTAGCACATGACATGTCCACTCCTTTTCTACACAGTTGGATTGCAGTGATTTATAGCAGTTTTTCTTTTGTTCATGTACCTCCCCGATGTTCTACAAGGAGGACACACCTCTTTGAATCAGACCATGCTACAATGTCAGGCGATATGTCTGTCTGAATGATGTCTACTAGAATGATGTCTACTTAGATCAACTAAGACCATCCAGTCACGTGCTCCAGTCAGTAGCACCATGTTGGAAGTTATTAGGGGCTTCTGCACAGGACATTCACCTTCCCTGTGAAAATTGATCTTATATTCACTGGCTGTTACAGGCTGCTTATTGGCTGCTTTACAGACTAAGTCTATATTCACTTTCAGCATTTTGTTATGACACCATGTGTACATCTGTAGTAATTGTGGGCATGTAGAAATCACATGACGTAAAGTGCCTCAATCACTTTGATACAATGCTCATACATTGGTGTCAGTGAACCTCCACAGGTTGAGGTTGGTTGCATTTGGTAAGAGTTCATATGAAGATTGCAAGAGAAATGATATTGCTAATGGCTCCATTGCAATCAATGTATTCCAGGGTAGCTTTATTGATCAATATTACTCTATGTTGTCCAAGCACATTATTTGGACGAAAAAAAAACAGCAGTTGTTATTTGCTGCACTTCCTCAAAATTCCTGATTTCTTCAATCACCATCAGTTGTTTTTCCCTTGATCAGCTTGATTGGTTTGGATCACTCACATAATCTCCTTGGATTGCAGGATGGATTCTGCATCATGGGTAGCTTCTACTGCTGAATGCAAGACAGGGTAATATCATACACCTGCAACAGAAGTTAGGGCAGCAAACTCTGTCGGCAGCACCAAGCCTTCACTTTGCTGTTTGTAAAAATCTTGTGGAAGAAACAGCCAGTACTCAACTAGAATAGAAGTTGGGTTTGACTGAAAAAAAGCCACCAGGGCAAATTGGTAGGTGGTTTAAATAATAACCTGGGAGATTCCATTCTGTTACTATTAATTTCAGTGTGTACATTGAGCTCCATAAATATTTAGCACAATATCCACACTCTTGAATGTTCACCTCCCTACAGGGAGAGAAAAGGAGACAGCCATCTTGAAAGGTAAGTTATTTGACTTCTACACTGTTGAGATGGGTTCTGTTGAAGATTTCAAGTTGATTGCATGCCACTTCTTTTCTTTGATGCCGATCAGTCAGTAGAATTTGATACAGTTGTCCTGGATTCTCTTTGACTATCAGGATCATATCACTGCCAAAGCAGAAGTGAATCTCCCTTATAGAGCCTCTGAGTAATGATAAGTTTTGGCTTTTCTTGGGTTTAGTCTTCATTCTCACTCAGTGAGGAACTTATGATAGCAGCAGTTCCTTGACGTTGACCTTAGAAGGGACCAGAATGGTGATGACATCCATGAATGCTTTGGAAAGAAAGCCCATTTGTTCTTTAGACATTACTCCCTTTACTGTGTCCGCTGCACCCCATAATATGAGTTCGATGGACATAATGAAAAGAAATGGTGAAACCACACATCCCATTATGATGTCACCAGTGAGCTGCATAAGTGCTGCTCTGAAATATTTCATTATAATTTCCACAACCTTACTAGGGAAATTGAAAAATTTGAGGCACATTCAAATTAGCTTACAAGGAACTGATCCATATGCATCGCGAAATCAAGCTAAATTAAATGAAGTTTAGTTTTGTTTCGTTTGGCTGATAGGATTGAGTTTCAGATGATGCATAAATGCTCCAGACAATTGGGGAAGCCAAGTATTTCAACCTTCTGGACATCTGCATTATGTAAAAGCAGTAAGTCTGTTATATAATGAGCAAGGATTCCAAAATATTTTTCCCTTTACATTCAAGAGGAAAATGGGGTGGAAACTTGCTATGCCTTTTGCATTCTTTTCCTTAGGTATCCAAATGCCATCCACTTTTCTTGTGGCACCATTCTTGTGGTACAATACCTTGTTTCCATTCCCTCTGGAGGTGGATAGTGAGTTGATAGGGACATTTGAATAATTTTTATAGAACTTGTAGGATATTCTCTTTATTCCAGGTGCACTACTGGCACAGGATTTTCAAATGAATTCCTGAATTTCTCTCAGCTTTAATTTGCTGTCATTAAACATGACCTCTGGATCTTGAGGTTTAGGAAGGTCATTCATAGAAGTGATTGGAACATCTTTCCAAGCATCAGAATACATCACCAGCAAGTGGTTCTCAAGTTCCTTCTGTGGTATATTGAGTTTGCCACTGTTAGTTTCACTTAACAGCTTTTTAGTAAAAGTGTATAAATTATTGTAAAATGTTCTCAGCTCTAGATTTCACTAATATCTTTCCTTTAATATCCTTAAGCAGCTCCTTAAGAGCTGCCCTCTCATGAATTGGATCTTCTTTGAGTCTGTGCTTCACAGCTCTCTGTCCTGCTCTTGGTTTACCCTCCTGAATCTGTTATCTCTTATTAACACGTGCATTGTCATTTGTTTTATATTGTTTTGTAGTATTCATTTACTACTTGGAATCATATTCAAGTCTGCAATAATTGTTATGGGAAAAATAATACCAGGAGACACATGTTTTCTATATAAACACAACAAGCATTACCATTACAATATACAAAAATTTCATTTAATAAATAATTATTGTCAATATGAAATCTAAATGTAATGATTTACAGTATTATATTGGTATTTGAAATGATGAATTTTAGAATCATTTTTAAATTTTGAGGATGAAATATTTAATTTTACAAATATAAATCCTCGATTTAAAATTTGTAAAGTAAATTTCCTTTCCACCTTATATGGTTTAAAAAATTTGTGTATCTTTAAAAACATATTTTATGCCACTCAGGGGTTTTGACACTATTTGTGGGTATTTCAGTATAACTATAAATTTTAACATTAATCCATAACAGATATAGAATACCATCAAAATGATTTCAGAATTGTGTACTTGAATAATTTGGTCTTAAAAGATTGTGAAATTTTTATCCACATTATCTCCCACATCCAAATTGAATAATAAAAGAAAGACTATAAATAATGAAGAAGGTATTTCTGTTCATTATTTCAGTATTGAGATCAAAATTAAAAGAATCTGTCAGTTCCATCAAGCCTTTTATACTGAGGAGAATAAGTTATTTCAAGCAAGTTAGTGTCTATATTGCAAGTCATTATTATTGCATATTGCAGGTAATTATACTGAATAAGCAGTTCTAAAAGTAAATTAGAAGCATAAGGATCTGATTTGAAGTTACTGAGAAAAAAAATCTTGCAAAGTATTAGCTTAGGACATTTTTAGATCTGCATGTAAATCTTCCACACATGTCTCAAACAAATTAGATGATTTGTGTGTTTTCTTTTTTTAAATATGTCTTGTACTTGTAAAAAGAATTTCTAAATTTTTGCTGTGCTAGCTTCATTGTTAAAATGATTACATATTTTTATTATCACACGGCACATTTAATACAACTAGCATATCTTAAGGAAGAATTGACAGTTGATTCAATTTGTCTGAAGGAAAATGAGTGAATTGAAATTTCTAAGGAATTTTATATGAAGACAAAAACTAAGTTGATTTTTTTTTTATAAATTCAGTATGGAAGAAATGTCTCAAATGTTTTTATATTTTTATAAGGAACAATTGAGAAAACAAATTAGGCAACTATTTCTATGAAAAAATTTAAAAAGAAAATATTTGCAATTAATGTGGAGAAGTTTGTCACTTAACTGAGCAGAGTCATGCCAACTTTATTATGTCCTCCCTCATAAGGGATGACATCAATCTGCTGTTGTGTCCCAGTTTCTTTTTTTTATTTCTATGGAGATTGGTGTAAGTTGATATTTTTTATGTGAGTGATTCTACAGGTCAGACTACACTAATCTCCATATCAATAAGAAAAAAAACTGGAACACAACAGCAGACTGAAGTTCAGCTCTAACAAATAGGGACATCATAACTGTGCTTTCATGAAACTTTGAAGTCAGTATGACTCTGCTCAGTTAAGTGACAAACTTTTCCACATTAATCTTATTAATTCTCTATCGCTATCTTGATATCGAGCACTTTACGACAAAAAACCTGCTTGCCAAAATATATTTTTTATCAGTAAATGACTTAAAAACAATACAACAATCCTGGTTGTAAGCATTATCACAACTCAAACACTATATATATATATTGTGTGTGTGTATGCACACATATCTTTCATTAAATATGCCTGACAAGGAAGATTGAATTAATTTTTTATTAAGTTTTTCCAGCATCCCAACATGTCTCTGTTTTGTTGGAGTTCAGGAATATAAAAACTGTCCATAATGTTTTTCATCTCAATTGATTTTGGTCACTACTATAGCCATTTTCAAAGGGGTTTATGTTTCTGGTGTTGAAAATGGGATACTGAAAAACTTTAATGAAAAATAATTAAATTATCCTTGTCAGCCATATTTGTTTGAAAGAATGGTTGGTGTTCAAGTATATATATATATATATATATATATATATATATAGGAAAGGGGTGGGGTAGTGGTGCAAAAAATTTCTCAACCTGACTAAGAAAAGAAAATCTGGTGTTTGATCAGATATGGAAAAGTGGGTTGGATTTAGAAATTTTCAGCAGGCACTCATTTAATACAGAGTGTTTTCTGGGATTTTTTATGTTGCCAGAAAATAATATTTTTTATAAATTAACAAATTTTAAATTCAGGTAAAACATTAAATTTAGCATTTTGAATATTAAGTTTAACAAGATTTGCAACTAGAATTATTTTATTAAGCACCTAAAATATTGACTTGTATTTGAAAGAACAAAGAAAAACTTCATTAATTTTATTTTTGATGTATCAGTACTCAGGCAGTAAAATATAAATTTGTTTCCAACTTGATAAAATATATTTTTTTCTGTTCATTTTAAACCGATTGCTAAAAAGTAGCATAGTTAGTAATTTTATTGCTATTATTTTAGGTATTTTTCAGATTTTTATAGCAGCCTTTTTGTAGTTTAAATCAAAGTTTACTTATAATAGTAGGCTTCTATTGTAAAAGTGTCATGATGAATTTTGATATTTTTCAATTTTTTAAGCTTATCTCACTTCTGTTCCAAGAAACATTTTAGTATTAAATTTTTTAAGGTCATAAAAGTATATGAATACATTTTAGATTAAATAGAAATAATAATTTCGGATATAGATATTGGAATATTATTTCTTTTGCCAAACCCTATGAAGAACTAAAGGTTACAAATATAATATGAAGTCTCATAATTATGTTCAAGGTATTTGCTGCTTTAGACCTAAACTTATCTACTTAGTAAAAATTACTGATCAAATCTTCTTTATAAAAATAAAAATATATGATAAACATTTCATGTATCATCTTCATACTTTATGTATTCAAAAACATGGAAAATTGACATTGCTTTTCATAAAAAATAAATGTGTTTGAAAAAAAGGAATTCTGTTAATAAAATAAAAATTACGTCAGCTGATAAGAATCTGAATTCATTTTTTTTTCTTTTTAAAAGATATGTAGATTGATTTCCCCAAAATCTTAGGATTAGTGTATTGCTCTAGTTCCTACTGATCTTTTACTCTGGGTATAGATCTTGTTGCTGGGATTGGTTTGAATGAAAATTAACTTAGCAAAAAAAGTTCAAGGACATCAATGTATACATGCAGTTTTTACTTCTACACATGTTTACAAGCAATTAATTTATAAAAAAGCAAGTGACTTCATCAGACATATTAGGAAATAATATTAAGTAGTATTTTTGTAATACATTTCAGTGTGAGTACTAAATTTGTCAGTTTTACTATTTTATTCTTTGTGTTGATATATAATGGATTTAAAGAATGTGAAGATCTTCTCAACAACTTTTATCCTGGGCAGGAAGTAGTTTGAAGAATGTTGGATTTTTTATTTGAAATGTAAGGAATTTGCCTTCATGAATTTTCATAACAGCAGCAAAAATCCCACATATTTTATTTTATATTTTACCTTGAACAATTGATGTGATTTAATTTTAGATGTATATCCCACCAAATCTAAGAGGCTTATGCAAGCTCTCACCTTCATTTGGATTGACAAGTAATAAGAATTTGAAAAATCTCATTGAAGAAATATATAAAATTAAGTGTCTGAATATGTATGTTAATGGATTACTTTGTTACAGGAAATATTTTCTGATGCAGAATTGTTTGAAGGCTGAAAATGTTGAGTTGACTAAACTTTACTAAATTCCTTTAAATAAAACTTTCAATTTAAGGGAGATAAAAGGATATTCAAATAGGCTGCTTAATTTATTCCTGTAGTTTGGAATTATCGGTGATGATGTTTATTCATTGGTTTAATATTGTGGTTTTTACATTTACAAGGATCTGTCAAATTTTAATGCCTATTCTGATATAACTTGTATGGTGATGAGTAGTAAAACATATTGAAATATACTATCCTGTTTATGAATAGAATGACAGTGAAACTCTCTCTCTCTCTCTCTCTCTCTCCCTCTTGTTCTCTCTACACATATATCTTTTCCCTTTCTATAACTCAGACATAGCTTACTTTGTCAATTGATGTCATGTGCAAGCCAACCAATCACAAATGCTCCTGCCAAAATCAAAGCAGAAACATGTAGGCATTAAAAAATATAAAAGAACAAGGAACACATGCATAGTTTCTTCTCTCTTTGTCTCATTCTTAAGTGGCCTAAAACCTGCACATATATGCGTGTGTGTGGAGCCTCATGACATACTATCAGAGATTCAACCTATATCAACCAGTCAAAGGAAAATATTTGAAATAATATTCACACAAAAAATATACAAAAAACAAAAATTAATTCAAGAGACAATTTGCACACTCAAACACTGGAACAACTTATAACACAGGCCAACAACAACCTGCTACCATGTTACACTCATAAAGCTAAATATGATATATTCATATAAAACTCTTTATAACCTCAACACCTAAATACACATAAAATGATGAACATTCACATATAACAAAATATATAAACTAATGAAGTCAACAACAAAAATAAAAATGATGGTATAGTTAATAAAGCTTGGACTTCTCTCATTTATGATCACAACGTACAACTAAACCATACTGGTCACCCAAATGTTTCATCTATACTATACTTGAAATAGATTTTATTGTTATTATTGTTCTACTACTACTACTACTACTATTATTTCAGCATTAAATGCCCCAAGATATATGCTAATAAAATAAACTAATCATTAATATGTACTTTTCATGTGCAAATCTAAAGATGATGGAGGGAAAAGAGAAGGATTCTTATCAAGGGAATTTGCATATAAGTGAATATAATGAAGCCAATCAATATTGGAACCTGGCTCTCCAATTAACAATTCTAAGTCATTATCCATTACACCATCCATACATCCAAGCTTACAGTACGATGTATTCCCAAACAGTCACCCATCTAGATACTGACCTGGCTCAACATTGTTTAACTTTGGTGATTGTATGGGAATCAGTGTTCCAATATGATGTGGTTGTAAATCTTGCAGTATTTGGAAGTGGAAAAAAAAAATGAAACTGTATCTAATCATATTGCTCCACATAGGTTTAAGTATTTTAAGGGTGGTAATATGTCCCTTGAAGTAAAGTTAATGAGGGAACAACCATCAGTGTTATACTTTAAAATGTATAATAGAGGAGAATCTACCAGTATTCAAAAATTGTCAGAAATATATGTACAATATTACATAAACTTCAAAAAACATACAGCAGTTCTTGAGAGGAGGTTCTTCATTTTAAGAAAGGAAAATCTTTTTGATACTCTAATATTATTCTGGTCACTTCTGTTATCATTGAACAAAATTTGTTAATGTGTATATGGAAATAGACATGCTATAATTTGACAACAAAATAGATGTCTTTCATTGCCCAAAGAACTATTTTGTATTGACACAAATTATATTGCTTTCAATGCTGGTGTCATTAATCTTAATGCCAGCAGCTGCTGACCACTAATGGATGGAGATTAAAAGTCATCTCACTTGACTACCAGGTTAACAACTGGCTCAACCATGGATTAAAGATTAAGCTCACCATTTAATTGGTATCGAATTAGATTAAGTTAATCTATTCTGAGCTGAAAGGTTCACATATATATTTAGAAGCCCTTTTTCTTTTTGTCAAGGAAAAAAAAAGAATTAACAAAATTTTGTATTGTTATTTTTACATGCTGTAGAGTTTTTTGTTCTGCTTTAATATGAGATTGAGGAATTACTTATTATCATTTTATAAAATATTTCATAAACTATTTTATAATAAATTATTTTATAATTTTTTCATAATAAATCATTTTATAAATTATTTTATAAATTTTTTTATAATAAATCATTTTATAAATTTTTTTATAAATTTTTTATAATAAATCATTTTATAAATTATTTTACTTTAAAATTTTGAAGAACATAGACACTGTCCAGCAAATCATAGTGTCTTCTAAATAAATTAATTTTCATTGCAAGCAATAATTCTCTATAGAAAATAATATATTTACATTGAAGAAGAATAGTTTAACATTGATTTGTTTGTGTGTTGGGTAGCACGTAAGTCAAAATGTACTGTGCTTTAAACATTTTAATTTCAAATAACGTTTATCAATTATCATAAATTGTGAACTGTTACTTTTGGAAATGATAAGGTCTTCATTGTAATTTTAAGATAGCATCTATCTTAGTTAAAATGAAAGATATTTTCTGTTCAAATTAGTGGGATGAAACATTATCATTATTTACTGTTGAAAAGTCTTCACTTTTACAGTTACTTTCATGTTTCAGCAATTGTAACCTTCAATCTTCTTCTTGGTAATGCAGATTATATTTTTTAGATGGGATATTGCTTCCAAACTGCAACAGTTTTATATTTAGTTCTATTAGCAAATATTGAAAAGAAACCATAAAAGCCGAAAGCTCTTACAGATGATAGTAAACGAAAGCAAGAAGAAAGGACTAAGTATAAGCTACAAGAAGACAGAATACATGGTTATCAGCAAAAGGATGAACTCAAAATACCAATTACAAATCGGGGATACTGAAATCAAACAAGTACAAAACACTGGGAAGTGTTCTAACAGAGGATGTAAAGTGTGACAATGAGATCCAAAGACATATTGGGATGGCCAAAGATGCATTCCAAAAGCTAAGTAGAGTGTTGGGGAACAGAAAAAAGTACCAAACTGTTACATGATATCTGTTCTTCCCTATAGCAGTGAATGATACACAATCTCCTGAAATATGGAGAAGAGATTTGAAGCAACAGAAATTTCATTCTACAGAAAGATGCTAAAGATACCATGGACCAAACACATAAGCAACAACAAGGTTTTGGAGAAAATGGAAACAAAAAGGAAAGATACTTAACATTAGGAAGAGGCAGTTGTAATTTCTGGGGTATGTAATGAGGAAGGAGGGCTTTGGAAACTTGATACTCACAGGACAGATTGAGGGAAACAGGAACAGAGGAAAGCAGCACATAATATACTTGATTGGCTTGATTAAATGGTTGGTAGAACAGGATTTGGGAGAAACAACCAAAAGATAAAACTTATTAAAAGTTGCAAGAGACAGGATGGTATGGAGAGCCATGATTGCCTATGTTCTGAAGGGACACAGCACATAAATATTTTGCATAACAGATTTTATTTTACTCAGTTTACCTCTTGGTTGATAAAAAAAATTAAGTTTATTTGAATGGTTGCAACTTGATTAAACATGAGAATGAAAAACAAAGACTATAACCTAAAATTAATTCCATTCTAATAATGAAAATTGACAAGCATAATACTAGAAGAAGAATTTATATAAAGTATTGGTAAAAACAGTGTTTTACAATAGAATTTTAATATCATATTAGGGTTGATATTCAAATTAAAAGTATTTGCTTGTGTTTAAAAGAAGTATCTTTAAATATGAGAAATATTTGGAAATATTTTTTTACAGTGAGTTTCAACTTGTACAAAGCCTGAGGGTCATTCAAAATAGAGGTTACAGAGTTTATACAGATAGGAGAGAAAGATAACAGTTAATTCTGGACTTGAACAGGTTAAGATTGTCCTGATCAGGAAAACATCCTCTTGGGAGTCAGTTCAACAGTGTAGAAGTGTAGGAAGAAGCTGTTCAAGTGGAACTTACTTCTCACCGATGGAATACAAAGGTAATGAGGGTGGTTTGCTGCAATGTGCATGCCATAACAGGTCCTAGCCATGAAAGTAAGAACTAATTGCACTTAGGAATGTAGTTTGTCTGAGCATTTTTCATGGAAGTAGTGAAAGGCTTGCCACATTTCACCTATGAGAGAGGAGTTGCAAGGTAGATAATAATTTGTCTCCTGCAAGGATGTGGAGAAGTTTTTGGACTCTATCATGACCTGAAAGTGAGGAGTGGGCAGCTCCTGCCTAAATATGACAACAATACTCCATTTTCGGCCTTATCTGGCTCTTGTAAAGATAGAAAATAACATGAGGAGTCAGGTACTTACTGGAGTGATACAGGGCGCCGACCATTTTACTTGCATCTTTAGCAATCGATCATATGTACAAGTTACACTTGAGGTCTGGAATGAATTTCAAGACCCAATGGTCTCTCAAGGCACAAAGCCTCTCCAAGGGGACATCCATTCATCATGACTGGTGGTAGTTCAAGTCCTGACCAGCAATGATTGAATGTAACCAGTTTTATTTTTGAGGCAATTAATGTAACCACCCAGGAATCTTTCCTGTTAGAATTGATAAGACTCTTCCAGTGATTCCATAGCTAAAGAGTTTAGCAGCAAACCTTTGTATCACACCTTGTCAAATGTTTTTGAAATATCATGCAATGTATTTGATGTCTAAAGCCTCACAGATTCTGTGAGTAATGGTTGTTAAGACATTAGCAGTGGATTGGGCCAATTAAAACCCATGTAGCTTGTCACTCAAAAGGCTGTCCTGATCTAGCTTCAAAAAGATTGCTAATGGTACTAATAGTATCTAAGTTAGAATCTCAATCTCAAATCTTCCAAACATTTAGTATTTAAATTGAAGAGTATTTCTTTGTTGACATATAATAATGATATAATACTACAAGTGAATTAAATTAAGTATAGTGCTTCTATGTAAGGTAAAAGTTGTTTATGAGGAAATGTAGTTTAATTAGCTTAGAGCTGAAGTTTTGTGGGTCAGTGTAAATTCTAATAAACAAGAATAGCTTCTATCATCATTATTATATCATGAAGAATTTAAAAACTGAAGTAAAATATATAATTCTATAACTATTATATGCATATGATCTATTGTCCTTATCCTTGTTGTTATTATCACGTCTCAGACATTGTGTATTCTGGCCTTCTTCAGATGTCTGTTGACCTTCAGATAATTTTAAACTGATATTCAGATAATTCTAAACTGAATCCTTTACTTAATTTATGAAGATATTTTGTTCTTATTTTCCTGCTTATTTCTTGAGATATCTCATTTGTTCATTTTAGTACTACTCAATTACTGCTTGCCATGTTTACATTGAGTGTGTGTCTGTATTAACTGACCCAGGGATTGAACTCACAATTACAATACCATCAAATTCACAAACCAACACTTTAATCTACTAGGCTATTTTTCATTAATTATTTGGCAATAAGAATACCCTGAAGTTGAGTCCAAACATAAATAATATGAATACTGATAACTTCTTTTTGACTTATTTAACTAATAATGACTCCCATTATATAATACCAGGAATAATAGAAGAAAGTGCTGAAAATTTGTCGTTCTAATCAATAATAATTAATAAAAAAAACAAAGACATTGTTTTGTCATATGGTCAGACTTTGAGAAGTAGCTTCGACTGAGAACATTTTAGCACCCATTTGCAGGTAGCCACTTCCATAAATTGTGAAAATGAACTTCAATATAAAAATCAGAAACATCTTTTAATTCTTTAGATTCTCAAACTTTAAAGATGACACTTTTTGCAAGCAGTATTATAAAGAAATAGCAAATATCCTTAATGTTTGAGTCTCAATAACTTTGCTAATTAAATTGAACAAGAAAAAAAAAACAGATAACCACATTGAAAAAAGTTCTATTCCCTTGTTCTAATTTGTGAGTTTTTTGTTTAGAAAAGTACTAAAATAGTGCCTATAGTAAAAGTACTAAAATATTAAATATTAAATATAAATATATTATATATATATATTAAATATGAAATATATATATTAAATATTAAATATAAATATATTATATATTATATTATATATTATTATTATTATATATATTTATTATATTAAATATAAAATAAGTTTTTTGTTTAGAAAAGTACTAAAATATTGCCTATAGCAAAAGTACTAAAATATTACCACTTAGAAAATATGCATTTTAGTTCTGAGGTAATGTTGATCAAATAATGTTTGTTTCTCTCTTGAATCATGATTCTACTCTTCTCCAAATAAGTGACTGACATAATGTCCACTTCATAAGGAATTCAAGTTTTCATATCAGCAGATCTGTAGTCTGCTTAATTTGACTTGTGTCCTTGGATAAATGATTATGATTAAACCTTTATAATTTAAGGCTTTAGGAAAAAGGATAATTTCTATTAACAAAGCCAATTTTCCAGTAAGTAATATTGTATCTTGAAATAGAATTTAAAGACAGATTAAAAGTAAGAATATTGATATTTATTAAAATGTCTTCCTCTTTAATTTCTTGAAGAATTATTATTGAGAGGAGATGGAGAGGAATAGGATTGAAAGCAAGAATAGAAAACTTCAAATCTCAGTTTATATTTTTATGTGTAATGAATTGCAGTAATTTTCTGTTGATTATTTCATATCTCGATTTTTCCCCTAAATCTACATAACTGAATTAATATAATAAAATTATAATAAAATATGATGTATCATGCTACATGAAAAAAGTAAGGTTAGATATTTTCTAAAAAAACAAAGCATTATTGCATTGTACTTTCATCTCATATGTGATTTTTCTTAGACTGTAAAGCCAATAATTTAAAAACATCCTTTTTTTTGTTATGTCTGGTATATCTTGCAGTTCCACTACTTGATATGTGGTTCACCATTACATGGGACGTATTGGAGTTCAAACAGCTAGCAGCTTAGCATTTAAATACAACTCAGCTCATTTGCATAGAATACCACACCCTCTCTGAACTGGAGTGGTCATATCCCCTTGTTTTTCTTTTGCTACATCTAACTACTCTTGATTTACACAGTTTTTGCTTTTGCTCCTTTCTTCTACCTTTTATTGGCAACCTTAGTCTTTCTTCATTCTCTTCTTCATCAGTTTTTCTTCTCTACTTATGTCCATTTTTGTTCATCCTCATTACTGTAGTTTTCCTTCTCTTCTTCTTCCTGTGTTTCTGTTCTCTGCCCTGCCTCTTTATTGTAGGTACCCTCCTCCTCATGACTTTTTCTTCCATCTCCACATCATCTGACAATCGTTTTTCTAAATTGATCTGCATGAGCCAAAGCATGCTGCCTCTTTTTCTCAATCAAAGCCTTATTATTACCTCTCTGCAAAAAGAAGTTCACTTTTTCGGGATTTGCACTTTAGTCTTTCTTGTACCATACTCTCTCCCTTGTGGTGAAAGACATGATAATGGGGCTCTAATCTGTCTACCTATGAGGGTCGATGGGCTCAACTTCCTCTCTACATGTGGTATCGATCTATAACTGAGGAGCATTTTTGCTAGAAATGCCTCACTGTTTTCTGTGATGGGCGAGAATGCTGTCAATGTCATTTTAACTGCTTGTACCATCTACTCTGTGATTCCGTTGGATTGAGGATGGTCCGAAAAAGTTTTATATGGCACGCAGTCTATCTACTTCAAACATATACACAAATTTATGTGCCGAAATTCAGGAGCATTATCTGACACTAATGTTTACAATACTCATTCCTTGCAAATACATCTCTCAAAACTTGTTTGATTGTGGATGTTCTCCAGTTTTAAATTTGATTACTTCTGGCCAACCAGTACACATACACTATTATAAGAAATGATCCTATGCTACTGACGTATACGTGGTCCATATGTACCCTAAGCCATGGTTGTGTCTCTTTAGGCCATGAATGAATCTCTTTTTGCTTGAATCTTTTAATTTTATTGCTTTTTGGACATTCATTAATAAATTCCTTTGCATAACCTGACAACCATGCTTTTAATTTTAATCTTCTCTATGTTGCTGTGACACTGCAATGTATGTCATTGTGTACATCTCTTACAATGTCTTTTGTTAACATCTGTGGAACTACTATCACTTCTCCATTGCATATAATTCCATTTTTAATTGTTAACCGATACCGTATCTCCTTCAATGGCCGCTCCACAATTGAAAAATTGTTCCACTTATTATACATTATTCTTTCACTTATTTTGCTTATCACAGGATTTTGTTTGGTCTCATTTTTTAATCTGTTGACCAGAAGTATATCTATCTCTACCCATTGAATTAGTTTGTCTTCCTCAGTTCCACATTCTTCATCTGTTCATTTTATAAACCATAGTTTCAATAAAGCATCTACATGAAGAACAGTATTTTCCTTAACATATACAATGTCAAAATCATGTCATAAAATTCTTGACAATGTAACCATCAAACTCCTTCCTTGAGTTAAAAATAAACTCCAATAGCTTGTGGTCTGACTTAAGTATCAGGTCATCACATAAGTTCTGTCTAATTTTTGGATAGAGAAAACAAGTGACCATAATGTTGTATTTAATCAAAATTTAATCATCAGTGTACATTCCCTGATTTTCTATGACTTCCTTCCATTTGGTTTTGAAGCGAAGAACTTTGCAATACCAGTTTTGATCTCCTTCTGGCTTGTGAAAGTTATATTCTGCAAATGATTTTGTAAACTATGAAACAAATGGTAGTCTGAAGAATGCAAGGTCGGGAGAATAAGAGGGATGAAGAATTTTTCCAAACCAAGCTTTTCGATCTTCTGTGATGTGATTTTTGCAGTGTGAGGTCGTGCATTGTCCTGATAAAACATCACTTCTTTTCGATTCACTCAAGTGGGTCTTTTTTCTTCAAAGCTTGGTTCAAACACCTTAATTGCTGGCAGTAGACTTGATCATTGATTGTTGCATTAGGTGGTAGCCATTCAAAGTGAATTACTCCTTTGCAATCCCACCAGATAGAGAGAAGAGCCTTTTTCTCATGAAGTTCCTTTTTTGGTTTTTGCCTTTTCCCCTTTACTAAGCCACTGTAACATTATAATATAAGATACAATTTTTTATCACCAGTTACAAATCTAGCCAAAAAGGGTGAAATGAGTTTGTTAGAATGGAGAGAAGAGCAAATGTTAACTTTGGATTTGTGATTGCTTTCAGACAATTCATGAAGTACCCATTTTACCAGTTTAGGAGCCTTTCCAAGTTGCTGAAGATGACGATGAAGAGTTGTATGGTTTGAACTAAGCTTTGTTGATAATTCTTCAACTGATAATGCAGGATTTGCTTCAATTACTGCCTCAAGAAGCTGGATGACCTGTTTGATCTCCATCTTCAAGGATGAAATCTCTACTTCTGAATTTTATGAACCATTGTCTGCAAGTTCTTTCCTTCAAGCACTTCCATAAGCTGAGTGAATGTTTTGAGCCACTTCTGTTGCAGAGCTTTCTTTTTTTTTGTATTCATAAATCATTATGTGTCTTAAATGCTCCTTGGATACCTTCATGTTAGAGGGTCTTTAATCAAAGTATTTCTTACTTCTATCAATCTGTAAAATTAAATTTAGTTTAAATGTATCCAGATACATAAATATGGTTTTTAATTTCATTTGACATTCTAAAATACTATTAAATTTTATTGAAATTTAATGAAGTTAAATTCAGACAGAACTTATGAGATGACCTGAGAGAAATTTCTTACTTAGTAAAAAGTTTGTGCCCTCTCTATACTCCAAACAATTGCTAGGGCCTCTTTTTCATTGAGTACTTTATCTCTGCTGTTGTCAATTTCCTAGATAAGTACATTATTGGATGATCTTCCTGGAATAGGATGGCAGCAATCATTTTCTCACCTGCATCTGCAGTTAATGTTATCTCTTTCTTAGGATCAAATACCTTTGTTATAGGTTTCTTTTTCATAATTGCTTTCACTATCATAAAAGCATTATTTTTGTTTTTGTGTCCATTCAAACTCGGTGTCCTTATTACACAACTCTGACAATGGTTCACTATATTTTGTGATATATTTACTGTAAAAATCTATCAACCTTTAAAAGGGTACCAATTCTATCTTATTAGTTGGAGTCACTACCTCTGTAATCTTTTTTGTTAGCAATTTATCAGGTGCTATACTGGTCTTTGATATTTGGTAGCCCTAATATGCAAGGTTTTTGCAATCAAAGTTACATTTGTCTTTATTAATTTTTAATCCAGCTTTTTTTCATCATAATATTTGATCCAATTTTTTGTTTTAACTCTTGTTTTGCCTTTTGAAATATATGACTAGAAGTTTTAATTCCAAATGGTAAGGGAGTCCACATTAACAGGCCTATAAGGGTATTGATTGTGAATTTGGTTTTAGGCAGATCTTCGGTCAATTTTTGCAAAATATTTTGTTTGCTAGTTCATGGCTCACAGTTTCAATGTTTAGTAATGAAAACAAGTCCGAGCATATCTGGTGATTTATTCTAACTTTATAGTCACCATATATCCGTATTAGGGGTGGTGGTAATTTTCTTTTAATCAAATACTCACTTTGTATCCTTTTAGAAGTCCTAGCTCACTCTATTGTGCTTCTATGGAGTTTATTAATTGGGCTGTATCTACTTTTACTATGTCAATACCTAATATTTCATAGTCCTTCTTGCATGCTACTACCATGATTTGAATAACCTTAAACTGAGTATCTGTTTCAAATGTGCCATGGAAGGTACTCAATGAATTTATTGTTGTTCTGTCAAATTGTTTTAACTTTAAACCACTTTCTTTTAACTTGAGTTGGCCTAGCTTGATCTAAAGATTTCTTGGAAATAGGATTATCTTGCATGATAAACATACACGCATTTATTTTCACATTTTCTCTACCATTCTTTTGTGTATTTACCACAAATACACTGGCTTGCTGCTGTTTTTTGGGGAAGGTGGGGAGTTATTACTTTCTTTTTTTCTACATGTTTTTCACTTCTGCAAATGATCTTAAAATGATTCATTTTTCTGTATTTAAGACACTGTTTCCCCAGCACTAGACACTTGAATTTATTCTTTTCATGTGCCACTTCACAAAACTGCACTTCACTTTGGCTTTGTTTACATGCAACCTTCATGACTCTAACACTTCTCTTGGCCAGTTGAAATCTCTGATTTGCTCCAGCTGCTGTAAATAGTCCACACTTAATTCACACAGCTGCCTTGCATGCATTTCAGTTTTATGCTGCAGATCATTGTCCTTCAATCATTCATAATAGAATCAGCTCATCTTCACTTGACATGCTTTGAGTCCCTAGTTTCTCAAATTTACAGTTCTTTCCCTGTTCCTTGAGTCTGTGTACATACTGCATAATAGATTCCTTTGGCTGTTGTCTGGCTTCTAGAAATTTTGTCCTTTCAGTGATGACCAGTTTTGTTTTTGGCCTGATATTTCTTTTTTTTTTTTGCTGACAATTTTCTCAAAAACATCTGCTTTAATTCCTGTAGGTATGCCATTGTGGAGATTTTCTTTAACACCTCACAACCAACAAAAGCCATAAACAAGTCCATGATTTGGTTTTGTCCACCTTCCATTCTTGAGTCTTTGAGATAATGTACTTTTGCTGTAGCTGCAAAGGCTTTTATCCAAATCTCGACATATTCAGGATTGTTGATGGAACCCAAGCATCTTATTAGCGATGCCATTTGTTATGTCTAGTATATCTCTCAGTTTCAGTACTTAAAACATGGTATACCATTACACATGATATATTGGAGTCCAAACAGTTTGAGGTTTAGCGCTTAAATACAATTCAGCTCATATGCATAGGGTACCACATTTTTATTGATCGATTTGTTTTCTACAGCTTATCAACCCTTTGTATGTTATTTAAACCTAGGGCATATTTTTAAATTGTAAGTTGTTTTTTTTTAAGATAATAATGATTTAGTGATAGAAGTCTTATTAAAGACAAAGCAGCCATGTTTTTAAGGCTTACAGCCACATCACGTGGAAACACTGGTTCTTGTACAATCACCAAAGTGAAGCAATGCCAAGCCTGGTAATTGCCTTGATGGGTGATGACTTGGAATTAACTGGTGATGTAAACTTGGATCTATAAATTGACCACTTCTCTCCTAATCAACTATGGGTTACTAGTTGGTGAGGAGAAGAGGTGGCTTCACACCTTTCCTCGGGTATTTACATGTAAGTGAATATAATGAACACAACTGGAACTAGAACTTGGCTCTCTGATTAACAAATCTGAGCCATTATTTATTACACCATATGCTTATCCAAGCTTATAGCACCTGGTATTCTCAAGCAGTCACCCATCTAGGTACTGACCAGGCTTGACATTGCTTTACTTTGGTGATCGTGCACCTTAAAAACCTTGTCTTTAACTAAATACTGGCATAGTTCATGGTTGTAATTGTCCAAATAAAGAACAGATAAATTGTTTCTGACCTTCGTTGAGAGTCAGCTCAAGTGCTTTTTAGTATTTTATCACCATTATTGATATCTGCTTATGGATATTTCAAGTACAAGACTGACTGCAGTTTGAAGGAAATTTTTTCCTTAGACTTGGTTGTTGACAATCCTATGATTTACCATCTTTCAATTTTATAACTTTTGTTATTCATATTGACTTTTTCATTTTGCTACTCAAAGATATAAGATTATTTTTTTTTATCTTGTCTACATGATGTTTAAAGACAACAAAATTATGTTTTTTCTGTTATCTTTTTGTGCAGTATTAAAAAGAAATAATGGTTAAGTTAAAATAGGTAAATGGTGAGGTTGTTTTCGTGCAAATCCTGTGTATCATTTACACTGCTACTGGACTGATTAGAATCTAAGTAAAATAAGAATTGATATTTCCTGTGTTTTCTCCTCATCCTTTAAGGCAAAAATGAACCCACCCAAAAGGAAAATACAGTATCATATTTGTATAAATTTTGATTTGACTTATTTCTGCATCTGTTTTCAAGTTTCATATACATAAGTGCACACATAAACAAAGATGATTGCTTAGAGGTAAATAATTAAACTAATACTTACATGGTCTCAAGTTCAAAACCTGTTCAGAAAATACTTATGAATAAATTTGAAATGTTTTCTTTTCTCTCAATGAAGAAGTAGCCATAATTACTATCAACTTGGAAAAGAGCTTAAAACCGACAAGCATTATATTTTTGTAATCACTAAGATGTTTTGGTATTTATTTACTACTAGTTTATGGGTACTGTAAGAAAATGGCAGTAATTTTGAAATTACAATAGTTATATTTACTTCATATTATTCACATATTGGCATCAAGTAAAGGATTCTGCTGCCATAACATTAGTATATCTCATTGCTAATGGTGATCAGGTTGCATAGCTGATAAATATATAAAGTCGCATTGTTTCTTATATTACAGAATAGATGAGTATTGTGAAGATTTTTTTATAGTCATTTCATCTAAAGCAAGGCAGTATTGCCACTGGTGCACAGGGGGTTACATAAAAGGAAAGTGAAGAGAAAGAAAAACAGGTCACAGCGGGTGTTGGATAAGAGAAGAATGGAAATACTAGTGTGAAGAGAGCTGCCAGGTTGGGATTGATTACATTGCAGATTCTCCTTTAGATTTTGTTGAGTACCCCAAGATAAATAACAGGGGGCACATGACCAGATGTGACAGCAGTATTAAAAACCCATATGATTTTTATGAAGTTCTAACCTTCAATGGGCATGTGACAAATTTTGGGCCCAATCTAAATTTCTTGTGTTGATAAAGCATTGCTTTCTGATGGGAAAATAATGTTCAAGCAAAGCAATGGCTTGATAAATGTTATTCAGACTCTGTTCCATCAGAAACAACAGTTAAGAGGTGATATGCTGACTTTAAACATGGTTGTATAGACACAAATGCTGCTGAACACTCAGGTTGCCCAAAATCTGTAGTTGTCCTGGAAAACACCAAAAAACTTCACAAACTCGTTTTGGCTGATTGTAAATTTAAGTTGCTTGAGATAGCAGAGAAGTTGAATGTATCAGAAGGCAGTGTATTCACCATTTTGCATGAACATTTGTCAATGAGAAAGCTGTGTTCATAGTGGGTACCATGTTTGCTCACAGTTGATAAAAAACATCAATGTATCAACGATTCAGAGCATCATTTGCAAATGTTTCAATGTAACAAGAAGTTTATGCATAAATATGTGACAATGGATGAAACATGGATCCACCACTTCATTCCAGAGTCAACTCAGCACTTAGCTGAGTGGACAGCAACAAGGTGAAAGCCACCCAAAGCAACTAAAGACACAAAGATCAGCAGGCAAGGTTTTGGCCTTTGTATTTTGGGATGCGCAATCATTGAATCATTGATTACCTTGAGAAAGAAAGCGCCATCAATACCAAATATTACATAGCATTATTGGTGCATTTGAACGGCCACAAATGAAGAAGAAAAAATGATCTTTCACTAAGACAATGCACCATGTCACAACTCAATTGCAATGATTGCTAAAACTACATGAATCGCACTACAAATTTCATCCACATCTATCCTATTCTTCAGATCCTGCTCCCAGTGCCTACTGGCTGTTTGCAGACCTTTAAAGAATGCTCCAGGGAAAGAGATTTGGCTCCAATGAAGTAGTGATATCAGAAACTGAGGTATATTTTGAGTCCAAAGACAAATCGTTTTACAAAAAAGGCATCAAAATGTTAGAGAAGCATTGGAATCAGGGTATCACCCTAGAAGGAGACTATGTTGATGAATAAAGTCAAATCTCACCTAAAAGTTGTTGTTTTATTAGTTAGGCTCATGATTTATTGGGTAATGTGTTATGTGCAAGATTGATCTGATTATATCAGGGAGATCGTTGATCAAGATCAGAAAAGGGTAGGGTCTAGGATAGACCCTTGAGAAACACCCACGTTTGTATGATAGAATGCTTATTCAATATGACCATCTGATATATCCCGTGAAGGGATAATTCAAGAATTATTGCGAGGCATTAGCTATAGAACATGTTACAACACCTGCAGATAAACAAAGGTCAAATGGGTAGGCAGAGAGATTTGTCGATACATTTAAGAGGGCAATGAGGAAAGCAGATGGAATTGACACGGATGAAAAAAACATACAAATTTTTTTGATGGTGTATAGGATTGTGGGAAGATGGTATAATAACTTGGAGGATTGGTAAGGTGATCTATTTAGTGAAAGGACCAAAATTTGTCTGTAAGAGACACCTAAACCAGCTAAGACCCAAATAAGGAATTCGAGATACCAGTGGAGGTTCTCTACGATACATTCGAGATTAAACCACCCGCGAACATGGACATACCGATGAAGGATTCTCTTGAAACTCGGATCCAGTGAACATTGTCCCGTTATTGCTTACAATTGTTTTCGGTACTCCCAGCTGGCAAAAACTTCATTTAGAGCCTTAATCATGTTTACCACTGTTGGTCACTTGAATTTATATATCTCAGGCCATTTTGAAAAATTATCTACCATAATTAGATAGTATTCACCTTTTATAGGTCCTGCGTAATTTACATGAATTCTTGACCACGGTACATCAGTTTTAGGCCACGGCTGCATTCTTACAGGCAGTGATTTAGCTGCTAACTGACAGCCTTTACATTGTTTCACTGATTCTTCAATATCCTTGTCCATTCCAGGCCAGTACACATAACTCCTCATTAAGGACTTCATACGTGAAATGCCTGGATGACCTAGATGGAATTCTTTTAAAATTCTTTTTCTCAACACCCTTGGTATCACCATTAATGTTTCATTGCAAATGGAAAATGGTGAAATCTTTCCTCCTTTATTTTCTTTGAATTGCTTCATCATTCTAGCAATAAATTCATCAGTTTTCACCATTTTTTCCATTTCTTCCAGTGTTACAGGTAATACGCTAACGGTGTTTATTAGTACATCCTTCAGTTCCTTTTCTTCTTTCAGCGCTGCTATTATCGTTTATTCTAGTAATTCAGGCCTTTTCGGAATCAGTCTTGATATACAATCCACATGCGCTATTTCTTTCCATGGTATAAACTTCATTTTGAAGTTATAATTCAATAAAATTATGGACCATCTTTGAAGCCTGTTTGCTAAATGGGTCGGAACACCTTTTTTGGACCCAAACATTGACAATAACGGTTTATGGTCAGTTTGCAATACAAACTCTCTACCATAAATAAATCTGTGGAACTCTTTAACCACATAAATTATAGCCAGTGCTTCTTTTTCTATTTGACTATAATTTTTTTCAGTGGGTAGCAACGCTCTCGAAGCATGAACAATAGGTTTCGTTGTGCCATCTTCGAGTTTATGTAATAATACAGCTCCAATGTCATATTTGCTAGCATCCGTTGCTATGTTTAATTCTTTCTTAGGATCAAAATGCACCAACGCCAAATCTGACAGCAAGTACTTTTTTATTTTTTCAAAAGCCTCATTGCATTCCTTCAATAAACACCACTTTTTATTCTTTTCCAGCAATTTATTTAAGGGTGCTCTAAGGTCATGCATCTTAGGAATGTAGATGTTGTAGTAGTTTGCGAACCCCAGAAATGACTGAAGCTTAGTTACATTATCTGGAATTGGCATATTCTTAATGGCTTCAGTTCTATTTAGATTTGGTTTTCCACCTTTGTGATCGATAATTTGTCCGAAATACTCGATCCTGTCCAAACAAAACTCGCAATTTCAGGTCCTAGTTCCTAAGTCGCTTAAACACTTTGCAGACATGCGATTTATGCTCTTCAATGTTTTTGCTTTTGATTAAGATGTCATCAAGGTACGCCATTGCATAGTTCAGATCCGATAACATAGTGTCCATTATTTACTGGAATGCACTAGGTACAATTTTTAAACCAAACGGGAGACGTTTCAGTCTGAATAATCCTTTGTGTGTATTTAATGTCAAATACTTTGAACATTCTTTCGCTACTTTTACTTGTAAATATGCTTCAGATAGATCTATCTTTGAGAAAAAATTTTCTCCGTTTTATTTTGAAAAATCTCCTCTGGTGTGGGGAGAGGATATTTATGATCTTTCAAGCATTCCAGTTGAAAAGTCAGCGCACACCCTGATCTTGTTATTTTTTTTCTTTACATACATGGTAGGTGATGCCCAATCTGAATAATCCACTTTTTCAATAACTCCATTATTCTCTAATCTTTTCAATTCTTTATCTATGGCCTCCAATGATGCGAATGGAACTTTCCTTTTTGGCTTGAATACTGGTTTAATATTTTCCTTCATTTCAAATTTTACTTCTGTTTGAGTACAGCAACCCAGTTCCTCCGAAAAAACATCCTTGAACTTGTTTTTTAAATCTTTTATGAATTTTTCAGTCTGCTTAGACTTTCTTTCATTTGACGCCTTAATCTTTGTGCAGAACATATTCATGGGTTTTTCCCACCAATTAAATAGCACGATTAAATCTATACCGAATAGATTTGTATTCCTACCTAACATCACGTAGATCTTAGACTTCTGTACTTTTCCGTCAAATGTGATTTTAGCCACAAATTCATCTTTGAATTTTAATTTATTTCCTGAAATACCTCTTGGAATCTTTTTCGTTTTCTTTAACTCTGGTCGACCAATTTTTTTTCCCAGTTACACTCATCTACATATCTACATACAGTTACATATCATTTCCGGTATCCAATAAACAATTTACAGTTCTTCCATTTATTTTTATGTCCACGTATTTTCTAGTACCACAATCGTTTGTGACTTTCTTCATTACTAAAGTATTTATCTTTTTGGACTTTCGGTCCCTTTTTTTCCTACACATCACTGCTTTGTGTCCTTTCTTCGAACATTCGAAACATATTTTGTCTCTAAAATAACATTTCCTTGTGATGTGGTTATTTTTGCCACATGCTTTGCAGTACGGTTTTCCCTTTTCGTAGGCCTGTTGCTTCACTTTATGAATTCGATCAACGCTTTTTTCTTTGATGCAAACATTATCTTTCTTAATGTTTAACAATTTCTGGCATTCTTCTGTCACTTTCTGTAGCGTAATTTCTGCATCTTGATCCAACATTGTGAGAATTTTTTGAACGTACGTCTTTGTCTTTCTGTGCTGTTAATCTTTGTATGAAGATTGAACATTTGAACATGTCCTCTTTGATGTCTTTTATTTTAAATCATTCACATTGGGAATTAACCTTTCCGGCATACTTAACAAAATCTTCATGTTCATCTTTTACGATATTTAAACACTTATATCGTGTGTAAAACAAACTTTCCCTTTCTCCAAACATTTTCATCAAAATTTCTACCATTTCATTGAATATGTCCTGCAGCTTCTTAGGTAAAATAAAATTTATATATTTCATATTTTCCTGCGTTCATATCTTTTGTAATAGGAGCATTACTTTTTCATCATCTGACCATGCCTTGCATCGTCTCGAAAAAATAGTTTCGTATTTTTCATAATACGAATGAAAAGTAATACCTTACTCAGGATTATATACAAATCTGTGAGCGAGTTTGCAATTCCTTCTGCAGAGAAGACTTTAGAGCCTTCTTTCGGTTTGCCCTGTTTTATTACCAATTTTTCCAAAACCTCTTGTTGCAGTATCGTTTATGTTTGGAGATCCTTTTGAATTTTTTGTTGGTTTTCCTGTTGTTTTAATGCTTGCTGTTGAAGCTCCAATTGTGCTTTTTGTTGGGTTTCCTGTCTTTGCATTAACAGTTGGACCGCTCCTCCCAGTGTTTTTGTTAACTTGGCTAACTGTTCCATTTTTTTTTTTTATGTATAGCTGACAAATAAGTTGTATTCACCGGTAAGAACAATAAATGCATTTTTTTATATATATATATATAAGGGGGTAAAAAAAATACCTCTCACCTTCACTTATTTTTCTTTTTGTATCAATCTTCTAAATCTTGTTCACCAAACTGATATTTGGCAAGCTTCGCATAAATGCCGAATTTTGTTTCCAATCTAGTCTTTTAGTGAGTCCCATGTAAGTGCAGAATCTTTATTAACAATCTGTTATATTGGCGGATCCCATGTAAGTGCAAAATCTTTGTTGCCAATCTGATTTATTGACGTACCCCACGTAAGTGTGAATTCTTTGTCGCCAATCTGATTTATTGGCATACCTCATGTAAGTGCAAATTCTTTGTTGCCAATCTGATGTATCCCGTGAGGGGATAATCAGGAAAAAGAATAGTGCAAGAATAATACTTAACACTGAAATATATTAATAGGGATTTATTATACCACAGTACCATAAACCAATAGACAATACATGAACACCAACGAATAGTAACAGGTATAACAATCAAGTAGACAATGTCACTGCTTAGGACATATGCATTTGTCTAGTGAAGAATGCTTCCATCTAGTGACGTATGCTCTCGTCTTGTGATGATGACTCTCGTGGGCTGTTGAACCACTTTGACATTGATAATAGCCTTGTACACTTTGCTGAAAATGAGTTTATCACAATCTTGACTAATTGTCCAGGTATACCATGAAAGTTGGTTTCACAGAAGATCAAGCAGCAAAGATTGTCAAATTTGTTTCATTCCCAAATTAATTCTGAAACCATTCATAACATTATTGTTGTCTTCTTTCACACAGTCTCAGTCAGTTAAGTACCATATGTGATACACACTTGGGCAATCTTTTCTCTATAGAGACATTGTAACCCTATTTTCAGATGGCTGGTATTGATGTGATTTTTAAGATGAGAAGAGATTTCTCTAAAATTAGAGAATACAATTACTTTTGTTGGATAAAGTAGCTGAAATGTTAACAAGTGGAAAATACAGGTGCAGAGTACAATGGGTACAAAATTATTTTTAAGTGAATTTATCAAACCATTCTAGTCAAAATATATCAATGGATTTTGATGATATATGACCCTAGTTCAAAATGTGGCCTTGAGAATTTCCTGTGTACTGGATTACCAGAACAGTTGATAAGAGCATGCAGACAATGAAAGGGAGTGGGTTTATCTCCCCTTCTATTGGAAGTCTAAATGGTTAAATGTAGTTGTTTTTATTTCGAGCTGGTAAGATTATACAAAGAGGGAAATGGAAACCCTCTACATCATTTACCCACCCTGATCTGGATGTCTGTTTAACAAAATCAGAGTGCAAAATAAAATTAGTTAGTTTAGCTTCCATACCTTGGGATTTGAATTGTGGATTGAATAATATGGTCAGATTGAAAATGGCCTGCTACTAGAGACAAGAAGGGAGAGAGAGAAATAGTGAAAATTCAACCAGCTAGAAGTTGAATAAACTGTCATCCCATGGAAATAATACAACATGAATATTATTGTGTTACTGAAATACCAACCAACTGATATTTCTTTTTTGTCACTTATTTTGACTTGCTTGTAATCTTGTAATTATTTGATATATATAAATATATATAAATCTACATCTTGACGTTGTAGTCTTAAATCTGGTTTTCATTATATACCAATCCCTCATCTGTCTGGACCAGCCTTGTCAAGTGGCAATTAGCAGTACTGCTTGGGCTAATCCAAGATCAACAACACAACATGGGCAGAACCAGTTTAAGGTAAGGGAGATTGACTGACTGGGCAGAATATTTTATTGCAGTAGTTTGCCATTACTTTCTGTGGTAGACTAGTTGCCAACCAAGGCTATAGAACACAGTCTGTCCTGTTATTTAACCCATAGCTGGAGAAAAAAGAGATGGATTAATACCTTTATGAAGGTTATTTGAGTGTAAGTGAATGTGACAAATTCAACTGGAATTCAAATTCGGCTCTCCGATTTCTCAGTCTGAGCTGATATCCACTGCATCACAACACACAACATACACAGTGTACAATGTCAAAAAGACCATAGACATAGACAATGGCATCCAGGGGAATTTTAGCCGCAGTGGGGGTCAACAAGAATTGAAAATGGGACTACATTTATATCTTACAAAAATGCAAAAGACGAAATAAATCCCATGAATAAAACAAATGCTGAGCTGAAAAAAAGGCTGTCAAAATGACAGTGTATGATGACTTGGGTCTTAAATCTTATGCTAGACCACCAATGTACCTTCTCACATAGTCTATAAAGGCCAGGAGTTCTTTAAATGTGCAAAGAAATGCTCAAGAATCTCAAGTATCATGGGTCCACTGTTAAAATATTTTCTACCAAGAAAATCTTCATGCTTGATACATTTTTGAAGTGCTGAAATGACCAGTAACTCATACTTAACAGTTGATATTAAGGATACAAGGTTAAAGGTTGCATAGCTTTTTAAGTTCATGTTGAGGCTGGAAATGAAAATAATAGATGCTACATGCAATAAATTATAAATTGTTTTTAATATCTTTTTGTATTAAAAAACTTACTTATGCATAAATAATTACTTTTCAATTTTACGGCAATTTTGTGAGTTTCACTTTGCCACTGTTGAGCTAATTCCTCTTGGCAAAATAAAAGTTTGGAAAAGGTAAATCTATACAGGTGGTACTGCTAAGCTATTTACATGGAAATAGTTATGAATTATCATTGAGCTAGCCTTTACGTTACGAATTGAATGTCTCGAAGACAGAAATTTAACTCTTCTACAAGACAAAACTAATGGAAATAATTGAACCGTGATACTATTTATCTTAAGTCAAAAATAACCTTGAATTGCAAAATAATTTACACAAACTAAGTGACAAAAAAAAAAAACAAAATCAATGACGAACAAAAAACGAAAAAAAAAAAAGTAAATAAATTCCAAAAATTACAGAAAAACAGACTGAAAAATGGACTGAATCCTGGTTGACTTACCACAAGCAGCTAACACTGAAAAGTTGATTTAATTAAATTTCTGAAGACAAAAATAGAAATTAAACCATTTGTTATAGAATATAGTCGAGTTATGACTATATATATATATACACATTTTTTTTTATAATTGTTTCACCCTAAGCATGTCTGTACTGCCACTGGTGCATAGGGGGCTATATAAGAGGAGAGTGAAAAATTACATAAGAGGAGAGCAAAGAGAAAGAGGAACTGGTTACAGGGATGGTCAGAGAATGGTTAAAAGAAGGATGGGAATACTGGTGTGAGAAGAATAACATGAGAGTAGAGTGAAAAGGACGAAGAACAAGATACAGAGAGTGTTGGGGAAAGGATAAGAGAAGGATGGGCATCAAAGGGATAAGAGATGGCAATTGACATTGCACTTAAACTCTTGGAGATTGTATCTGTCTGGGAAGCAAGTATACGAAAGGGAGTCCTACAGAAAGGTAAGTGCAAGAAAAGAGATGTCAGATTTATTGAATATAAATAAAAACTGACTGAATAAAATGTTCCTATTTGATGCTGCAAATGAAAATACTCCACTGTAATAAATGTGATCTGGAGATTCTGGTTCTATCCATTAAAGAGATATCAGGTTTGTTGAATATAAATAAAAGATGCCTGAAAAAAATGTTTCTATCAGCTACTGCAAATCAATATACTCTATTGCTGGGGTGATGATCTAGAGATTCTGCTTGTATTTATTAAAGAGATGTCAGGTTTACTGAATATAAATAGAAACTGGCCCAATAAAATGTTTTTATTATCTACTGCAAATCAAAATACTTTATTGCAGGAGTGTTGATCTGGAGATTCTGGTTCTAACCATTAAAGAGATGTTAGGTTTATTGAATATAAATAAAAACTGGTTAAATAAAATTACCTACCAAAAATCAAAATAGTCTATTGCAGGAATGGTGATCTAGAGATTCTGGTTGTATTTATTAAAGAGATGTCAGGTTTACTGAATATAAATAAAAACTGGCAGAGTAAAATGTCTCTAGTAGCTACTGCAAATCAAAATACTCTACTGCAGGGGTGGTGTTCAGGAGATTCTGGTTGTATCCATTAAAGAGATGCCAGAATTATTGAATAAAAATAAAAACTGACAGAATGAAATGTCTCTAGTAGCTATTGCAAATCAAAATAATCTACTGCAGGAATGGTGATCTGGATATTCTGCTTGTATTTATTAAAGTGATGTCAGGTTTATTGAACATAAATAAATATTTGCAGAATAAAATGTCTCTATTGCATTTGGTTGTTTTGACTGTAAAAGGGTGGAATCTTGCCAGTCTAGTTGCTCAAGTAAATTTATGTAGGGGGCCAGCAGAGCAGAAGCAGGGAAAATATTTGTAGAAAAGACAGAGAGAAGCCATATACTATCAGTGAGAAAGTGAGTGGAGTCAAGCTGCCAGGTCAGGACTGACTACATTGCAGATATAATAGAGTAAAGAAAAAAAGAACATAAAACCTATCTCAAAAATCATAACTTACCCGCATTCTGTCTCTTTGTTTTTTCCTTTTTCTTTCAATCTCTGAATAAAAGAAAAATATGTTAAATTTAGATACATTTCCTATTTGTTCTTTTTTCTTTATTCTATCATCTTGCTGGATTCTGATCCATATATTCAACTTGTGTGTGTGTGTGTATATATATATATATATATATATATATATATTGTTAAATATAACAAACAATGAAAGTCTATTACATTTAATCATAAGCCATTCTAAACATTGTATTTTGGCTTTAATTTTTGGCGAAAGTAAAAACAAAAATTGTCCAACATTTGGATATTTTTTTATTATGCTGGTTCTAAGCTTTCAGCTCATTTGAGCTATCTTCAGAGTGACTGTAGGGATGTTCAAATAAAGACATCCACCATCAAAGATGATATTCTCTTGTGTTGACATAAAACATTGTTGTGTGATAGTAACAGTCACTGAATAGCAGATGTAGGTTTTAAATTAGTAATGCAGTGCTATGATGTCACACTATGTGAGTGACCGAAATGTTATCAACAGAACCATATGTCTAAATGCAATGTAATGTTTTGTGACTAGATTGAAATGTGATTTTATTGAGTATGGGTTACTTTGATTTAATGTAGATGGCCTCCAATATCTGAAAGTTCTTTTTACTGAGTGTATGTGTGAGTATTATTGTGTTATTGACTAAAATCTATCTAATATTACATACATAACTATGTTTTTCTAAGAAATGTTGTTTAATAGATCTATGATCAGGAAATCCATTGTTAACAAGTGTTTGTTTAATGTTTTGTAATTCTTTATAGAATATGGCTTTAGAAGAAGATATATTGTGTGCATTGAATTAAGTATTTTATAACAGCTAGCTTATATCATTGGGGCATTCACTTTTATAATTAAGAAGACACAAGTTTATGCTTGTTGTTTCATATATAGAGAAGTAGTAAATCTATGTGTGCTGGAATCAACACATCAGGAATGGAATTTTTATTATTAATATTAAGTTATAATATAAATTTGAGGACAGAGTGACTTTTAAATTTGCTTTTAAGTTGTGTAGTTTAATCAGTATTTTTAGCTAAAATAAAAATGTCATCTATATATTTTACATATATAGGGGGTTTATTAGTGTCATTAAGTATTTTATTTTCTAAGTGTACCATATAATAATTAGAAAAGAATGAACCTAAAGGAGATCCCATTGCAATACCATCTATTTGAATATAAATAATACCTAGGGAAAAAAGTATTTGAGTGGTGCATGCTAATAATATTTTTTTTTAAATTGTGGGTTTAATATTGATTGGTGAGAGAATAGTATGATTGTATACATCACAGATAATTATATCAATCATTTCATGGATGGGAACATTAGTGAATAAGTTTTGTACATCCAAAGATGTGAGTATTTGGTTGTTTGGTTTTACAGAATGGAGAATTTTTATAAATTCATTTGTAGGGTTAATACCATATTTACTTGGAATGTAGGGAGTAATTAATTTGTTATGGGTTTTGGAAAGATTATAAATTGTTGTGGGTATTTGTGAAATGATAGGTCAAAGGGGATGATCTTTTTTTATTGATTTTTACATTTCCATAAAGGTAGCCAGGTTGATAGTCACCTATAATCTTTTGAAGTTTATAAGATTCTGTTTCAGCATTGTTAGCAGTAATAAGTTTATTGATATATTTTTTTAAGTTGGGAGGTAGTATTATTAGTTAGCTTTTGAAATTTATTGTAGTCGTCCAAAATTGTCATTACTAGTTTACATCTGCATCTGCTATTTGGTGACTGTTATCGTCACATAGCAATGTTTTATGTCAACACAAGAGAATATCATTTTTGATGGTGGATGGCTTTATGTTAATATTCCTACAGCCTCTCTGAAGATGGTTCATATGAGATGAAATCTTAGAACCAGCATAATAAAAATATTCAAATGTTGAACAATTTTTGTCTTTATTTTCAGCAGAAATTAAAGGGAAAATATTAAACATAATAGACATTCAGTGTCTGTTCTATTTTATAATATATGTTTAAATAATTATCTGCTGCCTCAATACACTAAATATATATATAAATGTATATATAAGTAGACATTAAAATAAACACCTAAAGGCAGTAGCTTTTTCATACTAAATGCAATGGATGGTCTGATGATTGTGTGTAGATTCAGTTGGCATAAACTTTCACCAGTAACAATAATGATGTTATTGTTATTGCTTTTATTTTGTTCATTCATATTATTTGTTGCAAAAGTAAAATTTATTTTTAAATAAGAAAAAAAAATTCTTGTTCTGTTATTGTTCTCTCTACTTAATAGCATTTCCTTCTCTCATATTCTCTCACACTCCATAACTCCTTGTATCCTAGTGTCTTTATTGCATTGTTTGGGGGGAAATGATAAAACAATTTTACTCTGTATTTTTATCTGCAATAAACAATCTAGGGTGACATTTTTTCATTTATTATTATGGAAAAAGTGCATTTTATATGCCATGAAACATGCTAAATAATGACTAGTCTTTGGAAAATATGAATTATTTGTTTCTTTGCTAATTTTTCTGATTTAAAAATTCTATCTCCAGCTAATTTATTTAGCATTTGATAACCTTTTCAGAAAAATATCTAATATTTTTGAGAGAGTAAATAATTTCTGAGTTAATATTTGGTTGGAATCTGAGGATGTTTTCTGATAAATCGTCAATTTCTTTTATGAGATTAAGTTTGTATAGGCATTGGATTATTATAAGAGGCTTATAGCTATCAGTAACAAAAGAATAAAAATTCTGGTGACAAGGTAAAAAGTATAAAAGTCTAAATTAATGCATTCGTCAAAGATGGTGGCATAAAATTGGCTTTTAGCAACCAGAATTTGTTATATGGTTGGTTATATTTTTTGTTTTATTGGTTTATATTTTGCTTTTTGTAAAAATGTTTTTAATGAATGCTTGGATCATTGAAGCAAGTACATTTTTTACTAATTCTGTTTTCTTTTCTTCTTTTTTACTGTTCACAACCTGCTTGATGTAATATAACTTATCAAAAACAGATCTCTCTTTCCTTCCTTCTCGCTATGAAGTACATGCTGGGTTTCAAGAAGACCTATATTGTGATATAAAGAATTCTGCTTACTCTCTTCACAAGTGCTACTTGGATGTAATAGCTGACCAAAGAGAAAAGATCTATTTTAATATAAGTAGCCACCTGGATCCACTTTGAGTTATATTTGATCCAAATGGATTATAAATATGGCCACAATGAAATACCATGATAATAAAAAATAGCTTATTACAGCAAATTTTTAATTCTTATATATCCAGATTTGCTACTAGCAAAGGTATTGCTTGTATTAAATTCTGAATAGTCAATTTTTCAATAAACTGAATCATGCTTTTAATATGAAATTTTCTACATAGTTCAAAAAGTGTTCACAATTATTAACACACTAAATTCATCATTTGGACAAGTATCTTCATTTTATAATTTTGGCCAATGATCTTTTTGTCAGTGTATGTTACACATTTGATAACCTCAAAATTTCTTAAATCGTATCATCTGAATCTGTCACAGACATGAAAGTTAAACAAAAATTAAAGATTATTAAATGCCCGAGAAAAGTGATCTAAGCAAGAAAAATTTAGGATATTTGTCCAAATCATTTATATGCAAGATTTCTAACTCCAAAAATTCAATATGGATTGTTTTTAGAAAGAGCAATATAAACTTCAATAAAACTGAATGCATGATCATCAGCAAAATAGGACCCAAAAATGTTAACTATAGGCCAGGGATTCTAAAATCAAACAGGTACAGAAATTTAAATACCTGGGGAGTTTTCTGACAGAGGATAGAAATTACAACACTAAGATCCAAAGATGCCTTGGCATGGCAAAGGATGCATTTAGAAGATAAGCAATGCATTGAGAGACAGGAAGGTTTTGTTGAAAACAAAAAGAGTACTAGACTGTTTTGTGATATCTGTCCTCTTATATGGCAGCAAATGACAGACAATATCATCAAAGATGAAGGTGAGACTTGAAGTAACAGAAATGTTGTTCTACAGAAGGATGCTGAGGATACTATAGACCAAACATGTGAGAAACAACAAAATTTTGGAGGGAATGAAAACAAAAAGGAAATTTATACTTAGCATTAGGAAGAGACAACTGAGGTTTCTTGGACACATTATGAGGAAGGAGGGTTTGGAAAATCTAATTCTCACAGGATGGATAGAGGGAAAGAGAGAGGCAAAGAAAGCAGCAAGAGACATAGCTGATGGGCTTGAGCAGGTAGATGGCAGCATAGAGTTTGGGAGAGATTCCAAAAGGAAAGGTCTTGAGAGTGACAAGTTATAGGGTAAATGGATGTCCATGATTGCCTAAGTCTGGAAAGGACGTGGCACATAAAGAAAAAAAATTGTGTGATTATAGTTTTCTGTTCATGGGGTTTCGGAGAGATACCAAGAGAATAAATGTTAAGAGTGACAAAAGATAAGGTCAAGTGGAAGCCCATGATTGTCTACATTCTAAAAGGACATGGCACTTACTGAAGAAGATTCATGGGATTATAGTTTTCTGTTCATGGGGTTTGGGAGAGATACCAAGAGAATAAATGTTAAGAGCAACAAGGGATAAGTGGAAGTCCATGATTGCCTACATCCTGAAGGGACATGGCACATGAAGAAAATGAGTGTACATCAATCCGATATGGTTGTTACCTGAGAGCTGAATTTGAATTCCAGTTAAATTCATTGCATTCACTTACATGCAAATACCTTTGGGAAAGGTATTAATCCATCTCTTCTCCCTCTAGCTATGTGTTAAATAGCAGGACAGATTGAGTTCTTTAGCCTTGGTTGACAACCGGTCTACCGCAGTGTAGTCATTTTAGTTGTGCTTGCATTAAAATTTCTGTTAAAAATAATTTGATGTCACAAATTACTTCCACAATGAAAAGAAACAAATTGCAAGTTAAAATTTTTATATCAGGGGCAGAAAGAAACTCAATTTGCAGGTCTTATGCCACTAATCCCAATGCACATAAATGGCCAGAAAACAAATAAATCCCTATTCAAGAACATCAACTACTTTAATTAACGAAGTATTTTTTTGATTTTTCAATCGCTGGGAGAGAAAGTAAAATATTAGCATATCTGAGATACTTTCATGGTGACTTCTACAACGGACTTGTTTTTAATTTGGATATTCCATCTTTGGCATATCATACAGAATACATGCTTTTTTCTTGGTAAATAACTTTCTTTTTTGCCACATTTTCCATTGTAGAATACATGCAATACATTATCACTTTGATGAGGTAATTCACTGTTCCCTTTGCTACATGCAGAAAGTAATGGTTTCTATAGCCTTGATTGGCAACTAGTCTACCGCATACAAAATGGCAACCTACTGTGGGAAAATCTTCTGCCCAATCAGCTATGACTCAAAAGAGACATGATCACCCAAGCATGTATCACATATGTTACTTAACTAACTGAATGTTTGATTTATGTGGTTAATGGAAATGCATTGGATAAAGTTCAGAGACCAGAAAACTCTAGCCCAAAAATATTTGTTCTGTAAAATAAAAAAATGATTTTTTTGTCATTTTAAGGCTATGAATTTATTGATAAATCTTTATTTATCAGTTAGCTGAAATCTTCCTACTTGGAAGTATTGTCTAATATAGTGTTTCTCAACCTTTTTAAGCAGCACCACACTTAAAAATTTTTTTATTTTATAACATTTAAGTGTTAAAAAACCACACACAAATATGAACTTATTTTATTTCAATGTTTCTATACAACTATTCATGTAGCTTATTTAGGATGAGATCTGTACCTCTTGTTTTTTTTGTAAATTTCTTCATTACTTTGCAGCACCCTTAAGAGAATCATGTGGCACACTAGTGTGTCAGAGCACAGCAGTTGAGAATCACTAGTCTAATATATTGGTATAATGTGTAAATTTTACAATAGTTAGATTTGTGTATAGTTTTACACAAGTAAGTTTTGTGCTTATCACTTTTTTGGTAGGCATCTACATTGTGTTCTTAAAAAAGCATGAAAATAAACCCATTTCAATTGTATATCTGTTTAGAATTTTTTGGTCAGTTCATGCAATATGAATGACTTAGTGTCAGTTCTAAGGGTCCTCTTATGAGAAAGTTGTTTGATTTCAAAAGAGCAGTCAAGATATTGAATCATGAAACTTTTTTTTTGGTTATTCTGGGCATCTAGACTTTGCTGATAGAAATGTCTTATTTGCTTCCTGTTACTGGGACTATTTAAGTGAAGCTTTTTATAAAGAATCTCAAGTATATTTCAGTAATGTTGCTTCAAATTAACCTTTGCTCAATAATTCTTTTGTAGTATCCACTTTTAACACTGTTAAAAATGGGGTGGAAGTAGGATCTTGTAATGTATAATCTCTCTGGCCTATTTTTACCCAAGAGCCTTTGTATTGTTAGCTTTGTTCACTTGTTTAATTTGAAATGACTTTTAGTATCTATGCTCCAAACTAACCTCAATATATTTTGGATTGTAAGAATAGGTTTTTTGTGAATGAATTAACAAATCATTAAAAATTTGTGAATGAATTAATAATTTTTGTGAATAAATTAACAATTCATCAACAGTATTTGTCTATACTTCTGAGATGAAATAATATTTACATTATTTGCATTGTTTAGACTGTTGTCCTCATCTTTATTACAATATTTACAACATTTTGGCTGCTTGGAATTTTTAACTGAACCCTTTATTTCAATCATGGCTATATTATTCTTATTCCATGTGCCATGTCACTTCTGAGTGCCATGTATCTATCTCCCTTTAACTCAACTCTCTAAGTTATTTGTTCATCACTGCTGTAGCCAGGTATTGAACTCATAGCTCTTTGGATCAGGTCATTGGATATAACCAACGCTTTTATTCACTGGACCATGTGTCATTATAATATTGATTATTCTTAAGTAATGGAATTTGATTGCTGTCAGTCTCAACTGGTCTACTCAACTGTAGTAAGAAATATCCTGTAATTTTACAAACTACTTTTGACACAAGTACTTTATACGAAAAGTATTAAAAATTTAGTACTGTGCTTACATTCATAAAGCCTATGTACCATAGACTTTATGAATTTAAATGCAGTATTATATTAGTGGCAAGATCTTATCATTTAATGGTTGAAATGGTTAGATGTAAATGTAAATTCTATTTTAATACTTTTTTCTACTGTACTTTGTGCTTGTGGAACTCTTTTCTGGCTTCTTGCTTCTTAGTCAACTTTGATCTTGCACAATTTAAATGCAACGTTAGTCATTATCTTCTGCCTTTTTAATTCATGTTCTTTTACTGTTCTGTCACCTTAATAGATTTTTTTTCTTCTATTCTCTAACACTCATTGACCCTTTGCATCTTAGTGGCTTTATTGCATTGCATGAGTTGAATGATTTAAAAAAATGTGCCCATTTAGTTTACATTCTCCCAAAAAGTTATTTTGTGCAATTGAGTCAATTTTTTTAAATCTTTCTTAAATTAAAAGAAAGCATGCTATGTCAAAAACATTGCTTCCATCTTCAAGGTAAGAAGTGTAGTAACAAATAAGACTCAGATGAATCGAGAAAAAATATCTGGGCAATACAAAAAAAATAGTAAAATATTCCTATGCATCACTATTTCCCTATACCAATCTCGGAGTAATGCAAAAGTGTAGTGATTTGATTTTCTGGAGGATATTTTGGCCAAAATAACAATGAGAGAACAATGAAAATGTGAACCTTTTCTTAAGTTGAGTTGCTGTAAGGTTTTCAATAAATAAAATGGCCAATTTTCTATTTTGCTATGATGTGGTACAGCCTTTTGATAACTTACTAAAGTCACAAAGAAAGTCTATTGAAAAAAGAGCATCACAAGTTTACCAACCATCAGTAGCACATGGTCTTTGTTCAAGCTAGGGGATAGATTAAACAAACTCAGAAAGTAAGGAATGACAAAATAAAGAAAAGTAGAAAGGAAGTTTTACATTTTTTTATTTTTTAAAGGTGAAAAGCAAAGATCAGAATTCCAACTCATTTTAACAGCATCAAATATCCCTGGTCAGTGTTCAATGAAAAACCTTCATGAAATGCTGTGACTCTAATAATAGCCTTATTATCAGTGAGGAGGTGTATACACACACACACACACACGTTGAAGCAATGGTTACAACAAGAAATAGAATAGTTTGAAAAGACATTAGAAAGATTGAAAAATGATTAAAAATTATCAAATTAAAAGATAAAAATAGAAGTAATTTCAAAAGTAGCAGGGTACCTATATTTAAGCTTAGTTATATCCACTTGATGGAATCTTTGACCAAATATAAAGAATCACAACTAGAATATATTATTTGACACCATAGTATTGAATTTCAGTTTCTCGCCAGGTCAAGTACCCCCAGTTCCACTAAGATAGCATTGGAATAAATTAGCATGGGGTTTCTTTCCTTTCCAAATTTCTCCCGCTTTTTTTTAAAGTTTTACATTTTTTTTACAAAGCAAAAATCAGAATTCTCACTCAGTTTAACAGCACCCGGTATCCATGGTCAGTCTTCAACAAAAGAAAAAAAAAATTTGGAAACTTAATAATGATTTCACTCTCTGCTCCCACCCTACCTTATCCTCCTAACTCTGATCCTCAATGTCTTTCTGCATTAACAGATACAAAGGAGACAAAATACACAATACACAAAATTATTGATGAACTGAAAATATTAAAAACTAAAGTGGAAGCTGCACTAGCAAAATTGAACAGAAACAAAGTGGCAGGGCCAGATGGAATTGTAGTAGAGATGCTGACAGCCTTAGAGGATTTTGGCATAGACAAAATCACAGAAATAATAAATGAAATCTGCAACAGTGGTGACATACTGGAAGACCTAAGCACATCTATTTTCATAGCACTGCTTAGGAAACAAGATACAAATGAATATGGACTCCACTAGACAATCAGTCTAATGAACCATATAACAAAACTCTTCATCCAAATTCTGATGAATAGAGTGCACAGCATAATCAGGTCAGAGTTAGGACAAGAACAGTGCGAGTTCAACAAAGAGACAGGAAGAAGGAATGCGATATTTATACCCAGAATGTTATCAGAAGGAGCAATACAAATGAAGAAGGATGTATTTTATAGATTATGCAAAGTATGCCGCAAAGAATTGTTAGAGCTGCTCAATAATCATGTCATATTTGAAAAAAAAAAAAAAACATTAGAATAACCAAGAATCTATTCTGGCAGCAAACCAGCTGCATATGAACAGGAAATGAGTTCAGCAGATATACAAAAATAGAAAGGAGTATAAGACAAGGATGTATCTTCTCACCAGATCTATTCAACCTATGTAGTAAGGCAATTCTGAGAGAATTAGAAGTCTTGCCGGGATTCATTATTCATGGTCACAATCTTAACAATATAAGATATGCAGATGAAACAGTGCTGATAGCAAACACGGAAAGGAAACTACAAAACCTCTTACAGGAGATAGTGAAGGAGAGCAAGAAGTAAGAACTAAACATAAACTGCAAGAAAACAGAATGCAAGGTTATCAGCAAAAGGATGAGCACAAAATGCAAATTATAGGTTGGGGATATTAAAATTAAGCAGTTACAGAAATTTAAATATCTGGGAAGTGTTCTAACAGAGGTTAGAAAGTGCAAAGCTGAGATTCAATAATGTATTGGGATGGCCAAAGATGCATTCCAAAAGCTGAGCAGAGTATTAAGAAACAGAGAAGTGTCTATCCTCCTGTATGGCAGTGAATGCTGGACAGTTTCCTCAAGGATAAGGAAGAAGCAACAAAAATATGGTTCTATAGAAAGATGCTAAAGATAGCATTTGTTTTATAGAGAACGGAAATGAAAAGGAAACATACTTCATATCAGGAAGAGGCAGTTGAAATTTCTGGGGCACATAATGAAGAAAGAAGGCTTAGAAAATCTGATACTCACATTTCAGATTGAGGGAAAGAGGAAGCAACATGTAACATACTTGATAAGCTTGTGTGGATTGATGGTAGAATAGGCTTTTGGTGAAATAACAAAAAGGTTAAATTTATTAAGAGCAACAAGAGGCAGGAAGATGTGAAGATCCATGATCGCCTACATCCTGAAGGAACACGGCACATAAAAGAAGAAGAAAGGAAGTCAAATTAGAAATGGGCGAACAAATGTATTATATGGTTTCTCTGAGAAAGGACAAACTAGGTCAAAAATGAAAGTCCTGCTACTGGATAGTAGAGCATAACTTTTTGATTTAGTATGAGATTGGTTGAAAAACCAAGTAGGTACATGCTAATAATTTGCAAATAAAGGAGGCTGAGAAGTTGAAAATTCCTAAAAGTAAGATAGAAAAAAGGGTAGCAAAAAGAGCAGCTTTGCATAAACCTTCATCAGAAAGTCTGTTTCTTCAGATATAAGAAATTCCTTACACCCAGGTCATCTTGAGAAAAGGGAGGACTGTTCTCTGTAAAACTTTCATTGGGACATACAGTTAATATAAGGTTTCTCTTGCAGACTTAAAACAGAAAAGAAAAAGGACAAATCAGGAGAAGTGGGGGAAGAAGTTAGAAGGAGTGTCAGAAGTTTTGGGTAAATAAAAGAAGTAACTTTAAAATATAGACATAGAAGAGCTGTCAGCAATAAGAGAGAATCAAATGCAAGGATTCTTTCTTAGTGTTGACTAATGCATTCATTTATAAGTAGACAAACCTCTGGGACCCATTGGTTAATCAGGTTTCAAAATTATCTTTAAAAATTACTGGAATTGTTAAATCCAGAGAAGGAAATTGATCTTCAACAATGATTACTCAACTAGAATAGAGGAAAATTGATGAGCATGGCTAACTGACTGGTGTACAATAAGCTGGATTTATTTGACTGCAGCTATCATACTGGCCATCATATTTGTGAAAGGAGTGTCAGAAGTTTTGGGCAAATAAAAGATGAGCTTGAAAATCAATGCTGACAGGTGAGTGCAAACACAAAAAGGAGAAACTAATGCTGTTACCTAAATCCTTGGGGTGATAGCACCTGTTAGGTTTTGTGCAAATAGTGATCCCATAAAGAAAGCACTACGGAAGTATAAAAATACATTTTTATGGTAAAAATACTAGCAATAAATTTTTATATAAAAAAGGGCTAACAATACATATTTACAGCAAAATGACCAAAAATATATTTTTAAAGCAAAAAGAGCATCAATACATTTTATCTCTAGTTGAAGGCATACAATTTCGTTCAAAATATATTTACTTGAAGTCATAAAATTGTGTTGAAATTTCTGCAGCTTTGGCATTAAATAATCCATAGAGGTGTTGATATGCCACTAAACAAAATCAACTAATCAACCAATCAAACCAACCTTAAGCTCAAATAACTGATAAATGCAGAGAAAATCTGGAAATGGTGTAACTCAATGATCTATACTCATTCTTACTAAAGGCTGAAAAGGTGAATGGTAAAAGTAAAAGCCTAAAGCTGGAAGAATGCAGACAACAAAATCAAAGAATATAGCCATAGGTGAATGGAAGGGTTATAAAGTTAAGACTCTGATTTGGGAGAAAGTAAAAGGATGATAATAATTTCTGAAAAATAAAAAACAGAAATTGGATATTGGCATGAAAATTTGGTGATAAATAAATGTATCTAAGAAGTAGAATAAAAAAAGAGTCTGTTGTGAATCTTGAAGATATATATATATATATATATATATATATATATTATAAATTATGTTTTAGAACATGTACATTATTTTTTTAAATATATGTCCTCGACAATCATGTGTTTGTTTCAACGTTGGGCACCCAACGTTGAAACAAACACATGATTGTCAAGGACATATATTTAAAAAATAATGTACATGTTCTAAAACATAATTTATAATAAATATTCACAGCTCTATACATCATATATTGAGCACTGTTTTAAATTAATTCTTTCTTCGTTCTGTACCCACTCAGATATATATATATATATATATATATATATATATATATAATCCTATAAACACAATTTATCAAATGCATTAGTCATACATAAAAATTCAAGCATAACTTTCATTGAAAAAATAACACACTTATTATAAGAGAGATTAATTTATTTAGAGAGAAAATTCTTCAGAGTGTTGCTATCAAATCATACAAACCCTCATCTAATTTTATTAAAAAATCAACACTAAAGTTTATACTTTAGAAGTACTCTAAATGAGAAGCCAGTACTTTCAGAAGAGGTGGAAACGAAAACAAAATAAAGTGAAATTGGTAATTAACGGTTCTTGATCCAACTTGCATGCATCTTAGTAAAAATTATGTATCTTATGAAAAGTATACTTTCTCCTTCCTGATCATGTGATAGCATGATGATTTGACTGAACACTATCCAGACATTAAAGCAACTTTGAATGCTCTGAGATACAGCAGAAAAAGGGAAAGAGACAGTGACCTCTTTTCACCTACATACATAAGGACCCATATTTCAGAGTCATGGAGTCATGTGGTGAAACTGAAGTGCAAAAATAAAGACCGCTACCAGTTAGTCCCTCTTCAGAACTCAAACTGAATGAACATCCAGCTAAGCTTGCTATGATCTGCTATAAATGTGGATGTGCAGAATTGATAGAAATCTAATAAGGTTTCGGAGCTGAATAATTTTGATAAAATGTTGATTCAAAGAAATCAAATACCAGCATGCTAAAAAAAGCAGATACAATGAAACAAAGAAAGATATATTATCCTGAAATCCAAGGAAAAGAAAAATTCTTATTCTTTACTCACCCTCTGGACAAGATGAAAAAGGAAAAGAAAAAGAAAAATTACCAAAAAGAAATCTATTTCACAGAAAAACTTTCTCCCCAGCAAAGAAAAGAGAAAAGACAGAAGAAAAAAATATATATATAAAAGATAAAAGAAAATAGGAGCATATAAGAAACACTAAAAGAAAAAGGAAGAGAACAGGGAAAAGAAAGACATTTTAAAGTGAGTCCTTTGTTTCTTTGGCCTGTTTTGTCTTGGCTCATTATGCCTTTTAGTTATTTGTAACTCATGCAAGTTTGACATGAGGTTGTTTGTCAATATAATGTTTACCTTTCTGACAAGGTAAATCTCCTCCACCATTATTTTGTCCACGGGTAATATTTATTTTTACCTCATTGCATTGTTTTGTTCTGTCTTTCATATTTTAAAATATCCTAACATATTTAATCTCTATTTGTACTCTTCAGAAATAAAATGGTTATTTGTTATCGTTATATCATTGCCTTCTGTTGCTTATCACCTACCATGTTTATTCATTAAATAATTTCATTTAGCTTGGCCATGTTTGATCAGTCAGGAAAGGTCCATTGGGAAAAGAATTTTTGATTCTATTTTATTTGTTTTATATATATATATATATATATATATATATAGAGAGAGAGAGAGAGAGAGAGAAAGACAGAGAAAGGAAAGAAAGAAAACATGTAAACAGCTTACAAAACACACCATATTTTTCATTCTGACCTGAAGATCCTAACTTAGCAGAGCTAGAGCATACTACCTCTAACCAAGATGGGTGGGATTCTTGATATCTTTTTCTACCTACATTTATATATGTTACCAATTACTAAGTACAACTGACTATTAAAGGATGAAAGATTTTTGCAGAATTTGAAGTCATTTTGTTTTTCTTGTCCAAATCTGTGAATTTGTTTTGCCCATGCTATGTATCGAAAAACACTATGTAAAATTCATTATTTTTTATCCATAATCTTAAATGTGTTCAAATTATTCAATTTGTCCATAAGAAAAATCTCCAGTTGATGTTAAAAATTGCCTGAAAACATTGATTTATATAAGATAGTATGAGCTATTATAACCTGTATTTAATTTGTATTTAGATACATAGTATTTATTTTCAGTTTTCTAGTTGAATTGTTCAATTATATTGCATATTATCCATTATTGCACATAACTAGGTTATGAAAAAAATTGTATTTTATATGAATACAACCTTATGAAAATTGAAATCTAGTAGAATAGGAGGGTTCAAGATCCTTCCAATGCCCATGCAACCTGGCATGAAAAGATTTTCCACTTTGTCTCATTTTTTTCCATTTATTTGGATATTATGCTACATCCTACTAACACACATCCTGTTGACATGGAAAACACAAAAGAAAACCTATACTTAATCTGGAAACAGAAGAATCTCTTTGCTTTTTGCCAATTCTTACAGGAATAAAAAACAATAATTCTATGCTACATTTATGAAAAAGATGCCACACAAAATACAAGGAACATCAAACCATATATTCCCCAGATATGTTCATAAATATCTTAAATCCACCGCAGAAAAGCTTAGGCAGAATGAAAAAAAACAAAAAAAAACGTCAAACATGGATCTTCATGCTCACAATAAGACATTGTGTCAAAAGAAGGATTTTCCCATGACATCAATATTATTTTAACTATCTTCCATCCTCAGGACTGTTTATTGTTTTAAAAAGTGATGATTTGAATTGCAATAAAACCTAAATATGTGAAAATTAATTTATACATTTTCTTTATTTTTGAAAAATGACAACAAAAATAATAAACACTATTTATTTATTAGATTATATACACTATTTATACATTATTTATTCAATTGGGATAGTTGGCAAAACATTGGTTAATTGCCAATGATTCAAACTTTATAAAATGGTAAATAATAAGAATTTTCTTATAGTTGTTTCACATATTTTAATAATTTAGTAAATGTTTATGAATAAAAAATTATTTTCGTATTTATTTCTTTATAAATTGGTAAATGATAAATATTGCATTGCATTAGTTATAATTGTATTAGATTTTAAAATGTTGTAAATATGAAATTGTTTGTGTAAATAAACAATCTAATAGATAAATAGTGTTTAATGTTTTTGTTGTAAATCCTCATATAATCCATCACTAAAGAGGCAGATAAAATAATTGGATCCCTGTATCACTCCAGTAAGTACCTGACTCCTCATGCTATTCTCTACCTTTACAAGAGCCAGATCAGGTTGAAAATGGAGTACTGTTGTCATATTTAGATGGGATCTTCCCACTTCTTACTTTCCCATCTTCATAGAGTTCAAAAGTGTCACTAATTATTTTCCATACTCTTCTATACTCATTCACAGGGGGAATGTGGTGAGTCTCTCACTACTCTGTCACTACTGTTATGGAAAGTGCTTGAACAAACTTCATTCTTTGGTTCAAATGAAATAATAACAGAAAAACAGAACAGAGGCAGGAATATACAAAATAAATTGTACACTTTGTACAATTTAAGGTGAAACATTTAGAAATTCTAAAATAGACATAATGAGCCTCACAGATATATGCTGAGTAAAAACACTTTGAACCAAAAGAAATTTTGGTACTTTTACTTTTGTTCTGTTTGATGTTCATTGGTTAATCATGTTTCATATACATTTGACTTGTTAAACAAATGTTAGTATGATTTATGGCATTCTGATTCAAGGAGAAATGTGTCCTTTTGAATTCCAAGAAATTAACGAATTCCAAGCTTAACTGAAAAATTGTAAATAATGCATTATGCATGTAAGTGTATAATAATTCTAGTTTATCTATGTGGAATTCAGATGATAATGTGTATTTGTAAGTCTGTGTCTATGTATATCTAGTAGACATTATGCTTGGTGATTTTTCATATGCTGATTTGGGTAAGTTTTATGTTCATACCATTTCTTTGAGATAAACATACATTAGATTCTTTAAGAATGGATCCAGTAAAGGTTGGTGATGTAATATAATGCTTATGGCCTGTTTTGATAGTTGGTAATATTGTTATTAGTAGTCCCTCTAAGTACTTTGATATAAAGAATTGTGTTCTTTGTTAACTAGAGCAGAATTTGTAAAATCAAAGTAATGACCAGTATTGTTTGTGCATAGTACAAGCAAGTTTGAATGTTTGTCTAAATATAAACATAACTTTTATGTTTGTAGATACAGGCTTTTAGATTTCATGATGTCTCTCCAATATAAGTTTTGCATTATAAGATATTTATTTGATATCTGAAAAATGATAAATCCAACACCAACTCAGATGTATCATTTAGTAGGAAATGATTCTTGGCTTTATGTTATAAACATCTGAATTCTAAAAAATGATATTTTGTGATATTTTGTGACATATTTTGTTTTTAAAAAAATTTGCATTGTTGAGTCTTGTTCCTTTTTATTTGTGAAATAAAATGGTAAAAGTAAATTTGTTAAAATCATTGTAAAAATTAGTGAAAAAGCCTGAAACATCATCACAGATAAAATAAGTAAATAAGTGACCCAGTAGATGTAAACTTATATATTTTTATACATTTTAGGCCACACTAAAAAATAAAGGCCACAAGGGTTAACAAATTTGCTAGTGTTGTAGATTCAATCCTTACGGAGTACCCAACTTCATAGCCTCATCCTAAACTAAACTTAGTAAATTACTATTTGTTACTTGCTAATTTGTACTATTAATTCAGATTAATGTATTATTCATATAATATTAATAAATAAATAAGATGAATTATTAATTCATAATAATATTAAAAAATAGCTACATTTGCATCTTGCATGAGACAATCTTATGAGTTTTCAAATTTTTCACTCTTGACAGAAGAACAAATAATATCCTAAGTCCTACACTTTTCTGATCATCACCAATGATCTTTCGAATGTAATCAGTTTCCAAGTAGCCACCTATACAGATGGCACCACCATTTAATCCTGTTTCAACAGGAAAGGAAATCTGTCAAGGCTGACAAATTAGGTTGGAAATGGCTTGTAAATCTGAATTCCCCTAAAACAAAACTACTCTCCTTTAACCACCATAGAGAAACTTTCTTGCCTACCATCAATATGGATAATGCTGATCTTCTAGAGACACACTGCACCTCTTTGTCCTCACTCTCTCAAATTACCTCAAATGGAATGACTACATTGAATCTATAGCTGCATCTACTGCTAGGAAGGTTGGGTTACTGTGTAGGACCAGGAAGTTTTTCTTATCAGAATCCATTTTGTACTTTTATAAATTTACTATTTGTTCATGCATTAAATACTGTTGCTATATTTGGTTGGGTGCTCCTGCTATTCATCTCAAGGTTCTCAACAAAATCTAAAGTAGGATCTACAATATAATTGATCCTGACTTGGCAGCTTGCTTTCAGTCTCTTTCTCATTAATGTGATGTGGCTTCCCTCTGTCTTTTCTACAAGTATTTTCACGGCAACTACTCTGATGAGTTTTTTTCCCTTGTTCTCTGACTAAATGTATTTACATGTATTGTTCAGCATAAAACTTTGTGAACAGAGATTTTAGAATTTTACTGTACGAATGTTCAAGATTGGAGAAAGCATAATTGCAAGGCTCAAAATGTTTTGAAGATCAAAGCAGGTGACAGTTATAATGGTATTTTTTCTGTGTACATATCTTGTTAACTATGTAACATTTGTCACTTGATTTATCTTTCTGAGTTGAATGTTTGAACCGTTCAAATGCAATAAATGATTTTTTACTTGGAGTATTTGTCAGAGATTACGTAACATATGTTTTATCAATTTATAAGGAAGATCAACATTATTTCTTGGTGAATCACTTTTTATTTATCATCTTCAATATATGTAGGAAATGTAAACTGAGGCAAAATATAGAATATATGATCAAAAATATCTTTTTGGTTGATAATTGATACAGACAACTTGAGTTACTTCTCTTGAGACATTTGTGATCTACTGTCAACAGCCACTTTGCAAAACTATACAGGAAACATTGGCCTCTTCAATTTTTGAGTATTTTGGGGCCTATTAGTGGCTATCTTTTCCTGTTCTCTGGTTTCTATTTGGTGTCATGGCAAATAATGACTTTGCTATGCAACAAATCATATTTGTAGTTATTGTTTCTTCTTTTTTTCAACTCACCAACTCACTCACTTGTAGGTATTATAATACTCGTCTGTCAGGAATAACAGTACCTGTCTGTCAGGAATTACAGTACCTGTCTATCAGGAATTTTTTTTGTATGTGTTTGTTTTTTTTATAAAAAATGAACCTGAATTAAAAAGAAAGCAATTATGTACATTTCTGAGACAACACATTTTAAATATTTTATTTTTCATTGCAATAATCAGATTGTTTTACATTTTATGATTAGTAGATAAGCAGTCTGGATTTGAAATATATAGATAAAGATGCCTTCATATCAGACAGCCACTCTGTCAGAGGGGCTTCAGAATATGTCAACTGCACTTCTTGCAGAAGGTGAACATCTCCCAGGGGAACTAGCTGTTTGTTGTAGATGGCAGCCCATGATGTTTGAGGACAGGATCCTGGTGGTTGAATGTTTTAGGAATTGCTTTATACATATACTCCTAAACTCTAACAGAACACTTTGGCTCTTACTTGAGCTAGACGGGTGGTTGGAGAGACTCAATCCAATCAACCAGCTGATCAAGTCTGACTAACAAAACAAACAAAATGCACTCACATTTGCCATATCAAACATATAACTGAATTAGTAAGTGGTGACTGTAAGGTCAATCAGAATGGAAACAAAGGAATCTGATATGGTTGTTTCAACCTCTGACGAAAGCTCATACTTGAGTGGATGATCCCGGATATAACAGATGCTTGAAACCCTCTCCACATTTGAGTATACCAGTCATGTAATCCTGAAGAAACGAGGTGAATGGAATTTCCTCCCTCATCATCTCTCCATATGGGCCTCTGAGGTGGGTGGAGAGCATAGCTAATGAATAATAATAATTAATAAAATATGAGCGCAAAAACCCCAAGAGACTACACATTGATATAGACACAGAAAGTGACACAGAAAATCAATCAAAGGAAAATTTTTGAAATTCATAATAATAGAACCAATAGAAGACAAACTAATAATGAAGTTGTTGCCTTTTTCTATCAGTAACAAATTATTTTTAGTATTTAGTTATCTAAGATGCCAAGATTTTTTCTAATAGAAAAAATCTTGGCATCTTAGATAACTACAAAAACAGTTAAAAATACTAAAAATAATTTGTTACTGATAGAAGTCAAAGAAAAACAGGATACTGAAATTCTACTAAAGATGACCATATTTCAGGATATAATGGTAAAGGTCTATCCACAGTCATTTTTAAATTCCTCCAAAGGCATTGTGAGGAGAACTGAACTGAACTTTCACTGTAAACACTGGAGAAAATTAAGAACACTAATTCTATCAAAAAATAAGCATTACAGATATTAAAGAATATTTATTAAAAAATGATAGAATTATAAATACCATGACTTAAATTATCATTTTTGATGCACTAGAACCACATCCGGAAATAAAAATTGGGTATACAGTTTCCAAAGTAGAAAAATATATTCCAAACCCATTAAGATGCTTTAACTGTCTGGACACAGAAAGAATAGCTGTATAAGGAGATTGGTATATGAAAAATGTGAGGAGAATGATCCTAACCACACAGAGATCACACACACAAATGAAATCAAATAGTGTAATTGTAAAAACAATCATAGTGCAATTTTCTGGGACTGCAAAACCCAGAAAAAAGAAAAAAGAAAAAGAAAAGGATATATTAGAAATTAAACATACTAAAAAATTCCCTGCTCAGAAGCAAGAAAAAGCATTGAAACAAACTCCAATATACCATCATATATGAAAATTACCCAAATAACATAAAGCTATATCTATGAAAACCTAATATCAAACAAATTACATGAAACACAAAAAATAAGATCTTTATTCATGTATTAAAAAACATATTGAAAACATTAAAACCAATTGTAAACTTGGAAACAAGCCAAATCAATGAGCCAAAACTATCCATAAACAATGTAAATCTAACACAAAATCCTTAATGACAAAACACTCAAAACTTTTCAAATGAAAAAATATCACAAATGGAAAACTGACAGAACAATAACCAATCCTCAGTACAAAACAAAATAGAAATTAAAAAAACAGAAGAAACAGAATTAAAAGCAAATAAACAGGATAAAAACACACATAAAGATAATAAAAATAAACAAAATCAAAAGAACCCAAATAATCAAGAACATACAAATACTCAACAAAGAACAAGTTCAAAAACCAGGAAAACAAACAGTATAGAAATTATGGAATATATGGACATAGATAACCAAAAACCCAAAATATAGCCATTCTTAAGATCCACTCACTAAAATAAAATAATTACCATGCAAATGGACAAATGAAACACAAGCATCATACAATGGAATTATACGGAAATCAAACAACTCCTTACAGATTACAATCTAAATATAGACTACTTGCAGGATATCTGTTTCCAAAAATATCTCCTTTTAAGGATATGAAACTTATCACAAAATAATTGTATCAACAATAGAGAATAAGCCAAGTAGGAGTATTTTAACATTGGCTAAAAATACCTATGAAAAACTAGAATTAAGCACAAATCTTCAGACCTTAGCACTAACAGCTTCAATTCTTTAAACAATAATCAAATGTTCAATTTATATCCCTTCAAAACACGGACTGAATATGACTGAAATGGAAAGGCTTTTTCCTTTTTTATTTTGTGATCACATCCACAATACGAACATTTTCTTATCTTATTTACCATGTACGTCTCAGCGGATATTTGTTTGCTGGGTTATCTTTTATGATGGTTGTATTTCTGTATTAATTCTTGTTGCTGTATAAAGTCAATGCATGTATTTAAAGACATATTTTCTATTTGTAGTTGTTCCATCATTTTATATTGGTGTGATGTATTGCACATACCTCTAATTTACCTTAATTGAATCAAGTCCTCTTCAATAGTATGTCCGTCTTGTCCAAGTTTTTCAAATTCGCAATATCTACTTGCATTTTGTCGATGGTATAGATATTTTATAATTAGTTTGTCAATTTCTTGTATCAATGACATGAATTTCGTTCTTTCTGCCACTAGTAGTCTTTTCTTGGGTTTCATATTTCTCCTTATAATCTGACTTTTTTTTGAAAGTCAGGTCTTCCAAGTTTGTGGGATATGGCATGGTGGAGACTTTCATTATCACCTCGCACCCCGCTGTAGTCAAATATAAATCCGTAATTTGATTTTTGCTTCCCTTCTCCTTGTTGTCTTTCAGCTTTTTACTTCTCGCACTGGCAGAAAAACAGCGAATCCATGCAGCTACAAAATCTGGATCTCTTAGAGACAAATGGGATCCTATTGGCGATGCCATTAATATGAGATGAGGTTTAGCACTCATCAGTCGCTAAGCTCCATGCTTATTCTCAGTGATGAGTTTTATAGGCTCTCTCTTCCACTTATGCAAATTAGGAATATTAATTTGCCAGTGTCACTACAGTGGTAGTGTCCACTCACCTATTTTCTTAAATATAAGCAAGCCTATGCAAGAAAAAAAGAAATCCAAAATAGAAACTACACAAATCTAAATGGTTAAGATTCAATGAACTCTGCTCATCCTAGATCAACATGGAAATTCTCAATGAACCAGAACCAGTAGTTTTCTTTACAAAGATACTAACACAAATAGTAAGTCAAACAATACTAAAATCTTCCTTTAAACCACATACCAAATCAAATCCCTGGTTTACAGCAGAATGCAGAGAAACATTTAAAACCAGGAAAAAAATATTCTTACACAAGCCAATCACAATCAACCTACAAAATTACAAGCAAGATCAAGCAAAAAGCATGCTGTATAATTAAGAATTACAAAAGAGAATCTTGGTAAAACTAGGTCTCCAGACTAAACATCAAAACTCTACTAAAGAAAACATGGGAAATAATAAGAAAAACTAATGGAAAAAAACATCACAAGCTGCAACAGTTCACTTAACCAAAATAAATGGAGATAAATGCACTGAAAATAAAGAAATAGCTAACCTAATAGTAACAGATTTTCAAAGAAACTCCTCAAAAAATCACTATACTCCCAAATTTTAAAAAATTTTTTAAATATTTAAAATGGTGTTTGGATAAATTTTCAAAATTGTGGCTTGAATCTGTCATTGTTCCAATTCTTAAACCTGGCAAAGATCATTCCAATCCAACAAAGTACTGAGCCATTGCACTAATAAATTTTATTTGCAAGACAATGGAGAGAATGGTAAATGCTCGACTAATGTGGTAATTGGTAAGAAACAGTCTGTTATCTAGCTACCAAAGTGGATTCAAGAAAAACCAATATACCAATGATCAACTTGAATGGCTAGAATCTTTTATTCATGATGGCTTTATTTGAGGTCATCACATGGTATTAATATTCTTCAATCTTGAAAAAGCCAATGATACCACATGAAAGTATGGTATCCTAAAAGACATGTACAAGATGTAACTAAAAGGAAGAATGGGTATATTTGTCCAAGACTTCCTAGCAAATCAAATATTTAAACTACGAAATGGAAACTCAACATCAGACACAAGCAAGAAGCAGGAGTATCTCAAGGTAGCTTTTTATCAGTTGTATTATTTCTTCTCAAAATAAATAGTATTATTAAAACCATTAATACAGGAAGTGAAAAATTCCTATATGTAGATGATCTCCCAATATCATACTCATCACTAAACCAGCCTTCTCTTGAAAGATATGTATAAACATGGTTAAACAAGATTGAGAAATGGACAAATGAAATGGATTCCATTTCTCAAAAAAAAAACTAAAACAAAAAAAAACTGTTTGCATTTCTGCCAAAAAACAAGTCTATCACCTCAATCTAGAATTAAATTAAACGGACATTTAATTCTCATAGTCCAACAAATAAAATATCTAGGAATGATACCAGAGAGCAAACTCAACTTCAAGGTGCACACTGATTATCTTAAACAAAAATTGCAAAAGGCTTTGAGGCTTCTAAAAGTAATATCAAAACTGATTTGAGGTGCTGATCAAAAAGTAATGCTCAGAATATATAGGTCACACATCAGATTAAAGTTAGACTATCGATGCATTATTTACAGTTTCTCATGTCAATCCTATCTTAAAAAACTACAAACCATACAAAATCAAAGACTGAGATTAAGTCTCAGAGCCTTCTAGAAATCACCCACTCAAAGTCTCTATATAGAAGCCAATGAACCACCTATATTTCTGAGATAGGAAAAATTAGCCCTCCAATATACACTACAGTCCAACCCAAATAACTTAGCATACCAAAAACATATGAACCTTAATATATCTAGTTCTAAAGAAATAAATTAACAGTCATCCCTTCACTTGGACTCTGAATTAATGAAGCACTAGAACAAATAAACAAAGCTCCTGATAATGTAACATTAGTCACAATGAACAAAGTAGACAATCTCCAAACCTGACATAAACCCAACATTGTTTCTTTTTTTTATGCCAATAAACAAAAGTATGCATGGGGAGAATTAAGAGACAAATATCCTGACTATAAACCATTCTATACAGATGGATAAAAAACCCTAGATTGAATAGGTACAGCAGCCACAAACAGACAAATTCATGAACAAATCAGGCTATTAATAATGCATCCATCTATAATGCTGAACTCCAAGACATTAAAATGGTACTTAAAATGGTAGAAAATTCAGAAGATAGGAAGTTTATAATATCAATAATATCTAGTTTGACAGTAATTAAAGAAAAGAACACAAATCATCCTTATATTCAAGGAATCTTAGAAACTTGTTATCAGTTAATAAAGTAGAAAACAATAATGTTGGCTTTGATTCCTAGCCATATAGACATCAAAGAAAATCATGAAACTGACATACTGGCAAAAGAGGCAATAAAAATGAAAATAACCAAAATCAAACTCCCATATACATGTTATAAGAACAAAATTACACAACACATCAAAAGAAAATGGCAAGCAATTTGGGACATGTTCCCAAACAATAAACTGTATGAATATTAGCCCACAATAAGAAAGGAGAATATAGAGCTGACCATAGACAAGACATAGTGCTCAACAGAATAAGAATTGGGTGCGCGCACGCACACACACACACACACACACACACACACACACACACACACACACTACACTTCAGTGCAACCAATTTCTCACAGCCAAATATTTCTTGGTAAAATGCAAGAAGAAAAAATATGCAGCATCAATTACCAAGCACAAAATCTTAACATGCTCTTCAAAAATGTATTTACTGTCCAAATATATCTGAAGAAAACAAAATATTTTCAACATTTATAAAAAATAGTTTTGTAACTTACATTTTAAAACATACCTGAATAAAAAATTCAGTTTCCACATTCACAGGGTTGATATGCTGGTAAAACTAATAAACAAACAATCAATTATATCAAACAAGCTTTAAAGGATAGGAAATGTGAGTTCACATCTCTTCAGGAGTTACTTTATTTCCATTGCTTGCTGCATACTTAATGATTGTAAACTATAAAAATGGCCTTAGAATTATGATAAAAAGCAGGGATAAAATAAAGTTAATCAAAAATTAATAAAACAAATATTTGTAATTACAAATATTTGTGTTAAGTAACTTATAAACTACACATTTTTTACATGTTTGGATGACAGCATGTTGCAAAATATGGTGTGTGTGTTGAGGTTGTGAAAAACAACATATTGTTCTCTTAAAAATTAAGGGGGAAGCAAGCAGAGAAGGGAGAGAGACAGGAGGAAATAAAATACAACTGAATAATGACCAGTGAGGCAACTGCCTCACCAACCACAGCAAAAATCATTTTATTAGAATGGGATGAAAAGTTAATCAGCTGACTATGCTAGAGCTGTGAAATCTTGTGTATATTAATTTCAACTCTTATTAATAACTGCATTGTTTCTTTCTAGGTACTAAGAAAACTGAATGCATGGTCATCAGTAAAAAGGGCAGCCCAAAATGCCAATTACAGGTGAGGGACTCTAAAATCAAGCAGGTACAGAAATTTAAATACCTAGGAAGTGTTCTAACAGATGATGAAAAGTGCGACATGGAGATCCGAAGGTGAATTGACATGGTGCAAGAAGCATTCCAGAAGCTGAGTAAAGTATTAAGAAACAGGACAATTTCACTAGAAACAAAGAGGAGAGTACTGGATTGCTATGTGATGTCAGTTCTTCAATATGCCAGTGAATGTTGGACAATATCTTTGAAAATGAAGGAAAAACTTGAAGCAGCTGAAATGTGGTTCTACAGAAGGATGCTGCGGATATCATGGGCTGAGCATGTGAGCAATGACAAGGTTTTGGAAAGGATGGAGATGAAAAGGAAATTAATACTGAGCATCAGAAAGAGACAATTAAAGTTCCAGGGACATGCAATGAAGAGGGAGGACTTGGAGAACCTGTTACTGAAGGACCTGATCAGGTGGATGATGCAATGAAGGTTGCTTGATGCAACAGGAGAAAGTGTGCTAAGAGCCACCAGGGACAGGGAGATGTGGAAAGCCATGATCGCCTACATCTGGAAAGGACATGGCACATAAAAGAAGAAGAAACTGACATCTAACCATTCAAAGAAGATTTCAGAAGTAACAAATAGTGACTTCTCTTGAAAATAGACAAAATTTGCCATTGTGGTATAATATTCTGGCACTTGATCAAAAGCACACAAGCTGATCACATCACTGTGAAATCTGACATTGTTTGAGGCAGATCTAGCTGGTTTCCTTGAATGTTTCCTAATCTGAGTGTTGAGTTCATCACTTTGAGCCAGAGACAAACTATGTGATGGAAACACTCCTCCTCACCTTTTCAAAAGTAAGCCATGGTGATGATGGCCTCAGTTTTTATATGGGATGCGAAAAGCATTACATTTATTGACTATCTTCAAAAGGACCACACTTTCAAGACTACTATGTCATCTTGCTGAAGCAGTTATGAAAAGATATCAAGACCAAACACCCATGAAAACTGATATAAAAGGTTTGCTTCATCAGGAAAATGCTCCAGCACACAAGTCTTTGGTTTGAATGGTTGCTGTGCATGACTGTGGCTTTGAAGATCGCCTTCCCTATTCTCCCGATGTGGCTATCATCTCTTGCCCAACATCTAAAAACACTTTGCTAGAAACCAGTATTGCAGTGATGATGAAATTATATTTGTTGTTGATGACTTTTTTGACACTAGGTTGAACAATTTCTTTGAACAGCCAGATGTCATTTTACAGTTTATGTAAGAAGAGTTGAAATTAATGCATGCTAGATTTCACAGCTCTAACATTTCTCTTTCATAGTCAGCCTATGAATCGTTTAGTCCACCCTCATACTGGAAAGAAACACTTTTGTTATTAATAAGAAGAGTTGAAATTAATGCATGCAAGATTATACATCTCTAGCATCACTTCTTCATAGTCAGCCTATGAATCTTTCCGTCCACCCTCATATGTTTCACAACAAAAACTAGTATTAAAAAACTATTTTACTAAATCAACTCTTTAATACTATGAAGTAAATTCAATTTGAATATGATTCCAACCAGTTTTAAGTTTGGGCTTATTTTTAGCATTGCTAAGAGCTTCTCACTCCCATATTCAAATCCTGTGGTTATAGTAAATACCAATGAATTGCTTTAGGAATATATCAAATTATATCATCAATTAGGTACCAGTGAAAAAACCTTTATCTTTTAGCATCTAATTTTTTATTTTCACTCTTGACCTTCACCAGATATTATATTCTTTATTTTTGTTTACCATAACTTCAAATGCTTGCATAATTAATTTGAAACAGTGAGCGACTATTTTAGTGAGGCATATGTTTCCATAGTAACATGACCTTCTATAGTCTGTCTGATATCTTACTACCTATTCTATAAGGAGACATGATGGAGAAATGGATAGTGGCTCAGATTGAGGAATCAGAGAGCTGAGTTCAAATTCTGGTGAAATTCATTACATTCACTTATGTGCTAATACCCTTGAGAAAGGTATTAACCTAACTCTTCTTCTCCTCACAGCTATGGGTAACTAGCAGGACAGGTATCCAAAACCTTGGTTGAAAACCAGTCTACTGCAGTAAGAATTGGTAACCTATTGCAGGAAAATTTTCACACCACATGCTTTTGGAGCCAAAACAATTCCCATGAAACTTCTAGGGAAGAATCTGGCTCAATCCAGTCTGGGTGAATGCCACCTCAAGTATAAGTAAAGTAAGTGTCTATTCTATAGATTATTTTTCAAATGTTATAGCTGTATGGATTATTTCACCATGAGTGTAATGACTAAGATTTTTGTAAGTACAAGGGTTGATTAATGTTAAGTCTTTTATCTCATAGTGCTGCTAATAGTAAAGATAAACATGTTTGAACATGTATTTGATAGGATAGAAAATCTTGTTCAAACATACCTCACTTCAAATTTGTTGATTCTTTATTTCATTGAAATGATCTTGTCAGTGGTATAATATGACGAAGGAGAAATTTTCTTTTATTTTAAGTTAATTGCATGCAAGAAAATTCCTCTCTAAAACTGATTAATTTTATAGGCAGAGGTAAGTGAGAAACTTGAGTTGGGTTTTGGGTTGGGTGTATGTATCTGCAAAGTCACAGTTTAATAAGTATTAAAGTTTTTATGTTTCTTGAGTGAATTTCTACCTGCAGTTACAATTTGAAAAATTACATTTTTATTTTCTTTGGTTGTTATTTTTTTACAAATTGAACAAATCAGATTTGGGATCTTTATTTATAATGTTTATATTGGTCATAAATTAAAAGTTATTATCTTTAAAAAAATGCAATATTTTCTTTGTTTACCAAATGTTTTTTTCCAATTGATTTTCATGTGTATTCTTACAAAAAACGTCTTTTCACCTTTTCTGCTGACATACAGTGTTTTTTGCCCAGCAGGTTGATTTACAGGAGTCTCTACATGTAAGATCAAAGATAATATCTGTCTAGAGGGGGATGGCTGGGCCTTGTATATTATTCTTTTTTTCTTGTATACTGAAAAGAAAATCAATTTGATTTTGGTGAGAAAAAAATTCTCACTGAGCCTGGAATTTTCCTTTGATAAGTCTGTCATTTATCGTGCAAAAGATTCATATCAAAAGCAAGATTAGCAATTGAGGTTTCTTTCTAAGTTATTTTTTGGCTGTGGTTTTGTGTTAGGTTTCTGTTATATTGATTTCTTCATCATTTGAAAGCAGAAGCTGTAAGGTACATTTGAACACCAATTTTAGATCTAATGTTGCTCTTTGTATTCAACTGCCCTATCATAGTTCCTGTTTATGAATGAAGATAAAACAAAGACAAATTCTCTCTCTATTATCAAGATACAGTCACTCTTCATTCTCATTTCATTGATTAGAATTGTAAACTTTTACCTGCATGTGAATGATCAGGTAGCTATTTATATCACTTAGGTATAGCAGAATTTGTTAAGTGCAAGACTGGCCTGTAGTTGGAATTTAACATCTTTTCTTTTTGGGATGTATTTTAATTTTAGAGACTTTAAGCTTTGATTGTGTACAGTTTCACTTACTATTATGTTACACAATTTTTTCTTTTTCTATGAAAATTTAGGTTCTATCTTTCTGAATGTTAAAATGTCAGTGATATATCACAAACCTAATCTCCAGTTTGTCATCAATTAACAAAATAGAGGTTAATCATGTACCTGCAAACTGCTTTAATGATTTAATTCCAATGCTTAACCTGGATAATGAATTATCATCATAAATTGTAGATTTTTTCACAACCGTGATTTACTCTTGTAACCTCTTAAGATCTTAAAATCCTCATTAATGCTAATGACATTTCAGTCTAAAAACTCAATTGCGCTCTATCCCCCACCCCTTGCAATGTATGGAACATGTGTGATCACCCACCACCAGTTCTTTCATTTTAATCTGAGTTAAGTCTACAGCCATAAATTGCATACGCAAATGCTTCCTTAGTGATGTCTATTCTGGGGGTCATCCGCCAATGACATCAGATTTTTTCTCTCATGGGCCCAGAAAACAGTTTGGATTAGAAATAAAGAACAAAATCTTGGCAAAACTCAAACTTGCATTTCTTTTACTTGAAAAACCTATTTATCTATACCAGCTGTTCTGTCAATTAGGCCATATTGAGTAACCTACCTAGCTTGTATAAATAGTTGGCAGAATTGGAACTGGAGGTGGATATTATAGAGACAAACATAACTCAGAGGAAGTTGTGGGGAGCCATGATCATTCACATCCTGGAAGATCACAGCACACCAGAAGAAGAAAATAATGACAGTGGCGTTTCAGTCAGAAAACTAAATTGCATTTTATTGCCAAAGTTTTATAGAACATAAAGTGAGTCACCAATTTCTTCCTAATGTTAATTAATTTTTATTATGATTATTCAGTTGGAAATTCAGTAAAAGGAATACAAGTTTAAATTTTACTAAGTGCATGTTCTTTTAGTAAGAATCAAATTTACATCACTTTTTCTTTGGAAGACTGGTTATATATACTTAACTGTTCTACTGGTTGGACCCAAATAGTGAATTCTAAATAGAATAGTGAAAGATGGCTTCTAAAGACTAAACAAAGTATTAAGAAGCAGGAAACTTTAATTAAGAATAAAGAAAAGAGTGTAAGCACTATATAATATCAGTTGTCTTGTATGGAAGTGTATTCAGAATAATTTTCTCACAAATTAAGAGGAGACTTGAGACAACAACAATGGTTCTATGAAAGGATGTTGAGAATATCATACACAGAACTTGTGAGGAAGTTTTAAGGGAAATTAAAGAAAAAAAGGTCATTTTTACTTAGAATCAGAAAGTGACAGTTGAAATTTCTAAAACACATAATAAGGAAAGAAAGTTTGGAGAATTTGACACTCATTGTACATATTGAAGACAAGAGAAGAAGAGGGAAACACTGAATAACCTGCCTAATGAGCTTGTCTAAATGGATGGCAAAACAGATATTCGAGGGTACAAACACTTTTTAGAACAACAAAAAATAGGAAGTTGTGGAGTACCACGATCACTCACATTCTGAAGAGACCTGGCATATAAAAGAAGTTGAATTAATAGTAGTATTACCTTAATTTAAGATTCATTTATATAAGAGGTGTAAACTCTTATGGTTCAACTAGTAGAGCAGCTGTTATGGTTAACTAAACTTCCTGAGGCATTGGGATGCTACTTGGAGTCTCACCAAGAATTTATTCTTTATTTGTAATGTTTATGTTGGTCATAAACTTGATGGTCTGAATAGTTGCAGTGAAAGGCAACCAAGGTTAAATTGAAAGAAATACAAGTCAAGAAATGGTGTTTGACAAGATTAACAGTTACGTTTAAAGTTTTATTTTTTCAATAAAATATGCTCACTTTTCATATTAAATAATAACCACTTGTGATTAGCGACTTTATACATCTATGCATCAACAAACTTGTAATAATTTTCTAAAGCTTGATTAGTTATAAACTAGTTATCATAGAGATTCTCTTTCTGTAGAGAAAGGATAAATATATTGGCTTACACAAATAAAAAATGAATTATAAGGATGATTGTTTTTTAATTGATTATCTAATTCTTCAGTAACAGATTAAGATAATCTCTCTTCAAAGTCAGCCTATCATGACTAACAATGGACCTAGCAGCTAATAGCTGTCATTGTCAAAGCAAGTAATAGTATCTGGACTTCCCACATAACTACACTTTTTATGATTTAGTATGATGTAACAGTGTCAAAATAACTGATGCTGAGATAGAGAACAGGCAAAAATGAATTTGTATGTTTCCCAAATTTGAACCAAGTAGAAATAAAGAAATATTTTTTTGATTGATTTCATCCCAAGAAAGGCAGAAAAGCCACTAAGACACAAAGGATTACTGTGTATAGAAGAATCAGAAAACTGAAACTTTACAAAGGTTCAAGAACAAAAGAAGAGTAACCAGAGAAAGTGATTAACATTGCATTTAAATTTTTGAAAATTAAAAGTGGCTGGAAAACATGGAAAAGTGTTCCAAATGTGATAAGTGTGAAAAAAGAAACTGTTAGCATAGAACTTATGGTTACATCTGGCCAACTCAACTATAAATTGGTGAGACCTCATCACCAGTCTAGTAAAGCTCTTAAATTCCTAAATTGAAGAGATTATTCAAATAATTACTATGAAAATATTTATAGAAAAGGCACAGGGAGGCAACTTTACAGTGATGGGAAAGTGACTGAAGCTGAGATGCTAGCTCAGGGCCAATAATGTGGCTGATTCTTCTTTGAATTTTGTCAAAAATCTCTAGGTATATAGCAATAGTGGGAGATCATAAAAGGCAGCAATATTCAAGCATGTATGAATGGTAAATTTATATATATGTAAGATAGATTCAGGACAGAAAAACTGTCTATCATGACGCAGTAAATCAACTTTCCAATAAAATTTGAACTTGCATCCTACTTTTGAAGAATCTGTCTTTTATGGATGCAAACTTAACCAATGCTTCATTTAAAATTTTCAAAAATAATTTTATTACTATAATTTTAGTAGCAGAACAAATAGATGGTTTACAGAATTGGAAAGAAAAGGAGAACAGAATAGCTACAGATTTGTACTCTGCTTGATTATTGAAACTTCTGTGTTTGAAATGATTAAGATAATGTTTATGAAATATTGACACATAGGGTGGGAATTGAAGTTAAATTGGAAGTTACGTTTTATTTCTAGGATTAGGCTATTTGTTCAAGTTGTAGAAAAATGTATCAAACTAAATGTAATATCATTTCTGCACTATGGCAGTAAATGCTGGACAATTTCCTCATAAATGATGAAAAGACTTGAAAATATTAAGAATACCATGAACAGAACTAGTGATCAACGAGATAAATAGAAAAAAGACAGTTGAAATTTCTGGGACATATAATGAGAAAACAGGGGTTGGAATATTGACATATTGAAAGCAATGGGGTCAGGAGGAAAATGAGTAATTTACCTGATGAGTATGTGTAAATGGTTGGCCAAATAGGGAGTGGCGGGGGGAATTGTAATGGAACAGACACTAGAACAACAAATGATAGGAAGTTGTGCAGAGTAATGATCGCCTACATCCTGAAAACATACAGATTTTATGTAAAATAATGAAGAGTGTATTGACACAGTGTTGTGCTATGGCACAAAAGTTAGATGGAATAATGATAGCATTAACAATAATAATAATAATAACAATAAGTATAATACATTTTTTCGAGAATAGGATTGCTTATAATTCATTGAAAAATAGCAAAATGAACAATGACTCACTTGTTAGATATTCAAGTGAAAAAATTTTCTATTAATATTATCATCATGTGTCTTATGTTTTTTAAACAATAATTCATGCAAAGTTGAAGGCACTTGAATTATTGCAATTTTATTGAAAGAATGGTTTAAACGGGGACTGCGTGAACAGCAAATTATGAATTTTGTAACAGGGTGGAGGGTATAAGTGATTCTTACATTCTTTTTCTGATTCATTCATTTTAAATCAAACCATGTTTAGCATTTGTCTTTTATGAATGCAAAGAATGAAGCAAAAAGAAAAACTTTGATAAAGAAAATCTGAAAGAATTTGTCATAACTTTATTTGCTTTTAATTTCAATAGATGTGTCCTTCAACCAGATATTGTATAGTAGAAAAGATTATTTTGATAGTTCAGATGTGGCCAAACTTATTTAATGTAAGGACCATATAAAATAAACTTCAGATGTTTTAGAGCTGTTACATATACAATTTGTTACAAAATTCTTATAAATAATAACATACATTGATATGCAATAATGTTTATTAATAATTTATATATCATGATGCAGTAAATCAAATTACAGTTGAAAATAAAGACAAAAATTCTCCAACATTTGGATAATTTTTTATTAATTTGGTTCTAAGCTTTCGGCTCACATGAGCCATCTTCATTGCAAATTTGCGAACTGCGTTTGTTATTTTTGGTAACTATTACCATTGCCTAGCAGATTTTTATGTCAACACAAAATAAAATTGTCGGTGATGGTGGATGTTATAGTGTTACCGTCTTAATAACCTCTCTGAAGCCAAAATACGACATTTAGAATGGCTCATGATTAAACATAATAGTCATTCATTGTCTCTTATATGTTTAGAAAATATATATATATATATAATTGCTGAAACTTATCTATATATATATAATTGCTGAAACTTATATATATATATATATATATATATATATATATATATATATAATACTAATAATACAAATAAACTAGAATCCGTAAGTTTGCACTAATCAAAATAAACATAAATATTCGAAAAAATGCCAACAAACAGAACCTAAATCCATCAAAATCCGATGAGAAATGTGTCGTCGGATATTGAGGATGAAAAAAAGAAACAAACGGAACAAGAACAAACAGTCAAGCATCCGCAGGAAAGAAAAAACCCCAAGACAGAACTTAAACACCAGAAAAAGTGCTCGATACGAAAGTACGAAAGTACGGAAGTAGAGCAAGAACACGAAAAATCTATAAGTGAGCCACAACTTACTGCGGTTTCACCCTACGGATTGTCAGGGAAAGAGGCTAAAGCACATAAGATTGCTAGCAAATAAATAGATCTTCACAAAAAGGAGAAACCATACCAACACAAAAATAGGGGATAGGGGGTAAAAACAAACTTTATTAAAAAAAAAAAAATTATCGTTAAGCAAGAAGGCGATTTCTTTGAAGCTTGCATTTATTAAGGATTTCGGTTTTTGCGTTAAGTAAGTCCTGCACAGGTTCGAACAATGCTATTGCCAATTTCTCCTACCCGCATAAATTGCAGAACTTACCATCTATATTATAGTTTTTACATTTTTTTATTATTTCCCATTTTAGGATGGGGTCTTTTTTAATTTTAGATTTAATAGTTCATATATAATCAGCTAAAGTGGTATTGTGTCTGTATTTTTCATTTTTAAATGAACTTTTATGATTATAATATCTTATTTTAAATGAGTCATGAGTCGCACCAATATATGTTTTAGGGTATTGGTCATGCTCATCTTTATAAATTTTAACGCTATAAACTACATTAGGTTGATTACAGTTGCCCTTAATAGGACAGTCAGATTTAACTCTACAATTACATTTACATTTAGGATTCTCATGGGTATTGGTAGTTTTCATTTTCCTTTTATTAGAGTTATTAATTAGTTTACCTATATTGGGAAGGCACGAATAACTCAGCTTGATAGTATTTCTATTAAAAATGTTTTTAAGAGAACTATCCTTACTGAAATGCTTGTCAATTAGGTTAAAAAATATCTTTCCAATTTTAGATTTAACTTCTTTGTTATAGGGGGGGGTTAAACCATGTTATTTTTCTATTTCTAATTTTATTCTTGGTCTTAGTAGTATCAGAGTTCAAAAATTGAAGAATATCCTTATATCCACTTTTAATAAGGGCTGATTGATAAATTTTTTGCACTTATCAAAAATTTCTATGTTTGATGAATTAGAGGATAATCTATAGGCTATACTTGTAGGAATGCTCTTTAATATATGTGCCGGATGATTAGATTTCTTGTTCACATAAATTGGGATATAATTATTTTTAATGTAGGGAGTAATATAACCAGTATTCAAGTTGAGGGTAATATCTAAATAATTAACAATTCTAAGGTTATATTCAATTTCAATAGAAAATCCATATAGCTTAAAAAATTTTTGAAGTTTTTTCCTAAGTTTATCACCTATTTGGGGTGTACAGTAATCGACAATTATTAAACCATCGTCACGGTACAACCCATGATTGTTGAAGTCAACTATTTCATTCAGCTTATATAGTAGGAAGCAACCAATCAACTCCGTGACCTCTGCACCATCATATGCCCCCATGGGATTATCAAATCCTTCGGCATCAGTTTTTTTGATCCACAATTCATCATTGTAATACAAGAGAGTTTTACGGCAATGCCAAATTAATTCAATTTCATTATACTCTTATAGCCTCTGTTAATAATTTTGTCGTTATAGAAGGGTAAAAGTCTTTTATGTCATATTTTATAAAAGTAGACTTTTTAAAACATTTTAATCCTTTAAACCACTTAATGCAGTTGATAATCCTATGGGGGCATATGATGGTGCCAAAAACTTGAAAACTTGGCCACTGAGGCAAATAACCTAATAAAAACTTAATAGAAACTTTTCTGAAAGTTTTTTTTCTAGGAGACTTGGTTGGTGTAATACAATGACGGCAAAATTTGAGTAAAAAGATGACATCCAGCCAGTGTTAAAAAAAAACGAAATGTGCTTTTCACCTTTTTACCAAAAATAAATGAAGAACTTAAACAACTAGGAAGAACCAGTTTCTTATCAAAAATTGTGTACAGCTCTTAGCCCCTAAATGGCTCCCCCACTTTTAGAGTTCCACAATTGCCACTAGAGGAAACTATATGCATGGACACAAGAACACTCATACAGAAACACACACACACACACACACACACACACACACACACACACATATATATAATTATGAATTAAATGTACATTGCAACATGGCAATTTCTGTTTTAAGATAGAATCTTGTCATCAGGCAATGTTGGATGTTGGTTCACAATAAACATCCAACATTGCCTGATAACAAGATTCTATCTCAAAACATACAAATTTTCATGTCACAATGTAGATTTAATTCATAATTATATGATTATATTAAGCTCTACAATATTTATTGTATTGAGCACTATATATATATATATATATATATATACACATACAAAGCTTATTTTCCTTGATTTTCATGATAATTTTTTAAATTTTTTAATGAAGGGAATATTGAAGTCTTTTCATTGATGTTTGAAGTTACTGAACAATACAATTGGTATGGTGAAAAATATGTAGAGATTTTTGTCTACAACAAAATCATAATTTTTATTGAATGTTGGTATATTTAAAAAATCTGACTGATGATTGTTTCAACTATATTTGTTGTATATATAATAAACTTCAAGAACATTGAAGAAAAATGTGTGAATATACATTTCTATAAGAGAATAATTCATAAATATGATCAATTATGAAACTGTAATTTTTTTTATTTGTCTTGAATATGAACTGTGATGAGGAAAGATACAATGAATATGTGAGTGGCAAATTAAATGCAAAGAGCTATAATTTGGTCAACACTGATGTATTCCATTAACATTTTATAAAATGATTCTTATATAAAAATCAAGTTGATCAAGAGTGAAACTTTGGAATATATTATGTAAAACTTTCCTTCTTGGTTATTTAAACTTGTTTTTTCATTAGTATAATAGTTTCTTTTATTTTATGGGGTGCTACAGAAAACATAGTAATGCAAATACTTGAATATTAATGATAAAGGTTGATATTAAAATTTTTGACAAGTTAATGTTTCCAGTGTCATTCAGTACATATGAGTGCTGAACTTCACTGCCAAATATGTCCTTTTCAGAATGGTTGATCAAATATCATGACTTGATGGACAGAGATTACAATAGATCACTCACAAGATTTCCTTGGTATTGTCAGAATAGAAAATAACTTTCAGAATGTTCCTTGATATTAGCCAATGGTAAATGAAGCATGAAAAATGATTTGGTAATTGGAAGAGAGAGAGTAAGATGAAGAGAAATTAGTTTTATAGTTGTTATCCATGTGAGTATTATTTTGCCTGAAATGGAAGATGAGTTTCAATATTTTTTTTGTAGTTCATAAAATTTATGGAGATTGAATTTGTTCACTTATTTCAAGAGTTTAAAAGCCCAAGGGGAACAAAGAATTAATCGTGATACTATAAGATATTTTACGCATATATGCTGACTGGTTTTTTAAGTAATAGAAATAGCTTTTTGAAGATATCTTTTAATGAGAAAAATACAGCTTGTTATTTTGTTAGAAATATTATTATAAGTTTTGAAGAGGTTACCTTTACAGTGTTATGCATTGTTGTTTCTCTTGTTTTCTTTTTCTTTCCTATTCTATGCTTGTCTCATGTTCTAGTTTTATTTGTATAATAAAGAGACATAATTACTTGAATTTTAAGTTCACTCTGGAATAATTTTTAGAATATTAAAATGACCATATTAAATATTTTTGTAGAATATTGTCCTGATATTGTAATAATCTCATTCTTCATTACTTTGCCTTTGATGTATAGTTGATTAGTTGTGGCTAATTTTTATTTTCTTTCTTAGTTTCTGCATCTGCAGGTGGTTGCTGCTGTTATTATATTTACAGGGGAGTTATTTCTTTATCAGGTATACAAATAAGAATTTGCAATGTTTTGCGTTTTTGAGTCTTTTCTATAAATATTTTCATGGTATTGTTCTGATTAACTATCCTCCGTTATTATATTCACAGGGTGGTTGTTTCTTTACTAGGTATACAAACAAGAATCTGCAATGTTATTGGTCCTGACCTTACATCTCAATTTCATTCACTTTCCCACCACCATAATGTAACTTTAATGTACATTTCTATGAATATTTTCATGGTAATTGTTCTGATGAATTTTTCTCTATGGTACTTAGACTTTATGGATTTAAGTATGGTACTACAGTTGAATTAATTTCATTCTCTTATGTACAAATTCTCTTGGGAAAGGTATTAACCTATCTCTTCTTCCTCCAGCTATGGATTGAATAGCAGAACAGATTTGGTTATATAGCCTTGGTTGGCAACTAATCTATTGCAGAAAGTAATGGCAACTTACTCTGAGAAAATCTACCTAGTCAGTGATGTCTTGAAAGAGACATGATTGGCCAAGCGTGTATCATGTATGATAATTAACTGACTGACTAGATTAGCAACAAGGCCTTGTCATTTTACAGTTAAAACAGTTATATATAATCATAATTTTGATGCTAAAAGTTTGTTCTATCACACTTCTGGCTTGTAGAACTCTCTTCTGGCTTCTTGCTTTCCAGTCAACTTTGGTCTTCAAAAATTTAAATGAAATGTTAATTGTTATCTTCTTTCTTCCCATTCTTTTATTGTTCTCCTTTATAATGTTTAGTCTATCTCATATTCTTTCATACTCAGTAAACCCTTGCATCTTAGTGGCCTTGGAGTGAAATGATTAAAAAACCCTTGCTTCTGTTGCTCTTATGCTTTTATTCTTACTTATGATGTTGTTTTTATCGTTAGTATTATACAAGAGGTGCTGAAAAGTTCTCAGTCATGCTAACTTCCTAAAATTTCATCAACTAAAAAAATATCAAATTTTTTTGGTTGCATTGAGAATTTTCTAGTGTCTCTTGCAATTAGTGTAAATAGAATAATTGGTTGATTCATTCATTTTATATGGCTTATAAACCCTTTGAAGGTTATTCAAAGCAAGAAAATATTTTTAGATTGTAAAAAGTAAAAACAAATAATGGTTTAGTAATATAAGTTTACTAATTCATCTATAGCTGGAGGAAGAAGAGATGGATTCATACCTTTCCTAAGGTACATGTAAGAGAATATGAGGAACCCAACTGAAATTGAAGCTTGGCTTTCCAATTAACAATTCTGAACCATTACACCAACTGCATATCCATGCTTACAGCACCTGGTACTCTCAAGCAGTCACCCATTCAGGTACTAACCAGGCTCAACATTGCTTAACTTTGGCGATTATATAGGAACCAGTGTTTTGAAATGAGGTGTCTGTAAGCCTATAAATAGAATAAAGAGAATATTCTATTATAACTGACAATATTCTTTCAGATTCATTGTCTCTTGAAACTGCCTGCAAAATTTCCGAAAACATACATGTCATTATGCCAAGACAATGTGAATAATATTTAAATTTCATAGACATTGATAAAATCATTTGTTCTTTATTTGTTTTGAAATTAAAATAATTTTAACAGATGATAAAACGAAATAGTGCTTTATATGCTTTATTTCAAATACTAAAATAAGTATTCAGGTAGGTTATAGCACATGGAGTGAAAGTAAATGTAATCTGTCATTGTATAAGAATCATAGAACTTGCAAAATATAAACAGAATTCAGTTTCTTTATCTTCCATTCATGGAAATATTTGTTGCCTTATTGGTATACATGCAACTAAATCAAATTATTTGTAATAAAAAATTACTTGCTTTATAAGATAAACTCTTATCACACCAGAAGGCATGGAACTTTGTAAAGTTGTAAAAAAGAATACATTATATAAACTGCAAATGAAAAAAAATTGATAAAGTAATTTAGAAAATAAAATCATGATTAAATATATTATAATTATTCTTTAAGCAACTTAAATGGCAAAATTATTTTGTACAATATGATTGACTAAATATTTTAGTATTTTTTCCTTTTTTATAACAAATTATATTAAGTTGAAAAAAGATTTTTAATCTATTTTTTTTTCTACATACAACATGTAAAAGCACATGCAATACCCTGCCTTCGTCAGGGGAGGTAACACAGTTTCAGTTAGTAAAGTGGTACTGCCACTCCTGGCACTACCAGCAGCTTTTGCCACTTGACAGGGTATTGTTTTTTTGTGTAGAAGTATCCATCTATTGCAATTTTTTACAACTGCAAGTCAGATTTTGAACATTGTATTTAAAGCTGTAGTGAATAGGAAATTAAAAATTAAAATCAGCCTTCTTTTTCCCTTTTACAAAAATTCACAATGATGGGAAAAACCAGGATTTCACAAATCCTGGTTTTTCCCAAATAGAAAAAGATTGACCATGTGCTTAAAGAAAAAGTTGAAACCAGATTTTGCAAGTAGGTGTTAAACTGATTTTCTGACCAATGAAAGCGACTTGCAAGACTAAAGGGACTTAGCGATCAAGTGCGATAGTCTGAATACTATAAAAGGACCCAGTCAGCATCAATCAAGAGAGGCAGATGAGAGCAGTGAGAGAACAAGCTAAAATGTAACGGGAGAAACTTCAACCATGACCAACCCAGAAAGTAATGTTACATCGTACCTTGTTCTTTTTCTCTTTCATTCTCGTGTGCTGATTCCTTTTACTTCTTCTTCTCCATCCAAAGACATTCCTACTGAATACATACATACATACATATATACATACATATGTATGCATATACTATTTCAACAAATTACTACTACGAACATTTTCTACAAATCTTGATACCCTTAACTTTCTCATTGAACATTCTATGAATTCTTGTTATTCTATTCTTTTAATAAATTTCTATTTTAAAATGAAAAATGTATATTTTATTCTTACACTATTCCACACATTCCAACCTGCTGACAACCAACCTTCTGTTGATGATAATTCTGGATAAAACTTGTAAGCTGTAGGGAGTTTGGTTATACCTGACACAAGGTTGAAATAAAGAAAAATTAACCATCTCCCTATAGCTTCAAAGAATTTGTTTTGATCACTAGCCAATACACAATGTGCTGGTGGCAACCATTATCAACGACATGCAATGGAAGGTAAACAGATGTGTTGCTAACATGGCTTCAGTCAACTTAGTCTATTTTGGATTTGACCAGATTCAACCTGATGCCTGTTGAGCCATGGTCTGGAGACGATGTGAAGCACACTTTAGGCACCAGTCAGTGATACCTATGCTAAAACTCAAATCATGTATGTATATTTGTTTCTGAGATACAGCTTAAACAATACATAATACTCCAACTAATTTAGAAACATATTGTACTTTGAACCTCTGTTTAGTACAGTGCCAAATTTCATTAAGATCAGACAAGTGAGTCTTGATCTAGGACCATTTTTCTGTTTTTATGGCATTTTTAATAGGACATTCAGTATTTGGTTTCATTCTTAAAATGATCCCTGTATACAAACAAACACTTGCATATTATATTATATTATGTGAGTGAAAAATAATAAATATTCATAATAAATTATTAAATAAATTTAAATATCCATAAAATGACTTACACAATTCAATAAACTATAATAAAACCTTTTGTTATATAAAACCACTACTTGAAAAGTGAAGATTCTATCTGTGTCACATGACTTGATGTCAAATAAATAAATAGATGCATGCTGATTTGCTGTCATTATGTATTTTGATATAAATGTGAATAAAGTTAGATTATTCAAACACCATTTGATTGGGAATAAGTTTCATATATTTTAAGATAATTTCCTGGAGTATCACTTGTTTTTTATTTTGGTGAAAAATAACCCTGCTGGTTTTGAAATTATACTCTAAATTTGAACATTTAAAATTGAAAAATAAGTCATGCTAAAACTTTATGTAAAACTTTTAAAAAAATTAATTGATTTTTAAAAATTTTTGTTTCAAAAATTTTATTTTACTCTTACTATTGTTGATTGCATAGACAGGCTTACAAAAATAATAAACAAAATTTATAACCGTTGCAATATACCGGAGGACTTAAGTAGATCAATTTTCATAACACTACCTAAGAATTCAGGTGCAAAAGAATGTGAACACCAAACAATCAGTCTAATGAGCTGCATAACAAAACTTATCATCCAGATTTTGATGAACAGAACACACAGCAGAATTGGTCTGGAAATAGGACAAGAACAGTTGTGGCTTTGTTAAAAATACTGGAATGAGGAATGCCATATTCTTACTAAGAATGCTATCTGAAAGAGTAATACAAATGCAGAAGGACCTTTAGACTAAACAAAGGTGTTTGACAAAGTACTCCACAAAGACGTGATAGAGACACTTGACAACCTCAACATTTTTGGAAAAGACTTAAGATTTATCTGGCCTGTTAGTAACAGGTTCTCCAAGCCCTCCTTCCTCATTGCATGTCCCTGGAACTTTAGTTGTCTCTTCCTGATGCTCAGTATTAATTTCCTTTCCATCTCCATCCTTTCTAAAACCTTGTCATTGCTCACATGCTGGGTCCATGATATCCGCAGCATCCTTCTGTAGAACCACATTTCAGCTGCTTCAAGTTTTTCCTTCATTTTCGAAGATATTGTCCAACATTCACTGCCATATTGAAGAACCGACATCACATAGCAATCCAGTACTTTTCTCTTTGTTTTTAGTGAAATTGTCCTGTTTCTTAATACTTTACTCAACTTCTGGAATGCTTTTTTCGCCATGCCAATTTGCCTTCAGATTTCAGTGTCGCACTTTCCATCTTCTGTTAGAACACTTCCTAGGTATTTAAATTTCTGTACCTGCTTAATTTTAGAGTCCCTCATCTGTCATTGGCATTTTGGGCTTCCCCTTTTTGCTGATGACCATGCATTCAGTTTTCTTGCAGTTTATTTGTAGTCCTTTCTTGTCAATCTCTTCAGCTCACCTTCTGTAGGAGGTCTTGTAGTTTTCTTTCTGTGTTTGCTATCAGCACTATCATCTGCGTACCTTATATTGTTTAAATTGTGGCCTTCAGTGTTGAATGCTGGCATAAGTTCTAGGGTTCTCAGAATAGTCTCGCTGTATAAGTTGAATAGATCCGGTGAAAAGACGCATCCTTGTCTTATGCCCCTTTCTATCTTAGTATAATTGCTGAATTCGTTACCTGTTCATATGCAGACAGTTTGCTGCCAGTAGAGATTCTTGATTACTCTTAGGTCTTTCCTAAATATGTTGAGGCTGCCAAGCATCTCCATCAATTCTTTGTAGTGTATTTTGTCAAACGCTTTTGCATAATCAATAAAACATAGGTACAAGTCCTTCTTTATTTGTATTGCCCTTTCAGAGAGCATCCTAATCATAAATATGGCGTTCCTTGTTCCAGTGTCTTTGATGAAACTGCACTGTTCTCATCCTATCTCTGGCCTGATTCTGCTTCTCACTCTATTCATTAGAATTTGGATGATCAGTTTTGTTACATGGCTCATTAAACTGATGGTTCTGTGGAATTTGCACTTGTTTGCTCCTGGCTTCTTAGGCAGCACTATGAAGATTGACTTGCTGAGGTCATCTGGTATTACGCCACTATTATAAATTTCATTTATTATTTCTGTAATTTTCTCTATGTCAAATTCTTCCAGAGCTATCAGCAGCTTTATGACTATGTCGTCTGGTCTCGCTGCTTTGTTTCTGTTCAGTTTGGCTATTGCAGATTCCACTTCAGACTTTAATATTTCTGGCCCGTCCACATGTTTGTGTATTATCGGTTGCTCTCTCTTGTCATGGAAAAGATCTTTTATATATTCTTCCCATCGTTGCAGCATTTCCTCTTTCTCCAATATGATTGTTTCATCCTTGGATTTTATACATCCTGTTGAAGAGCAGGTTTTTTTTGCTGTCAGTTCTTTTATTTCTTTATGCATGTCTTCTTTATTTTGTCTGCTCAGTTTCTCTACTTCTGCACATTTGTCATTGAGCCATTCCTCTTTAGCCTGTTTGCATTTTCTCCTTATTTCCTTGTGTAGTTCCCTGTACTCCATTTCATGTCTTGATATAATTTTCTACCTCCTTTGCATCATGTCAAGAATCTCTTCAGGCATCCACTCGTTTTTTCTTCTGCGCCTGATTTCTTTTGGGGCAATGTTGTTTGCTGATGTCAGTATTGCTTCCTTGAGTGAGTCCCATTTCAATTGTTCTTTTCTAACTTTTTCTTCATATTGGATTTTCATGCTGTTAGTGTATTCTTTCTGTAGGTTGAGGTCATTCACAAGCGTGTTGTATTTCAGTTTTGGTGCTGCACTAGACTTCTTCAATCTTTGGAGTTTCACCTTTAGTTTGCAGATGACTGGGCTGTGGTCACTTCCACAGTCAGCGTCTAGAAAGGCTTTTCTTTGAACCACTGCATTTCTGAATCTCCTGTTTATGGTTATGTAGTCTATCTGGTTTTTCGTGTCGCCTCCTGGGCTTCTCCATGTCCATAGACATTGTGGGTGTTCCTGAAACCAGGTGTTAGTTATTACCTGGTCAATCCTAAAAAAGCAGCTGATGTTCAAAGCTACTGCCCCTACTCTCAATAGGCTACCACCACCCACTAATTATGCTATGTCTACATCTAAAAACTTGTTTGTGTTTGAGTTGAGTGCTCTTTAATAACAAACACTTCAGTGGCCTTTCAGTTATGAGCCCCACCATAGCTCTTGGGCTCCGGAATAATGTACCTGCTGGACTCCCCTCTCATAGGCCCTGTTCCTTATGAGATGGAAGAGAATTTCAAAGCAAAGCAAAGCATTCTTCTTTATCTTCAGTAGATGATAATACTTTATATTGATTGAAGAGAAGAGTAGTTGAGGATCTTTTCTTGTTCAGTACACTTTTTGCAAAACTGCTAGCAATCTCTAGAACCAAACTTGTGAGAGACTATGGTATCTCATTGTATCGTGACTTTTGTAAAAAAATCTATGATAATAATACCTAAAAATAAAATTTGAAGAATAATCCTTTCTTTAAAAAGATCTTAAGAATATCATTGTATACTCATTTTAGATTTTAGTGTATCATAGAAACACTCTTAGTAGAGAGGTTGATGAAAGAATACAAAAGATACATGCATAATTATATTTATTGATTTGATACTATTATATTAAAATTAATTGTCAGTTTGACAAGATCATATTCTGTGCTTATCATTTCAATAATTAATTTACAGCACCTTTAAATAACAAAATTACTTTTCAAATATTTAATTTAATAATAATCATCAGGCTGTTGTAGCCCCAGGCTATTCACCTCAAAGTTCTGGTGTTTACATCACATGACCATGACTCAGTAAAATGAAAATGAGGCACATAATGACTGTGACATACATGCAGGCATATAAAACTAGCAGTCTAAAGCCAAATTTCTCCAGTAGCTGGCCTGTCATAGGATTGAAGGAGATACAGGAATTTGATACTGTCTAGCAACCTGACTGATGCTGATGTCTCTAACCACTACCAGACTGCCTGATGCCACCAACCACTACCCTTGCTACCACCCTGCCTGATGCTTCACTCAACTACCACTGCTACTGCAGCTGTTCTTTTCAGGATAACAAACCAGGTCTTCTCTTAAGTTATGATAACTGTTCTTTTAGAGCAAGAAAGTTTTATGGCCATATGTACCAGCTCAGTGTAGTGACCCAGCAACTTCTGATATAGAGTTCAGTTTGACCCTGCAATGTCTTCCAGCATAGTGAGCAGTCTAGCTTGATGTGGCAGTGACCAGTCCAGTTTGACCCACCAGCGATCTCCTGCATGACAACCCTATTGCGACTTTGAAATGATTAACCATTGAATGCTAATGTAATCTACATGCCCATCATCAATTAAACCCATACTATGCCACTTAACTGCAGCAACACCTGATGAACTAATATCATCAGCTCAGTGCAGCAACAACTAACGACTCGGGCCTCAAACTACTAGCCACATGCTTCATTCCCTGGCCTGCAAACTACTAGCCACATACATCAGTCAATTCAAGTCTGCAAGTGATTGAAACCGTTCTATCAACAACAGTTTCACGACAACCCAAGAGATCGTTTAAACTGTAATGACATGACACAATAAAAGTTTTATGAAATCTTATGGAAAGTTATGAAATGGTATTTAAATATTTATTTAAATTTATTTGTTTGAACATTATTTTTAATGGATACTTGTATTTGAGTGGCTGGTCTGTTTTTCTATAACTAAACAGTACATTTATATATATCCACCAGCTTGAATAATAAATGTTTAAACAAATAAATTTAAATAAATATGTCAGTTTTATTTACCATTTTGTAACTTTCTGTACAATTTCATAATATTGTCTTTGTTCAAGTTTGTTTACATTAGGATACAGTCAGGAGCAGATATGAATGTTCTAAGAAATCAGGAATTTGTGTATTTATGGTTTAATTTGACTGTTAAGCCATGAAATCTTCTGTGGTCGAATGGTAAGACATGTCAGATTTAATGACAGCTTCTCCCCAGTATGTGGGTGTCGTAGGTTCGAATCCTACTGGAAGATAGGTATTTTTCTAAACAAGATTTCTCAAATATTTAGGCCAGTGAATATACATAAATGTACTGTTTTATTACAGAAAAACAGACTATCCACTCAAATATGAGTGTCTATTAACATAACGTTCAAACAAATAAATTTGAATATGCAATAAAAGTTGTCAGACTTTGGCAAATTTGACATTCAACATCTTGCTTTTGTCATCTTTGCCTTTTCTGTGTCACTTCACTTTTCTTTAAAGATGAAGTGTCACAGAAATTCATAACTGGCTCTGCAACAAAGCTAAGCCTTTCAGTTTTTCTTACTTTGAAATTGTAAATATTCCTTTATATATAGGCTGAGTTTTGTGACAAAGCTTTTGCTTTTACAGGATTTGGTATAGTATATTTAAAGTTTCCAATATAATTTGGTACATGTGGTTTAGAAATGAGTTTTAAATGACATATATTATTAATATTATCATTTAATTAATATATATTATTTCTGTTCATGTTATAAACTCTTTCCAGCATCCAGGTCTTTTATCCTTTTTGATCAAGACTTCATTTTCCATTATGTTAAAAATTTCTAATTTTTCCCAAGTTTAGGTTTCTGGCAATAATAGATATTAAACTGTTATACAATAAATAAATAGAATAAAAAAAGTATATAAAAGTATCTCACAGTTGATGTTATTTTCATTGTGAAATGCAAATCATAATTTAGCCAATATTTTAGATTCTAGTTATAAGTAGAAAATAAAGCAAAACTTTATAGAGATTTCAACATTTTTCTAATTAAAAAATAATTAAATTCTTAAATCCATATAAATTGTCTAATTTTACTAAATGTATCCATATGATTAAAACAGTTCAAGTAAAAAATGACATCAAGCTAAGATTATTTGCAGTAGCTTTAAGAAAAATCATTTTCTAAAAATGTCTAAAGGTAAGAAGATGCAGAAAAAAACATACCTCTGATATTTTTATTTACATGTATTTCATGTGCAACTAAATTTAGTATTAAGTATGAATTGGATGAAATAAAGTTAATAAATATTCACCTGTGCATTAAATACTGCTTCCATATCTGGTTGGGTGCTCCTGCTATCCACCTAGGGGTCCTTGACAAAATCCAACGGAGAATCTGTAATGTGATCAATCCTGACATGGCAGCTTGGATACAGTCACTTTCTCACTGGTGCAATGTGGCTTCCCTGTGTCTCTTCTACAAATACTTTCACGGCTTCTGCTCAGATGAACTTAGCTCATTGGTATTCCCTATATATGAATTTACTCAAGCCACAAGATTAGCAACTAGGTCTCACTCTTTTACTGTGAAACCAATAAATTGTAAATGCAAATTCTACTCCATCAGCTTCTTTTCTCGCACTTCCTGCCTGTGGAATTCCCTTCCGTTTACTTGCTTTCCCGACACCTACAATCTTCAAGAATTCAAATGTAAGGTCAATAGTCATCTCCTATCTCACTAACTTACATCCTCTCTCTCTCTCTCTCTCTCTCTCTCTCTCTCTCTCTCATGCTTCTTTCTTCGCCCACTCTACTCTCATCAGTATTCTCATCCTTCTCTTACTCTCTTCCTGACACCCCCTGTAACCTGTCACTCTTTCTCATAACTTTCCTCCTATGTAACTCCCTGCTTAACAGTGGCAGTAAAATGCCTTGCTTAGGGTGACAATTATAAAAAATAAATAAATAAATAAATTTTAATAATCTTGTAAGCAATTTTATGTTGGAGCATGTGTTTTCTTTTCTTTTTTCATTGCTCAAAGAAAGCGATGTTGTATTTTGAAAAAATGTTATAATTTTTTAAATTTTACATTTATTCTTGTATTTTTTTTGTTCTTTATTATATTATACTTTTTGTTATATTATTATGCATTTACAATCTTTAATTATTAAAATACATATTTGTTTATTTTTTTCAAGATAAGACTTGGTATCCATTATTTGACATTTATTTTTAAAAATATGTGTTATGTAGCAAATTTAATTATTGAAGCATGTCTGAGTAAAAATTATTAAAACATTCAATACCCTATATTTGTTAAATTACTTATACACTGGCATTAATAATTCTAATCTATTTTATTTAAGTGTAACATTTTCTTTTTTTATGAATGAGGACGAACTTAGGAAATCATTTATGCAATGTTTGTTTTGTTTATCTCTGACTAAACTGTCGTTGATTTCCTTCCCTAACATATATATTTTTAACAACATTTACCTATAATTTTATTCTTTTATCCTTCTCTTATTTGTTGACTGTAAGTAACATTTTTTATTTGGATGAGGGCATATCTGCAAATTTGTTGGAAAAATGTTTTGTGTCACAACATTACTTTCATACATTTTTTTTTATTGTTTCAGAATAGTCAATTTTTAACAACAAAAATCATAAGACATTTTAAATAGATACTTTCATATGATTTACAAAGACTTTATATAGGTACCACCACTCAAGCACCAGCTAAATGATTGAATTTACTATTCCTAGTAAGCAAAATAGTCTGGTAGATTTCAAACAGAAATTACATTGATTGGAATCTCAAATTTTGAGATTTTAACATTTTTTTCAATTTTTTGTCCATTTTTGAGTAATCGGCTTGTTTGTCAACAAAAGTTAATTCTTGATTTTAAAAAGCTTGTAAAAATAAAATATACATCTGTGGCATTTTAGTTTTGGAAAATTAGCAAATTTAAAGTTAAATTAATCTGATTGGAAACAAATACTACTTGTTTATAGCATAACATTTAGGACAAAAGTATTTCTTAATCACAGAGGTCTGACTTGCTGACCTTTCAATTAGGCGATGACAGCCTTGTCATCAATCATTTAACAACTCTGGCTAAGTATGATTGATCAGAATTAACATAAATTATGAAACCTAAGTGAACATTTCATATGAGAAACAATCCTTGAAACACTTGACTTTCTAATAATATAATATTTATGGCCTACCATATAAAAGAAAAAAAAGACAGATATCTGCATGCAAAAAAATGTTTTAATTATTTTAAAAATCTTGGTGTATGAAGATTTCTATTAACTTTTTCAATTTTTGATTAGTAAATACAGTCTTCACTTATTAACTTAATAATCTAATTAAGATGATGACTGGAAGAAATTTTGAAAGATTTTTGAAACTTTATAAATTATTATAATTAAAGATTATAAGGAAAACAATTCTTGTAAAATTTATTATTCATTGAAAAATATTTTTCTTTTCAGACTATGATATCTTTAATATATATTGTTTATAAAAGCAATTAAATGTTTATCTGAATAAAATATGGCATAGTTTTATTGCATTTCTGCTTCCACTATTTATAGCAAATTTTCTAAAAAGGAGCAACTGTAAAAAAAATAGTTGATTTTCAAGTCCTTCATTTCACTAATAAAACAAAGTTATGTGATAAGTCCTGAAGGTTTCAGTCAAAATCTGACCATTATTTGATTTTTGCAAGAATTTCCAAATTAATGTGTTTTTCACTGACAAAAAAATGAGTAGTATAATATTACATTTGCCGTAGTTAGTAGTCATAAAAATCTGATCACTCAGTGACAAAAAAAAAAACAAGATTTTCAAACAAAATTTTGAATGTATTAGAAAGGATAAAAAATTTAATTAATTAAATTTAATTTAATTTTAATTAAATTAAAATTAGTTTGTTCTTTCCTCTTAATAATAGCATAAACATTTTGACAGTAAAACTTTATTTTTATTAAATTTGGGGTCTTTTAACATCATGCTATACTGTTTTTTCAGTAAATGAGTGGAGGTACCTAAATTTTTTCTTATTTATTGATTTCTATTATTATCATTTAAAATATATATAATAATAATTCTTAAAGTGGTGCATTTGATGACTATCTGTTCATTCTAACATCCAGTGTATATATATATATATATATATATATATATTGGCATAGGGGCCTCTGGATTGAGGTCCTTTGTTATCTGTCACACTGTAGCTTCTGGTGGTAGAACATCACTGGTCCTCAACCATCTCCTAAATCACTCACATGATGGCTCCATTTGCCATGCCCGAGTAAACCGTTTCAGCTGGTAGGTTAAATTCACATGACAGGGTGATGTTAACACAGCAGTACTGAATGAAAGACTGCCTCAATGCAGGTCACCAGTCAGCAGTGGCGATTGTGGAACTCTGAAAGTGAGGGAGGCCATGTAGGAGCAGAGATTTTTTTTTGAAGAGAAGGTGGGTAAACTCAAGCACCATCTTCATTTTCATACTACATCACTATTTTATACTCAACTTAGGAATGTTACTTTACTAAATTAAATGGAATAACTTTTCATTCATAGTAGTGGAGTTCTAATCTTCTTGCTCTCTTTCCCACTCTCAAGCTGTTGGAACACAAGAGAGATTAATTTCAAAACAAAATCAAAGGGTTAATACTAACATCAATACTAGCAGAACAGTGTGATTTTCTTGATCTGATTTTTTCCTCTACAAAACTTTTCTGAAGCACAAAAAATAAATGCAAAAATAAAATAATCCAACAAAATCAATCAAAATGCTGTGGCTACCACAGTCATACAAAAATCAGCTAAAATATTAATTTATATTTTCAGCAAAGTCCATCCACACATTCAAGAAGCTACTTTGAAATAAGGAAATAATATAATTTCTCCATGAATATATGACTATTAAGTCTCTTTCCCTCCCTAACAACATGTCTGTTTCTATTTTTCTGGTTGTTCTATTTTATTTGCTTTTCTTTCAAACTGTGTTCTGAAAAAGCTAAATGAAAAAGAAAATGTAGAGAAAAAAGTGCTGATGATCAAATCTTTATAAAAATCAGAGACTGATCAGTTTCATAAATTTTTGAAGCTTATAAAAGTGGTAGAAGCAACCGAGGGGTCAGCCAAAATTCTGGGGGGCCCTTGGCATCTTCTGCCCCTCACCCCTGTAGAATCACCACTGCCGGCCAGTGCAGAAGGGTTTCTCAGATGAACTACAACAGCCACATATTCATGAGCAAGATGAGCCACCTAGTTGGAAGACTTTGGCTGTGGACTAACTTGGAGAGAGATGGGTTCTGTCAGGTTAAAACACCCAAGAAACACCACATGATTAGCACATAAAAAAACAATCATGAAAACTCAGGCTCTGGCACACAATGGTAGACAGCTCTACATTGATGCTGCAATGACTCCTTCCAGGGTTAAGGGCAAAAGAAGAAGAAAGATCATTGTAGTTAAGAAGCTATGGTGGAATAATGGATGGTGGCTAAGACTGAGGAGTCAGTGAGCTGAGTTCAGATTCCAGTTAGATTTGTTACATTCACTTGCTTACCCTTGGTAGGATCTTATTCATTTCTTATCTCCCCCAGCTATGGGTAAATAGCAGGATAGAATGGGTTATACAGCCTTAAGTGGCAACTGGTCTAGGAAAAAGAAAACTCTGAATTCAAAACCAGTCAGAAGATGGTTGGCCCTGTCAGACTATCTTACCTAAGATAGACTTCATTGGAGTAGATAGACTTAACTATCGCCCGGTTCACACTCCACCCACGTCTTTTGAACAGGTGAAGAGGCTCATCCCTTGTTTCCTGTTTAGGATGTGGTTCCCAGCTTTCTTTTTTCCAATCATTCTACTCTTAAGTAGCTGCATACACATCAGTGGCATCACCGCCTTGCTTGGGGTGATATGATTAAAAAAAAAAAAGGAAAAAAAGACCAATTCTATTGCAGCTGTGGTACCCTTACGACACTGAGGAGTCATGACATTTATGATCATGATCATTGAGCTATTTTAACTTAAATTTGCTAATTGAATATAATTATGGTGAAAAATCTCTTTCTAGGCTGATCTTCAAAGGTTTTATTTAGTATTAATTCACATTACCTATGCCAGGCAAAATAATCTATAATACCCTTCATAAACTAAATTTATTTCTTTTAGATGAGAATCATGTGACTAATTGAATCCTGGCTCTCATCTCTGCCAATGTGTAAATGAATGAAGTTAATCCAGAAGACATAAAATTGTTGCAGATATAATTGCGTTTTCTATTCATCATTGTTCACTAGTCAGGACTTGGATTCCTTCCCTGCTGTTATTACTCTGAAACAGACTTTGACTATCGCATACTCAGTAATATACCCAAGCATTAGAAGAAATTCGTAGAAATTATGATTGTTACCCAAATGAAGTAACAATATATAATTAATAATAACTAGTTTGCTAGTATATCTCAGTGCTTAGGAAATAAGCTTGTAATGTGTTCTATACATGCTGCTGTATTTAACACTTGTTATCCAGGCTCTCTTTAAAGAGGTGGGTTATGGCAATGTCACAATGAAATCATGGTTCCCATAAGATCAGCAAAGTTACGCAACAATGAGCTTGGTCAGTACTTTGATAGGTGACTACTTGAGATAACCAAGGGCTGTAAACTTGGATGTGCAGGTGATATAATGGATACTGGCTCAGAATTTTTAATCAGATTATTGTGGAGTAGTTTTTGAACGGAAGGTTATAATTGTGCTATGATGGTTGCTAATCGACTTAATGTACCCAAAATGTTAGGAACTTGGTAATCTGCCACAGAAAGCTGACTCCTTAGTATTAGGCTAACTGCCGACTAATATCAACTGCCTAGTAGTTCTACTGAACTCCAATAGAAGTCTAAAGAACTCCCATGAACTTCCTGTTAACTCTTATTAATATAGAAGGGAGAGTCCATTATCTGAAGAATGTGTTTCCCCATAACACCCTGCTCCTAAATTTTACTCCACAGGGGTAAAACTTTATTTATTTTTTACAGAGAATGTGAATGAAGAAAAAAAAAGACAAAAAAAGAACTATACTTTATCAGTAAAAACATAGTATATCTCCTACATTTTGGATCCACTTGTAATTGATCTGTTTCATTCCTTTTTCTTTTGGATCGGCGTACTTCCAGTAAAATTGTTGCTGGTGTTGATAGTTTGAATGTGTCATAAATTACCTCCATCAACATTTCTTCCATGGGACTGCTGTCAACCACGACCGAAGAGTGTCTTCTGATTTGTTTAACATGCCTCTTGCATGTAAATTTTTCTCCTTTTACCAGGTATATCATGTTGTTGATCTGCTTGTCAATTATTCCACTTTCCCAGAACGACTTGTTCTGTCTGTAGACTTGAAATAAAAGTTTTTCACCTGGGTTGTATTTTTTTATGTGAGTAAATTTTTCTCTGTCTGGCTTTGACTTTTTGGGCAATAACTTGTCAAATACAGATCTAACCCTACGTGCAAACATCACTTCGGCGATTGCAAAGCTGGTGTTCCATTATTTGGAGTAATCCTGTATACTTGTAGGAATTTCTGTAGGGCTTCTTCTGCGGGTATTTCTCAAGTCTATCTAATCCATATCTATTAATTCAATTGAGGCAAATGGCATATTTCTTTTCTTTTTAAAGACCGCCTGAGCATTTTCTTTCAATTGGAATTTTGCCTCCATCTTGGTACATGTTCCTAAACCTGGCAAGAAAACAGTAGGAGATGTTTCCTTTAGTTTACTTATGAGTTTTTCTGCCTCGTTATTTAAGCTTTCTACCTTATGACAAAAAGAATTAATTGGTAGATCCCATAATTGGATTTCCATTATCCAATTTATGCCAAGTAAATTTGTGGTATCTTTGATGAAAAATATTCTGACTTTTTGTGTTTTTTTATTTAATGTGACATTTGTGACAAATTCTCCGATGAACTGTATCTTTTCACCTGTCACTGACCTCGTGATTTTGTTCGTTTTTATTAACGTTGGTTTTCCTAACTTTTTCCACGTATTTAGATTTATAATAGACGGATCCGACCCAGTGTCGAGTTGTATTTTTATCTTTTTGTTGTTTATCTCGACTGTAATGAATTTTCTCGTTATTCCGTCTTCAACTTGGTTGGACTTTACTTTTTTATTTTTACATCTTTATTTCTTGCTCTGCAGAGTGAGCTTTTGTGTCCCATTCTTCTACAGTTGAAACATTTTTTGTTCCTAAAATTGCACTCTCTGTACCAGTGTAAATCCACTGCAAGCAAAACACAGTTTCAGGAGTTTTTGATTATTTTTTCCTGGTATTTTTGTTTGATGATCTGCAATTTTAGTATTTTTTTTTTTGTTGTACTGACTTTCTTCTTTGTACTGTACTTTCTTTATATGTGAAATACCAGACTGTTCAATCTTTTCTGCATCTTTTTTTTATGTTAACCTGTTTTGTACAATGCTCTGCCAAATCCTGTACTGTAATATTTGGGACGTTTTCTAATTTTGTCAGTACCATTTTTCTCATCTCTGCATCTTTTTCTGATACGAGGCCCTGAACAAATACCAAGCACTTGAAATTGTCTGCGCTCAAATCGGCCAGTTTAAATTCTTTGCAGTGCTTGTTTACATTTGCTGCATATGTTATGTAATCTTGTTCGTTCTTCTTCATTAAATTCAAACATTTCCACTTCTTGTGGAACAGAGATGTTTTCTTACTGAAAAGTTCCGTTAATATATTTACTGCCTTGGTAAATTTTAAATCACAGGTTTTTTTAGGTAAAATATAATTTACTATTTTGCTATTTTCAGATGTTCCTAACTTATTTAGAAGAAGTCTCATCTTCTTTTTTTCTGACCACAAGTAGCAGTCTACGGCATACACGTCTGTGTATTTTTTGTAATAATCCTCAAAAGTTACTTCTTTGTCTGTATTGTATGTGAAAGTCTCAATCAAGTTCCAAACTGTATTCTCTGGAAAAGAATATTGAATATTTTTCTCTTCCCTTTTCTTAGTTACATCCAGAATTTTCTTTTGAAATTCCATTTGCATATGTATCATATTTTGTTGAAATTTTAACTGCTTGTCGAAAATTTCTTCCTGAATTTGCTTCTGGAATGTACTTTGCTATTCTAGAATTTTTGCTTGCTGTTCCGCCTGGAATATAAAAAATTCCTGAAATAAACCTTTAAATTCCTCCATTTTTATGCAAGAAATTTATATCACGTCTTATATTGTTGAGGGGGGGGGGTCAGACGAATTCATAATCCGTGACCTATTGAGCAACTGTATATTGAGAATACAACAATATATATATATTTTTTTTGTGTGTGAATTTCATTGCCAAAAATTGTCTTTTTTAACTACTCCACGCTTTTTTGAAGTCTTCTGAGCAAAGAATTTATTGCTTTGTGACTTCGAGATCTTGTTGTCAAAGTATTCGTAACTTTGCAATTTTCTTCAGCCAACTGTCATGTTGGTAATCTTTATTTGCCAAATTTCTTTGGCGTGAGAGAAAAAATTTTCCCTCCTACTACGCGTGACCTTGCAAAATTCTGTCATTGCCGATTTTGTTGTGGCGTCTTTTACCTTGAGAAAAAACAAGTTTTCTCTCTTCTTCTGAGTGAATTTGTAGATCTTCATCACCAATTATGTTGTGGAGTAGCTTTCGCACTGAAGGTTGTAATCGTGCTATGTTGGTTGGTAATTAACTTAACGTACCCAAAATGTTAGGAACTTGGTAATCTTCCACTGAAAGCTGACTCCTTAGTATTCGGCTAACTGCCGACTAATATCAACTGCCTAGTAGTTCTACTGAACTCCAATAGAAGTCTAAAGAACTTCCATGAACTTCCTGTTAACTCTTATTAATATAGGAGGGAGAGTCCATTATCTGAGGAATACGTGTGTTTTCCCATAACACAGATAGATGAGTTCTAATAACAGTTGGGTTCATTATATTCACATGCGCAAATCACCTTGGGAAAGGTATAAATCTACCTCTTCTCCCCAGCTATGGGTTAATTAGTAAGACTTGTATTACTAAATCATTATTATCTAAAAAAAAAATTGTATAATCTTAAAATATTTTCTGGCTTGAAATAACCTGCAAAGGGTTGATGAGCAATAGAAAATGAATCAGTCACTCATTGAAAGAGGTGTCAGTTAGCAAAATGTAGCTGTATTAAACAAAATTTATATAATAATCTTGTATTATTTAAGAAGTTTTTATAACACCAATGAACAATGTTAGCAAAATTATTTAAAAATAAAAATTTTTTCTAACAAATGAAAAAAGATAATTTGAATAATTAAAATAGTGATTGATTTATAACTGTCTGTTCTGGTTCTATCTAAATCATATCTAGTTGAGTAAATCTTAAAAGGATAAAAGGAACAACTAAAATAAGCTTTTTAAACTCCTCAACATTTCATATGAAAACCAGTTTTGTTAATATTTAAGTTTTTATTCGCACTAACAACAGAACAGTTACATTTATACAAACATTAATAGTGTTATATAAATTTTGAAAGCATTGCCATAATATAATATAGAATAAGCAATTTTATCTTGTTCTGAGATTGTATGTGGGCAATTATCTACAAAAGAGTCTTGGTTTCTTTATTCTCTACAGCTTTTGTTAAGGCAATCAAATTATTTCTAGTTAGAAGTATAAACATTACTGAGCTTTGCATTGCATCCATAGCCTTTATCCAGACTGATATTTTTCACTTCATTGTTTGATTATTGAATTGAAGAAAACTACTTGTATTGTGGTTGTTATCATCGCAACATTTCAACTGTTGTCCCCTCTGGCCTTCTTAAAAGAGAGTTCTAGTTGTAACCTTCAGGGAATTTCAAATTCATGGGAGCAGCTTGTCCACATGAGAGTATATCTTGGTATCAGTCAGTACAGTCTAATTAATTTATCTTTGTGATGGAATTTGAATATTCACAGTTTGCACTACCTGACCTAGGGTTGAACTCAGTATTTCTGGATAAGTCAATTTGTTTAACCAAGGTCCTTATCCACTAGGTCATATGTTTTGTAGGAAAATCAGATAGTAAAAATTTGGGATCTTAAAATTTATTCTCTTTGTCTGCCTATTCCAGTAAACTAAAATATATAGTTTTTATACTACCTGTAATAGAATTCTTCTATGTGCTGTGTTCTTTCAGCATGTCTGCAATAATGACTCTTCACAACCTCCTCTCTATTGTAGCACTTATCAGTATTTGTTTTTTTTTATATCTCTCCCACTTCCAGTTCTTTCAACCACTTTCACAAGCTCATTTATTCTCTGCTTTTCTTTGTCCCTGTTGACTTCAAATGTGAGTGTTAAATTTACCAATCACTCTTTTATGTACCCTAGAAATTTAATTTCTCTCTTTCTGATCCTAAGTATAAGTGTTCTTTTTGTTTCCATTTTCTGTAAAATTTGCTTGCTTGTTCAGTTCACAGTATCCTCAGCATCCTTCTGTAGAACCATATCTTTGTTTACTCTCTTCTTTGTTTCTAACAAAATTTTCTTGTTTTTTAATACTTTGCTTAGCTTTTGGAATGCATCTTTTGGTATTCCAATATGCCTTCAGAGGTTGGTGTAACATTTTCTGTCCTTTGTTAAAACATTTACTAGATATTTAAATTTTTGTACTTTCTTGATTGATACATCCCATCTTCTTACAATTTATGGTTAGTTCTTTCTTCTTGCTTTCCTTTACCTACTTCTATATAAGTACCTGTATGTTACTTTCCATGTTTGCAATTGGCCCTGTATTATCTGCAAACCTTATATTGTTAAGCTTGTGGCTACCAGGAATGAATACTGCTAGAACTTCAAATTCTCTCAGAATTGCCCCACTGTATTGGTTGAATAAGTTCAGTGAGAAGACACATCCTTTTCTTATATCCCTTTCTATTTTTATAACACATTACTCCAGGCCTCACATATAGGTGGCACCACTAATAAAAAATCCGTATAATTTTTATAAAGTACTAACTTTCAAATAGCATGTGACAAAATTTGGGCCCAATCAGATTATTAGTTTACAAATTACAGTTATTTAAGTGAAGCTGCTGTTGAAAATTTTCAAAACAATGGAAAAATCTGAATTTTGTGTGTTGATAAAGTATTGCTTTCTAATGAAAAAAATACTATTCAATCAAAGCAATTGCTTGATAAGTGTTATTCAGACTCTGCTCCATTGGAAACAATGGTTAAGAGGTGGTATGCTGACTTTAAATGTGGTCTAACAGACATAAATAATGCTGAATGCTCAAGTCACCCAAAATCAGCAGTTGTCCCAGAAAACACCAAAAACAATCAACAAACTTGTTTTGGCTGATTATAAATTGAAGTTGTGTGAAATAGCAGAGAAATTGAATATATCAGAAGGTAGTGTATTCACCATTTTGCATAAACATTTGTCAATGAGAAAGCTAGGTTCAAAGTGGGTGCAGCGTTTGCTCACAGTTGATCAAAAACAACAAAGCGTCGACGATTCAGAGCATTGTTTGCAACTATTTCAATGCAACAAAGAGGAGTTTTTGCATAAATATGTGACAATGGATGAAACATGGATCCACCACTTCAGTTGAAGTCAAATCGGTAGTCAGCTGAGTAGACAGCAGCAGGTGAAAATCATCCAAAGCAACCAAAGATCAGCAGGCAAGGTTTTGGCCTCCGTATTTTGGGATGCCCAAGGTATTTTGCTCATCGATTACTTTGAGAAAGGAAAAACTATCAATAGCAAATATTATATAGCATTATTGTTGCATTTGAAGGAAGAAATTGTCAAAAAATAGCTACAAATGAAAAAGAAAAATGAGATCTTTCACCAAGACAATGTACCATGTCACAAGTCAATTGCGACAATGGCAAAACTACATGAACTACACTTCAAATTGCATCTGCATCTACCCTATTCTCCAGACCTGGCCCCCAGTGACTACTGGCTGTTTGTAGACCTAAAAGAATGCCCTAGGGAAATAGATTTGGTTCCAATGGAGAAGTTTTATTGAAAACTGAGGTGTATTTTGAGGCCAAAGACAAATTGTTATATAAAAAAACATCGAGTTGTTAGAGAATCACTGGAATCAATGTATCATCTGAGAAGGAGACTATGTTGATGAATAAAATTGAATTTTGCCTAAAAGTTGTTTTTTTATTAGTTAGGCCTGAGATTTATTGAGTGATGTGTTATATTTACTGAATTCCCTTTGTATCTGTATGTTGGTGGTTTGCTTTCTGTAGAAGTTCTGGATTGCTCTAATATCCTTCCCAAATGAATCAAGCCTACCTAGCTGTTCCAACAGTTCCTTTTGTATTTGTATTGAACTTTCCAGTATCATTTTCTGCATAAGTGTTGCAGTCCTTGTTCCAGTGTCTTTAAGAAAATTGCACTGTCCTTATCTGATTTCAGGTCTAATTCTACTGTGCTCTTTATTCATCAGAATCTGAATCATAAATTTTGTCATGTAACTCATTAGGCTGGTTGTCTAATGGAGTTAACATTCATTTGCACCTGGATTCTTAGGTAGTACTATAAAACTTGATACTTAGATCTTCCAGTATATCACCACTGTTGTATAAGTCATTTAAAATGTATATATATATATATATATATATATATATATATATATATATATATATATATAGCAATTCTTAATCTCATTTCTCTTCTGAGGATTGTTTGGTTTGGAAGAGAAATTTCTGAAGAGTAGAATTATTTTTTAATACAGACCTGATGTTATATTGACCACAGATCTTCTAAATCTTTTCTGACATGCGTCTGATATCAGATAGACAGATTGCAGCAGTTTTACAGCTACTGTCCTTGACCCTTATATCCCTGTTCATAGAAGCTGAGGTTATGTGTGTTATTCTGAAGAGTCTTTCTAATGTTGATCATCTCCTTCAGTGGGAGTATTCATCCAACAACTAATTGGTTCAAAATTGTTTTTTCCAAAGTAACACATTTTATAAATTCATTAGAGGTTGTTTAGTCTTTTCGTGTGTTTGTTTGTGTAGGGAGTATTGTAAAATGTGGAATAAAATATTTAAAACTATAGAATATAGAAAGTTTTATATAAAATGAATATTTAAAATAAGAAAAAAAAAACAACTAACTTCTCAAAACCTGAACCTTACTATAAAATACAAATTTAAATAATTTTTTTGGATTTAAAAACTGAAAAATTAGATATTAGGATTTTTGAATTATTCAGATATAATTTAAAATTAATATCATGTCTTAAAAGAAACAAATTATATATTTAATATTTTTAAGTCAAATACAATAAAGTAATTTTGCAATTCCTTAATATTTTGCTAAGCTAACTTTGAAAATTTATCTTCTGTCAACATTTTGTTTAATTTGGTTGAGATATAATGATCTTTTCTCAAAGTTAAAACTCAAAAACCAATCAAGTGTAAAGTGCAGGGTTTCAGTATATGATTTGAGAGTTTTCAGTTTATATAATGAACTTACACCAAGAACCAACCATCTTGTTATTTCAACCATGGACATATATGATAAGTAGGCAAATTTCCATCTGAAAAACCATGCAATATAAAAGTAATTTTAACAAAATTATGCACAAGATCTTATGCATAGTTTTGTTACAACTACTTTTATACTAGATAGCAGGCAAAATATGAGAAACAGTAAATTTGATCATTATTTTGGTAATGTAACAGAGGGACATTTTGTGATTTATGTATCTAATAAATTACTTAAAGATAAAACAATATTTTAAAAATGGCACAAATGATAAAAATAGATTACAAAAATAATCCACTTTTGTTTCTCAATGAGAAGATATTTAAAACATTTCATGTATGTCCATGTGGAATATCTGCATAGATTTCACAATAAAAATACTGTACTTACAAAGCTAACAATGCTGCCTACAAAGTAGGTTATCTGTTTGGTCAGAAGTGGCTACCTGTACAAGCTCTGTAATTCAATTTATGTATCCACTGCATTATAATTTTCTAATTAAAATGTAAAGATCAATTTCTCAAATTGAGGCTACTAAAATCTTGAACAAGATCACAAAGCCAAAACCTGGTGGCTTCTGAGTTAAATAATTCAGAAATTTGATTGAGACATAATAAAATAGGGAAATCTTAAAACAGAAAGAACATGCATTCTTATAGTTATAAAAAAAATTATACACCCAATAACTTTTTTTCCAATTTCATACACTTGAATGATTCATTTTTACCAATGTGAAAACCATTTGAGTATAGTATGTTTTGTCAATAATTTTCATTCTATTTAATGTACAGCTTAGAAATTTGAGAAGTTTTATTGCCGAATAATACAGAAAACTAAAAGAATGAATTTGAAAAAGGAAATTTAAAATAGATAGGTCTTTCCTTATCAGTTTATTGTAAATAGCAAGTTAGGGGTTAACACTGATTAAGAAAGTAATTCAGTTATTGTATTTTGATTCTTTTGGTTCTGGTAAAAAAATTTTTTTTTAAGTGTGTGTGTATATATATATATATATATATATATATTATATGTATAATTAAAATAGATATGAATTTTAAATTTAAAAATTAAATTAAATTTTACCTTTACTGAAGATTTAAAATTTAAGTAAAAGAAAATTTTTTCTGAAATCTACATTACAAATATTTAAAATTATCTATTAAATAACTTGAAAACATGAAGACTTAAATTTGAATACACCTTTTTTCATTCTTTTATGTTCAATGTAGATGTACCAAAATAAATTTATGCAAGTAACTTAATTTAGTGTGGTAAATGTAAAAGCTTTTTCACTCTTAAAGTTATTAGGTAAGAAAAAGTTTGTTGCTGTTATCTTTCAGGTGTGTATAAATATGAGGGCTATTAGGAGAGAAATGACTAATAGTCTAGTTGCCAATATTGGTTTACTATTATATCGGGCTTGGATAAATGGCCTTTTCTGCAAATAGCTGCAGCATTTTTCACCACTAAGAAATTTTATGCAGAATTTTATGTGCCATGTCTTTTAGGACATGGGCAATTATGGCCCTCTTCAACTTCTTATCCTTTGTAACTCTGAGCAGTGATTATCTGGTGCAGGATGACTGAGCATTGCCAACTGAGAGCCGAGACAACTTAGGACTGAGATAACTCAGCACCAGAAACACCAAATAAATGTAATTTAATAAAGATTAAAACCTTAATTAGTGTATATTTTTATTCAAATCAGGCATTTGAAAAAAACATTATGTAAAATATGAACTAGTTTTGTTTTTAATTATAAATCATAAAGAAATTTACTTTTTTAATAAAGTGAATTGACATATAAAACACACTTACTTTTAAATAAAGTAAATCCAAATTCTGATGAACAGAGTGTGCAGCAGAATCAGCCCAGAGATAGGACAAGAACAATGTGAGTTCATTAAAGATACTGGAATGAGGAATGCAACATTCATGTTCAGAATGCTATCTGAACAAGCAATACAAATGCAGAAGAACTTTTATCTGTGCTTTATAGACTATGCAAAGGCATTCAACAAAGTATGACACAAGGACTTGATAGAGATGCTTGACAAACTTGACATTTTTGGAAAAGATGCTAGGATAATCAAGAGTCTATATTGGCAGTAAACCACTTGTGTATAGATAGGAAGTGAACTCATCAGTCAGTCAGTTAAGTGCCATATGTGATACACACTTGGGTGATCATGTCTCAAAAGAGATATGACTGACTGGGCAGAAGATTATCCCACAGTAGGTTGCCATTGCTTTCTGCGGTAGACTGGTTGCCAACCAAGGCTATAGAACCTAATCTGTCCTGCTATTTAACCCATAACTGGAAGGAAGAGACGGATTAATACCTTTCCCAAGGGTATCTGCGTGTAAGTGAATGCAATGGATTCAACTGGAATTTGAACTCGGCTCCCTGGTTTCTCGTTCTGAGCCAATATCCACTGTACCACCAGCAGGTATGCAAAAATAGAAATGGGAGTAAGATAAGGATGTGTTTTCTCACCAGAGCTTTTCAATCTGTACAGCAAAGCAATTATGAGAGAAATAAAAGCCTTGCCAGTATTTGTCATTGGTGGCCACAAACTCAGCAATATCAGATACATGTATGACACAGTGCTGATAGCAGACATGGAAAGGAAAATGCAAGACCTTCTACAGAAGGTAGCAAAAGAAAGTGAGAAGAAAGGACTGAGCATAAAATTAATGAAAACTAAATGTATGCTCATCAGCAAAAAGAGGTGCCCAATATGCCAACTACAAGTCAGAGAAACTAAAATAAAACAAGTAGAAAAATTCAAATACCTGGGAAGTATTTTGACTGAGGATGGAAAGTGCAACATGGAGATCCAAAGACGCATTGACATATCCAAAAATGCATTTCAGAAGCTAAGTACTGAAAGACAGGAAAATCACATTAGAAACAAAGAAAAGAGTGCTGGATTGCTATATGATATCTGTCCTTCTGTATGGAAGTGAATGCTGGATGATCTAATCAATGATGAAGGAAAGGCTTGAGACAGCAGAAATGTGGTTTTACAGAAGGATGCCATGGATGGAGCATGTGTGCAACAATAAGGTGTTGGAAAAGATGCAAATAAGAAGAAAACTGTTACTAAATATCAGGAAGAGACAACTAAGGTTCCTGGGACATAAAATGAGGAAAAAGAGCCTGGAGAATTTTATACTCACAGGTCAAGTAAAGGGAAGGAGAGACAGGGAAAAGCAGCATGAGACATACTTGTTAGGTTTGAGCAAATGGATGGCAGAGTGATGCTTAGAAAAGATACCAAGAGAAAAAATATTGAGAGGAAAAAGAGACAGAGGCAAGTGGAAGTCCATGATCACATATGTCCTGAAAGGACATGGCATACGAAGAAGAAATCAAAATATGAAAAACAAAATGAAGCAGTTTTCTGTTTTTAATTATTTTTAATAAAGTAAATTGTGATGTAATTTAATTTTTAATTAAGCAAATCAGCATTCTAAAATAATTTTAATGTTTTTCTGTTGTTGAGTTGTGTCAGTCCTGAGTTGTGCTGGTGCTTAGTCAGCAGTGTTGAATTGTCTCTTATTAACAATTATCCTCTTACTGTCCTTCCTAGCCTCTGTTCTGCCATTCATTTACACAAGCTTGTTAAGTTTCCCTCTGCCACTTTTGCCATTAGTGTTCTCTGAGTGTCAAATTCTCCAAGCCTGCTTTCCTCATTATATATCCCAGAATTTTCAACTATCTCTTACTGATTCTAAGTACAAGTGTATTTTTGTTCTCCTTTTCTTTAAGTTTTTCTTGTTTTTGACATATTCTGTCTATGGTATTCTCAGCAATCTTTTGTAGAACTACATCTCTGTTGCCTCAAATCTTCACTTCATCTTTGAAAAAATAAGTCCAGTATTTACTGTCATGTAAGAGAATTGATATTACATAGCAGTTCAACACTCTTTTCTTTGTTTCTATTTGCTTAGTTTTTGGATGACATCTTTCATATCTTTCCAATGCACTTTGGATTTTTGTGTCACATTTTCTGTTGTTTGTTATAACATTTACCAGATATTTAATTTTCTGTATATGTTTGATTCTCTAATTTGTAGCTTGCATCTTAGGCTGTCATCATTTATGAACAATGTAAAAAATCTTACTTATGGTAAAATGACTTCAGAAGCACAGCACTAACACATCATTCTGTCTCAAGCTAAATTTTGAAAATGGTAGCAATGGTAGCAATGGTAGCATCCTCTTTTGGAGAGGATGCATATGAAAGGAGATTTATACTCAGCATCAAGAAGAGACAGCTTAGGTTTCTGGGGCACGCAATGAGGAAGTAGGGCTTGGAAAATCTAATACTTACAGCACAGATAGAGGGAAAAAGACACGGGAAAGCCACACATGACATACTTGATGTGCTTGAGCAAGTCGATGGTGAAGCAGAGAGATTTACCAAGAGGAAAGGTATTATGAGTGAGAAGGAATAAGGGCAATTGCAAGTCCATGAGTGCCTACATCCAGAAAAGACATGGCACATAAAGAAGAAGAATCATGTGATTATAGTTTTCTGTTCATGGGGTTTGGAAGAGATACCAAGAGAAAATATGTCAAGAGTGACAAGGGATAAGGGCAAGTGGAAGTCCATGATTGCCTAAGTCATGAAAGGACATGGCACATAAAGAAGAAGAATCATGTGATTATAGTTTTCTGTTCATGGGGTTTGGAAGAGATACCAAGAGTAATAATGTTAAGAGTGACAAGGGATAAGGGCAACTGGTTGTCCATGATTGCCTAAGTCATGAAAGGACATGGCACATAAAGAAGAAGATTATAGTTTTCTATTCATGGAGTTTGGGAGAGATACCAAGAGAAAAAAATGAGTGACGATGGATAAGGGCAAGTGAAAATCTATGATTGCCTAATTCCTGAATGGACGTGGCACATTAAGAAAAAGATAGAAGTTTGATCATTTAAAAATTTAAAGGTTGTAAGATACCTGATCTGAAGAATAAATTCACAAGACACATGTATTTATCAATAAAGTTATCACTATTTCATGTAAATTTACATTATTTATATTTGAACTAGTATCCTCATCTTTGTTGTTGTTATCAAAGTGTTTCAGTCATTGTACCCTACAACATTTTTCAGGTGTATAGTGATCTGCAGTGAATTCTGAACTGAAACTTTTAATTAACTTATGAAGGTAGACTGTCTACTGATATTGTTCAGTTCTTGTTTTTAATACTGCTCAGTTTTCCACTGAGGCAAAGTACAGACTGTCTGACCCAGGGATTCAACTCACAATCACTACATTATCAAATTCATGAAGCAATGATTATGAGCTCAATCCCTGGGTTGGGTAGTGTCTACTTGGACAGTGGAAACAGGCGAGCAATAACTGAGCAGTACTAAAAATAAAAATTAGACGATATCTCTAAACAAGAGCAGTGGACCAAGAAAAGTCTACATTTGTATATTAAATAAAGGGTTTATTTCAGAATTCTCTGTAGATTGATATACACCTAAGGCAGACTGGAGAGAACAATGGCTGAAACATTTTGGTAGCAACAAAAAAGATGAGGATACTAATGTAAATATAAATAATGTAAAAAATGCTAACTCTTCATCCCAAAAATTCAGACAGAAATATTTACCTAATTTATCTTGTGCTTAAAAAAATCTGGCCTGGAAACCCAAATACAATAATATGGCATTCACTTGGAAAACTGAAAATAAATTTGTATAAAGTTTAACAGACATTTTGAATATTAATTAGTTGTTTTTGCCAAAACAAAAACTTAGGTGAAATTATGCCTGAAAAATTTTTACTGGATGTGCATTGTGGCGCAGTGAATGTCAGCTTGGAACAAGAAATTGGAGAGCCAAGTTCGTTGAATTCCTTGCATTCACTTATGCACAAATACCCTTGGGAAAGGTATTAATCTGTCTCTTCCCTCCAGTTATGGGTTAAATAACAGGACAGATTAGGTTCTATAGCCTTGGTCGGCAACCAGTCTACCGCAGAAAACAATGGCAACCTACTGCGGGATAATCTTCTGCCCAGTCAGTCATGTCTCTTTCGAGACATGATCACCCAAAGCATGTATCACGTATGGCACTTAACTGACTGATATAAAATTTTCATCAATAAAAATACTTGGTTTTGAACTACAATATTATAAGTTCACGATTGTGTTAAAGTGCTTGATTCAGAAATTGCATTATCTATTCTCTATTCTCACCATGTGGCAAACTTCATTTTAAGAAGTTTAAACTGTTTTAATTTTAAAATGAAATTACCATTCACAAAACACTTTATCTGATCTGCAGATTTATAGAAAGTGACAGCAATGAAAATCTTTTAATGTTTTTATTTCAATCAGTATAAAGTAAATATCCAAATAAAAAGTGCAAAATAAATTTTGAATAAAGGAATGTGTATTATTTTTATGGTTTTATATATATGGCTAACTAATTGGCTGGCTAGTCACTTTTATCCAAGGAGGCCTGTCTACAAGGGCAGCCAGCTATTGCAGATGCTCAGCATCCCCAGAGTCCACCTGTGGTTTATACAGCAAATATGCTGAGCTGACCTGGATGAGAGTGTGTTATCCAGCATGAACAAACTGAAATTTGAGCAAGCCAGGATGCTCAAACCCTCAGTCACAATGACTGTGACTAGCTAGTGTTATGCGCTAGTTAGAGTATTCTTCCTTAGACCTTTTCCTCTTATCATGATTGTACCCAGCATGTGAGGGTTTACAAGATTATCCGGGGCTTTCGCGTGACTGGTAGTAGGTGAATGGCCATTATGGGGGTATTGACATGTGAGGCAAGGTGATCCCCTAAATAAATAAATATCGGTTAAATCCATTGACATCCTCTTCATCTATTTCTTTCATGGTAGGAGAGCATTAAGACAATGGCTTCAAACTACAAAAATTCATCCAAATTTGATGAGCAAAGTTTTGAAGAATGGAAGAATGAGTTATCTATCTGGCAACTAATGACAGACATTGACAAGCAAAACAAGCCTTAGTGGTAACGTTGTCTCTAACTGGAAAAGCAAGAAAGGCAGCTTTAAACTGCAACAGAGAAGATTTACACCAAGAAGATGGTATGGAAACTCTAATTACTGTACTGGATTGATTATTTTTGCATGAAATCATTGACACAGCCTATGAAGCATACAAGAACTTTGACGGATTCCGGAGATCTGAACACATGACTGATTTCACTTTGTTATACCAGTGAAGAAATGCATCACTCAGCCCATGGACACATTTGTTCAGCTGTCATATTTCATCACATTTCACTTCCTTAGGTGGTTTTATGTATACTTCTCTATCCATCTTTTGTCTCTGGAGAAATGCAGTCTTTATATCCACGGGATGTAGCTTCCATTGATGTTGAGCTGACAGCTAGCACAACCATCGACAGCTCTTCAAAGAGACCTGTCTACCCAATTTCACTCATAAGGCTTGGGTCAACCTATGTTATGGTTTTCAGGCACTTTTCAAAGGTTCTGAACACTGGAATTGCCTCCTCCAAACAAATAACATCAAGACCTTCCTGACAAATTGATCATGGTGAGATTTGAATCTGGGCTTCATGGTCAAAAAGCAAATGTTCTAACCACTTGGCCATGCACCCATAATTATATACATCTTTAAACATATATTGTTAAATATAACAGACAATGAATGTCTATTATGCTTAATCATAAGCCATTCTAAACATCGTTTGTTATCTTTAATTTCTGGTGAAAATAAAGACAAAAATTGACCAACACTTGGATATTTTTTATTAAGGTGTGCCTTGATCCCAGATTTCATCTCACATGAGCCATCTTCAGAATGGTTATATATACATTTAAACAAAGATTTTTCATCAAAGATGATATTCTGTTATGTTGACATAGAAAATTGCTATGCCATGATAATGGTCACAGAATAGCAGGCTGTAAATTCATGATGTGGTTCTATGACATGATGCAATGTGGGAAACTAAAATATTAACAATAAAGCCACATATCTAGATGCAATGTAATGTGTTGTGATTAGTTTGAAATGTAATTTTGTTGAGTGGATTTCTTTGTTTTAATGTATATCTGAAGGCTCTTTTTACAGTGTTTATGTGTGAGTATTATTGTGTTATCAACTAAAATCTGTCTAATATTATGTACATGGCTATCTTTTTCTAAGAAATGCTGTTTTATAGAACTAAGATCAGAGAGGTGACAAGCCTATGAAGTAATTTCTTTTTTTTCAAACTCATTCACTCATCAAAATCTGAACATTTTGCAAAACATTTCTAATACTTTGTGTGGTTTGTACTATTGAATCTAGTGACATGAATTGGAGAAAAATATGTAACTGCTTGTCTTTCTGAAGCACCTGATTAAGTTTAAATTAACATTTTCACATTGCTAATGTAAAAAATGAGTTTCAGAAATAGTTTATTTTTTTCGTGTTTGGAGGTAGGGAGCACCAGTAAAGTTATCCATGTTTTTATCTTGCATATTTATAAAGCTACCATTCATTTATGCAGTGAATACTGCTGCCATTTTTGGTCTGGTGCTCCTAGAATATATTTTGAGATTCTTGACAAAATAAAAAAAAAGTCTTTAATGTAACTGATCCTGACATAGCATCTAAACTTTGGTCACTTTCTCACCACCATGTCATGGCTTCCCTTCATCTTTTCTAGAAATATTTTCATAGCAATTGTTCTGATGAGTTTTCTCTTTGGTGCCTCAGTTGCATGAATTTAAGTGTGCTACTAGATTGGCAACTAGGTATCACCATTTTACTGTTGAACTAGTTAGATGCAATTGTATATTCTTGTCTAATAATTTCTTTTCTTGAACTTCTCACCTGTAGACCTCCCTTCTGATTTCTTACTTCCCTTCCATCTATGATCTTCAAAATCTCAAATGCAGTGCCAATTGCCATCTTCTGTCTTCCTGAAACTTGTTCTTTTATTAGCTCTGTTAAATTATTTTAGGGATATTATCCAGGTAACAGAAAGTCTGTTCATGGCTCTGACAAAAATTCACCAGGAAATTGAAAGAGAAAAACAACTAGCATAAATTGAGTTACTTGGACTAAACCCATCTGCACCAGCAGTGTAGACAGGTCAATTCAACAAAGCATTATTTTTCTTATAATCAGGAGGATATAAGATTAATCACTATGCAAAATAATGAATATTATTCACACAATAGATTTTAACAGTCCTTTTCCTCACTTCCCATTAAAGTTTTCTCATTCTCTTTCACTCCCCATTTTATTCTAGTGACATTATCATCTTGCTTGGAGTTAAATAATTCAAAAGAAGGAAAAATATCCCATAATACTTTTCATAATATTATATTTTTTTTAATATTGTTATTTATTAAAAATTTTATCTTTCATCATATTATTATTGTTCTTGTAACTATGCCAGGTTTATTTTGCTAATCTCAACCAGTGTTTCATAAGCTGTATAATGTGAGACAATTGTTAGAAGTAATACAAAGTTTATATGTCATTTGGTGCAGTATTTAGTAAAGAACTGGTAGATATCAGGTACATATAGTCTGTTTCACTGAATGTTTTACGAGAGAATCTTTTTTCTCTTTCGTGGAGGATGACAGGTGCGTGCTTCTTTTAGTGGTGGCCAACAATCTTAGCATAAACAGATTGAATCTCAAATTACATTTAAAAGGCAAAAAACAATCATGCACGTTAACATGTATGAAAGTTGAGGCATTTAAAGTACTGTATAAGTAAGAATAGCCATCAGATTGTATAATATATTCTGTCTGTCAGATCTCTTTAAAAATAAATTCATAAATCTACTATTCATCCATGCATTAAATACTGTTGCCTTATTTGGTTGGGTGCTCCTGCTATTCGTTTCAAGGTTATTGACAAAATCCAAAGAAGGATCTGCAATGTAATTGGTCCTGACTTGGCATCTCAACTTCAGTCACTTTCTCATCAATGTGACATGACTTCCCTCTGTCTTTCCTGCAAATATTTTCATGGCAACTGCTCTGATAGGCTTTTTCCTCTGGTGTTCCGACCTCATGATTTTAAGTGTGATAACATAGATGCTAGATTGGTATCTACATCCCACCCTTTTACTGTTGAAATAGTTCAATGCAACCGTCACTTCTACTCCAACAGTTTCTTTTCTAGCACTTCCTGCCTGTGGAACTTCCATCCTTTTAAAGCTACAATCTCCAAAAATGTAATGCAATGTTAATTGCCATCTTCTATCTTCTTGAATCCCATTCATCTTTTATCCTTTCTTCAATACCTCCTTACTTTGCAAATTTGTGGCGATCCCACCTTGCTTAGAGTGAAATGATTAAAAAAAAAACAACCTTGACAATAGAGTCCGTATCAGAAAAATGAGCTACATTAAATTTTCAAATTTAACAAATGAAATTTGGCAAATTGTTAAAAATAATGGAAACTTTGATATTTTAGAAAATGAACAAAGCAAAATGACATGACAACAATAATTAAATTTATACTGTTTACTTCATTGGTTGAAATAATCCAGTGACTTGACTCAAAAGAATTGTATATTCAATACCTGGCCATAACAGAGGTGAACAAAAACTTGGAGAGTTGAGTTACTATAAGAAGTAACTGGAACTAAGATATCTATAAGAGGCACGGCATGTGGAACTAGAATAATCTACTCTGTTAGACAAAATAAAGGGTTCCAATCACCTGAAGAAAGCCAGATTCTATAACATTTGAAATGTTATAAATATAACAACAAAGATGAAGATAACAGTCTGAACAATGTAAATAGTGTAAATAGTTACAATGCTTCATCTTAAAAATATAGACAAATAATTAAATTATAAGAAAGTTATTTTGTGCAAGTGAAAGATAAAATCAAAGATTTTGCTTTATATTTTGACAATATTCAACTTTTGTGCCTGCAAAAAAAAATGGTGTTTCAGAAGGTTGTTTTTTTTTCTGTTGATATTACTATTACTTTCAACTACCGAGACACCCTTGGCAATGTTTATTTAGAAGATCATAAAGATGAAGTGTCGACATTAAGCACATTGACTAAAGCAATTAGCAGAGATGGTGAATTGTGTTCTTTGGAATGGTTGGTAAAACAATGGTAAATTGCCAATAATTTGAACTTTATAAAATGGTAAATAATAAGATCTCTTTTCACATATTTTTATGATTTAGTAAATTTTTATACATTTATAAATAAAAAATGTTTTTAATGTTTATTTCTTTATAAATTGATAAATGATAATCATTGCATTGTATTAGTTGGTTTGTATTTTTAGAATGTTGTAAAAATAAAATTATTCTTCTAAATAAATATTTTAATAAAATAAACAGTGTTTAACAGTTTTGTTGTAAATTCTCAAATAACAAAGAAAATGTATGTTGACTTTCATACAATTGGACTTAAAAAATTCTAATCATCACATTGCTGAAAGAGTGAAGTTAGTGCAAAATAATAGTGGTGTCAAGGGAACAACTGTTCCTTTATTTTTATTTTGTTCTTTTTGTTTTATTGTGGTCATGAAGATTTGTTTATATATTTATTAGGTGTGTGTTTTGATATATCTCAAATGTTGATTGAGCATTCTGGAAAAATGTAGACTTTAAAAACAGTAGCTACTCACTGCTATTTACACATTGTTCTTCAGTAAGGAATTGAACACTCTTGGGTATTGGTGTGTGTTTACATTGTGTATATAACATGTTAAAATCTGCCTGCTTTCACCATGTGCTGATAGCTTAGTGGTAGAATATTTGACTGAAGTCAAATTGGTTGGGTTTTAATCCTGGCTGGAAGCAATCAGATGTCTAACCTTACTGATGAGCTGTGATACTGTGAAACAGGACTGTATATGGATGACTATATAAATATATATATATATATATATGATAAAATATAGTTTTAAGGGATGTTATATTGATGAGTAGAAGTGCTCAGTATCTAGGATTGAGTGCGTGTTTTGTGTGTGTGTGTGTGTGTGTGTGTGTGTGTGTGTGTGTGTGTGTGTGTAAAAGCACTTTTTTCTATATATATTGTATCATTCACACAATTTTGGGTAAGCACTTTTTTATACATATATTTTGTCATTCATACGCACTAATGTTACCGACAAATAAACACACGTAATTCATCTATAGTTTAAATATGCTTGACACATGTATTATTTTCACATACATGCACTTACATTCAAAATAAACATCTATTGTTTTTATTACATGTGGTACACACACATAAACAGAGATAATTTTTTTCTCTGCATTTAAAATATTCATCCATTGTTTTATTACATGTATCTGATCAATGGAATCAAATCTTAATCAACATACTGTCTCTGTAGATTTTTGAAAATTAAAAAAAAATTTAAATCATTCATTTTAAAAAAAAATTCTGAAGAAGCTTGTTAAAAGTGAAACATGTATTAAAGACACTTTTTTCTACTTGTTCTTGACTTATTTATATATGTACATAAGATTATATAAGACTCCATCTTCAGGTGATCATTTTTGGGTTGACTAATGGAAAAAAAATTTTTTCCAAAAGTGAGAGGTTTTTTGACTTACAAGGTATAAATAGCTTCTGGTTAGGTTCCCAGACTTATATATATGTAGACAAAACACACACATTGAGATGGCATAGACTCAATGTTTTTGCCTGTTCACACAAAAATGGACTCAGTCAGATGACATAATAGTTAAAGTGGTAGTGTAGCTGTAACAATCATGGAATGCATATGGAACTTAATACTGTTTGACTGGAATGATCGTTAGTGTAAAAACAATTGAACCTTCTCTCTCTCTCTCTCTCTCTCTCTCTCTCTCTCTCTCTCTCTCTCTCTCTCTCTCTCTCTCTCTCAGAACTGCTTGAGGTTTTTCTTAGTTGTGAGAATATACTAAGAATATATAAATTCCAGACATAAGAGGCACATGAAAATTGTTAGCACCCATGGGTATTATAAGGAGAAGACCATCTAATCATGTTTCAGTTTAATGCAGGTGTCCCTCAATCTATCAGTCAATGCATTGTAAAGTGTACTCTGTATTTAATGGTGTTTTGTAGTCATTGATCAACAATGGTGCTATTCTTTGCACCATGGCATCAGTTACTGTACCTCACCTGGTCTACAGTAAATTGCTATTAGATTGTGAAGAACTATTGTTATGTCACCTGGTAGGAGAGGTCATGTTTGAAGCAGATGGTCAAATTTTTGTATGAAGGAAATCAAAATGCTATGAATCCAGTCTCTCAGAAGCTGATGGTAGATCTAAAATACTACCAGCTGTGTTTAATTGTTTTTTGCAAGGACTAGTAATAAAATGGTAGACTGAATTGACAGTTGTAACATAGAACACCCACTTTATATGCTTACCATGTCAATGGTTTGTTTGAATAAGATAATACAATCTCCATCATGTGCGTGTGATATGAAACTGGTTTGAGAAAAATTTGGCTGACTTCCAGGTATTCCATTAGTCTTCAAAGCCACCAAATTAAAATTCCATTGAGCATGTGTAGAACATGGTGCAAACCTCAGTAAATGCCATACATCCACACTCAACAAACACAACTTCATTATGGACAGTCCTGAAATGTTCTTGGATATACAGAGTGCAATGAGTAAATCATCACCATTTTATATTTTTAATTTCATGATCTAGAATCTTATCTAGAAATATTTCTAGTGAGAACTTAGGGATAATTCAAACTAGCCTCCAAATTTAGTAGAGGCAGAACAGTTATCTTTTGAAGGATGGAATAATATGCTGAAAAAAATTTGTCATAGATTAATTGCTGACTACAGGGTGTGATGGATAAATTGTTGTCATTTTATATTTTTAATTTTGCACATGTGTTTTTGGATTTGATTTTGTTGACTGCACAGCATAGTAGGATCAGTTGAGCACTGTTTGTGATGAAAAGAGAACCCTGACACAATTTACTCTGCCAGTAATTTGGAAATGGCATACTGTGCTGCTTAGTATTCATACCAGATAATCCAATATGAGCATTTCAGAGTATTTAGGTGTCAATCTGAAGACAGTACAGAGGGTTTAGAAAGAGTTGAATGAGTCTTATAGGGATTACAAGGGTGTTTGGAGTAATCACTAGTGATGGCAACATTATACCACCATTCATATTTCCACATGGCCTCAGACCCAACACAGAGGTCTGCATCAAGTGCTTTGAGTAGGTAGGATTACCCATGGTCAAAAGGGTGGCTGTTAGAAGATACTATATTGGGTAAAAGAATTCTGCACCATGTCACACAAGCAGAAGAATCTGGTCATGGTGGCCAGACAATTTCTGCATCACACTACCCATTACATTTGGCCATCTAACTCCTCAGACTGCAACCCCCTTGATTATTATGTCTAGGAGAGTTGAACAAGAGACCAAGGAAACTTGTAATACCAAAGGTGAACTGAAGGCAAGAAATAGGGCAGCATTCATTAACTTAAACATGGAGACTATCCAGAAGAGATGAAGGAAATTCCAAAGTCGTCTGGAGGATGTGGTTGGAGCCAATGGCAATTTTATTGAATGAATTTACTCTTTAGTATTTCAAGATATTTTTGTGTAATTTTGGTAAATATAGTTAGTGTTATTTTCATTTTTTGCATAATCTAGATGACAATTTATAAATTGCATCCTGTATATCTCCATGCCATGTTATAGAGATGCTGTTATAAATGCAAAGGTACTGTACACATTATTAGATAAAGATCTTTAATTTTTATAGTGCTTCAATTTATAACTGGTTCTGCCCAGTGAATAAGAATTGAAAAAAAAAAAAAAAAAGAGGAGGCATCTTCTTTGAGGAAAGTTTGTCCTTGAATAATTAATTACATTACAGGATAAGATATTTGAAATTTAGGTGTTTAATGGACTACAGTAATTGTTGTGCATATTTCTTTATTTCATTTATCTTAGTCAAGTGAATATTAAACTGTAAATTGTTCAATATTTCCCTATCAGAAAATTAACTTTAATCTTGATTAATATTTTACAGATATAGTATGTGTGTGAATCTGTGTGTACATGCACACAATCTTATAAATTGGGATCAAATATAGATAAAATATTTATACTATTTAGACTGTTATTCTCATCTTTAATCTCATATTTACAATGCTTTGGTCATTGTATGCTCCCAATTCTTTGGGTCATGTTACTTTTTAGATCAATCAACCAACATTTTTATCTACTTGGTCATGAGTCTACAAGGACACATGGCTCAGTGGAAATATTTGATCTGTATTTCTTATAAATTCCCCATCAATACTAGAAAGAGTGATAAAAGCTATTAAACTTGAAAAACCTGTTTTGCTAAAAAATTGTTTACCAGTACTAGTTGCTCAGTCAATGAATGCCAAATGTTTCCTTATAAGAAAACGGCTAATATAACCATTAACCATGCAATTTGCAGATAAAAAATGAAACAATCTATGGAGAATCAGCCATGTTCATTCTGAAGCAATGCTCAGACAAAAGAAAGGGGAGTGAAAAAGAAATTAAGCTTTGCTTTGCTTTCCATACAGGCTATATTTATGAAAAATGCCATAAAAAAATCAGTCATATTCCACTGGGTTGAGTTCCTTTAGGGAAACATGGCCCAGTGGAAATATTTGATCTATATTTGATCCCATTTTATAAGTGTTATTACATGTATACACACACACACATGGTTAAATGGATAAAAGCATTGTTTGATTGAACCAAAAGATGACTTGGCTCAACAAATTGTCAATTCAATCTTTGGCCTCTATGGAGAGAACAAAAACTTGGAGAGTTATCAAGGTGAATTAACTAAAACAGAGATATCCAAAGGCATGGTACATGGAATTAGAATAATCTACCCCTCCCCCCAGACTAAATAAAGAGTTTGGTTTAAAATTACAGCAAATATCACCTGGAGCATACAATGGACAAAGCATTGTGAATGTGACAGTAAAGATAAGGACAACAGCCCAATGTAAATCATGTAGATAGTTACAATATGTCATCTCTCAGAAATATAGACAGATATTAGATCAAATATGGATTACTATTTGATAAAATGCTAGGATAAGGAACAAATGGGAAATGTTTTGTAAATCTAACATGTTTTGCTTCTATTAAAGCTTCATCAGTGAATGAAATATGGAGAAAAAAAAATTCTATTATTTTTAATTTTTGTGCCATTTGTTTATCATTGATTAAGCAGATCTTATGTGCATCTATCTTGTCAATCACCATTTGTGTTTACAATTCATGAATCCATCACTTCTTCCTCCAGCTATGGGTTAAATAGCAGGACAGCTTGGGTTCTGTAGCCTTGGTTGGCAACCAGTCTACCACATAAAGTAATGGCAACCTATTCCAGGAAAATCTTTTGCCTAGTCAGTCATGTCTTTTTCAAGACATGATTGCCCAAGTGTATATCCCATATAGCACTTAACTTATGGATATGTATCATAATTCTAGTTTGTCTATGTGGAATTTGGATGATAATGTATATTTGTTCACTTATGTATGTGTGTGCATCTAGTTGACAATTTTATCCATGTTTGGTGGTTGTCCATATGTTGATTTGGAGACATCTAAATTTATTTATGTATGCATCCTAAAATGCAATTTTCCAAAAGTGACTGCTTGTCATTTCTGAATGCATATATTATATTTTAAATGTCTATTATTGTTTAAATGCACACACATATATGTATATAAATAGATATTTAGTTTATAATTAGAGATGTAAAAATATGTAATGCTTTTATATTTATGCAAATGTAATTGATTTGATTATATCTTTTTGTTATTTAAAAGAAATCAATATAAACAAATCACTTATTGTTCTTATCCCTTTGAGTTATATTTTTAGTGCTTTGCAATCAATGAGTTTTTCTCTTTTGAAAATATAAAATTACAATGAAGAGCTTTTTTTTCATATATTGATTCATTGAAGAGTTACTTGCAAGTATGGTTCAGGGTGGAAACTGTGGATTAGCAGTTACAAGGTTTAATGTAGATACCTCCACATAGCATGATGAAAAAAGAAAAACCCAAACATAATAAAAAAAAGTTTTATTATCAAAATATTTGTTATTAAGAGGAAAGACCAAGGCATTTTTTAATTAATTTTTTAAAATTTTTTGATTATTTCTAACATGTTCAAAATTTTGGCTAAAAATCTTATCTTTCTTTGCATCAGCATGGGATCAGAGTTTTTGTGGGAATTTTAGTGCCTTTGTTTCTGATAAAATACACATTAATTTAGAAATTCTTGCAAAAAGCAAATAAAAAATTGTTGAATTTTAATGAAACTTTCAGAACTTATTCACAAATGTATGAATTTATTATATTTTATAAAATTTTGGTAAAAATATATTTTTTTTACATCTATTACCCACTCCTAATTTAATTTCACAAAATTTTAAAAAATTAAATTCTCTTCTCCAAACTTTGTTTTATTAGTCAAACACAAGTCTCCTTGGAGAATGTTAAGCCCCCATTTTTTATATAAACATTTGCCACTTTTCAAAAAATCTGCTTCACATAGTAAAATAAAAAATGCAATAACTTATGACTTTATTTAATTAGAATAGCTTTTAATTGCTTTTATCAATAATATTTATTAAAGACATTATTGTCTGAAGAAAAATGTTTTTAGTGATGAATAATGAATTTTTAGAAGAATAGTTTTCATTTTTTCATTTTAATAATTTATAGTTTTAAAAATCTATTAAAATTCTTTAAAACATTTTTCAAGACATTGTTGCATTAGGGTGAAGACTATATTTATTAAGTAAAAATTGAAAAGTTCAATGCAAATCATCATGCACTAAGGTTTTTAAAATAATTAAATTTTTTTTCATGTGTATAAAATGTGTCTAAAGTTTGGAAAGTATGAATGACCATACACAACATTATCAGAAAATAATAATTGATGACTATAGTAAATTTAAAGTCAACATTACTAAAATTAGAATATGGAGAATATTTTCAACATTTTTAAGATTACTGAGCACTTAAAAATTATACAGAAAAACATTCACTCATCATTTTCTTAAATTGTGTTTTAACAGATAAAGTCTCTATAAACAGCAATAAACATGTAAATAGCTTGACAATTGCTTGTCTTTTTTTTTTAACTTAAAGTGAATAATATTTTATACAAATCAGATTAATTATACTTTAAATCAGCTAATATTCCTCAAATAAAGTTTTAGAAAAGTATATTTTATTTTTGGAAGATTTTTTAATAAAGAGAATTGCATTGCAATGGAAGACAACTAAAAAGCTCACTAATCATCTATCTTAGAAAAAATCAATATAATTTTTCTTTAAAAAATACATTTTACTTAATGGAAATAGTAAATGTAACACTTTAATTTTTAAATAATGCTAAAATGCAAGTTTTTACATTTATCAAAATTAATTTTATAACTGGGGTATTGCGAATAATGACAAAACAGTGGAGGTACCTAGTTTAATGTAAGACGGTGCTACAAGTTTTCATAAAACCTAAACATGTGATGAAAGATATTATCACTATAATTATTTATTAGATTGTTTATTGACAAGAATAATTTTAATTTTAAAACATTCTAAAAATTAATAGAATTGTAATAAAACTAATACAATGCAATATTTATCATTTACCAATTTATAAAGAAATAAATATGAAAATTTTTAATCATAAATTTATAAACATTTATTAAATCATTAAGATATATGAACCAACTATAAGGAAATCCTTATTATTTACCTTGTTATAAAGTTTGAATCAACTGGCAATTAGCCAATTATTTTGTCAACTGTCTCAATAAAGAATCTCATAAATAAATAGTATTTATTATTTTTGTTGTCAATTTTCAAGAACAAAGAAAATGTATAAATTCACTTTCATGTATTTAGATTTTACTACAATTCTAATTGTTGCTTTTTAAAACAATAAACATTGCTAAGGAATAAAGGTAGTTAAAATAATAGTGATGTCAAGGGAAAAAACAATCAGTTTGACACTCATTTTTTTTTTTGTGAACACAAAATTTCAAGTTTGCTACAAATAACCCTAGCTCTTGAAGATTACATTGCAGTGCCATCTGTGGACCTCAGTATCTATTAGTATAGAAGACTTCCAAAAGAAAAAGTTCTGTGTGTGTGTGTGTGTGTGTGTGAGAGAGAGAGAGAGAGAGAGAGACCAAGCAGAATGACATGGTACTGTTTGCAAATGTATGTATGTTTACTTGTTACATAAGTAGATAAAAGATGCTAGAAAATTGAATCCAAAGTGAGTTATCTGACTGGTTATTCCAGCCTCCAGGATTAAGAACCAAATTTGCTTTTTGTTGTGATATATCATCCCAGTGGGAGTTTGTCAAAATCTGTTGTATGCAAAATATGGACCAGATAGCTGAACTCTAAAATATAATTGAAATTTTGAATATGTTATCAGGAGAAAATTAAACTTTTATAATGAATAAACTACCACCTAAATACAAAGTTTTAAAGCAGTAAATAGTGAAGTTTCTACAATTGAGTGAATATTGAGAAAGAAATAAACAAATACTAGATCAGGTACAATGCAAGAATTAATTTAGAAAATAATTTTTTTAAATGGTTTATGTTTTTCTAAATTATAAAAGAAATACATTTATTGTCTCTTTATGCAATTTATTACTTTTCTGTGAACATCAGAGAAAAAAGAATGAGTGAATAATTATGGCAAAGAATTTTATACTATTACTAGAATTGTATACCTGAATTTATTTTTGATGTTAATTCAGATCAAGCTCTTCATATCCAAATCTTATTTGTTGTGATCGTTTTTTCAGTAATGATCTTAATATTTTGTAGAATAGCAGTTATGAAATACTCAGAAAAACCTAGGATATCAAGGTTTTAGTGATATTTCCATGATAGAATAATGGACTGTTTCTAAGATATTTAGAGTTTCATGCCAAGTTATAGACAACTGAATTGTTTTTGCCATTAATTCATCTTGAGTATAAGTAAACACTTGATTTCAAGCCAATCAGTAAATTTTTCTTTTGGCAATCAGTCTAGTTTTCATTTATTTGCAATCTAATTTTAGATTATTATGATGGAACCTCATTAGTCCTGAATCTTTTCTTTAAATTATAATACAGTAAACTGAAATGCTTTGCTTTAAATATATTGACTATGTTTAGGATAGGTTCTAATTTTGTTTTATCAGTTCACTCCAAGCCAGGCAATAATGCCACTAAGATGCAAGTGGATACTTGGTGGGAAAGAGAATGAAAAAGACTTTAGAATGAAATGTAATCCAGTCCTAAAAAAGAAAGAAAGGATTAACTTCTACTCCTGTTCAAAAGATCAGGGAGGAGTGTGAACTGGACGACAGGTGAACATATCTTCCATATCAATAATAATGTATTATATATATTAATTTAATATCTTAACTACTTTGGTTCAGAATTTCCACATAAGCTTTTAAGGTCAAAATAATAGGCATAATCTGAAAAGTCATTGAGATCTTGGAAATGTTCTTCATGGAAATTCTCTACTTAGCATTTTAGATTGGCAGGTTTAATTTTAAGCGTTAGATGGTTAAATCCTTTTATCTAAGAGTGAAATTGTCTGCCTTTGTCCTGAATAAAAGAAATACAGTTATCTACATTTGTGAAATATATCATTTTCATGTTTAAATATCAACAAATGATTTTGCTGAAACACTGCTTGGATTCATGTAGTGACCTAAATAGCTACTTTGTCTCATTTTTGTTGTTATAAAGTACTTGGTCTAACTGAACATATTTGAAGCAAGTAACAGATGAAATTTTGTAAACTACCTCATATACATAGTGACTTGAGGAGTTTTGGTTTGTAAAACAAACTAACATTTTGTTGTCATTTATGATATATTGTCAAAGATTGTGAATGTGTGTTGTGGGGTAATAGCAGCTTTGAATGTGAGAAATTGGAGAACTGAGTTTGAATTCCAGTTGGATATATTTCATTCACTTACACCCAAATACTCATGGGAAAGGTATTAATCTATCTTTTCTCCCTCCAGCTATAGGTTGAATAGCAGGAAAGATTGGGTTCTATAGTCTTGGTTGCCAACCTGTCTACTGCAGAAAACAATGGCAACTTACTGTGGGAAAATATTCTGCCTAGTCAGTCATGTCTCAAAAGAGATATGATTGCTCAATCATACATCATGTATGGCACTTAACTGATTGATATGGATAAAAGGATTGAATAGCAGGTCAGCTTGGGTTTTATAGCCTTGGTTGGCAACTGGTCTACTGCAGAAAGTAATGGCAATCTACTGTGGAAAAATATTCTGCTTAGTCAGGCATGTCTTAAAAAAGACATGATCACCCAAGCATGTATCATGTATGGCAATTAACTGACTGTCAAAGATGATTAGTGTTTATGCCAATTTCTTTTCTAAATGTGTGCTATGTATTTTTGTTACAACTGTATATTCTTTATATACATTTATATAATATATACTTTCAAATTTTTAAGCAAATTACACTATATTCTCTGTTTTTTTAAAATTCTATAATTATTAAACTCTACTAATGATATAATGGGTTACAATGATTTAGTTAATGAATAATTCTTCTTAATTTAAACCATGAAGTTCTCTTCTAATACAAAGTGAATGTTTGTTTATTCAAAACAATTTAGACAATACTTGTCTAAATGTCAGAAAATGAACAATCTTCAGTCGAGTTCTCCATTATTTGATAATGCTTGCACGTGTAAATCAGTGCCATTTTTAGAAGAACTAAATTCATTGTTTCATGCAGAAGCATCTCATTTATCCATATTTTATTCAAAATTTTTTCTTCTTACCAATTCTTACTTATTTGGCTCCAGGAATTGAACCATAGACTAACTTACTGCTCAATGACCTACTGATACTTTTTCAAAAAATATCAAGGAAGATACTCACTATATTGTCCGAAAATCTGTTGCTCTATGAAATAATATTACTGCAGATATCCATTCAAGTTATTCTTGTCTAGGAATGGGTTTTTTAATATGAGAATGTTCTTACAGAAGGTAGTTAAAGAAAGTGAACAGAAAGGACATATAAACTACAAGGAAACTGAATGCATGGTCATCAGTAAAATGAGAAGGCCAAAATGCCAACTATAGGTTGGATATACTAAAATCCAGCTGGTGCGGAAATATAATTACATGGGAATTGTTCTAACAGAGATACTGAGATCTGAAGACATATTGACATGGCCAAGGATGCATTCCAAAAGCTGAGTAGAGTATTGAGAGACAGGAAAATTTTGTTGGAAACAGAGTACTGAATTATTATGTAATGTCTGTCCTTCAATATGGCAACAAATGCTGGAATATCTCATCAAAGATGAAAGAAAGACTTGAAGCAACCTAAATGTGGTTCTGTAGAAGGATTCTGAGGATACCATGGACTGAACATATCAGCAATCACAAGGTTTTGAAGGGGATGGAAAAGAAAAGGAAACTGATACTTAACATCAGAAAAAGACAGCTGAAGTTTCTCAGTCATGTAATGAGGAAGGAGGGTTTGGAGAATCTTATACTCATAGGACAGTTAGAAATAAAGAGAGACTGGGGAAAGCAATGCATGACATACTTGATGGGCTTGAGCAAATAGATTGAAGAACAGGGTTTGGGAGGGGTAACAAGAGAAAGGGTGTTATGAGCTACAAGAGATAGGGAGATGTGAAAGGCCATGATGACTTACATTCTGAAGGGACATGGCATATAGAAGAAGAAGAAGAAGAAGAAGAAAAAGTAGAAGAAATTGTCAAATTGTAAGGGTTTTAAACTATTTACCAAATACAGCTTTGGACTGTATATCAGATAATAATTTTCAAAAATAATTGAAAATATTGATTGTGTGTGAGGACGAGCGACAGTGTATAAACTGGAAACAATTTTTAGCTTCAGTATTTGGCTTACTACTAAACTCTACATATCTGTATGAAAAATATTCTAATTTTCATAAACTCCAATGGTTAACTTTGTGGAAAAATAATAATGTCTTCTTTGCTTGTTTCTGGTTTCATGTTAATACAAGCAACAAATCACTTTTATTTTATCATTCTAGTTCTAAAAGATTCTAATATGTAGCAAAAGAACAATATTTATTCCTGCTATTTTTTTTCAAGAACTTTCAAACATGAACCACTTCAAAGGCTAGTGACAGAATAATTTTTTTTTTTGAAAATACAGCATATATTAAAGTATTCATACTCAAATACTCAAAAATGTTTTGTGAAAAATTAACTATATATTTGACTGTAATAATTTATCTGATGACTATCCATTTTTTAACAATTAGGTGCAATGTTTCTCTAATACAGAAGTTGTTTTACTAGTCATTCATTATAAGATCTTTTCTTGTTTGCAACAACTAAAATTTTTGAAAGTGAATTGAAAGTTGTTTCCATCTATCTTTTAATTGGACTGAGAACAGCATTCATATTTTAATTTTGACCAAAACATTGAATAAAGATTTTCCTTGAAAATAATGATTGTTCAAAACAAAGATAGGTAGTTGTTGGTGAATTAGTATCTGTTCTTACCCTCATTAGAATTGTGAAAGTCATTGAATTGAACTTATAACAATTTAACATCTCTGCTGCTGTTGGTTCATATTTCTTTTATCCATTTGTCCTTATATTAGGATCATTCCCTATCAGGCAATTATTCAACAGTTAGCAAACTTTGGAATCAAAAACTACACAGGTAGCCATAAAACAATACTAGTTTTTAATCATTTCTCCCTGAGCAAGACAATAAAACCACTAAGATGCAAGAAGAGGGGTTACTAGGTGCAAGAGAATATGAGAAAAATATACTATTAAGGAGAGAGGACAATAAAAGAACAAGAATTAAGTAGATAGAAGTTAATGATTGACATTGCATCAAACGTTTTGTAGATCAAAGTTGACTAGGAAGCAAGAAGCCAGAAGCCAGAAGTGAGTTCCATAAATGAGAAGTGCAATAGAAGAAACTGTTTTCATAGAACTTATGGTTACAATTGTAAAATGAGGAGACCTTGCCACCAACCTAGTACTGCACTCAAATTCATAAAGTCTAAGTACCATAAAAGAAAGTTAATCAAAACAATTACTATAAAACTATAAAGGCACAGAGAAGCTATACGTTACGGTAGTGGGAAAGTGACTGAAGTTGAGATGCCAGGTTAAGACTAATAATATTGCAGATTCTTTTTCAAAGTTTATCAAGAATCTCTAAATATTTAGTAGGAGCATCAGACTAGATGTGGCAGCAATATACAAAGCCTGGACAAATGGTAGACTTATAAATATGTAAGATAGATTCTGTTAATAAAAATTGTCTAGCATGACACAGTGAACCAAACTTCCTAGCTGTGGACTTAGCAATTGATTTAATATCGTCTTTCTAATTCATGTCAGCAGAAAGCATTAGTCTGAGAAGATGCAAAGAGTCACTCTCCTGGAGGTTAGCATCAGCCATGCTGGTGGAAAGGAAAAAGTGTTCTGTCAGATGATTAAAAGAGAGTTGTTTCATTTTGAAAGATATTAAAATTAACAAGTCATTTAACAATGTTTTGCTTCTTGCCTCATTTAACAACATTAAATTATTAAGTTATTATATTAATAATTATATAAAGGAGACAGCTCATTTGGGTGAATAAAACAGATAAAAAATTTAACAAAGGGAGAGAAACTTACCTTTTCTGTTATATAGAATTGAGTATAGGACCAGGAAAATGGGAAGTACTTACAGAGAGATATAAATGGTGATAAATTTTTTTCTTTTTATTTTTCCATTCTCTCTTCTCACAGAATTTTCTTTAAAAATATACTCTTGCCATGTTTTGAAAAGACTTTAGTTTTTAACTTGGGTCTTAGTGAAGACTATCCTTCTTCGAACCTTGTATACTGGTGCTAGAAAATTACAAACAAAGAATTGTCCTCAAATAATGTGGTTCTTACATTACTTGAGAACTTTCAATAACAGTAACAGCTAAAATGGATATTCATGTAACTCAAATAAAAATAATGACATAATTAAGATCTTGACTTTATGCACTCAGTTAAGTGTCATATGTTATACACACTTGGCTAATCATGTCTCTTTTGATCCATGACTGACTAGGCAAACGATTTTCTTGCAGTAGGTTGCCATTTTTTCTGTGGTAGACCAGTTGCCAACTAAGGCTATAAAACCTAATTTGTCCTGCTATTCAACCCATAAACAGAGAGAGAAGAGATGAATTCATATGTTTCCTAAAGGTATTTGTGCATAAGTGACTACAATGAATTCAATTAAAATTCAAACTTGGCTCTCTAATTCCTCAATCTCAACCAATATCCATTGCACCACAACACTCATCTACTTTACACACTAATTCAAACAAAAGAGTAATAAGGAAACCCCCATCAATACTGGAAAGAATGGTAAAAGCTACTAGACTCAAAAAGTCTATTTTTCTGAAAAATTGTTTCAAAAGAAAGATTTTATGAATTTTTACAGAAGATATTGGCTATTTAGTCAATAAATACCAAATGTTTCTTCATAAGAAAACAGTTAATATTACCTTTGCCATTACTGTAAAAGCATTCCATAAATAGAAAAAAATTAAAAAATCATTTCATTAAACAATTTTTTCTTTTCAATTCATGAAGATAAATTGTTACAAAATAGTATTTGTTAAAATCAACATCACTACACATTTTTCTCACTATGAAAAATAACTTAAATTTAATTCTCCAGTGACCTTTAAAAGTAAATCTCAGTTGTTGATAATCAAAGCAATTTTATTTTGACAAACATTTATAGGGTTACCTTGCTAGTTTTAAATGAAAATAAAAAAATCATGGGGTGAAGAAAATGGCTTTTTCTGATCCCCTTTTCTTCTTTGTTTCACTCCTTGTACATTCCCGTTTGTCCATTTTCATTCATGATTGTATATTTGCAAGTTATCCATACTACACTCTATAAAAGCAGTCAGCAATCTAAAAGCTTTGTTGAATTTTCCTTGCTGTTCATATCTTGGCTGCTACTGATTTGCTCAGACATGTCTGTGCGTGTTTCCTCTCCTCACTTGTTTACTCTCAGCTGACCCTACTGGTTTTTATATTCAGTGACTCACTTTTAATCATTGCATTTACATTTCTTTTAATGAACCCTTTCTTAACACTGAATTCTTTTGTTGACTGTCTTTTCAAGTTTGTCTGTTATTTGTGAAAGAGAAAATATTGTTTGCCACAAATTTATTCATTTCTTCATATTTGTATAAAAACTGTTTTATTGCATTTAGTTAAACCACTGAATGTCTGAAAGGTGCTTTAAAGGATGAAAAATAAAAGTAAGTAAATAGTTGACTGCTAGGGTGGTTAGCTAATCACTATTGCCTAAGTCTGCTCAAACACACTCGTGCTTTCTTCAACACCACAGAGCCAATATGCTGAGTGGATGTTAGAGTTTCTGGGAGAAAGTGTATAATCTGGCTTGATCATCATTTTTAACAAGGCCAGTATGATCAAACCCTCTGTGACAATGACTTGTGACTTTGTGCTGACATAACCATCAATGGGTTCTGAACACTCGGTCTATACAATTTTACTCACAAAGCTTTAATCAGCCCATTATATGACTTTTAGACACTTTTCAATGGTGCTGCATGCAAGTTTTATCAAAAAGTTACCTCCTTAATAAATTGACTAGGGTGAAATTTGAACTTGAGTCTTGTGTTCAGAATGCTAATGTTCTAAACACTCAACCATGAAATAAGGATACAACAAATATTTTAGTAGATTTTTTCAAGTTATTTGAATTTGTATATTTACAAATTTAAATAACTTGAAAAAAATCTACTAAAATATTTGTTGTATCCTTCAAAGAGATTACAAACAGACAAGGTGGTGTTCTTGTGAAAGAACAACAACACATGTGTTAATGAAAGAAGAGAGGTTTATTGTAAAGAGAATACACAATGGCAAAACAGGGAATCTGGTGGCAGGCTAGTAATTGCTGAAGCAAGTAACAGGTATCTCCTGGACTCACTATATATGGCTATTAATATAGTCAGTCCACATAGGCGATAGGGAGTGTGGGACATTCCATTACAACACCTCACCCAGAGATAATTTTTCCACAAAATTTTGCTCAATACCTTTTCTTTTTGGAGTCAGGACATAACTGTTTAACTTTTTTCTGCTTCCTAGTACTTTTACTTTTACATCTCACCAATTTTGTGCTGGTGAAGTTTGAAGCATTAGCAACTTTTGGAAAGCTGACACTTCCGGCACTGGTGGGGTTGGAGATACTTCCATTGATACTGGTGGCTATATGGGCATTAGTATTTTGAATATGTCATTGGTAATTCTTCACTAGGCATAACATCTTTCATATGTCTTGGCCTTAACTAATGTAAATAGCTCTTACATTCAAATCTTTGAGCATGTATATCACTCTGCTAAGACTTTTGGTGATAATTCTCTTTTCCTGGAAGCTTTTTTACCTCTGTGATTTCTGAAGAAAACTGTCTCCTGGTTTGTAAAATTTGGTCCCAAAGTTTTCTTTTTGTATTACTCTTTTCCTTGCTCTAAGCAACAGTCTGTAAAACACTGATCGAATTTTTCTCATGAATATCAGTTTTACTTGTGATATGCTGTAATCTATATTTGTATTTGGAGTAATTCTGTAAACTTTTGTATGCTCCTCTCATCAGTGTTCATGCCTTGATTCTTTCTTAGAGCTCTTTTTCAAGTGTCTACAAATATTTCTACTTGCTCTTGGGTGGTAAACAGAGGTTGTAATGTGGTCTATAGACAAAGATGTGAAGAAATTCTTAAATTCTCTGCTGGTAAACTGTGTCCTGTTGTCACTGACTAAAGTTTTTGGTGCACTTTAAGTGCACTAAAATTAAAAACTTGTTTAGTACATTCATAGTATTTGTGGATATCAGATGTCTACACTTGAATATTTCCAGCCACTTGGAGAAACTGTCCATGATTATAAGGTAGTAGTAATTATTTATTTGTTCAGCATAGTTGTTGTGTAACCTCATCCATGGGATATCCATTTTAGGCCATGGCTGAATTTTTATTGGTGGTACTTTAGCTGCAAGTTGACAATCTTTACACTCTTTTATCATTTTTTCAATCTTCTGGTCCATCCTAGGACAATACGTATAGCTACGCATTAGTGATTTCATTCTTGACATGCCCGGAGGACCTATATGAAATTCTTTTAAGATTTTCTTTTGCAGTGTATATAGTATTATCACTCTATCTGTATATAATAGCACTTGCTTGCAGATTGAGAAAGGTGATATTTTAGGTTATTTTTTTAAGTTTTACTTTCAGCCATAAGTGGTTCTTCATTTTCTTTTAATGAATTTGTCCTTCTCAGTTGCCTTTTTTATATCGTCTAGAGTCTCAGGTAACTCCAAAATTCTATTGCATAGTAGCACTGATGATTCTTTTTTATACCCTTAAAGCACCTTGTCTTCTAATGGTTCTGAAAATTTTGGAATCAACCTAGACAAACCATCGGTGTGTCCTAGTTTTTTTCAAAGGTAGGTATCCCATCTTAAAGTTGTAGTTTAACAATATTATTCCCCAGGGCTGTAACCTGTTAACAGTGTGTGTGGGTATACACTTTCTTGATCCAAAAATTATTAACAAGGGTATATGATCCGTCTAAAGTGCAAATTTCCTTCCATGGATGAACTTGTGAAATTTTTCAACTGTGTAAATTATGGCCAAGCTTTCTTTCTTGATCCGGCTATGACTTCTTTCTGCAGGAAGCAGGGCTATGGGCTTTCTAGTCCTATCTTCAAACTGATGTAGAATTACTGCTCCGATCACATAGTTGCTAGCATCAGATGCTACAGTTATTTCTGTTTTAGGATCAAAATGCATTAACAATAACAGCTTTTAATTTTCTGGAAAGCATCTTCCCATTTTTTAAACCAGATCTATTTGCTCCCTTTTTCAGTAAGTCATTTAGTGGGGCTGTAAGATCATACATTTTGGAAATGTAGATATTGTAATAGTTGGTCAAGCCTAAAAACACCTGAAGATTAATGACATTGTTTGGTGATGACATATTCAAATAGCTTTGGCCCTTTCTGGGTCTGGTCTTCTTCTATTCTCATTAATTATTTGCCCCAAATATTAGACCTGCTTCATGAAGAACTTGCATTTATCTGAACTTGAAGCCATATTCATCAATCTTCTGGAACACTGCCTTTTAGGGGCTATTCATTGTTTTAGCTCTTTAGCAGCATGTCCTCTAGGTAAGCTATGGCAATTTTTAGTCCAGCTAACATGGTGTCAATTATTTGTTGAAGAAAAAATGGGAGCCACCTTTAACCCAAACAGGAAATGATTTAGCTTGTTGTGTCCCTTGTGTGCATTAATTGCTAATAACTTTGAGCACTGTTCATTGACTTGTAGATATGTGTCAGGCAGATCTATTTTAGAAAACACTTTTCCATCATTCAGCTTAGAAAAAATATCCTCTGATGACGGTAACTGGTATGTGTGGTCTTTCAGAAAGTCATTTGATCCAGTTGAAAAATCTACACAGGCTCTGATCTTTTTGTTCTTTTTTCTTGCAAAAACTAAGCACAGCCCAATCTGAGTAGTCAACCTTAAAAATTACACCCATTTTCTCTAACCATTCCAGTTTTTGATTTACGGAATCTAAAGCTGAAAATTCCTTTTTGGTCTGAATATTGGTCTTATGTTGTCTTTACATTTAAACCTGACCTTTGTTTTTGGGCATTGTCCAATACCTTCAGAAAACATTCGTATAAATTCGTTTTTCAGATCAGAAATAAATTTTTCATTTTTTCAGATTTTTCCTTTACTGACACGTCCACTTTGTTGCAAAATGAATTTAGACGTAATTCCCATAAATTGAAAAGCACAATCCAATCCATATCAAATAAATTCATCATACCTGGAAGAACATAAACATTTGATTTGAAAGTCCTCTCCTTAAATGATACATTGCAGTTAAATTTGCCACTGAAGTTTAGCTTTTCCCTAAATAGTCCTCTAGTTATTTTTTTGGTACTTGTCAATGATAGACAATCTATTTTCTTCCATGTTTGTTCATTCACAATAGAAATGTCACTTCCAGTATCCGACAATAACTTTACTGTATAACCATTTGTTTTCATATTTATGTATTTCCTTTTTTCACTCTTTTCAATATCGTTCTTGGATAAAACAACATTTACTTTTGATTTAAATTTTTACTTTTTTCTTTGCTGTTTGTACCAACAGTGGGAGCTTTTGTGACTAACATAGACACACTTGAAGCAAACCTTATCCTTAAAAAAAACAGTCCTTTTTTAAATGCAACCCCCCACAGGAATCACATTGGGATGTTTTTGGCTTATATTTTGCAAATTTTGGTTGTTTTATCACTTGAACTTGAGAAATGTTCTTTTCTTCTCTCTGTGTCTTGTCTCTTTTTACATTTATCAGCCTCTGGCATTCCTCAGTCACCTTCTGTAACATAATTTGAGGATCTTGCGGCATAATTGTCAGAATCCTTGATCTAATGTCTTTGTTCTTTGCTGCTATAACTCCCTGGATGAAGATTAAACATTTAAAAATGTCGAGTGAAAAGTCACCTAATTTAAACAATTCACATTCAGTGAATTTACATTGCCTGAATAAGTCACAAAATTTCATTTTCTTTCTTTTGCAATGTTTAAACACTTATATTGAATATGAAACAAACTGTCTCTTTTGTTTTTATTGTCTCCTTCAATAATATTTCCTCTGGTTTTTGAGGTAAAATTAGGTTTGTGCTAATTTAGTGTTCTCCTCTGTACCTAATTTTTGAACTAACAATGTATTTTTCTCCTCCTCAGACCATTGTTTGCATCTTTTCAAAAAAATCATCTTGTATCTATGAAAATAGGCTAGTGGCAAGTTAGTAATTGCCAAAGCAAGTCACAGGTATCTTCTGTGCTCACTAGATATATGGCTACTAATATAGCCAGTCCATATAGCCAATAGGGAATGTGGGACATTTCATTAAAACTATTTTTTATGATTTGTATTTTATTTAATAGCTCCATAACTTGAATTCCTAAATTTCTTAATTATTAACACATTCACATGCACACATATGCACAATGTTCGAAATTAGATTATTTTGCATGTAATTTTTATGTCCACTAATGAGAAAAGTTAAATCTTACCAAATTTATTAACTTAGATTTTCTATTCAAACCTTATAAAATTAGCTAAGCTATTTATAATTTATCTTATATAATGAATTGTTCCAAAGATTTATGTTTCCATATATAATTGGTGTCTTGTAATTTCTTTTGCAAATCAATTTTCTTTTTCTTTTTTTTTATAATTTTTATTTTCTGAATTTTTTTATCTTACACATCTTTGAAGATTGAATCAAAATTGTTTCATTTGACTGATGGTTTCTCTAGAAAGACTTTTTCGTTCTTATCGTTTTCAGAACAATATAAAATTTTATGAAATCCTTCCTGAACATAGAATAATAATTTTTTAAATTCATGAGAAAAATGAATAGATTTAAATATTATTTATTTATTAGTAATAAGTTCATATATAATTTCTAGATCAAATAAATCTAATATTATTATCCATTCTTGTCAATAAGAAATACAGGATGCTGCTATATCTTTTAAATTCTATTTTGACTGCCAAATGTTTGAATGTGTAAGAAAATTCTCTTCCAAAAATGTATTGGGACATTAAATGCCAATTTGAAATCCTGTAATACTAAGAAAATATTTTCATTGTATTGATGTTGGAGTTATAGATGTGATTGATAGATTGTTTAAGAAATATTTTTTCTTTAGGTAGCCTAAAATGTTTGTTCTATTTTTTAATGTTTTGTAACATGTGTCATATCAGTATGTATTTTTTACAAAAACTGGTATATTGCTACTTATTGAACAAAACATTGAAGATAGGAGAAAATGTCTAGCATATCATGCCTGTTTTTTATTTTAAGAAAGGTAAAAATGTATCCAAAATAAACAAAAGCACTTGTACAGTTTATGGAAATGGTGTTATCAATGACCAAATGTGTCAAGTGATTTACAAGTGTTGGAGATTTCTTGTTGAATGATACTTCACAATGGGGCAGGCTAGGTGACAACAGTCAAATAAAAATGTTACATGAAAATGTTTTCTAAAATGAGAGATAACCAACATACCCAAAATATTTAAGTCAAGTGTTGAAAATCATTTAAATTTACTTAGTTGTTTAAAGTTATAATTCCATGTTATGAATAACTTCCATTTTTTAGACAATGTTTTATGTATAATGAAAAGTAGATAGTTTACAACAATGTAGAATGCAAAACATTGTAGCTCAAATAAAATGAACAATCACTAATCATATCAAAAGATGATTATCATCTAAATTGGAGCAAAGAGTTCTCTACCATAATTTTTTTCTAATTGGTTTAAACGTACAATTTTCAGTTAGACTAATTAAAACAGCTTTAATTAATAAAGGAAATGTTTACAATATTCCATCAGAATAGCATTATAACATTTGCTTGCATTTTTCTTTGGTGACCAGGCAACAAATGTTACAGTTTGGCTGGAAATGTTATACTCACCTTCTGTACACTCTAGATATTCCATATCTAGATTTGTATATATTTTGATCTATACAGATTGAATTTATTGTACAAAAAGTTTATACTGTCACTGAAGGTAACTCTGATCCATGAACAATAGTGTGTTTCAGTTTCATAGTTGTCCTGCTATGGAATCAGAAAACAAATTTGAGTGAAATTAACAATAAAGATACTGCAATTCAGTAGCTTTGAAAAATAATGCAGTGGAAAGAGAAGTAATATTAATAATGCAGTATGCTATAGGTTTAAAAAACCTGAAAGACTAAAAAAGTTATTTGCTGAGAAAGATACAAAGTTTTGAGCTAATGGGATTATCAGAAAATAGCAGAGAAAACTGATAAATATGTTTGTTATTCAATTTGTTTTTTATTTTTAATCAATAAACTATATAAATATTTTGGTCTACCTAATAATTACACCTTGAATTTATATAAATTTTAAAACCGAGAAAGAACTTTTCAAGAATTATTAACTGTCAAAAGCAAAATGAAAATGAGATCATCTGCCAATCTGCCTTCTGAGACAAGGAATCTGAGCAAAAGTGACTTGTGGTTGCATGTATGAATCCCAATTCCTTTTGCATGAACAACTGAATGCATGTCCAGCATTTCAATCAATAAATTTAAAAATAGAAATAGCTTTCTATTATAACTCTAATCTAGACATGGTGTCTCTTTTGCTAGAGAGATTGAATCCTAAACAGTTATTCTTAATAATAAACATGTTTGGATCAAGTTGAGCTTAATTTCAGATAGTGACATAGATACCAATATATATTTCATACAGAGTGCTGAAAATTTGATTTATTAATGTTGATTTATAGAAAATATTTTGGTTAGCCAGCTTTTTGCTTTATAATATATAAGGTGCTTTTTAGAAAAAAGTTATGACATAGATTTTTGTTTTCTGTCATAAGATGCTTGTAATATCTGCTTTACATTAATTGTAGGATTGCATGAGGATGCTTGCATTTAAAAAATATTTGAACCTCCACAGTATTTCAAATTTTAAAATATGATTTTAATTACTAGTAGATAAGAAGTGTGGGAAGAGTTATTTATAGTCAAGTTACTGATGATTTACAATTTCAAGTTAGAACAAAGGATACTTTATCCAAGGACTTTCAAACAAAACTGAGATCCTTTTAATAGGATATTTGAATAAATCTTTGTATTATTATTTATTAATAACCAAAGCGATTTATCCTTTAGCTTTAATTTACATCCAGAATAAAAGTGAGGATGACAGTTTGAATATTGAATACTAATTGGTGTTAAATTTTTCTAGATATAACTAAAAATGTTATTTAAATAGTATTTGGAATGTCATGGAATCTACAAAAAAACTGCAGCAAGATTAAAATCTTATCACAAGATTTTGTTGCTCTTTTTGGAACAGATTTTTCAATCAATATCAGAGTAGATACTTTATACAGATACTATCTACATTTACTAATAAATCTATAAAATAAATCTATAACCCTAAAGGCATGCAGTTATCTCTTTTGCGCAAACTTGAATGATTCTTTTTTTCATGCTGAACAAACCAATTGTTTTTGCTTTATTGGGCAAATTTGCTTCACTAAAATTCACCTAAATTGATGTTAAAGAAAATCTCTTTAACATTGGATGCAACAAGAGTCTGTAAGAAAGACAACTTTAATGCTACTGTAACAAGAATTGAACTATTAAAATGATTTTTTTAATAATGCAATTGATCTATAAAATATCTATTTGTCAGTGCCTGCACCTATTTTCTGAGATACTTTGGAAGATTTTAAGTAAACATTGTATTGAATTCTTCAAAAATAGTTTAGAAAAGTTATAGTAACATTTTAGTTATAAACTAATCGAAGAAAAAATTATTTTTTAAAAGTTTTTATTCTTAAGGAAATTTGTTTTCTGATTTTGCTACACTTAATTGTTTTAGATTATTTTAAATCCTCTTTATCAGTTAGGAATTAATAGTGACAATTTAACAAAGCCTTGAAGAAATCTTGGTTATCATGAGAGGTATAAAGGAGGTGCAGGGTTTAAGCATTCAGTTAATAACAGTATAATATACTTGATTCATTTTTCATTTACAAAATCTATTTCATATACAACTTAATCCATAAGAGCATTAGTGTTTTTCCCTCGGGTAAAGTGCATAGAAAACTCATTCTCTCTAAGTAAAAAAAAAAAGAAAGAAAAAAGAATAACAAAAACCTCCTGTCTACTATTAATTGAAAGAGGCGTAAGATTTTATCTGTAAAGAACATTAAATGGAAATTGAAAGACTATAATCTATATTTCTGAGATGAGGTATTGTAACTATTTACACAATTTATATTGTTCTGACTGTTGTCCTCATCTTTATTGTCATATTCACCATATTTCAGCTGTTGTATGCTCTGACCTTCTTCAGGTGATATACGTTGGAATTTCAAACCAAAACTTTATTTAGTCATGACTGGTTGTATATGAAATCTATTTCATATACAACCAGACTCTATATTTAGAAGTCCAGAGTGTACAATGGCCAAAACATTGTGAATATGAAAATAAAGATGAAGCTGACAGTCTGAACATCTTTAAATTGATTATATGAGTATATCGTTGTGATATAAAGTGGATGGGGGTGTGTGAAACAAGGTCATGTGATACATCCCTAGATGGTGCGATTTGGCAAGGACTTGTCATTGAACACTGATATATGTCGAAAACATCCAAAATTGATTCTTGGAATGACTCAGCAATCCCTCATTGTGCACACATTGAATTAGTCCTGAAGGAGTGAGGCTGTGTAGCTCATACAAAACTTTTTTTTTATTACATGGCATTCAATTAAAATAGACAATTTTTTAATTAAGAAGCAAAAATTAGAAGACAACACAAATGCTTCATCTAGTACATCAGCCACTAAATTAAAAACAATTATTCATCAGTATAATGAAATTTATTCATCATGGGTTTCATATGTAAAAAGAAATCTACTATGTCCCACCTGTGTAATTTATGATAAAATATTAACAATTGAAGCTATGGTCCGTAGAAAAATAAAAGAGACATTTGCAATTCAGATAAACCTACTTATCTGAAAAAAGGTGGAATATTTCAAATGACTTTTACTTACTTCTTCTTCATACTGTGTTCCTTCGGGATGTTACTGATCATGGCTTTCTACAATTTCCTGTTCTTTTTAGTTCTATAAAAGCAATAAACAAAAAACACCTCGATTAGCTGCCAGAAAGTACACCCATCGTTACACTTCATCATTGCATGGAGAGGCCTCACTGAAAAGTACTGAATAGTCTATATATTATTCACAAACTCACAATAAAGTAACCCTGATAATAATTGCCTGCTGATAGGGTAATTATTCTAAGCTTCAGATCCATGACAATCAGGTGGATATCTTTAGTTCAGAGACTCATTTACTTCCAGTACCCATGATGAAGAGACAACCAATCCAGCATTGGGAAGAAATTACAGGCATACCATCTGAAATGTAACCGAGTCCTTTACTCAGTAATCAAGGCATCAGTATTTCTTCATGGATCAGAAACATCATTCCTAAGGCACTGAGACAAGTTCACTCGATTGTGAGAACTAAAGAGCCCACAAGAAAAAGGTGGAGGATTACAAAGCTTGCTTTGAGGTGAGCTGACTTCTATTCCTCATTTCAAATAGGTGTTTTTTATTTCACCCCATGCTAAGTGCTAATGCCACTAGTACACAGTGGATTATAGGAAGATGAAGTGAAAGAGAAGTCTGCAACAAAACATGGCAATTGATATTGTATTTATATTTTTTAAGATTGTAGTTATCAGGAAAGCAAGGAATCAGAAGGGAGTTCCACAGGTGGGAAGTGTGAGAAAAGAAACTGTTGAAGTAGAAGTGGTAGTTGCATCTAACTATTTGAACAGTAAAACAGTAGGACCTAGTTGCTAGTCTAGTATTCATGTATTTGGTGTACCAAAGAAAAAAGTCGAAGGACTCTAGCACTAAGATATACCAATAAAGAGAAATGAGATGGCAGTCTAAGCTTGGATAGGATATATATGGTGAGACGGGAAGCCATTCTCTAAATTTGGCGTTTTTCAAAACTTTTCTGTCAAGATGGGCAATAATCAGAATGTGAAGGAGTATTTAATAATTTTTGACAAATAGTTAATTTGTCAGCTTGTTTTTTTTAAAATTACATACACACATACATATGATAGAATAAAGAAAAAAAGAATAGAAAATGTGTGTGTATGCATATACACATTTATTAAAGTAATAGATAATTTTTAAATAAATGTGTGCAGAATATTTTGGATGGTAAATTGTGTGATAGTGTATGTGTATTTTTTTCTGTTTAAGTGTATGTTGGGTGGTAATGTTAGGTAATGTTGTGCGAGGAAAAGTCTGTAGAAGTTATTGCTGATTAGATTGTTGATGTAGCAAGATGTTGCATTTGGTTTGATATGCTGTTGTCACTTCTTTAATAAAAAAAATCTAACTAAAATAAATTTATCACATTCAGCTGCATTTCAGTGACCTGCATAGAAATTAGTTGAAAAGTAAGAACAAAGTAGGTCCAAGGATAGAGCCCTGGCAGACACCTACATTTGTACAAGAAATTCTAGAAGAGTGGCTGCTCCGGAAAAATTTAATTTTGTGATTTGATAGGAAAGACTGAATTGATTTTAAATCTTTGTCCATAAATACTAGAACCATTTAACTTGTGAAGAAGGCTGGTATTCTAAACCCTGTCAAATGCTTTTGAGATGTCCAAAGCAACAGCTGGAGCTTCACCATTCCTATCTAAAGCTTGATAGTCTCTTTCAGTAATAATTAATACATCAGCAGTTCACCTAGAAAATTAAAAGTTATATTGCTTGTCTGAAAGAAGGCTCTGTGATGTGGTTGATTAGAGCCTCTACTAATTTACCAAAAAGTGGTAGAAAGCTAATAGTCTGATAGTTAGAAGGGTCAGATGGTTCACCTGATTTCTTAAAGACTGGAACAATAGAACAACAAGCAGGAAAACAAGATGCAGAGAGGTATTTATTGAACAGTTTAGGGAGAACAGAAGCCAGTTCAGGAGCACAATTCTTAAGAACTATTACAGGGATTCTATCAGGTTTAAATGCTTTGTGGCAATCCAGATTGGATTTAGTAGCTAAAACCATGGACAGTATTATTGACATATCAATCAACATAGACTCAGTTTTAAGTGGAAAGTCAGGCAACAGGTAAAGTTATTCCAGATAACTCAAGAATAAAAACTGAAGAGAATTTATGGACAAAACATTTTGCTTCATTAATAGAGGTTTACATCTTAAATTGTGTGAAGTTAGGAGGAATTGAAAATTTACACTTGTTTAAGACATTATTACAGAGCCACCAGTAGTCACAAGAGCCAAAGCTGTTATATGGAGCATTATTCTATTGGCAAACAAAGACTTAGCAGCATTGAGGATATGTTTACATTTATTATGTGCAGCCATGAATAAGCAGCTGTTGTAATTGGAAATATAATGCACAGTCATACACATGTTTATTATATATGAGTGTGACTGTGCTGTAAAAAAATGACGGCAAAATATTCATAACGATATGTCATCTAAAATGATGGCAAGATATATATTGATGTACCTACTATTAAGTATCTTACATTAAGACTTAAGAAAAAAATAATCCACACCCCTGAGCATGTTAGAAAGAATTATTTACATATATATATATATATATATATATATATATATATATATATGAAATTATTTGTTTGAACATTATTTTTGATTGATACTCATATTTAACTAGATATTCTGTTTTTAATTAAACAGTATTATATATTTATATCTACCGGACTGAATATTTACGATAAATTTTTATTATGACAATGTGTGTCATTCGGCAGGATTCGAACCTGTGACTCCTATCCATATAGGGGGAGCTACCATTTGATCTGGCAATGTCTTAGACCTCTCGACCATGAATGACCTCCAGTCTAAACGAGGTTTCAATCAAGCCTATATAACACAATTTTCGATTCATCGCAACAACCATATCTGAAATGTATTGTAATGTCAACAAATGCAAACATGTTATGGAAATTATTGAAGATTAATGAAACGTGGTTATAAACAACCGACAATTTGAAATGATTTGTTTGAACATTATTTTTGATCGATACTCATATTTAAGTAGATATTCTGTTTTTAATTAAACAGTATTATATATTTATATCTACCGGCCTGATTATATACGATAAACTTTTATTAAGACAATGTGTGTCATTATATATATAATGCACAATGATCTTTATTATGATTGGAAGGATGGATATATATACATACTTCACTACTCGATGAGATAATTATTGCAAAAAAATAAAATAATAAGGCACTGTTAAAGAGCAAACACATGGCAAGAGCTTTAATAACTGGTAGTAAAGAGAATGAACTGAGCTGATGCTGCCTTCTTATTGTCTCTCTCTCCATGAAATAGGACGCAAATATATATATATATATATATATATATATATATATATAGCATAATGATGATCCACGTATACTGTCTTAATATGTATAGGAAAAACTACTAAAAAGTTGTAAGTTTAAAAAAAGTATTTTTGACAGTATTTATATTATTTCTATATCTTTTTACTTATATATAATAATAGAAATAAATAAATACTGTCAAAAAATACATTTTTAAACTTACAACTTTTTAGTAGTTTTTCCTATATATATATATATATATATATATATATATATATTTATTAGTACATATAAAGATTCTTTATTATAATAGAGACGATCCTACAACAATGTTTCCTGTTTCAATGTATAAATTATCCTTTATACTTTGAGTGTTAAATAATGTGGCTTAGGAGATGGGTGAAAGAATAAAACATCAACTACTTTGATATTCTAGATTCACCAGTACATTTTCAGATGCAGCCTTCTGATTGCAGTGTATTGGCATGGATCCCAACAGTAAATATAGTTATATATGCACAAAACATACATTCCTAAGTTGGCTGTTTGTTCCTAGAGAAATTCTATTCCCAGGTGAAAGCGCCTAAAGGTATTTTTGAACAACAATGCCTGAAGTAGGTTCCCTTTCAGAGAAGAGGTTTGATTAATCATGGCAGCCAGGCAATAACAAAGAACTTAAGAAAATGTTAAAGTGAAGGATAAAAAGATTTGACTTGGTTATATTCATTATTCTTTTACCTTTTTTTTAGAAACATTTATAATAAATTTAGCAAACAGTAAAAGTGTAGCTATTTCATGTATTGGTAAGTATATACATCTTATATATATATATATATAAGCTCTTTTTGAAAATGGTCCAGTTACTTAATACTAATGAAAATATAGCCTTGGGCAATAGTACCTTTGTCATCTTCAAAGTACTTTGCTTGTGACTTCACAAATTTATTTTAGAATCTCTTTCATTTTCCAAAGCAGCCTGCAAAGATCCCCTTTTAGGAATGCTATCAGCTACTTCTTTGCATTTTCCTTAATCTCATCCATTATTTGAAATCTTTTCTTTCAATGTTGATTATAAGTTTGGTAAAAGCCAGAAGTTACAGGTAGCCAAATCTGGTCAATAGCAGTTCTGACAGACCTTGTTGATATAATGCTTTGCCTAAAATCTCTAATTGTGGTATAAAGAATAGGTAGTTAAGTTATTAAAAATGGCTAAGTACTTTTCAGGCAGTCCATGGAATCCTCAGACGAGCAATCACTGATGTTCTTTCATTGCAGCACATATCTGTTCAACATTTTCAGGTGTTCTGTTTATTGCAAGCCTTTCAGAACATTCATTTCTTTTAATTTCAATTTCTTCCCATCTAAGTAGAAGTCTTAGTATGAAAATTTCATCAAAGCTCTACTCATTCAATCATTCCCAAGTACCGCCTAAATCATTTGAATAATTTTGAACAATGAATATCCACATTTCAAGCAAAATTTAACTTAAAACCTGCTGTGAATGTAATGGTGACATAAAATTTGCCATAAATGTGATAGTGACATAAAATTATCTGTGAATAAGACAATGATATTAAAATTTGTCATGAATGTGTATGACTGTATTTATGTGTCTACTAGAGCAGTTAGCTAATCCTTGTTGCAGACGCCTGCTCAGGCACATTTGTGTTTATTCAACATCCACAGAGCCCACCCGTAATTTATACTGCAATTATACTGAATAGGTCTTAGTTAAAGCTTCTGGGAGAGAGCGCATTGTCTAGTATGAACAACAGTCTGGACAAGGCCAGGACACTCAAACCATTGGTCACAATGACTTGAGACTGTGCTAGCACAACCATTGATGACTTCCAAAGGGAGCCATCTACTCAGTTTCATTCACAAGACTTGGGTCAACCTGTAGTATGGTTTTCAGGCACTTTTCAAATGTCCTGCACATTGGGATTGCCTCTTCTCATCAAGAAACTATTTTCCTGACAATGGTGAGAATTGAACCTGGGCCTCATGGTCAGAAAGTAAATGTTGTAACCACTCGGTCATGTATACATGAATGTAACAGTATCAGAATACACAAGCAAACTCCATGGCATCTCATTGAGTAACCTAGCAGGAAACTCTGTTCAAACATCACCTCTGATTGATTGCCAAGTTATATCAAGGCTGTACAACTGGTTATTGAGATATTCAAAATCAAAATGGATACTTTCTGGACTCACCTGATATATTAGTTTATTTAACTTTAAATTCATAATAAGGGATAATAAATAGATTTTCTGGTTTCCTAAGCAAATGAATAATGTATGAATTTCTGAGATAATATTTATCCAATTAATACTGACTTGGAATTAATTGAAAGTTCAAGAAATAAGTCTTATATACTGTATATATGCTACTGTACATCAAAGCTTTGAGATGCTAATGATCAGTAAATATATTTTCAAGTGCTTTAAAATTCTTCATATTTATGAGTATATATTATCTTCAGGTCTATCTGTAGGAAATGTTTTTAGCGGATTTTTTAAATTTAAATGGTAACTGAATTTTATATTTGTTCCTGTTTTTGTTGATTATGTCATAAGAGGATGTTTCTAGAAGTGCTGTGCTGCTCAAAATCTCAAAATGTATTTAAATTTACATCCTTAAATCATCTTTTTAATTAAAACACTAATTGAGCAACAGAAAGAAGTAGCATTTATAAAGAAAAATAATTATGTTCATGAGACAACGTATTGGACAAAGTTTTTAAAATATAACTTGAACTGTTTCTGATGACAAGATTTTTTTAAAGAAACAATAATTGTATTTCCTTTCTTTCTCATTTGATATTTCAGAAATTTCAACTGTTTAGAATGAAGAAAGTGGGCATAGAGAAATTGACACTCACAGGATAAGAGTAACTTAATGATCTTGTGGAATAGTAAAGGGATAATCATTTCTAACAGAGCTATAAAGGACAGAAAGTTAGAGGGAGACATGAAACATGGCTTAGGACAACTAATGATAGGAAGTTGTGGGGAGCCATAAACGCTCAGATTCTGGAGGCACATGGCACATAAAAAGAGAATAATATTTTTATTTTCCTTCATATTAACATCATCAAAGTTGATAATATTTTAAAACTTTCTTCAATAATTTTACTTAAGGAAATTTTTACCAAATGTACAGATTTTGTCAGTCAGTTAAGTGATCCATGCTTGAGCAATCATGTCTCAAAAGAAACATGACTAATTAGGTAGAAGATTTTTTGCAGTAGGTTGCCATTACTTTCTGAAGTAGGCTGGTTGCTAACCAAGGCTATAGAACCCAATCTGTCCTGTTATTTGACCCATAGCTGAAGGGAGAAGAGACAGATTAATATTTTCTCAAGGGTATTTTCACATAAGTGAATGCAATGAATTCAACTGGAATTCAAGCTTGGCTCTCCGATTTCTCATTCTGAGCTGATATCCACTGCACCACAATGCACAGATTTTGTAGAATAGCATATGCTACTGATATATTTAGGTGGGAACAAAACATAGGGATATTTATTTGTATCAACATCCAAGTGTGTATGTCAGCGTTTATTCATAGTTAAAATGCACAGTCTTCAAAGATCCTCTTTTGGGATTACCATCAGCTGCTTCATTTCATTTTCCTTAATCTCATTTATTATCTGAAATCTCCTTTCTTTCAATGTTGATTTTGAAGTTTAGGAAAAACCAAAAGTTATGAGTACCCAAATCTTAGGTTTTCTTGTGCAAGTCAATATTTACACAAAGTTATTAACCAACTGTTGTTGATAAAATTTCCAGGATGCAGATATTTGTATTTGAGCAGTATATCATGTGAGTTTCAGCTTAAATATTTATCCTTATTGAAAAAATATTATGGGCACATAGCTGAGTCATTAGATCATTAGCAGTTCAGTTATATGATCTAGGTTTAAATCTCACCATGGTCAATTTTGACTTCTTCATTTTATTAACCTGGAGAGACAAGCCAAGAATATGGCACTGTTGGAAAGGTGACCTTTTAAGTACAGTTTAGATGTGGCAGATCAGACTCACTATTCAGTTGTAATCTAGCGAGACAAGCTTGCTAACCATTACATCATATCAAGGTGCCATTGGAAAGTATCTGAAAATCATACCGTTGGTTGACCCAAACTTTATAAGTGAAATTGAGTAAATGCAATTGTTCAAAAGCCATCAGGTGTTAGGGTTAGCAAGAAGTCACAAGTCATTGTCACTAAGGCTTTGTTCAAGTGTGAATCATACTAAATTATACACTCTGTCCTAGAGACAGTAAGTAAAGCTTGCTCATCATAGATGCAGTACAGACTCCATGTTGGCTCTATGTGTGTTGAAACAAACTTGAACAGGCATCTGCGACAAGGACTAGCTATCCATCATAGCAGAAAGGTATGCTCAAAATCAAGTAGCTGGACATTACTCTTATTATATTACTTTTACAAATATTGATAATTTCTCCTTTTTGTGCGTCAGATGCAAACATAAGGCAAAAATGTTTTTATTTATAAATAAATCTCATATTTCATATACTTGAATAAATTTTTATTTAATTATTATACATGTCAATATAACCTCCTTGAAATTATCTTCATTAGTCTTTCAGTTACTGATTTTATTAATTTTTAAACTATTTTAATTTTAACATTACTGTTTAAAGGTGATATTCCAATATAAATTCTTATAAACTTATAATTTGAGGATTTTATTATCTCTGTATGAATTATAAAAACAAATTATATTAAAGAATTTAAATTAATATTGTATATTTGAAAGGAATATTAGTTTTAATCACAAAGACATGGTTTTATTTTTGTATGACTATTTAGTTGTAATGAAATCACAGATTATGTAAAAAGGAAGACATTATTTAATAAAAATATTTTTCTTTTCTCACAGTTTGAAGTCATTGCAAATATTTGAAAATTTTTGCCAAAAAATAACCTCTTTTGCAGCAGCTAAAAATTTCTAAAATGCTGGTTGAATCTGTTTTTCATATATTTTAATGAGTAAATTTGGTGCAATCTTCTAACAAATGAAGCAAAATTGTTTGTAATCTAATAAAATTATGTTTACTGTAAATATTAAATCTTAATTTGTCAGAGTTTTAGCTGAATGCTTAATCAGAGTAAATTATGAATTTACTTAAGTGCAGAATTATTATATGAATTTCTGTCTATTCACTATAAACAAATCTTGAATGTATGATTATTTAGAGCTGCTAAAACATGTAAGTAGTGTAATACATTTTATACAACTTTGAACAACTGTATATTCTTCATTTATATTATTTACTTTGCAATACTTAGGCTTTCTAATCTCTCAGAGTACAGGCTTAGAAGTGACATTAATAATTTTGTATGTTTATTAGTTTTTCTGTTCAAAAGTAAATAATAAAAACAACATGATTTTATATATGTGCTGATTAAGAAAAACACATTTCAATTTTTCATTAACATTTTACATTGGATTTTTATAATCTTATATAAAGAAAAATATCTCTTTATTTTATGTTCACTTTAGCTAATGTGATTTCTGCTCTGCCATTTTGAAAATGCCAAAAATTTGGCATATTAAGTTTTATCATATAGAAAAATATTTAATCTTATAAAACAATTTTTACTTGATAAGATGGGATAAACATAAGCTTGCTTATGTAAATAATAAGAGAAGGGTCTTTTTGGAACATTATTGATATTTTGGTTACTCTTTCTCCTTTTAATCATTTAACCTCAAGCAAGGTGATAATGCCATTAAGATACAGGTTTACAAAAAGTGAAAGAGGATAGGAAGAGTTTAGTGGGGGAGAAGTGAGGAAAAGGACAATAAAAGAATAGGGTTCAAGAAGACAGAAGATGGCAACTGAGATTACATTTAAATTTTTGAAGATTGTAGGTGGCAGGGAAACAAAAAATCAGAAGTTATTTACATATTAGAAGTGCAATAAAAGAAACTATTAGAATAAACTTTATGGTTGCTTCTAGGTAGTTTAATAGTAAAATGATGAGACCTAGTTGCCAATCAAGTAGTACATTTAAATTCATAGAGGTGAGGCACCAAAAAGGAAAGCTCACCAGAACAATTGTCATGAAAATATTTGTAGAATAGACAAAGGGAAGCTACATCATGTCAGTAAGAAAGTGACTGAAGTCAAGTTGTCAGCTCAGGATTGATTACATTACAGAACCTTCTTTGAATTTTGTCAAATATCTCAAGATATATAATAAGAGCACCAGACATATTTATATTAATACACGATTTATAAATGTGCAAGGATTCTGACAAGAACTGTCTGGCATGACATAGAGAACCAACTTTCCAACCAGTAGACCTACCAATTTAGTCCAGTTATTATCAGTTTAAGTTTGTCAAATCTGTCAGACAGGAGTAAATAATTGTGCCATCTGCATAGATGACACAATTATTTACTCAATTTTCAACTTACATATAATATTCTCGTTGAGAACTGATGATATTGAGAAGGTTGTTGATGAAGGTCAGAAGAAGCTTAAGTCTAAGGATAGAGCCCTGAGGGATCCATTTATTAGTATGAAATGAACTCAAGCATGTTCATTCAACATGACCTTCATTAAATGATTTATTAGGAACTAGCTTAAAAGCCACACTTTGCTGATTTTTAAGCTTAACAGCTGCATATGTGAACTTTTAAGCTAGCTCTTACAGAGGACCAATTGATTAAAACTAAAGGAGCCTTTGGTCCAGCTTAGAAAACATGATGATAATTTTGAAGAAATAACTTTGAATTTTTCAATTCACACCATAGGACTTCAAAACCTCACTTTAAGTTTGATTCGGGCTGTAAGTCCAATTCTAGGCAAAAGACTGATTTGAGTTGAAATTCTATTTCAAACTGAAAATTGAGTTCTTCAAATCATAAACTCTGTGGAACTTCAACTGAGTTGAGTTCTTCAAATTACAAACTCTTTGGAACTTCAAAACCTCATATCACAAAACCTGTCACTCTAACTCTGATTCCTTGGCAAAAAAAAAAAAAAAAAAAAAAAAAAGTGGATTTCCTCAATTCACAAACTTATGGAGATATTTTAAAGTTTTTGTACTACTTTAAACTCAATCTAAATTAAAAACTTTTAAAGTCATTAATTTTTTTTTCATTTATTTTCAAATTTGAATTTTTAGCTGTTTCCTCCTGTTCAAGACACAAATCCTAATGCTGAATATTCAAGAACTAAATGAAGGGCAGATTTTCAATTCCAGAATCATCCTGATTCCAGAAAATATAACATGTCTATGTAGAGCAAGTGTAGCTATAGTTAGGGATGTTTCAGGCACACCAGCAGGCAGATAGAATTTAGCGTTTATTTTTTAAAAGATAATTGGAATAGGCTAAACATTCATCCAGGGACACCACAGCCCTTGAGATTTGGAGAAGGCCAGAATGTTAAAACATCTTGGGCCATAGACTGAGTTTCAGTTTTACCTGAAACTTGACAGACAAATTCAGTAATGGCCATTAAAACATTGGTGCTAGACCTAGCTAAACGGAAGCTGTATTATTTATCCAAAATGAGGTCATGTGATATAAGATGTTTAACTAATTTGGCATTGATTAGAGGCACAATCTTGTAAAAAGGAGAGATTAGTTGCCTTTGGCAAAAGTTGGAAACCATGCATTAAATGAACTCTCATTATGAACTTGGACAATTATTACTTAAAATAATGCTGCTATATTTGACAAACATTTTACTTCAAAGAAAGCTATGAGAAATTCAATGAGAATCAACTTGGGAACATGGCTGCGAAGAAATAGATTAACTTAAAAAAATAAAACCTTCACATTGTCTTCAGATTTAATGGTAAACTTACTTGAAGTAAAAAAATATATCATACTCTATACCACTTATAAAACTTATTTGTTTCCTTTTGTTATTTTAATATTTTTCTTTTTGTTCAATTATTTACTTTTTTCCTTTGAAATTCATTTACTTATTCCTTTTTCCTTTTGTTTCCAGGTGTTATACTCCACTGGAAGGAAATCTACAGCATGAAAGAGGAAAATGATAAGCTACTACCAAAAAAGAACAGATATTAAAGGTTAATGCAGGAACTTAGAAACAAAAAAGAAAATCTAAAATGGAAAATCTGTTTCACAAATTTTGAAGAGAAAGAGGGCTTGCTTAAAATCTGGCAGGACCTTAAAGAGAAGCACAATGCTCTTAGCAGAGTGGAAAATCTAAGGAAGAGATACATGAAACTAAGGAAAGACCAAGAGCATTTCTTTCAGGAACCTTACAAATATGCAAGGAACATATTTGATTAACCAAGATCAGGTGTGCTTAGAATATAAAGAAATCTTCAAAAAGAACATTTAAGAGAGATGTACTCTGATTCCAAACCACATATTCCTCTAGATCATAATAGCAACTTATTTTGGCTAGCCGTCTCTAAAGTGAAGTTTGATGTGAAATCACTCACACGCAAAGAAACAAGACACATAGAAAGGAAGACAGAAAGAAAGAAAAAAAGATAAACAAATATCTCTGAAAATGGTTTGATTTATTTCCAGATACTGCAGACAAGCAAAGCTAAAGTTGCCATTTAAATCAATTGTGGAGGAGGTTTAAATCCAGGAAAATCAGACATCAAATGATGTTGGATGACTCCAAGGACAGAGTAGTAAAAACCTTAAATCCTACATTAAAAACAGGGAGAAAGTGGAAGGTCAGAGAGATGATAACAAGTGCTAAAGACAATCTAGCTTTCAATGACGTCATCAGAAACACCAAAGCAGGGAAACAAAGATTAGGACTAAATGAAAGGCAGTGGTGGTCGAAAACTTCTGGTCACTGAAACATGGTCAACCAAAATGTAGGAAATGAAGAAGAAGATAATAAAAGACTTGTAAAAGGAGTATAACAATCCCAACGAGGTCAATGGGGAAACTGGGAGGAGGCTCTGCAGAAATCTATTACTTGGAAGGACATTTGGCAGATGGCTTCTTTCAGGTTGAGTTTTTTAATACGTTCCACATATGACCAGCTATCATTTAAGAACAATCTTGTTAAATGGAAGAAATTGAGCAATCCAACTTGTCCCCTGTGTAAGGAGCATCCACAAACATTAGAACATGTTCTTAGTTTCTGTAAAACAGCTCTTGTCAGTGGAAGATATACCTGGAGATACAATAGTGTTTTGGATGAGCTGGTCAAAATTATAAAGAAATATATGAAGTCTGAGTCATCTAATTCAACCCAGAAATTTGTTAGGGAAAAATATATGTCACATCAGAGCAAACAAACAATTATGTAGCTATACCCGAACAAAATCTCTTTAGTTCTGGTGGCATTTGGGAGATATCTGCAGTACCTTCTGGTTAGTGTAATGATTACCTCGAAATAACAAGTAATGGTCTGTGACCAGATATTGTTCTTATAGCAAGGGTGAACTATAAAATCATCCTGGTAGAATTAACAGTACCATATGAAAGCCAGATAGAACAAAGCCATGAATATAAAACTAATAAATATGAAAATCTAAAATCAGAACTGGTAAAAAAAGGGTATAATGTAATTATTAGAGCTGTGGAAATTGGAGCAAGGAGTTTTGTTGCAGGTGCTCAGTAGCAATTTCTTGGCCAAATTGGAATCAGCAGGCGTAATAGGGCCAAAGGTATAAAACGCCTAATAGAAGTAAGTGAAAATAGTTCTATGACAAAAGTTCTAGTAAAAAAAGAAATAGTCTGCGGAGTGTTTCAGCAAACATGATGACATGACATGACTGATGAGGCTCCCATTTATTCTCAGAATACGAAGTTTGCTGTTTTTTCATAAATTTAATTTTGCCTTTGAATATTTTAACTAATATATCTATAATACACTAGAAATACTAGTATATTGTTATAATGGGGCCTCACATCAGTGAGGGAGGCCAGTGTGCAAGAAGAAGGCCCCCAAACAGTGCACATTCTCTCCTGATGACCACAATTAATTTAAATGTGAATTCGAGAGGAAGACATTCAAAAGAAATTCAGTGAAATCATTTGTAGTAGAGAGGCTCGGTGGAAGTATCATTGGCATGAGGAGCATTACACATTCTGCTCACTTCAGGTGAGTTTCAATTACTTTGCAAGTAATTTCCTTCTTCACTGCAAATAAAATTTCTTTCTGATTCGCTCTACACATCAGTTGAATCTGAGCACTAAGAAACCAAAACCCAAAATAAAAAGAAATAAAAAATAAACAGTTGTTCTCTGTGCAGGGGCTCTGAGCATTGCATCCAACCCACAAAACAAATCCCTGCAAAATCTAAAATATATTATAAAAGAAGCCAATCACCAACATTTCTAGAAAAGAAAAAGGATGCTTAGAATAAAATGACCAACAATAAAATTTTAATGAAAATAACAAAAGGACACTTGAAGTTAGGATCGGAAAGCAATGGTTGAAATTTCTGAGAAATATAATGAGGAAAGAGGGCTTTGAGTATCTGACACTCACAAGAAATACAAAAGGGAAGAGGTTAATGAGAAATGTTGAGTTACCTACATAACAAGTTTGTGCAAATTGACAACACAACATTGACTGGGAGGAATAGTAATAGAACAAACATTGCATAAAGCTCCAAAAGTAGGAAGTTGTGGAGAGCTATGGCAAATAAAAGAAGATTAATTTATACTGTGGCTATCTACATTGTTCTCTTTAATACAAGTATATAAGATGAGTATGTGAAAATCAGTTAGCTGTTTAAAATTTGATTCTCTTGTCAACATTTTGTTTAGTAAAAACATATTCAGAACAACAGCCTGTCTTTCACCCAACTCCATGTGGATCTTGTGATATGTCAGTTCAGAAGTACATTCATATACCAAGGCCTTCTAGTGAGAGTGTATCAATCGGCAGCTTGTTGAACCTTTTGTGAAGCTTAACACATCTGCTATTCCTCAGCATTTGCCAAACTGAGTACTATGCAGGCTCGGTATTGATTAACTTTGATGATCACATGAGAGTATATATATATATATATATATATATATATATATATATATATATATATACTTGATGATCACATGAGAGTATATATATATATATATATATTTTCTAAACATATGCTGTTAAATATAAGAGACAATGAATGTCTATTATGTTTAATCATGAGCCGTTCTAAACGTCGTATTTTTGCTTTAATTTCAGTTGAAAATAAAGACAAAAATTCTCCAACATTTGGATAATTATTTATTGATTTTTTTCTAAGCTTTCGACTCACATGAGCCATCTTCAGAGAGGTTGTTTAAACTGAAATATTATAACATCCACCATCACCGACGATTTTATTTTGTGTTGACATAAAACTCCGCTTGGCAACGGCAATAGTTACCAAAAATAATAAACGCAGTTCTTAAATTTGCCATGCAGTTTTATGACATCACACCGCGTGATATTGCAAAATGACAACACAACCATGTAGTCAAATGCAATGTAATATGTTATTTCCGGTTTTAAAGTTGATTTTATTGAGTGTTGGTTGTTTTGATTTGATGTACATGGCCACCAATATCTGCAGGTTCCTCTTACTGTATGTATAAGTAAGGATCAGCATATTATTTACCAAAATCTGTCTGATATCACCTACATGTTTATGTTTTTCAGAGAAATGTTGTTTAATAGTACTCTGATCAGAAAGATGACATGTAAGTCTACAGGAGAGCGTGGATGTAGTAAAACCAATATATGTACTAGGTTTTTTATTAGTATCAGAGATGCAATCTCTGAATGGGCATGTAAATTGGTACACTACATTGGTTTTTTGTAGAGAATTTAGTTTAGTGCTTGTTGGGTTATTATAGACTATGAGGTCAATTGTTTTAAACTTTTTATAATATATAATGAGTTTAATTTGATTATTACTTTCCACTGGTTTAACATTTGTACATATTATTTTTTTGGGAGTTTTTCCATCTTGTTTATAATTATTATGTATTTGGTTGCAATAGTATAAGTTAATAGTGTTATGTTTATTTTGATGTAAACCATTATTATTAATATTATCATTATTGTTAGAGCTATTGTTAATTTTGTTGAGATACATTTTAATTTGTTGATCAATAACGGAGTTAGGAAATCCATTATTGACTAGTGTTTGCTTAATGTTGTGTAATTCTTTGTAAAATATAGATTTGGAAGAAGATATTATTTGTGTGCGTTGAAGTAAGTTTTTTTTATAACAGCTAACTTATATCATTGGGGGCATTCACTATTATAATTAAGAAGACACAAATTTATGTTAGTTGGTTTCCTATATAGAGAAGTAGTAAATTTATGTGTGCTAGAATCAATGAATACATCAAGGAATGGGATTTTGTTATTAATATTAAGTTCTAATGTAAATTTGAGGACGGAGTCACTTTCAAATTTGTTTTTAAGTTATTTAATTTGATCAATATTCTTAGCTAAAACAAAGATGTATCTTACATATATAGAGGGTTTATTGTTGTCATTAATTATTTTATTTTCTAGATTTGCCATATAATAATTAGAAAAGAGGGGACCTAAAGGAGATCCCATCGCAATACCATCTATTTGTGTATAAATATTGCCTAAGAGATCGTGAAAGGGTACTTGTGTGGTGCATGCTAATAATAGTTTTTTTAATATAGTGGGTTTAATATTGATTGATGGGAGAGTAGCATGATTGTATCCCGGTGCTGAACACAGACATCCAAAAATGGGAGACATCCATCCTTCTCTATCTCCATAGTAAACTGAAGGGAAGGATTTAAAGAATTTAACTGAACAAGAAAACATTCAGCATCAGTTAGCAACTGAGGGGATTGAATTTATTTATGATTGGACAATGTATGCTCAGACCAACGGAGTTGCGATGGGCAGTCCTTCGGGTCCTGTTCTTGCTAATGTTTTTGTGGGATACTATGAGCATTTATTGTTCAGGAAGGTTGATAAGCCCTTGATATATTTACATTATGTTGACGATACTTTCTCCTTATTCAATAACACTGCAAATGCTGAATGTTTTCTTTCCTCCTTACAATTACTGGAGGGTTTGTGAGTGTAACAATTTTTCTTTTTTATTATTTCACTCTTGTGGAATTGTATGTTTACACCCCCCTTACATTTTAATATTTATTGATTAAAGTTTATTTTTAAATGAGTTCCATCTTCCCCTAGTATTGTAAGTAATCCATTGCTTTTGTCCTCTATTTTTGACCTTTTGTAATAAAGCCAACGTAGCCTTTGACAAGTGTTGGCCGAAAGGTTCCTCAGGTTGGGATAATTATGATGTCTATCTTGCTTAAAGATATATATATATATATACACAGTTGTGGACAGCATTATTCCCCTCACTGAATATTTGCATATTTTCTAAGGAAAGGTGAATATTTGCAAGTACTTACTGAATTTACCACAAATAGTTGATTTTGTATTTAATTTTGAATAATTCATGAAATTTTTAGAAAATTTGATCTATTCATAGTTATAAACTTTTCTAAAAATTGGTGCTGTCCAAAATTATTCACCACCCCTGCTCTATGAAAATTATGAAATAATATTGCGTTGCAATGATTTTTTTTCATAATTTGGCATTTAATGCAAACACTCTTTGAAAATGAAATAGTATTAACCTGATTCTATAACATTCTAAGTGCCATGTACCACAATAACTCATTAGTTCTGTAACCATGGTGAAGACAACTGAACTTGACAAGAAGCTTCAAATGAAGATCATTGATGTGTACAAACAAGGTGATAGATATACTACACTTTCCAAGTGTTCAAATGTTCCTAGATCGACAATTCCTATCATTATCAAGAAGTACAATGAGACTCATTGTGTAGAGAATAAATTAAGGACTGGCAGAAAACGGTTAATTTCTGAGAGAATGGAAAAAAAAAATAATTAGAAATGTCTCAAAAATCCTCACTTAACAACAAAGGATGTTGTCAATGATGTAAAGATATCAGGGTTGAATATATCAGCAAAAGAAAGTCACTAGATGCTTTCATTGAGCTGAACTTCAAGCTTGTTGCCCAAGGAAAACTTCCTTGTTTAAGGTTAAGCACTTAAAATGCAGATTAGCTTATGCTACAAGACATCTAGAACATGAGAGTGAATATTCAAACTCTGTTTTATGATCAGATGAAATCAAACTAGAATTATTTGGTCATATAAACTACTGTTATATATGGAGGAAAGTGAATGAAGCTCACAAACAAAAAAAATACTCTCCCTACAATTAAGCACAGTGGTGAGAGCATTTTGCTGTGGGAATGTTTTCCTGCTTCTGGACCAGGAGAACTAGTGAGAGTACAGGGTATCATCAATAAAGAGCAGTATTTGTCTATTTTTAAAAATAATATACAATAAATTGCACAAAAGCAGTCTTTAGGGTATCACTGGACATTCCAAAATAACAATGATCCAAAATGCACTACACAAGTTGTTACAAAATACTTAGATGACAGCTAGATTAAGGTATTGGCATACACTGTACAAAGTCCTGACCTAAACCCCATTGAAAATTTATGGAAATATTTAAAGAAAAAAGTAAGTGTTGTGTCGTGGCTCATACCAGGTGACATCTGGTCAGCTGAATGTATAAAAGACAATGTGTACTTAGAACAAGGAGGGTTGTCATTATCATGGACTTCGAAAAGTTACACCAACTACTACGAGAGACTGTAAATACTTTATATACATCTTGGTTGTACCACTGTTAATAAAGTAGTTTGGGTACATTTTTTGGTGTATCTCTTTCATTCCATGATACAAAAGTAAGATGTTATAGTGCCCTCCTATGAGGAATGGACTCTTCTTCTTGTTATATATGATTACCTGCGTGACTTCTGGAAGGCAGTTAAGGATGACAACTAGTACGCAGTTAAAGCCAGCTACTAGTCAAGCAAAAAGCAGTGTAACTGTACTGTTCAGACTTACTTATTCCTATTTACTTATTACTAACACTTCCTTTGTATATATTGTTCTTGTTATACTAATAGACTGTTTTGAACCTACCTTCTGTTTTTCATGTCTTACTTCTGGCAGAAACCAGTCACTACAACTTTGTAGTGAAGTTTCACTACAACAATTCCACAACAAATTGGTGACGAAGATCCACAACATAAGAAGATCTTTGAATTTGGAACAACTAGAAGATATTGCCAAAGAAGAATGGAGCAAAATACCTATTAGTGTGTGTAGTGATCATGTAAGAAACTATCAAAAATGATTAAAGACAATAATCAAGAATAAAGGTTATGTAGTTGATTATTGAGGAATGAGTGCCAATAATTTGTACCTATGTTAAATGTTTTCTGGTGTTTTTTTTTTGTATTACTGTTTGACATAAAAATAAAAATTTTGTTTAGGGCATCACTGCACATTCTTTCAAAACCATTTGATCATTTGTGAAAAAAATGGACATTAAATTTCCATGAAGATTTGCAATTTTATTTGCAATTATGGAATAGTTCTGACCACAACTGCATATATATATATATATATATATATAGTCATCCGCAGACAGATCTGTTTCGATGTATCACAGCTCATCAGTACAGTTAAACTCCGATTGCTTTTATTTATATATATATATATTCATCAGAAAACAAATACAAGTGTATGTGGTATTGTCCAAATATGTTATTTTTGACTTGAAAGAACCTGAGCAATGAAAATATTTGCTTCTTTTTAATTGACTATAAAATAAATTTTTTACATTGAATGTATTTTGAGCTTATTTATAATCTAAAATTTTTATTTTTGTGATTGATTAAATTTTAGTAATTATCACCAAGACTCTTAAGTCTAATATCCTGTAAAAATGTTGACAGATGAGCTGGCTGTCACTGTAGACACCATTATCGATGCCACTGTTCTCCTATATAATCTAGAAAATGCTGCTAATGATGTTGGACTCTATGTCAATGTATCTAAAACTGAATTCATAGGCTTGAACCATCAAGGCTCAATACAAACTGTCTCAATAAAATCTGTTGAATCTTTTACATACCCAGAAAACAAGGTAAATTCCACTGAAAAAGGATGTGAAAATTTGCATGGCTAAAGCCTGGGCCACCTTGAATAAAATGGATGTAATCTTGAAATCTAATCTCTCAGATAACAAACAAAGTTTCTTTCAAGCCACTTTAGAGGTGGTACTAATGTATGGTGCTACTGACTGGACATTAACTAAAACCCTACAATTTAAGCTTGATGGAACCTACACTCAAATGCTGAAAGCTATACTTAATAGCTCCTTGAGAGAACATCTAACTAAATCACATCTCTATGGACCTATCCCTGATATTTCTACAATCTTCCACAAACACAGAATGTGCCTTGTAGAACACAGCTAGCAAGTAAAACAAGAACTCATGAGTGATCTGCTGTTCTGGACAACTAGCCATGGAGCATTGGAGCAAGATGAGTTGTTTGCCCAGCAACCACCTACATTGACCAGCTATGTTATGACACAGAATACTTCCCTAATGACCTTCTGACCTTGATGCAGGACTGTGATGGTTGGCATGATAGGCTCATGAATGTCTAAGTTAACTTGACTGAATAATTAATGTACTTAAGTGAGGAATGGTTGTAGCAAAATTACTTATATCCTGAATTTGAATTTTACAACACTGGTGAGACCATGGACAATTTGACATGGTATAGTGGTTGACAGTTTTGTCTCATTTACAACTAAATAGTGAGTTTGATCCTCACTGGGTACTCTATACTTTTAGCCTTGTGCTTAAAAACCACCAACACTAATGAGATTTTTTAGAATACCAATTTGTAGTTTACTTGAATTTTTAGAAATTGAATTATAAAACTTGCATCTTTGTCCCGTTCTCTGCTGCTGAATGGTCATCTAAAGAGAAGTGATATATTATTTGAATGAATGTTGGGTAATCTCCTCAAGGATGAAGGAGAGGCTTGCGGTAGTAGAAATGTGGTTCTACTGAAGGATGCTGAGGATACAATTGACTCAACACATGAGCAACAATGAGGTGTTGGAGAGGATGCAAATGACATGTAATGAAAAAAGAGGTCTGAGAAAATCTAATACCCACAGGACAGATAGAGAGAAAGAAAGACATGGAAAACAGCATGAGACATGTTTGATACACTTCAGCAAATGGATGGCAGAGTGAGGTTTGGAAGAGATACCAAGAAGAAAAATATTGAGAGTGACAAGAAATAGAGCCAAGTAGAAGTCCACAATTGCCTACGTCCTGAAGGGACACGGCAAATGAAGAAGAAGATAGTAAATTTAACTTGCATATTTCATGGCATATAAAATCCACTTGTGCTTTTTAATTATTAAAATTTTGTAAATTTGTAATAAAAGAAACTCGTCTTGACCTGACCCAAATAAGAAACATGGGTGAAGTTGTAATAACATTTGATACACTATCCAATAATGTGTTTTTATTAATATTCCTGGCTGAAATGCAAATTGTGACCAAAGAATTTCCATTTTACTTTAGCTGCTTACATGGCAAATCTCCAATCTTTGACCCTTGAAATCAAACTGTATATCTAATAGTTTCTAATCGAGATTAATTACATATCTTGGCTCTAAAGTTATATGTGTTGCAGTCTTTATTACTTGATTGGCAGAGAGATTCTTCACTTTGAAAAAAAATGTTTAGGATCACAAAATTGATTTCTAAACTGATTCCTAAGTCTTTTAGACCAAAAATTGGATTTTAAAATTTTTGAAAAATTTGTCAAAAGATATTTAAATGTTAGTACATGTTGCTTCTGATTACTATGTGTTAATCACAATATATTTATTTAATAGCTGAAAGTGTCATGATTGATAAAATTCCATTCCAACTAAGAAAAGTCAGGAGATTTTCAAACTGTTCTTAAATTGTTCTGATTTGTTTTTCTGACATTACATGAATATTTTATGCCTGTGGTAATGTAGGCAAAAATATGAATATTTACTTGTGTGCCACATTATGAATTTATTTATCTGGCTTATCAGTACTTATATAATTATTGTATTGCCACAAACTAATTAAAATTGTACATGTTTTTTATCATTTTTTATACAGAAAATTACTTCTGTATGGTTTACTGATAGTATATATATGACTTGCCTACAAATGGTTTAAACAAAACCATGCATAAATTAAGAACTTAAAGTCAAATCAAATTATTGTAGTTATATAAAAATGTTTTATTGTTCATAATTTTGTTTTACAAAATAAAAACATACTTATTCTTTTCCTATCTTAAAATTTTTCTTTCTTATAAAATAAATTTCTTTAAAATAGAACCTGTGAGGAGGCTTATACTAGTAGTTATATAAATATGAATATAATCATATAACCAGTGAAAACTTTCTCTCTTGATAAGTAAGTTATTTTCTACATCAGTGCCTACTGACATTTTAAACTTCCTTGAGTGTAAAAGGTTCTGTTATTTATTTCAAAACTGAACTACAGCTGACATTTAGTTGTGGCAGAGTAATCAAAATTCCTTGCTTTTTCTCAACTGTACATTTTGAATTTTAATATTGCATAAACTTTTGAAATTACATGCTTTAATATTAGAATGATTTTCATATATTAAGCTTGATTAGTGTAAGTCAGATGTTGACATTGAGCAATAAATGGTATGCAAGAAGAGGATATTGAAAACCTCTTTTAAACTTTTCTTTAGAATTTAAATAATTTCTTAGGATACAATCTCTGCTTGTTTATTTTTATTTATTCATTTATCTAATCATTTCACTCCAAGCAAAGAAATAAAAGCACTAAGATGCAAATGATTGCTGTGCTTGAAAGACTCAGTCAGTTAAATGGCATATGTTGAGTGATCATGACACTTTTGATCCATGACTGAATAGGCAAAAGATTTTCCTGCAGTAGGTAGCCATTTCTTTCTTTAGTAGATTGGTTGCTAACCAAGGCTATAGAACCCAATCTGTCCTGCTTTTTAACCCATAAATGGAAAGAGAAGGGCATTTTTGCATAAGTGAATGCAACAAATTCAACATTCATTTCTCATTCTGAACCAATATCCATTACACCACAACATATAGCATGAAAGATTATATAGAAAAACCTGCCTGGCACTCCAAACAGCAGATCATTCTTTTCAATGCATGTCAGTGAGAAACATTTGCCTGAGAATATATCATATTATATATCGTTATATTAATTTATGTGCAAATACCCCTTGGAAAGGCATCAATCTACCTCTTCCCCTCTTAGCTATAAATTAATTAGTAGGACTTGTATTAGTAAATCATTATCATCTCCAAAACAATTCTTACAATCTAAAAATGTTTTATGGCTTTGAATAATCTGTAAAAGGTTGATAAACCATAAAAAACCCAAACAATCATTGTATTTACAGAGTTGCAAGTCAAGTCCCATTAGTTTTTATTTGAGTGAATCAAATCAAAATGTAGAATTTGATATTCTACCAAAATGAGTACATGATTCATTTACTTTCAGATAAAGGTATCACATGACAAATTAAGTAAATGGCATCTTATCATGAAAAGTAGGTCAAATTTCAATACCAGTTTGAAAACATTTAAAATAATTTACAAAAATACTGAAGATGTTCATCTGCAGTATCATTTACTTTTTTAAAATTTATTATATAACAATTAAATTTTAATACAGATTTATATTTTGTTAAAAAAACTGAAAATGTTTTTTGTATTTTTTATTAACTAATGGAATTTAAGCTATGCATGTAAAGAGCTTGTTATGGCTATTTTTATATTTAACTGGCTAAAGTTGCATTGTGTCTGGGTTTTATTTTTATAAGAACCAAGACTAAAGATATCTTTCTGAGTTGCTGCCATTGTTCTCAACTTCATTATGCTTCTTTTCATTTTCAAGATAATGCAAATTTTTCTTATATTCTCCTTTAAATTGTTTTATTATCAAAGCTAATATCCTCCATTAAAGTGTTCTAGAGATTTGTTGTATATAATATACTATTTTGATATATGATCATGGAAAAAATGAAATATATAGCATTTTTGGCCTGATAAAAGTAAGTGATAACTAATTTGGTTTATTTATTATGTATTAAATTAAATAACCCTGATGCTATTTTACCTACTTTAACTTGTCCTTAGTATTCATATATTTTTGTCAAACAGATTAGAGAACCAATTTTTGACACTGAATTTGTAATCTTATTTTTAGATTCCTTTAAATCACAAATCAGATTATCAATCAATTGCAGTGTAATAAAAGAACAAATAAAAGGTAAAAGAACATTTATATTAAAAGTATATTATTCTCGCTCATTTCAAGAACTATTATTTTTTAATATTTGTTTTGGTATTCTTAATCCTTAATTAGTTGTAACCATAAATTTTATGCTAACAGTTTTTTCCCTGGCATTCCTCACTTGGAGAACTCCTTTCCAGCTTCTTGTTTTTGAGTCAACTTTAATCTTCAAAGATTTAACTGCAATCTCAATTGTTATCTTATTTTGTCTTTAATTCCTGTTCTTTTATTGTTCTCTCTTCTTAATAATATTATATTTTTTCATATTCTCTCATACTCAATAACCATTTGCATATTGGTGGTTTTATTACCTTGCTTGGAGTGAAATGATTAAAAAAAATCCCCCATGGAATCTTTTGAGTATTCTCAAACAATAATGTTAGTTGTTCAAAGAAGTTAAATTTATTACTTAGTTTACTAAGGAATATTAATTTAGATTTATGTCTGTTAATAAAAATATTTTTTTCAATTAAAACTTTTAATTGCAATACATCAATAAATCTAATTATAAAAGAAATTATTTAACATAATATATATTTCCTTGTCTATACACTTAACACAATGCTTCTCTATGGTTAATGCAGACCAAACATCATGCAGTTTAAAATTCAGGTAAAGAATTCATCTTCAGTCTGCAGAATTATTGATCAACTTTGTAAAACTTAAAATAGCCAGAAAGGCAAAGAGAGACCAAACATCAGAGATTTTAAAATATAATGTCTATTCCATAATACTTTTTTTATTCCTGTCAGAAAAGCCAATTCATTTCTTTATTAACAAATCTTTAAAATCATTTAAAAGAATGCAAACTAGTTTGAGTCTGTTTCATTTGATTTTCTCTAATATTTCTCAGCTAGTTCAATATAGTTCTTTATTAACAAATCTTTAAAATCATTTAAAAGAATGCAAACTAGTTTGAGTCTGTTTCATTTGATTTTCTCTAATATTTCTCAGCTAGTTCAATATAATCTTGAGTATAATCTGTACTTGCTTAATGCTAATTCATAAAGAACTAAATTATAATTTTAGTTATATTTTAGTTTTGAAATAAAATTAATAAGAATTTTGTTTCAAATGAAAAATAAGTTTTCTTTCTTAACTAATTAAAAAAATCAATTTAATCTTTATTGAAATCAAGTACTTACTTTAGTTATGGACATATTGATTTTATGAATGTGATAGTGTTAACCGGATCATTTTCCAAAATGCTATTTATTAATTTCAATAATAAATTATTAGATAATACTGATTAACTTCTGAACATTTTTATAAGAATAGCTTACTCAAAATTTCATTTGTTCCTTTTTTTAAGTAATCATCACATGTATTTACCCTGTAACTGTTTGGGAATAAGATTAATAATTTAAATAGTATAGTTTACAGAGAATTTTAAAATATTAAAACTTTGCCTAACATTTCAATTGATTCATTCTTATAGTTATCATCAGAGGCAATAAAGCAATTGATGAAAAGTAAATCAAAGAGAGAAATATTTTTGCTTCTATTCAAAGTAATGTACAGAGTTTTTGGCTGTAAAAATATATTTGAATCTAAAGTTATGTGAATGTTGTCTTATTACAGAAAAAATGAATAGTACATTATTTCTTCAAATCTAATTACAAATATCAAATCTGTTTTGTATAAGCTATCTTTCTCATTTTAGCATTTTTAAGTCATCCCTGAAAAATAAACAAAAAACAAAAACAAAAGAAAACAAACAGATAAGACAAAATTAATTTTTCTGCTCTCTTCTGAATGTAAATTTATTTTTCTTAGACTGAAGATCTTCAAATTTATATAAAATCTTGAATGACAGTTATTTTGCAGTTTTTTGGTTTAAAAGATTTTTGGAATTTTCTGAAATTCTCAACCACTGAATAGCATTCTCTTGATGTCTGTTTTTTCAAAAGTGTGAAACTAATTTTCAATTCAATAGTTTGTAAAACTTTTTATTTTTACCAACTGATTAATGTGTTAACCAATTATCTTCACTTTCATTCAAATGAAGTGCATCATGTACACTATGTGTTAATGAATCATTAAAGAATGACTGACATTTTGAGTTAAGAAAGCCAAACATTGTAATGATTCTCTTATAAACTTATTTATTTGCTTGATTAAAATAGAAAAAAAATTAAGGTAAGATTATTTAAATTTGCTTGTAGCAAACCTACATACATTTGATACTTTTTCCTATGCATAGAAACACAACTGAAATGGAGAGCTGTTCATTTGTTTTGGTTTTGATTACTGTCTGGGACACATTTAACAGAATGAATTCTATTTAATCTCTTTATGGCGAATTGGCAACCAACCACAACAAATAAATGACTATACTATCAGACATTTTAATGGACAAGTCTTCATGTTACCAATTAAAGGAAAAAAATTAATTAAAGAAAAATTGGTAATCTATAAACAGATAGTTTTTGCTTTCCAATCTGACTTATAAATATTTCAACTTTGTTACAAATCTGCAAAGATGCCTTGTTTCATAAACAGAAAAATGATATCAGTCTTTTTTCTAATTATATTTGGAAAGTGAATATTGGCTTTATTAAATATTTTAATGAATTGAAGTTTGATTTTATATTAACAAAATATTTATGACAAAAGATTTCAGTGCTTATCCTACTATATTAAATAATTAAATGCTGTTCTGTAATAGGTATTTATTTTCATATTGTTTTGATATAAACGTTTTTTCCTGTTATATAATAGATATCTATTTTTATATTGTTCTGAAATTGTTTTGTACTGTTCTGTAATAGTTGTATTTTTTACTGTCTTTTACATTATAGGTTTTTATTTTTATGCTGTTCTTTCATAGGTGTTAATGCTTTCAATATTCTTTAATACATATTTATTTTTCCTACTAAAATATTTCCCTTATATTGCTTACGTTTAAAGATTTTGTTACATGAGCTCATTTTTAAAGATATTCTGTGCACTAAGTGTACTGTATTCTATTTAAAAAGTAAAATATGTTGTCATAGTCTCAATATGAAAAGACCTTTATGTTGTGAATTCTTTTAATAGCAGAAGTCTAAAATTTCACTGTAAAAGTCAAATTTGTTTGTCACCATCTGTTTCAGAAAAGCATGTATTTCATGTAATTAGTAAAAAAAAAATATTTCATGAGTTGTTATTGTGGTAAGTTTTCATTCTTATCAAGCATATTTGTTCTTGTGGAAAATGAACCAGAATGGAAAAAGGAAAGATGAAAGTATAATTTTGAAAATTACAGCTGTTATAATGAACTTGGTGATATTTTTTAAATCAAGGTGAGAATGTCACTAGTACACAGGGGTTTACAGAGAATGAAAGTGAGAGAAAAGACTGAGAATTGAGAGGATTGAGGAAAAGATAAAAGATAAATGGGATGCAAGAAGATAGAAGATGGCAATTGATGTTGCATTTGAATTTTTGAAGATTATAGATATTAGGGAAGCAAGTTGATGGAATAAAGTTCCAGAAGGGAGAAGTGCAAGAAAAGAAACTGATGAAATAGAAGTAGAAGTTGCATTTAGCTATTTCAACTGTAAATAAGTAGGACTTAGATTCCAATCTAGAGGTGTGCTTAAATTCATACAGTCAGAGTATCAGGAAAAAAGCACATCAAAGCAGTTGCCATGAAAATATTTATAGAAAAGACAGAGGGAAGCCATGATATGTTGGTAAGAAAGGGACTGAAGTTGAGATGCCAGGTCATGATCAATTACATTACAGATCCTTCTTTTGATTTTTGGTGAGCACCAGGCCAGATATGGCAGCAGTATTCAATGTATGAACAAATGATAGATTTGTGTGCAAAATGAACTATGATGAGAAAAATGTTTTGGCACGAAACAGTGACCCAACTTTCCTTGCAGTAGATGAAGCTATTGATTTGATGTAGTTGCTCCATTTCAAGTCAGTGGCAAACATGAAGATAAGGAAAATGAAGTTGAATGCAATTATAACAAATTTATGTTGCAACAAAGACACAAGAGTAAAACAACTCAAGAAATTGAATAAAAATATAGCTTATTAAAAATCATGATCTTGATAAAAGAAAATTCTTTGAAATTGAAAAAGAACAAATATAAATTTAGTATAAAATATAAAAAGTTTCTGAGAGAAAAACAGAAGACTGCTGAAAATCACTGGAAAATTGAAAAGGACAACAAATAGAAACCTTTTTTTATTATAAACAGAGTCACACTGAAATGAAGAGCTCATCAAATAAAATAACGATTTTTATAAAGTGATATAATTTTTTTTTTTTTAAATCATATCACCCCGCTCAAGGCGGTAATGCCACTGATGTGCGGGGGGCTACGTAAGAGTGAAAAGATTGGAAATGAGAAAGCTGGAAACCACATCCTAAACAAGGAAACAAGGCATGAGCCTCTACACCTGTTCAATAGACATGGGTGGAGTGTCAAACTGGGCGATAGTTTAGTCTATCTACTCCAATTGAAAAAAATAAAAAAGAAATGACTGAAAAGATTGGAAAAGAGAAAGTCAGAAACCACATCCTAAACAAGGAAACAAGGCATGAGCCTCTACACTTGTTCAATAGACGTGGGTGGAGTGTGAACCAGGTGATAGTTTAGTCTATCTACTCCAATTGAAAAAAAGAAAAAGAAAAGAGTGAAAAGATTGGAAAAGAGAAAGCTGGAAACCTCATTCTAAACAGGGAACAAGGGATGAGCCTCTACACCTGTTCAATAGACGTGGGTGGAGTGTCAAACTGGGCAATAGTTTAGTCTATCTACTCCAAAATGTATGAGAATTAGGGAAATAAACGGTAGAAGTTATCACATTACCTATAATTTTTAATAATACAATCAATAGCTAACAAAATTCTAGAAGAACAAATCATAAACATCAAAGCTTTACTCATGACTTTGAAATAAATAAAGCAATAATTAAAAATGAAAAAGATATTATTTGGAAGAAATAATTACTGAATCTGCAAACAGTAAAGATACATTAAATAATGAAAAAATGGAACAATAACAATTCTTCAGAAGATGTTTTTCAAAAAGAAGATAAAGATGTCCTGAAAAGAGATGAGGAAACCATAATTGCTGAAGCACTTTTGGGGAAACAAGAGAGTCTTTCAGGTAAATAAAAAAGGATTAGACAGTCGTGAAAAAGAAAATACTTGAAAAAAAATAAATGAGTCAAAGAATTTTGTGATCTCGAATAACAAATACATAAAACAGTAACAAAAGATGATCGTAAAATAAGCTAATGAAATTTGAAAAGATGAGGCAAAGAGCTGTAATGTTGCCATGAAGAGACCAATGATTTGGTAAATAGTCTAGTTGAGACCAATGTTTACCAGGAAAAAATGTTACCAGGCTAAATATGTTATTTTTAGAAAGGTTATGGTCTCCTCTTTTGAAAATTGAAAAGTCCTTACTTGGGCCACCTGGGGAAATTTAGTTTTGGGGGATAATTTGCAAACTAGATCTGAAATAATAAAAATGAAGTAAAATGTAGCTGTATTTCACCATTATCAAGTGGCATATATCAACAGCATATGTATATAGCAGTGAAACATATTTATCTATATTTCTTAGAAGCGGTATTGTATTAGTGCATGCTAAACACCCGTATCAATCTCACTGATTCTGTAAACACTCATACCCTAGTTAGCCCACATCTTCTCTTTATGGATCTCATCATCATTTATTTAATTATGAGGTCAGTTGACAAGCCAGCCTAGTAAGGGTCACTGAGTTACATAGTATGCAACCCATACACTGAGAACTTTTGATGCATTCAAGGATGCTTTTCAGGCGATTCTAGCATCCATTGTAGGTATAATCATGCTGCAAATAAATTTAACATCTGCTCCACTGCTACAAGATGCAAATTCCAATACCTTGTTCTTTTGGCATGAATAAACAGCTTAATCATGCTGATGTATCTATGTCAGTTAAATGCCATATGTGATACACGCTTGGGCGATCATGTCTTGAAAGAGACTGACTGGGCAGAAGATTATCTTGCAGTAGTTGCCACTGCTTTTTGTGGTAGACTGGTTGCCAGCTAAGGCTATAGAACCAAGTCTTTTTTGTTATTTAACTCATAACTGGAAGGAATAGATGGATTAATACCTTTCCCAAGAATATTTACGTGAAAGTGAATGCAATGAATTCAAGTGGAATTTGAACTTGTCTACCCGATTTCTCATTCTGAGCCAATATCCACTGCTACATAACGCACATAGGTCAGCCATAAGTTTGCTGTTCTTGATTTGCTTCTGAGATCATATGTCAGAACATCAAGCACTCTTTGCAGTATCACAAGGGCTGAAGATTTGCAAATGACAATCGTTACTGATCTCATTTATTACACAAATCATTTATTCTATCCACATCAGACAGTTCTAGTTTGTTAAAAGAATAGCCTTGCATCATGTTGTGGAGATGTACTCCTCTTTCTAGAGAGTGACATAGACTTTTCCAAATGGTATAATACTGATGCCAAGAAACATTAAGGTAGACAGTAGACAGCTACAAGACTGCTACTGTAAACAAACTTTATATACTAGTAGAGATTTCAGCAAGACTACATTGACTTTAAGCAATATTATATTTATTGATTGTGTTTCTTTGTACAATGCAACAAAGACATAACAATGGTAATGAGAGCTCAAACACATACAGAAAAAAATTTTCCTCTCTCTTGTCTAACATAACAGTGGAGTCAGAGAATTTGAATACACATGAAAAAGATTGTGCAAGCATAATACACTATGGAAGAATTGAAGTTAATTATTCAGCAACAGCAATAATTCCAGAAAACATTGTTATAACAAATGCAAAAACAGATAAAAGCAATCCTGGAAATACAAGGTAAAGACAATAATACATTAAATTAATTTTTGACAAACTCAGTCATTAATTTAGTGAATTCAAGTACATTCCAGAAGAAAATATTACATTCATATTGTACTTTAGAAGGTATAAAGCCATTTTCAGAGAATTTCAAGGATGGCTGAATGAAAAGAATCTTCTGTTAAAAAAAAAATTGTACCCTGTTGAACATGAAAAGTATCTGAATTTCATTTTTCAATTACTCCAGAAAGAGTGTTAGTTAACAAAACTATGTTGTTATTATCAAAAGCTTTTGGTAAACATAATTAACTTTTTTATACACGTTTGTGGTGCATGAACCTTACTAAGGATAAAGATGAAGATAGATTTGTCACATATGTCAATAAAATCACCCATGAGTATGAGCATGAGAAATTTAAACTGGATGAACTATCCTCAAACAAATTTAAATGTCTGATCTTCATTAAAGGTTTAGCATCATGCAACAATGTGGAAATATGTTCTTGAGTTCTTACTAAACTTGAACGGGATTCAAAGTTAATGATATAGAATGTTGCTGAAGAGTGCCAAAAATTGTCAATTTAAGGCACGATACAGTGAAAATTGAACAAAATGACATGGCAAAAGTACAACTAGTCTGAAAAAAAAAATAGACAGAAAATAAGACAGTACTGCCAAAAGAAAAAAAATTGAAATACAAATGCTGCAAATGTTATGGCTGTGATATACTGCATTTAAAAAAGGACTGTCCATTTAAAACTCAAAACATGTTTTAATTGTGGAAAAGCAGGTCATAGAGTAAGTTGCTTCAAATTGAAAAGCAAAAGAAATACATAAAGTAACTTGCTGAAAGTAGTGCTATGAGCTAAAAAATTGGAAGTTCAAATAATAGAAAATTTATGACAGTAAAAATGAATAACGTTTTGGTGGGATTTCAGTTGGACACTGGTAGCAATATTACAGTCATAAATGAGCAAACCTGGAACAGAATTAACAAGCCTAACTTGCAAAAACTGACAAAGTTGCAAGAGGAATATTGGTCAAGAAAGTAATTTTTCTGTAACATTGCTTTTGAGGGTAAAACTAAGAAAAGCAGATGTTTACATGTTAAAAAAATTCAACTTGAATTTACTAAGCATGATTGGCTACAATTATTGGAACTATGGATTTGGCTGATTAATTCATTCTGTTTGTCAGAAAAAAAATTACAGCTGAAGAGACAATGAGTAAACTCAAAATATAAATTTCCAAATATTTTCTCAGAGAAGTTGTGAAAATGTGATACCACTATTTAAGCCTCAAAGAAAGATACCTTTTGCTATGTTGGAGTCTAGTAACATTGAACTTGATAGGTTAGAAAACCACAAAGTTATTGAAAAAACAGATTATTCTGAATGGGCCATGTCAGTGGTTTATATCAGAAAGAAAAATAAGATTTGTTTATTTGCAGATGTTTTGACTGTTGAATGATTGCCTTCTTCTACATTTATATCCTCTATCAACAGAAGACATATTTACCAAATTAAATTGTGGTAATTTTTTAAAAAATTGACTTATTTGAGGCATATTTTCAAATTGAAGTGGATGAGGAATGCCAGAAGTATTTAGCTATTAATACACATAAGGAACTCTACAAATTTGAAAGAATAGCCTTGGATGTAAAAGTAGCGCCAGGTATTTTGTTAGCTGGACTAGATGATACTGTCACTTACATTGATGACATACTTATTAAGAGTGCTATGAAAATACAGCATGTAAAACTGATTCAACAAGAATTTCAAAGGCTACATCATTATGGGTTCAAAATCAGTGAACAGAAATGTCAATTCTTTATGGATAAAATTAAATACTTAGGTCAGATAACAAAAAAAGAATACCAGATCCTGCTAGAGGAAGTGTCATTACAGAAAAGCCTCTCCTAACAAATTTGGTGACTTTACAAACATTTCTTGGATTAGTAAATTGTGATAATATTTTTGTGCCAGACATGCACAAATTGTAAGCACCTCTGAATAATTTACATAAAGGCATGAACTGGAATTGGTTAGCAGAAAACACAAAAAGCTTTTGAAGAAATTAAAAAACTACTAACTTCAGAGTTACCTCTGACACATTACAGCCTGCAATGACAAATAATAATAGTGTCGAATGTGAGCAAATACAGCATAATAGTGGTAATAACACATCACTCAATAAATCCCAGGCCTGACGTATAGATGACGCCACTAATAAAAAAAATCATATGGTTTTTATGAAGTACTAACCTTCAAATGGCATGTGACAAAATTTAGGCCCAATCGGATTATTAGTTTAGAAATTACACTTATTTAAGTGAAGCTACAAATTTTCAAAACAATGGAAAAATCTGAGTTTCATGTGTTGATAAAGCATTGCTTTCTGATAAGAAAAAATACTGTTCAAGCAATGCAATGGCTTGATAAGTATTATTTGAACCCTGCTTCATTGAAAACAATGGTTAAGAGGTGGTGTGCTGACTTTAAACGTGGTTGTACAGACACAAATGATGCAGAATGCTCAGATTTCCCAAAAACAGCAGTTGTTCCAGAAAACACTAAAAAATCCATAAACTCATTTTGGCTGATCACAAATTGAAGTTGCATGAGATATCAGAAGAATTGAGCATATCAGAAGGCAGTGTATTCAGCATTTTGCTTGAACAATTGTCAATGAGAAAACTATGTTCAAAGTGGGTGCCACATATGCTCACAGTCAATGAAAAACAACAATGTTGTTTGCAATGGTTTCAATGCAACAAGAAGTAGTTTTTGTGTAAATATGTAACAATGGATGAAAGATGGATTCACTTTACCCCAGAGTCAAATCAGCAGTCAGTTGAGTAGACAGCAGCAGGTGAAAGCCATCCAAAGCGACCAAAGATGCAAACATCATCAGGCAAGGTTTTGGCCCTTGTATTTTGGAATGCACAAGGTATTTTGTTCATTGATTACCTTGAGAAATAAAGAACCATCAATAGCAAATATTATATAGCATTATTGGCGTGTTTGAAGGAAGAAATTGCCAAAAAATGGCCTCAAGTGAAGAAAAAATGATCTTTCCCCAAGACAAGGCACTGTGTCACAAGTTGATTGCAACGGTGGCAAAACTACATGAATTGCACTTTAATTTGCTTCTGCATCCATTCTATTCTCCAGATCTGGCTCCCAGTGACTACTGTCTGTTTGCAGACCTCAAAAGAATGCTTCAGGCGAAGAGATTTGGCTCCAATGAAGAAGTAATATTGGAAACTGAGACGTATTTTGAGGCCAAAGATAAACTGTTCTATAAAAAAGGCATTGAATTGTTAGAGAAGTGTTGGAATCAGTGAATCACTCTAGAAGGGAAGGAAACTATGTCGATGAATAAAGTTGAATTTTGTCTAAAAGTCATTGTTTTCTTAGTTAAGCTTGGAATTTATTGAGTGATGTGTTAGCCCATAAATTTGAAGATGGTACAGTGACAGCAGTCACCCATTCTTCAAGAACTTTAACAAACACGGAAAAATGCTACAGTCAAGTTGAAAAGGAATCATTTACTATAATTTTTGTTATAAAGAAATTTCACCGGATGATATTAGGAAGAAAATTTGTATTGCAAACTGATCATCATCCATTATTAAGCATATTCTGTTCTAAGAAAGGTATTCACATGCATACTGCAAAGAGACTACACTGTTTGGCTATGATTTTATAGAACTATGATTTCAAGATGCAATTTCTATCATCTAAAAAACTGGGACATACAGATGGCTTGTCCATATTGATATTAAAATGTAAAGAAGATTTAGAAGATATTGTGATTGCTGGAATCCAAAAGCAAAATTAAAAACCTGGGGTGTAACACTACTAAAGACCTGCAGGTCATGATAGACAATAACAAAATTCATTCTAACAATGATACATTTATTCAAACTACTATGAATGATATGAAGTCAAACTTGAGGATAAATCAAATTGAACCTAATTATAATACTAATAATACAACATTTTTTATTTGTGAAGAACCCATCAATTAGGAATACAAGAATAATATGGATATTAAAATTTTTTAAAAAATGTATTGCAGAACATCATATCTCTTAGAACCGGAACAATACAAAAAACATATGTCAGTAGCATAAAGAATACAACATGAAATGTTTTCATCAATAGCATTCAAGAAGAAAAGTTAGATACAGGCATTAAACAAATTTTTGTATTCCTTACCATTCATTCTGGGTTGTTAACTCTTGGTTAGTTTTTCACTTCAATCATCCAGAACAGTCTATATTCAAATAAGTATATGTCTCAATGTATCTGTTAGCTGATACTATCTAATCTTCAAGAAGCAGTTACAGATTATATTGCACAATTGGGAAACATAACCTCAACTACTAAACATTAGAGATGGACATCATAATAATAATTTGTAAGACGCATTCAAAATTTACTGTGCATGAAAACCACTTACAAATGTAATCTAGTCAAGTGGTTAAGAACCATGGTTAGAGCAACTGTTTTTTTGCAAAAAAAAAAAAATGGTACTCAGAAAAACGTCTGTAAAAAAAATTCCTTGAGTTGGATGGAAGAAGTGTTTTTATTTTCTTGTAGAATATAAAATTTAGCTTTCAATGATATGTCTTGGTAACATTTTTTTTCTGGGTACACCTTATATTCACTCTAAATCAACCAAACTAAAATGCAGAAGCTTTAACAGATGATGGTAAAAAGATATGTCCTTCCTCATAAATAGAAAAGTCAGGTGGGGGTAAAAAAATGGTAATTTGGAAGAATAAGTTGAAGAGTTATTAACTTTAAGGATGAAAAAAATTCTTTAAGGAGCTGAATGAGGAAGAAATTGATTATGATACTTCAAGAAATGCAGATGATCACATGCCAGTGAAGTCAAATTGCTAAAAAGAAACTTGATACATTGGAAGAATATGGTAAAAATAGGGATGATCAAGATGACAGAATTTCATCCATATAGAAGGAGCTTGATAAAAAGAAATAAGATTCTGTAGAAACTGGTAATATTTTAAGAATAAGAACATGATCACAATGTTTATGTAAATTGATACAAGTGTTTTTTCCTATTTTAGCTCTGATGTAACCCACTCTCTCACCATGTTGCTGGTCTTCAGGTTCCTTCATACAACTTTGGTTACCATCTTTGGCTTTGCACTCATTAACATGTTTTTGGTTTATCACTGGCATCATGTTGATGAATACAGTTCTGCTTAATCTAGTTGAAATTTGTTTCTTTCATGATCCTTCACTCCTCTGCCACATTGTTTTTGATCATAGAGGATGAGAAAATCACTAATGAAGTAAACTAAAGCAAAGAACATGTAGGCAATGCAGAACTACACAAAAAAGTATTCTTTGGAATAAAGAATCAACTCAGGTTAAAAATGTAATAACAATTTGGTTTATATAATCTTTGTTGTATACAGCAGTTTTAACCCTTACTGTTATAATCAAATGTTTTTAACTTACTGTTATAATAAAATGTCACTGGGATCTTCTTTGAAGTTTGCAGCTTGTGTTAGTAGTAATTTAAATTTCCAAGTTCTAGTTCTCAGGGTTGGTGCAAGGTCTCGGTTAGAAGGACTTGCCAAATGACATAGATTTCAGTAGCAGTAATGTAGTGACTCTTCAAATCCAAGCCTTCAGTTTATATGGAGTCCTGTGTCTGGCAGTTGTGTGATAAATTGTTTGGTTATCTTCCCCCTTTAGCATCAACCTTTTTCAAAAAGCCCATATTTTCAAAATTGACTGGAGCATTTTTAAAGTTTAGGGATTGCCAAGCTTCCTTCTGAGAGTAGGCAGAGGAATCAAGCCAACTATTAACTTCAACTTTCTTCATGTCTCATCTCTCACCATCACTCCATATAGATGTTGCTAATCTATCTCTACTTTCTCACACTTTTTTAGCATCCAACCCCAACCCACTTTAATGGCTGGTACCTTGTCTTTTAGTATGTGTAGGTGAAAAGCGATTTCCAGTCATTAATATTTCTTTATCAGCTTGTCTCACACTGATTGTTTTAGGTGATTTCTTGATCAACCAAGCCATGCAGCTGGTCACTCTAGGGCTAGTAATTAACTTTTGTTTATCACCTGTATTCAAAGGAATTTGAAATAATGTCCAACATAAAAATTTTGATGAATGTCACAGAAATTAAAATGAATGATCTGTCCTCAATTTTAAGCGCTTAACTCTATTTTTGTTGGGAAATTTTTTCTGGGTGGCTGATTCAACCCAGATGTTTTCCTGGTTTTTTTATCCAGAACAATTTTAGATGTTATTTTAGTGCCTACCCATGTTTTTTTCTTGTTATTGACCATATATATTTTTTCTCTGTTTCAGAACCAACATCTTTGAAGATACATTTTTTATCAGTGGGAAGTTGGGGAAGATGGGTAGTCTTGGTTTTGCTTAAATGAATTCTGCCTAGTTAAGTTTGAGTTTGATTCTCCTTGGAACTGTCCAGGATTTCATTTTATTATTTTGAAATATTTTTTTAGTGCATTTCATTTTTAATTTTCTTCTCAACTTTTCAATCCATTTTCCTGCAAAGTTCAACAATTATCATCCAGTTAATAGTCTCTTTCCTCTTTCTTTCTTTCTTTCTTTCTTTCTTTCTTTCTTTCTTTCTTTCTTTCATTTTTTTGTTTGATTAACCCCCTGAGATTACAGTGTCACACTGAGACCTTCCTGTTTTAATAATATTAAAACTAAGTTAAACCATATTATAATATAGAATCAATAAAAGAAGTTCTAAAAGGAGGCTGTGAAGATCTATGATTATTCATGAAGAGACATAACACAGTTTTAATCTTAGAAAGAGTTTTATATACTGGTATACAAACATCTTTACTTTGCACAGTTCTTGATGAATGGACTTGTTAGACTCAATTTGTATACTTATGAGAAAAGGATTAGAGCTTCTATGCTTCTATTTGTTTAAAATAAAAATAAAATTTTACAGGATGATAAAAAATTGCCAATATCATTTTTAAATTGTAAAAGCATTTTGTTTTGATGTTATGAATTTTTCTTTCTTAAGATTTACATTGATGTAGTGAGTAATCTACACATACAAAAAGAAATGAACATCAAAATAAAAACAAAGAAAGTTGAATATACATAGATTGGAAAAATGAAAGGAAATTGCTAATGATAAAAAATAATTGAGGACATTCTTCAATGTTCTTCAAAATTGCAATATGTACATATGAATATGAAAAAAATAGACACAGCTAACAAAGCCAAAAGATCCAGCAAAAATTAATTATAGAAATTAAAAGCTGAAGAGAAGGAAATAAGAAGAAATGAAAAATAAAGAAACTGACAATGAAATTTATTTAAAGAAAATGGGAGGATTTAAAGCACGTGATGTAGATATAAAAAAATCTCAAATGTCAAGAAAGCCAAGGCACAGCTTCTCTACAAAATCTTAAGCAACTTTTTGTGGTAGGAAAGAAAAAAAAACAAGTGAGAGTTGTTGCTTTCGTTTCTTCTTCTTCTTTCAAACAAACCAAGTATGGTCCACAAGAAACAAAATGGGCTCTGCTGTTCTCAAAAAAATGGCTTGACTATAATTTGCATGCAAATGATGAGACAACGAGACTTTGCATTAAATGTCCAAGACTGCCTGGCATAAAACATGGGTGCTGTCATTTTGTTTTTTTTTCCCATGAAGCAGCTGGATTTTACATGATGCACAGACTCATTTACATTTCCGAGGTAAGCTGTTTTCACAATTTTTCCCACACTTTATAACAAAAATATTCCAGTGATTTATAATCCAAGTTTCAGTTGTAATCATAGATGCATTAGTTTTAATGAAGTAATAGGAATTAAATTCTAGATATATTTTTCAACCAATAAAATCTCATCAGAAAGTTTGTTTGATAAACAATCATTAAAAGGGCAAATATCATGAAAAATACTTGGTGGACAAAGTTGTAGACCTACTACATGTTATTTTTGGACCATTTAGAAAATAACTATAATAACTCCTTTCACCATTTCTGCAAATTGGAGAAATAGATTTTTGCCAGCAAGTGGGAAATTATTTTCTAACCAATAAAAACCTGATATTCAAAAAGTTCATACCACTGTGTGAAATTAGATTTTGAATCCCTTTAAGGATATAAAAATAGAACCATATTCCTTCTTGAGGCACACAACAACTCCAGAGGCCAGTTTGAGCTACATATGTGAACACACATGCACACAATGGTAAAGAGAGACAGAATCTACTAACTAAAGCCTTGTCCATGCACACAATAGGAGGGATTAACCAGCAACCACCTACTAAACCTTTGTCTATGAACTCGCAAACACATGAGGCTGACTGTCATTAAGTAAGTCTGTTCACACATTTCACATTGCTCTAAGAAATCTTAATTACTTTAGGAAATAATCTTCATTGCAAGGAAAATAGAAACTTTTATTGTGATTGTATATTTCTGAAAGAAATATATAAATGTTATTTCAACTGACATTCTGCCTCTACTTTTCCTTCAGAAGATAACCTTTTATATATTTAATTGAGAAGATGATTCGTTGTTGTTGTTGTTGTTGTTGTAGAAGAAGAATGATGATGATAATGATGATTATGACAGTAACTGAAACTTGGGTAGATGGATACTAACAGAGAAAATAAAATACTTGTTTTTGACATAAAAGAAACCTTAAAAATCATCAGAAAAATGACACCAACTATTCAATTAAAAAAGTATTTGTGTACACTATTTTAAAATGATATATTATAACCTAAAGCTACAAATTATAAAAAGCCTAATTTTGCAAATAAAACAAAAATCTAAGAAAATATTTTTCAACCTTAAATTTTTCACTCAACTCTTTCCTCTTTTCTTATTACTTGCTTTTATAGAAAACCCTTTATCTGATGTTTTTTGTACCACTTTTCTATAAGGAAACTCTTTACCAATAAAATCAGAAGTTTTTTTAGGAACAAAATTTCCAAACCTGAAAAATCTGGATACTTATGACACACATTCTTCTAAAAAGTTTTTCTGTTGATATAAGAATAAAAATTTTCTCTAAGCATAAAAGAATAACTTTAAAAATAAATAGATGATCATTTAACTTCTTCATGAAAAAAAATCCATATATGTATTGTAAATTATAGTTTGAATGAACAAAATAAATGTGAACAGAAATGTAAAACACTTGAAGATAATATAATTTAAGGAATATTTTCAAAGCTTGTCTTCATGAAATAAAGTTTTTGTTACTCATAGAAATGTTGGAAAATGCACAACAAAATGACATGTTTTTTTATTTTTTTTAAATATTTTTATTATCATTTAATGCTAAGCAAGGCAGAACTGCCACTGGTGTGCAGAGGGTTACATAATGGGAGAGTGTAAAGAGAGGAAAACAAGTCACAGTAGGTGTCGAAGAATGGGTAAGTGAAGGATGGGTACATTGCTGTAAAGAGAGCTGCATGAGAGCAAAGTGTAGAGTGAGAAGAAGGATGGGAGGCAAGAAGATAAGAGATGGCAGTTGACATTGCATTTAAACTCTTGGAAATTGTAGCTATCAGGGAAACAAGAATACAGAAGGGAGTTCCACAGGCGGGAAGTGTGAGAAAAGAAGCTGTGGTTACACAATTGCAGATTTTTCTTTGGATCTTGTCAAGAACCCCAAGGTGAACAGCAGGGGTGCCTGACCAGATATGACAGCAGTATTCAATGCACAGGCAGATGGTAGATTTGTGAATGTGCATGATGGATTCAGAAGGGAAGAACTTCCTGGCCTGACACAGGGATCTGACCTTTTTAGCAGCAGATTTAGCTATTAATTGAATGAAGTCATTCCACTTAAGTTCAGCTGAGAGAATGGGACTGAGGAGGTGCAGTGTATTGTTTTCAGGAAGTCTAGCATGATCCAGGCAGGTAGGAAAGATTGTCTATGGTGGTTAAAGGATAACATTTGATTTGGAAGCATTATAGATATTCAGTGTCAAAAAGTTATCCTTTCTATTATAATAAAATTATATATATATATATATATTCTTCCTGTTACGTCCATAGAGAGAGAAACAATAGCAAGGCAGCCCTGACTCACTTCATTTTCTTTACAACTGGTTATTAAACTTTGTTACCAGTTATGAAAGTTATTGGCATGTGTTTGTTCTTTAACAGTGCCTTGTTATTTTATTTTTTTGAAATAATTATGTCATCAAGTAAGGAAGAATGAATATATATATATATATATATATATATATATATATATATATATATATCCCTACTATTATAATAAAAAAAACATATATGTATATGTATGTATAAAAACGAGTTTATAACCTTCATCAAAAACTATTGAACAAAGGAAAAAATGGTTGGAAAAAAAGCTTTCCCTGACGATCCATTTAGGTGAAACCTAGTTAGGTTTATCTGGTTCATTAGGTGCTATTTCTTTTGTATTTATTTTTTAATCGTTTCATCCCAGGAAGGCAGTATTGCCGCTGGTGAGTAGGGGGACACATAAGAGAAGAGTGAAAGGTTACATAGGAGGTGGGTGAAGAGAAAAAGGAAGAACGGGAACTGGTTACAGGGTGTGTTAGAGAATGGATAAGAGAAGAGTGAGAATATTGGTATGAAGAGTAGTGTGAAAAAGGAGAAGAACAAGATACAGGGAATGTTAGGGAAAAGGATAAGAGATGGATATATATATATATATCCCTCCTGTCATGCTCAGGGGTTTGGATTATTTTCTTTCTTCTTATATGTTAATGTAAAATAATTAATAGTTGGTATATCAATATATATTATGTTGCACTCATTTTAGACAGTATATCAATCTAGGTATTTTGCTGTCATTATCAACAGCACAGGCCCACTCATTTTTAATAAAGGTAGAATCTTTTTTTTTAATTGGATGATTGGTCTCACACTAATGATGTCATTGAATGAAGCCATAAAAATGCTTTGCCTTTTTTTTTATTAAATAAAACCTGTACTCTATTTTAAAATTTTGAAGATATAATACCAAATAGAGTATCTATTTATTGAAATATATATTTAAATTTTTTTACATATAAGTAAGAATGGATTTTTGGTAAAGAAGCATGTCATAGAATATAATAGTTGTCAGTACAACAGATTCCAATTTGTTGCATCAAGTTTTTATTAGTTTATTAGACATTTTATTCATGTTCTTAGGTTTGTTTTCATCCTAATGTGCGTATTCTGTTCAGATCCAATCTACATGTTGTTGCCATGGCTTTGTCTTCCAGAGTCTTCTACTTGAAATCAGTAATGCTGTATTGGATGTCTTTCGATAGGTTTCCATAGCACGTTAATGTATCCTAATATCTGATACGGATGTTTATTTCAATGTCAGTACATCATTCAAATGCCAACATAATTTGTCAAATCCTCTGGCTTTCTCTTTCGACCCTGCCCAAACTGTCTGTTTCTATGAAATCTCCAGCTCACTAATGCACCAACGTCTTCTGGATTTTTTTTTATTCATGACATTTGTCTGATTTCATACAAGATCAAGGAATTATGGTGAATGCAATGAATAAGTTGCAAGGCCATTTATACTGCACTTGTTATATTCAAATCTCTTTCGAAAGATTGCATAAGAAGATCCAGCTTTAAACAGCATCAGAAAATTCTTTTGCGAATATTGATGTAAATCTGATGTCTATTCATAATAAAAGTAATCATGGCTGTCCACATATTTCTTTTCTTTATTATTTCTGAATTGCCATGCATCCTTCAGAAATTCAGTGGAGTGGTTTGCATTCTCATGGTTCTGAATTCAGAGTTTTCCTTCTCCTACACTGGCTATCAATGAAAATTAGAGAGCTCAGTTACTAAGCTCATAGCTGAAGAGAGAAGTATTAGATTCATGCCTTTCCCAAGAACAACAGACTGGACCAGTATTTGAACTTGATTTAAGTAGAGTCTGGGATGTGTGTTGTGGTGCAGCGGATATTAGCTCGGAATGAGAAATAGGAGAGCCGAGTTCAAATTCCAGTTGAATTTGTTGCATTCACTGATGTGCAAATACTCTTGGAAAAGATATTAATCTGTCTCTTCCCTCCAGCCATGGGTTAAATAGCAGGAAAAATTGGGTTCTATAACCTTGGTTGGCAACCAGTCTACTGTAGAAAGTAATAGCAACCTACTGTAGGAAAATCTTTTGCCCAGTCAGTTATGTCTCTTTCGAGACATGATTGCCCAAGCATGTATCACATATGGCACTTAACTGACTGACTGACTGACTTAGTAAATGTGACAGGGTGCAGAGAGATGGGGGAGAAATCAATTCAAAGCCATTAACATGGAAATGACAGCAATGAATATGACAATTTTGAACTTCACGAACTAATTTCCTTTTCTGAGTAGTTACTGGTTGTTGAAATCTGTACTAACTAGGACTAGACAGTTAGTACTACTGTTGCCTTCAAGCAATATTTTGTTAAATAGAATTTTATCTGTTGTATTTTCAACAAATCTACCATGCAGTCACAATTGTTTGTTTTATTAAATCAGTAAGTGAGACACCCTGCTTCTAGAGATGCTTCAATTTACCTCCAAAATAAGTGGTACATTTTTTTTTTAAAACAAATGTCTAACTTGTAGTAATAATAACAAATAATCACTAAATAACCTCTAACCCTTTGTATTAAACTATGTAGATGCATGAAACCAAAATAATAATAAAAGAAAAATTAAAATTTAAGTAATAAAATCACTTTAAAATACAGATAAGAATTTTAATTAAGAATAAAGAAAAATTGAGTTTAAAAAGAATAGTTAAATAAATATGAAAAATCCCATCATGCACTGAAACAGTTGTTTTTGCTGCCAATTGAAATAGAAATCAAATTTTCTCTCTTTCTATCTTTGAAGGCCAAATGGAGCATATGTCTGGGGATAGCACTCTGATCACATATGCTACTACCAAACTAGATAAACAAAAAATGCATTTATTTTCTTTAAAATATGTAATGACTAGTGAAGAAAAAAATGTATATAATTTATAGTTTTGTTTTATTATATTGAGTACTATTTTATTAACATCTGCACTCAATATATATATATATATATATATATATATATATATATATATATATTTAAATGCTATGTTTGAATAGCTATCCCATTTAAGCTAATAGTGAAATTCTATTGTCTGATCTGACATGCTTCAGACCGCTCAATATATGTGGCACAGCCTAGCAAGGTTATATTTACCCCTTTTAAGGAATGTGCATTCCCTTTTTGATATCTTCTCAAAAATCTGTGTGATTTTGTATCCAAAATGTAAAAGAAATAAGTATAGAATTAATGAATTTATTTTTAATCCAACATTTTTTTAATCCAATTTTTTTTAGTACATCAAATGCTATTTTAGTGGTTGCCTATGTTTGAGTAGACACTCTGTTTAAAGTTTCTCCTACAAAGGGAGACATATTTGAATTCTGTCTGAAAGCACATTTTTATTATAAAGTTTTCTCAAGTTCACAGGTGGATAGACATAATACAGAGTGTTTAAAATCTTAACATCTCTTCAAACTTGGTTATCCATTAAAAATAGCATTTGAAGTAATAAAAAAAAAGGTTAGATTAAAAATAGATCCATTAATTTTTTAGAAATTGATTGATTTATATTTCAAATAGGATACTGAGCAGATATGGGCTTTTGAGAAAATCTGAACCAGAGAATATGCATTCCTTAAAAGGGTAAATGTCATATGTGCATCAAAATAAATAAGATAAAAAGAAGCAAAGGAAACACAAGAAGACCAATTATGTTTTTATAGTAAATAAAAAATGGTTTTATTATAATTTTAGTGATTTGTCAGTAGCTAAAAAGGAAAAGAATCATGAGGCTTATTGGCAAGAAGTTAGAAATACTTAAAAATAACTTCATTCATAAGTTGCTGGGTTTTGGGGTATATTTTACATGTCAGGTCAGCAAAGGGTTGTAAACAAACTGTACTGAAGTCGGTTTTGACAACAACTGACTTAGCCAGAGCACTAGTTTAATTTTGGCCTCAACCAATAAATAAGAATACCAGATGAAAGATCTTTACTGGTAACATCATCTAACAACATCAAATGACCTAAAACCAAGAGAAGTTTCATTCATAAAAAAATAAATTCTCTTAACAGTAATAGTATATATTAATAGTTGGTATATAATAGCTAACAATATAATCAATACCATTGCTGTAAGTTCTGCAGAGACTGAAAGAGGGTTTTCTGCAATGAATATAATTAATTCTGACAAAAAAAATGGTCTTGAAGTTAAAAATGTGGAAAATCTAATCATAAATTTAATAAGGTTTCCATTGAATTTTTGGGTCTGCAGCAATTCAGTTTGAATGAGGTTAAGAAACCATAACACAGCTGATGACACTAAAGTCAAAAAGCATCAAATTTATGAAGAGAAATATGATAAGAACAGAATGTTGAACTGGAAATATTTTAATAAATATGTTTTCTATTAAATTATCAAAATGGTTCAGTTCTTTTTGATACTATAAAATGATTTTTTCTATTCTCAGATTGAGAAGAAAATAATCAGAACAGATTTCTAAAGATTACCTGCTTTCCCGTTCCTAGAAATTTGGGATGTCATTATTGAATGCAACACCAGAGACTGAAGGATGTCAAATGTCCTCACAACTTTCAGAAATGGAAAGTTTCATTCCTCTTCTGTTATTATGCCTTATCTGAACTCTGTTAATTCATGTTGTCTGATTCATCAGATGTCAGAGCACAATTAAAGTAAGTCTGAAACATTTCCATAGTGTCAAGGTACAGTGGTGCCTCTAGCCGTTATCTTTAAATACTGCCTACCTGTGGCTTTTGGCAAGTCAGTATATATAAAATATAGATATGTAAATATTTTCTTCTTCCTTGCTGATAGAATCTGTTAATAGATATAAAAGTGAGAATACAATTTCCTCCCAGAGTATAAGAAATTAAATCAATATAGATTAACTGATTTCCTTTCTCTGTTTTTTTGTGAATTCAATTAAAAATACTTGGCCTCCATTTTATTATATCTAATTATATATCTAGTATTTAATTAGTTTAGCTAAGTTCTAGTTAGAAATGTGGGCATTATAATCTATCTGCAGTTTCAGTAGACATGTTGCACACAATCTCTCTTAATTAAATGAAGTGTTTACATATATGTTTGTTGCTTTTATAGGCATATAAAAAGGTCTGCAAAATTCTCATGTTGTTTGTATTCTGGGGTTGAATCATACACCAGCATCATCGAGTGATTGAATTCACAGTTGTCACTAAATTCATAAACAAATGCTTTACTAAGCTGTTGTCTATTTAGATTTAGACTTAGTGGGAACAAGGTGAGAAATAACTGAAAAGTACTGAACATGGTAAAATATTCCTAGACATGGACAGTGAAAAAAGAACATATCTGCTCCTGTAGATTAAATAAAGGGTTTTGTTCAAAATTCCTTGAAGCCTATCCACATTGACCATCACATGATGAATGCTCTTAGGCACACTGACTGAAAGATTGTGATAATAACAACAAAAATGAGGATAATAGGCCAAGTGTAAATAATGAAGAGTAAAGTGTTAAATGCACTTTTTTAAAAATTCAATTATGATTTTCAGTAAAATATAGTAAAATAATAATTTTCTATTGAACAAAAAGTATGTATACACAAGCAATATAAAAACTGTTAACTTCAAAGGTAATTCTAAGATTTCTCTAACATTATGAAAAGATGGTGCAGGAAACATTTGCATAAACCTTTTCATAAAGAAAGGAAAGCATGATTGTTGACTAAATTTGTAATAAATAATCCTTTTGATAGATCTAGTTTCATATTGCTGAAGATATATAGTTGTTTAGGTTCACTGTTTCTGGTTTAACATGAAAGACAAGACTATTGTGTTGTAATAATGTTTGATTATACAAAACATACATCATTCATTGACAAAAACGACTTGATTTGTTGGCCACAGGGTATTGACCTTATTGCAGAATTTTTTTTCTATTTAATATGATCTCCACCTGCAATAGAGTACTGGTTATTTGATATTCCTTTCAAGGACAAAATGGTGTTCTCATATTATATTTTCCTTTTTACCTAAAAGCTACTTCAGATCACCTTTTGCTGTTAGATCTCAGATTTGGATTTTATACTTGTGGTTTTTTAATAACTATCTAGTTCTAATTTTTTTTGTTCCAGCTTTTACTTTTATAATACAGAATTACAGAAATATATTTATCTCCTGAAGGATACCTTAAAGTACAAAATAAAAAATATATTTAAGATATATAAGTTTGTGTAGTAAATAATTTTTCTTCTTGCATGTTTACCTAAAAAGGAGGAAGATTGCAAAACTTTTGAAGAGCATTAATATGATAACTAAATAAAATTGAAACTGTATGTAGAAGAAACATTCAAAAAGTAAATTTAGTAGTTGAAGTAATTGTATAAGCTTTAAAAACATGCAATATGTGTATAATATCGTTTGATAGCAAAGATTTTATGCATAACTGGTTTTGCATTCTTTCCAAGACAGAATAATTTATTTTGTATTTCATTTGAATTGCATGTCAATGTGACTTGTCTAGAAAAAGACAACCTCATATTTTGTGGGTATTTCATCTTAGTGTTTTACTATTTCCCTTCAGATTCTTATATATAATACTAAATGTTTATATCTCAGTTTGAAGGTTGCAGAAAAATTTTAATTCTGGTTCTGAGTTATTTAAAGAATTGAATATATTAATGGCATATAAAGAAATGATAACAAATAGTTTCATCATATCTTAATAAACTTACAATATTTTAGTGATATTATTTAAATATGAAAAGATTTCAATTAGTAGAAAATAGTAAGTCAAAATGTTTTTGTTGTACATTTTTTTAACTTTTTTGTTAACATAATCTTCAAGATTTTAAAATCTAATAAAAACAATATTTCTATTTTATGATTTTATTTACTGTTTGTTTTTTCAAAAATTAGATAAGGTATAATGAGAATAGGTTTTGATTGAAGAATTGAAGATTGTTAAAGAGAGTTCCTCACAATGTGCCTCATAGCTGAAGCTCTTTGTCAAAATTGTCATAGTTCAATAAATATCAATAAGAGGTTACTTAAAATAGGGCTACTTTTCTTTATTTTTATTTTGAAATCAACTTCTGTGTCTTGAATAAACACCTGCATATATAGAAGAAAATTTGCAAACAGATGCCGGCAATTGTGCTTGTTAATAACAAATATAAATCAAATATAAATCAAATATTTTATTGAAAAAGTCAAATTTTTAAAAATGATCTTTCTATTGTAGTAGCTTCTATTATGAAGAGGTGCTGAACAATTCTTGACTCGCTTCTCAAATTCTGATCAAATCATCAATCAATTATTTTGGGAATCACTCCTTGGTTGGGTCAAAAACATCCAAGCACCCTTGATATATGAATATAGCATCCGTTTTATGCATTTTTAGATACAGAAAAATTAATTTCTAAAGAATTAATGGATTTATTTTTAATCTGAGAATTTTGTAAAAAGTAAATTTATTAATTCTCTAGAATTTCTCTAGAAATTTCTTTGTTTATGTTTTGGATACATAAATGAGCAGTTTTGCACTATTTATATTGTTTGAACTGTTGTTCTCATCTTTGTCATCATATTCATAATATTTTAGCCATTGCATGCTCTTGCTTCCTTTGTAATATACACTCCTGATCAAAAATTTAAGACCACTTAAAAATCTTTAAAAAGAAACTTTTTTTTAACGGATAGATTTTAAACTCCTCCCACTTAAGGTTACCAATACTACAATCTAAAAGGTTATGAAAACAAAAAGCTACATTCCGAACATTTTATTTAGAAATTTGCATTTTTATAAAATGAGGCAATTTACACATGATCAAAATTATAAGACCAGGGGTATAAATTGTTAGATCTATGGTAATTCCAATGTTTTTAGTTCAGTTAGAGATTAGCAATCACTGCGTAAAGGTGTTACCATGCCTAAAGCAAGCAAACTTACCGAAGTTGAGCATTCTCGAATTCTAGAATTCCATAAACAAGGTTTGTCACAGTGGTAAATCACAGTAAAACTGTGATTTGCAACTTTCTAAAGAACAGTGAGAATTATGGAAAAGCAAAATCCTCTGGTAGGCCCCCAAAAATTTTTCCTGCATTGAGTAGGAGAATAAGACAGGTTGTTATGAAAGACGGGGGAACTTTCTTCTAGTCAAATTAAGGCAGTCACAGATACTGATTGCAGTCCCGTAACCATCAGACGACACTTAAGACAAAAAGGCATGGTAAATAAAAAGCGTAAACAAATTCCTCGGCTGCTTCCACGTCACAAGGTGGACCGCTTAAAGTTTGGTCGCGAATACCAAACATGGGACGTTGAGAAGTGGAAGAAAGTCCTGTTTTCTGATGAGAAAAAATTCAATCTCGATGGTCCTGATGGCTTCCAACGATATTGGTATAACAAAAACATGCCTCCTGAAATTTTCTCTGCACATCATAGTGGTGGAGGATCCCTAATGTTATGGGGTGCTTTTTCTTAAAAAGGGACGATGAAGCTCCAGGTGATGCATGGTCGTCAGAGAGCGGCTGGTTGTGTTAACATGCTACAAAAAGCATCTTTGATGATGGAGGGCCATCGTTTGTGTGGGGATGGATGGTTATTCCAACAGGATAATGCTGCAATCCATGCTGCAAGATGGACCTTGACCTTTCTACAAGAAAATGGGGTCCATCTCTTGGGACATCCTGCATGCTCACCGGACTTGAACCCAATTAAAAATGTTTGGGGATGGATGACAAGAGATATTTATCAAAATGGCAAACAATAGTCAACAAAAAATGAACTCCGTGAAGCCATCTTCAGAAGCTGGAGCAACATCCCTCGCACCTTAATGGAAACGCTTATTTCTAGCATGCCCGACAGAATTTTTGAAGTCATCAAAAGGAGTGGAGGTAGACTTCATTATTAAATTTGGTTGTTAAATATTTTCATACACTTTTTGTACAATTTCGTAGAATTTTTGTCTCTGGTCTTATAATTTTGATCATGTATAAAAATGTAAACTTCTAAATAAAATGTTTGGAATGTAGCTTTTTGTTTCCATAACCTTTTAGATTGTAATATTGGTAACCTTAAGTGGGAGGAGTTTAAAATCTATCTGTAAAAAAAAAACATTCTTTTTAAAGATTTTTGAGTGGTCTTAAATTTTTGATCAGGAGTATATGTCAGAATTTTGAGCCAAACCCTTTACTTTGTTCATTGGGGTAGATTGTTTTAGTTCCATGTGCCATGTCTTTTCTGGATATTTCAGTTTTGGTCATTTCTCTTTTAGTAACTCAACTCTCTAAGTTTTTGTTCACCTCTGCTGTGGCCAGGTATTGATCTCACAACTCTTTGGGTCAAGTCACTGGATTACTTCAACTAATGTTCAGTTTCATCTGTCTATATTTTTAAGATTGGATAGTGTAACTATTTGCACTCTTTACATTGTTCAGATTGTTGTCCTCATCTTTGTTGTCATACTCACGACACATGGCCAAGTAGATAAAAGCATGTTACAAACAGGGAAAAGTTGTTAACATGTGCATCAGTGAACATTTAATCTCCTCTTTCTTTTTCAGAACATAAGAGTAACATTTATCTTTCAGCACTGAACAAAAATTAAAAATAAATAAATCCCAGAAACTTCAAGTATTTTTCTAACTAAATTATCTGGACACTTATTACAGAGGTCTATAAAAAAATTACAAGAAAGACTGTATACACTTTACTTATTCTTTATTTTATCATTCTGTTCAATTCTGATCCATATTTAATTTACATTTAACCCCAAACTCACAATTTTCCTCAATATTACTGATCCTCTTTTCTCCAATATCCCATAACAACCAGATAGTAAATAACACTTTTGTGTGAAATATTGGTTCAAGGAATAGCCAGTTGTTATGATATTTTATTATAGTCATTGTTATGTCTAGTATATCTTGCAGTTACAGTGCTCAAATGAAGCCTTGACAGCAGTTTAGCACTTAAATACAACTCAGCTAATTTGCATAGGGTACCACAGTCATTCCATCCCAAGCAAGGCAGAACCACCACTTATGCACAAGGGGTTATAGTGAGAGAAAAGGAAAAAAATAAAACAAGATACAGGGTATGTTGAAGAAAGGATAAGAGAAAGATGAGAATCAATGAGATAGATGATATTTGACTTTGCATTTAAAGTCCTGGAGATTATAGCTATTGGGAAAGCAAGTATATAGAAGGGATATTTAACTAATAAAAAACTTGACTCTAATAAGGCCCATCATAAGAATCTGATATATCATGTATTTATAAACTTAAAAATATTTTAATTTCTATTAATGAAAATTCTATTTGATGATTACAAAATTAAAGAAAGCAAATTGGTTAAATTATTTACTCTTAATAGATTTCTGTAGTTGTTTGTATATTACAAATGTAATTATTTTAATGAAATATTTTACTAATTCTAAATCCAAGTTCTACATTCAATTATTCATCTTTTAAGATCTGTTAGTAGAGTGGTTCTCAACCTTCTTTGCCCAATGTACCATTTTCATCATTAGTCAGAATGTTGCTCCTCTTTTCCAAGATTGTCCAACTCAAAAGGTATATTTCAAGTAAGATACATATATAATTGAAAATCTTCAGTGTTTTCCATATTAGTACATATATATTTACATGGATTATTTTTATAGAGGAGTTTTAGGAATTTAATAGCAATAGAAAATGTTGCTGAATTTTTAAACATGAATACATATATAGTAATTTGTATTAATTTATGACTAATTATAGAATAAACTGAATTATAGTTCAATAAAGCAAAAGTTTAATAGAATGCCAGAGGTTTGGAATTCAATAAACAGAATTCTGTAAATAAAAAACAAGAAAAAGTAAAAAAAAAATTTTTCTCTACCTGAAACCTTGAAATTCTTCCATGATTGAGAACATCTGTAGGTTTTGGATATTATATCTCCAAACAACTTCAGGTGCCTGTCATACTTGGTAACCTTCTTGGAATTTTGAACTTGACCCTCTATTATAACAAGCCAGGTTTGATCTATATCTTATAAGAGGTACATATACATACATCCTGTTTACCTTTCTTCAAATTTAATTGTTATATTAATTTTTAAACTAAATTTACCTAATACTTGTTAAAACTTCTTTAACCTTGAACTCCCATTCCTTTCATCTGACCTATTGCCTTCCCAATTCTATCACTTATGCATTAAATCTAAATCTTCCACCCTCTCTCCCAAATTTTGTCTTTTCTTTTTTTTTTTAAACAACCTTTACTTCCGGTCACACTAAAATTTTTTCATAATATCTGTTATATAGAGTTGAAGAGGTGGGTTTGATAACCCATTAAAATGGTTATCGTCCAAATGTAATAATTGACTTTATATGTGGAATATATATATATATATATATATATATATATATATATATATATATTAGAGAGATGAAAGTGTGTAGCTTAATGTTACACATTATAAAGTCATATAAAAGTGAAGCAACTGGTTTCTCTCCCACTTGTCAGGCCTCTATGGGAGATTTAAACTTGGATTAAAATAAAGAAATGTATGAAAGAAATGTGGAGAAAAAATATGAATACAAAGAGCTAGAGACTAACAACAGTGAGCCCCAAGAGACATTCACACTGTTTACACAGGGAAGGTTTGCAGGACCCGATATATAGAACCTCCAGCACCTTGAGATGGAATAAAGAGTGCAACTGGGACATAACAGTGAACCAGTCAAAAGAAAAAATTAGCAGCACACTTTCTATTATTTAATATGTGCTCACAAATGGCGAAACCATAAGTATTTGGGACAAGTTCATTCTGCGGTAAGGTGTGGTTCCTGATCTTAGTGGGGGCATGTTGCTTAATTCTCATGTTCAGGCGCTGAGTAGTCGGCACTGCAACTACAATTTTATTTGCAATAATAGAATTAATTTGATATAGAGGTAGAGCTTCTTTGCACCCAGAACATAACATAGGTCGGGTTCGGAAAATTATATATAACTTAGCCGAGAAAAAACAACGTTGAACATCAGAACAAATCTGTCTAGTTATGCTTTCACACTTTGATCCTATCCAGGGAAGTCTAAGATAAACAAGGCACTTCTTAATGTACTGAGCTTGTCCTTTCTGAATTTTGAAAACTTGTTACAAATAACCAAATGAACAGTATCAGGGGTATACACTAAACCACATAAGCCAACAAAAATATTAGCAAGTGCTGGACCCAAAGAAGAGCCCATAGCAACCCTGTCAATCTGTTGGTACATAGTAGCATTGAAACTAAATTCAACAGATGTAGCAAATTTCATCAGCTCCACAAATACCAATTCAAGAATACTAGGTGGAAACACAGAACTACAATGAAGCAAATCACAGCAAATATCAATTGTTTCCAAAAGAGGGACACAAGTATATAATGAACAAACATCAAAGGAACACATGAACTGAAGAAGACAAATTTTGAATGTGTTCAACAAAGGAAAAGGAATCCTTTAAACAAAATCCAATTAAGTGCTGCAACAGTGGTACCAAAATTAATGACTGCCATTTAGCTACCTTGTGTTGTGCTGATCTAACCATTGACAGAATTGGTCTCACCGGTACTCCATCCTTGTGGAGTTTTGGAAGCCCATACAACCGGGAATGAATGGATCCAGATGGACAAAACTCATTAGAAATTTCTTGGGAAAGAACCCTGCTTTTACCCACGTCAAAAATAATTTTTGAAATTTTATTTCACTTGAGGCATCACACGTATCAGCAGATCCCAGCTTTGTAAATTTTGAAGTGTCTTCCAAAATTGAAGACATCTTAGCTACATAATCTACCTGATCTAGAATAACAACACCAGCACCTTTATCTTTATTAATGATATGTTCTGATTCTTTCCTGGATGATGAAATTAGTTTTGTGAAGGAAACCTTATGTGGTTTAGGGTATCCCCCCTAACACTGTTCATTCGGTTATCCAAAACAAGACTTTGGAATTCAGAAAGGACAAGCTCAGTACATTAGAAAGTGCCCAGTTTATCTTAAAATCCCAAGATAGAATCAAAGTGTGAAAGCATAACTAGACAGATTTCATCTGATGTCCAGTGTTGTTTTTTCTTGGCTGAGGTATGTATAGTTTTCCAAACCCGGCCTATGTTACGTTCTGGGTGCAAGAATGCTCTCCCTCCCCATCAAATTAATTCTATTATTTACAAATATAACTGTAGTTGCAGTGCTGACTACATAGGGATAACTACTCAGCACTTGGACTTGAGAATTAAGCAACATATATGCACTAAGATCAGGAACCACACCTTACCCCAGAATACTTACGGTTCTGCCATTTATGACTACTTATTAAATAATAGAAAGGGTGCTGCTAATTTTAGTGTTGACTAGTTCACTGTTGTGTCCCAGTTGCACTCTTTATTCCATCTCAAGGTGCTGGAGGTTCTATATATCGGGTCCCGCAAACCTTCCCTGTGTAAACAGTGTGAATGTCTCTTGGGGCTCACTGTTGTTAGTCTCTAGCTCTTTGTATTCATATTTTTTCTCCACATTTCTTTTATACATTTCTTTATTTTAATCCAAGTTTAAATCTCCCATAGAGACCTGACAAGCAGGAGTGAAACCAGTTGCTTCACTTTTAGATTATCTTATAATGTGTAACATTAAGCTACACACTTTCATCTCTTTAATTAAATGTTGTACCTCTAAAAATGTCTTCACATTTATATATAAGAGGTTGAGAGGAAAACCCTCTCAATATTTTGTAATGGTCTGGATAATATTTTCTATTTTTATTTAATTAATAAACTATAATAATTGGATAAAATCTTTTGGATTATCTTCTCTGTCTTTATGGGTCTACCATTCTCTCCTATATATATATATATATATATATATATATATATATATATAGGCTTAATGTGGAGAAGTTTGTCACTTAACTGATCAGAGTCATGCTGACTTTGAAGTTTTGTAAAATCACCATTATGATATCCTCAGTCATTAGGGCAAAATAGTTTTTTATCAGTAAACCACTGAAAAAACAACATATATTTGTTTGTTTGACCATAAGGTCTACATAGCTGAGTGGTCAAGACACATCAGATCTAATAATGGTTTCTCCTAAGGGCTGCAGGTTCAAATCTTACCAGAGGAAACATATTTTTCTAACTAGATTTCTTGATTATTAAGGCCAGTAGATGTAAATAAATATACTGTTTAATTATATAAAATAGGACATCTATGCAAATAGGAGTATTCATTAAAAATAATGTCTAAGCAAATAAATTAAGTATATATGATAATAATATAATAAAATTATTGATGATTTTTATATGTGTATATGAATTAATTAGTCGATGTGCATTGTGGTGCAGTGGATATTGGTTTGGGATGAGAAAACAAAGAGTCGAGTTCCAACTTCAGTTGAATTTGTGGCATTCACTTACTCACAAATACCCTTGGGAAAGATATGAATATGTCACTTCTTCCTCCAGCTATGGGTTGAATATCTGAACAGCTTGGGTTCTATAGCCCTAGTTTACGACCACTTTACCACAGAAAGTAATGGCAACTTACTGCAGGAAAATCTTCTGCCCAGTCAGTCATGTCTCTTTCAAGACATGATCTCCCAATCATGTATCACGTATAGTACTTAACTGACTGAGTGATATGAATTAAGCATTAGAGGAACAGTCTGTAAAAATGAAAATATTCTTGACATATTAATAAAACATTGATTACTTATAAGTATTTTAAAAATTTCTTTCACTTTCATTATGAAACTGCCCTAGGTAAAACTTTTCCAGTGAAGAAACTATACTTAGTATATATAGTGTAGTGCCATAACTAGATATTTATGTATAAATGAAGCGTAATCATAACGTTTTGTATCACTTATGAAACAAATCCCCAAAACATGCTGTGGGTTTTAAGGTGTTAAGTATCAGAAATCTATTTTGTTAAGAGTGAAGCCACATATTCATGTCTATGGTGTGTTTGAATTTACATACACATATATAAGTGTGTATATAGACACACAGCCAAGCTGGTTAGCTCAATATCATATGATGTAGCAGTGTGGGAAAAGAGTCATTATTAGGAAGGATAAGGAAATATTTTGTTATTCATAACGTTAATTTTGTTTGTCCTTAATGCTATAACTGACTCGTCAAAAAAAAAAAAACAACAACAAACAAAATCCTTTTTTTGCTGTTATTGTTTTAAGTTCAGTAGAGATTTGTTTAGCAGGTGTAAACTCTAGATCATTGTAGTCGATCAGGGGTTTATTCAGTGTAAAGACATTAACACGGAAACAAGAAGGTAGCAATATAGAAATCAAAGAAACAATAGATATTCATTCCTACATGCATAATGTGATTTTTTCTTTACATACTGTATTTTCTATTTATTTTTCTAATCATCGTTTCACCCCAAGCAAGACATTACTGCCACTAGTGCGCAGGGGGTTACAGTTAGAGGAGAGGAGGAAAAAAAAAAGAAGAGAACAAGGTACAGGGGATGTCTAAGAAAAGATAAGAAAAGATGGTAATTGATGTTGCACTTAAAAGTTTGGAGATTGTAGCTATTAGGGAAGCAAGTACATGGAAAGAAGTTCCATAGGCAGGAAGTGTGAGAAAAGAAATTGAGGGAGTAGAAGTTGTGATTACATTTGATTATTTTGACAGTAAAAGGGTGAGATTTAGTTGCCAATCTAGAAGCACGAATAAATTCATGTGGTCAAAGCCCAGGGAAAGAAGCTTGTCAGAGTAGAAGCCGTGAAAATATTTATGGAAAAAGACAGAGGGAAGCCACATAGTGTTGGTAAGAAAGTGACTGAAGTTGAACTGCTGAATTGGGATCGATTACATTTTGTTGAGATGAATATTTGAGAGTTTCTTATTATTGGCTCTTGATTTTAATTTGGTAGGTATTAAAATTTCTGTTCATTTTTTCATTTTTTTAAAGACATATACTGTTCATAAGTAATTCTTTGATTATATATTTAATATCGATCCTTCTCTATGATAGTGAATACTGAACAATTTCCTCACTGATGAAGAGATTTGAGGCAACAGAAATGTCGCTCCATAGAAAGATACTGAAAATACCATAGATGGAACATGTTGGGCAATGAGGAAGTTTTATGCTAATAATTTCCTCACTGTTAAAGAACAGATGACAAAGTTTTATGGAAAAAAGAACTAAAAAAAAATTGTACTTAGAATTAGAAAGAGATAGTTGAAATTTATGGGAATGAGAGCTTGGAGAATTTGACACTGGCAGAGCATATTGAAGGTAAGAGTAGTAGAGGGAAACAGCAAGTATCCTAGCTAATGAGGTTGTGTAAAATGATATCAGTATGTAGTGAAAGGGATAGTAAGAAGATAAATATTGCTAAGAGCTACAAAAGATATGAAGTTGTGGAGAGCCATAACCACTCATATCCTGAAGAGACCCAGCACACAAGAATTTATGTTTTAAGTTCACGTCTTTTTTTCAGCTGATAATCTGAATAAGTAATTCTGTTCTTCCAGTGGAAATATTGATATTCCGTTTGACAATTCTATTTATTATTGTGTTTTTAGTGAGCTTGAGTAAATAGATGATAGATGATGGAGAGATGATAAAAAGACAAAGTTTATTAAGAGCTACAAAGAACAGGAAATTGTTGAGAGCCACGATTGCAATCATCCTTAAGGGATATGGCAGATAAAAGAAGAATTCACACCTAAGATTGCTTTTTAACTTATTCACCCTTGACTGTTTTTCAAGATTTCTTCAATTAAGAAATATCATGTCATTTGTTATGATTAGATACAACTTGGCGGGCGGCGGTAAGAATTCACATCTTTTATTCTCTTCTTTCATTGCCAATCCATGACATTTTCTTACATGAATCCCAAGTCCAAATAATATAACCTTCATTTCTCAACACTAGCTTCTTGTCAGTCAAGAAAAACTGGATAAGAAAGAGACTTGCAGCAGGAGAAATGTTGTTCTACAGAAGAATGCTGAGAGTACCATGGATCGAGCATGTAAGCAATGACACAAATTTGTGAAAATGGAAAGCAAAAGGACATTGATATTTAGCATCAAGAAGAAATAGTTGGAATTTCTAAGGCAAATAATATGACTGATCCTATTCTGAAAGTCAGCATCTCCATCATGTTATCTAGGAGAATACTGGTACCTTCTCCTTAAGATGAGTCTGAGGCTAGTCTGTCACTGCCAGGCTGGAGGCACTATTGGTAGTTAGGGACAGACTGGTCTTGGACTCATCCCTAGGAGAATGTACCAGTATTCCATTAGAAACCTGATAAAGATGCTGACTTTCTGTACACAAACAACACACTTCAGAATGTGATCAGACATATATTGACAAGATGAAGGTTTAGCAATGCGCTCGCCATTATCACCATCATTGGCTAACATATGCATGGAATACTTTGAAGAGATGGCATTAGAATCTACAGCTCTAAAGCCAAATCTATGGCTCAGATACATTGATGACACTTTCATACTCTGACCACAGCAGTACCCTACAACGTAACAATTATCCAGAGCACTTGACAACAACTCCAACAAACATGGAAGGGAGGGTGCATGAGGATAACAACTCTCAGTCTGTCTGCCCTATGTGAAGAGTTTATCAGAAAAAATACAAAGGATCTGCAGTCCATATAACATCAAGACAACCTTCAGAAGTGGTTCTACACTTTGCAGGTACCTCTCTCAAGTAAGACCCCCAATAGAGGAGGACATGACTAAGGACTGTGTGTATACCATTCCATGTAGCTGTGGAAAGAAATATATAAGAGAAACAGGCTGCCCACTTAAAGTAAGGCTACAAGAACATCGCAAGGCCACAACACAAGAGGAGATAGAAAAATCAGGCATAGCTGAACACATATGGAGGGAGAAAAGGAATCACCACCCCCTATAGGATGAAGTTGAAATAGATAGAGAATGCCACTGGAAACTATGTGAACTTAAGGAATCAGTACATATGTTAAACTACAAAAATCTCCTAAGCTCATCAAGCATAGAGATGGACAAATATGGGAACCAGTAATACAGAGTGCCAGAGAAAATCATCAGTGTCAAAAAACTGCAATATGAGCTCTGGTAAAAAATACTAAAGAAAATCATTAACATCAAAAAATTGCAATATGAACTCTGGTAAAAAAATGGATACTGAAATATTTATAGTTTATAAGTTTATAAGTCCCAGAAATTCAATCACTCTTGTCCTCAAGGCCACATGGCCCAGTCAATCAAAAAATACTAGAGAAAACCATTAACAGTGGATATAGGTGTTGGTTAGTTCAAGTGACTTGACCCAAAGAGTTGTGCGTTCAATACCAGGCTACAGCAGTAGTGAACAAATAACTTGGGTTGGGTTAAAGAAGTGGCTTTGCACAAGGAATGAGAATGATATACCCCAGTGATAAATAAAAGGTTCAGTTTGAAATTCCTAGCTGAAGAAGACTGCAGTGTATAATGGCCAAAATGTTGTAAAAATGGCAATAGTTTGAATAATGTAAATAGTGTAAAAAGTACACTAATACTTACAGAGAGAATTAAAACTTCTGGGATACATAATGTGGAAAGAATGCTTGGAAAATTTTATAGTCTCAGGACAGATTGAAAGTAAGAGAGACAGAAGAAAATAGGGTATAACCTACCTAACAAACTTGTGCAAATGGATGGCATAACAGGTTTGAGGAAAGATAACAAAAAGACAAAATTTATTAAGAGCTACAAGTACAGGAAATTATGGAAAGCCTTGACTACTGATGTCCAGAAGGAAAAGAAAACTAGCTCGCACACCATTATATCACAATGAGGGGTCGATTAATAGACTCATATGTTAAAAGTTCATAAAATGTGAGAATTTTGTTATATATATAAAGAAAATGATGCCTGATACTCTATGACCTATGTAGATGTCAATATACTTTTTAAAAAATTCATTGTGATTATTTAGTTTCTCTAAATTAACACCTTCTATCTTTTCTGTTTGCTGTCTATTGATTTTATCTGACATTTGATATTAGTTGAATCTCAGGATTGAAATATATTGTTATGGATAAAGGCAGCTTAAAAGTAATAACACCAAAGAATATTTTCCCCCTATTTATAGTGATTGCTTTGTAAAATTAGCACTATAAAAAAACAAAATGAATCAATTGAATACTTTTGACCATCTTTCTCTGAGAAAGAATAAACATTTTCTTTTTTTTCGTTCCTCGTATCAATTGACTTTCTCTGTTTAAGTATTGGCCTATAGATTTCTTTTTTTCTTTTTCTTTTGTTAAATTTGATCCTCACTCACTTTAGAGTATTTCAAGCATTGATTACTTGCAGGTCTGTGTTGCTGGGAAATAAGGTTATACAAAATGGTAAGATAGAAACTTAAAATGATACCAAAATACAAAAGATCAGAATCTGTAAAGAGTGATGCTCAAGGGAAGTAATTTGAACCTTTTTGTGTAGATTCTCTTTCATAGCTTCTGATGAAGAGCCTATAAATAATTTTGCCCAGGAAAATTGTACGAATGTGACTAATATGGTAGCTTCTATATACGTATATGCACATGAACTGTATTTGAAACTTGTTGAATTGATTTGGATGAAATGTAGATAGAATTTTAGAATTCAAGTGTTGAAAATCATGTAAATAATTTTGAAATGCTTTACTCTAGAATCTTAAATTCATTCAGTCAGTTAAGTGCTATACATGATGTATGCTTGGGCAATCATGTCTTGAAAGAGACATGGTTGACTAGGCAGAAGATTTTCCTGCAGCAGGTTGTCATTACTTTCTGTGGTAGAAAATAGAACCCAATTTTTCCTCTTATTTAACCCATAGCTTTTTTTGAGTTGATATTCACTGAACCACAACACACATCCATTACTTTTCCTTAAATGATCATAATACTGAGTTATATTCCAAATAATCATGTTGTGTGGGTTTTCTTTTTAATTGTAAGAAACTTCTTGAAGATATTGGTCAGAATATGTATGATTCATAAGAGTTTTGTATTCCCTGACTCTTTTGAATTATCATTCTAATATTTGTTTTAACAGCATATAAGATCTATAGTTTAGAATGCCATGGAAAAACAAATCCCAAATATTTACCTAAGTACTAGAAATGAAAAAAATGTACCCTTGCATCTTAGCAAGAAATAAAAACAAACACAAAAGAGTATTTCAACACTTTAGCAATAAGAATTTTTTTAAAAAACATGAAATACTTCCACTCAAAGCAAATGATTTTCAAACTTCAGTTAGATAAATGATACAGTTTCTGTAACTATTCAAGGTGAAAATCACTAGAAAACATTTTCAGAAATTTTAATTTTCTTTAATTATTCTTATTCTGATAATTACAAATACAGTTGAAATAAAGCAGGTGCAACATTTTAACTTAGAATTAAATAAAAAACATTAAATATGAATGACAAGAATTGCTAGAAAATAATATCAAAAGATAATAATATCAGCAACTGATCTGTTCTCTTGTGATCAGTCATATATAGGAATTAAATCCTATATATATTTTCAATCAATAACATCCCAACAGAAGATTTGTTGGATAAACAATCATTACCAGGACAGATATCACCAAAATACTTGATTAATTATTTTTTAACCATTTAGAAAAGAACAATAATAAATCATTTCACCAGTTCTGTAAATTTGAGGAAAAGATTTTCATGAGCCAGTGTGAAATTATTTTCTAACTAATGAAAACCTTGTATTCAAAAAGTTCATACCTATTTGAAATTAAATTTTGGATCTCCCTTACAGATATAAAAATAGAAGCCTATTGCTTCTTTGGACTCACAACCATCTTGGAGGCCTGTTTGATACACATGTGCACACACACACACACACACACACACACACCCACACACCCACCCACACACACACACACACACACACACACACTTAATGGAAGTAATATGCCAACAGCTACTGACTAAGTCTTTTGTCTACAAAATCACAAACAAATTAGGCTGACTGTCATAAAGTAAAAGTGACCACACATTTCACATTTGCACAATGAATGCTTAATTACTTTATAAAACAAACTTCACTGCAAGGAAAATTGAACATTTTATTGTTATTGTACAGGATGACCCCAAAAAATGGGAACTTTTTAACAATCCAATAATACCAAGAGTGATGGAGTAAAAATATTTTATTCAAAGTAATTGAAACCTTAAAACATGCCATTTAAGATACAATGATGTAATTTTCATTTTTTAAAAATCACATCCTGTAGATGGTGTTCTCCTGTACGAATGCATTCTTGAAATCTGCTGTTGAGACAGTGACTGAGATCCCCTGTTCATTTTCAATAAAATAAAGTCCAATGATCCCATGTAATGATACAGCACACCATACTGTCACCTTATTAGCGTGTAAAGGGCGCTTATGAACTTCATTAGGATTTGTGTCTGCTCACTAACGGTAGTTCTGCTTATTTGCATAACCAGTTAGATGAAAATTGGCCTCATGTGACATTCATGACTTTCTTAGAAATTCATCTTGATCCAGGGTTACTGAAATGGCAAAGTGTTTACTTCGTGAGGCCACTTTTGCAGTGCTGCCACTTGCACATATCTGCTAATACACACCTCAAAAAGTCCTGTTTATTTGAATCACCCTATATATTTCTGAAATGAATATATAAATATTATTTCAAGAGGCATTTTGCTTCTACTTTTTCTCTAGAAAATAACATTTTATATGTTTCATTTAAAAGATGTGTTGTTGTCATTGTTAAATGTTTAGAATATCAACACTCATATAACAACAAAAACATTGGTAAATGGATCCCAATACATGCATATTTTTTCATTTTTCACAGATGAAGAGGAAGAGACTTGAGGCAATAGAAATGTAGGTCTACAGAAATATGCTGAGAATGGAGTGAGCAACAAGGAAGTCTTAAAGAAAATGAGAGCAGCAAGGACATTTGTGCTTAGAATTAAGAAGAGAAAGTTGAAATTTCTGAAACATATATTGTGGGCTTGGAGAATTTGACACTCACAGAACACACTGAAAGCAAGAGGGATTGGGAGTAACATTAACCTCCCTAACAAAGTTGTGAAATGAATGGTAGCACAGAGACTGGAACAGATAGTAAAAGTATAAACATTACTTAGAGCTAGAAAGAATAGGAAGGTGTGGAGAGCTATGATCACCTACCTAACAAAGTTGTGAAATGAATGGTAGCACAGAGACTGGAACAGATAGTAAAAGGATAAACATTACTTAGAGCTAGAAAGAATAGGAAGGTGTGGAGAGCTATGATCACCTACCTAACAAAGTTGTGAAATGGATGGTAATGCAGAGACAGGACCAGATAGTAAAAGGATAAACATTACTTAGAGCTAGAAAGAATAGGAAGGTGTGGAGAGCTATGATCACCTACCTAACAAAATTGTGAAATGGATGGTAATGCAGAGACAGGACCAGATAGTAAAGGGATAAACCTTGCTTAGTGTTAGAAAGGATAGAAAGTTGTAGAGAGTCATGATTGACCTTGTTCTGAAGGAATATAGCTTATAAAAAAAGACAATAACTTATTAAAGCTGAAAGTTAATTGCTGATAGTAGATTATCATTTTCTTCTAGAATGAACTAAGGTGTGTAGAGTTTGTTTGTAACCCTAATCAAATTAATCACTGACCCTGGGATTCAAGCCTAAGACTAATTTAACTAATTATGGGTTTATTTATATCACAGAATAATTTAAGACTTGAGTGATCAACAAATGCTTAATTGTCTATTATTGAGTATTAAAATATTAGAATTAACCTTATTTTCTCTATAGGATACATGCCACTTGATCAAATAAATATTTTCAGAAAATTAGATGAAGCCTGTATATATCTCTTTTGATAAATTAATAACAAAATTTCTGATGAATATAATAAATTAACTCCATATAGACATTTATTTGAGGATTGTAAAGCTTCTTTCTCTTAACTATTCTATTGAGAATTTATGTGTATAAGTAATAACAAGAAAGGGCTTTTTCCTCATATTTAACTTTTTTAGAATTATGAAAAGTTGTGCAATCTTTATGAAACTACTAAGTTGTTATAATAAAACTATAATTTTTCTCAACTGTCAATATATACATGCACATATGTTTTTTTATACTGGGTACATTCAAAGAGAACAACCCTACTTATAAATTGCCACATGCATCTCAGATTTGTATAGAAACCTGGAAAAGAAAAATGATTTGAATTAAATTCCTTGGATGTGGTAGGCAGGTCTTGTTGGGTGCATATGAATTGTTTAGGATATATGTTTGTGAGTTCATTAGCATTTGATAACAATGAATATGTATTAAGAAAAAACAACCAATGGAAAGGAATTTTTGTATGATACAAACATCTTACAAATATCCTATTGTTTCAGTCAATTTTGTTTAATAACACCAAAACAAACTAGCAATTTTGATAAACAATTCAATTGTCAAGTGGTTACTTGAAGAGATTTGACAAATTTTTGAAATAAGAAAATACTTTTATGGCTTTTCTTGTTAAAAAAGTCAGAGTTTTATATTAAAATTATTCTGAAAACTTATTTTTCTGATATCTGACACCTACCCAAATATTTTTTGAGTCTATGAATCTAAGCACAATATTAAGAAATAGCACAAATTTGGTAGGAACAAAGAAAAGAGTATTAAACTTCTATGTAATATCAGCTCTCCTATGTGACAGTGAATGCTGGACAATATTTTCACAGATCTCTTGAGGCAACAGAGATGTGGCTCTAAAGAAGAATGCAGAGAATACCATAGACTAAACATGTGACCAATGAGCAAAGTTATTGATGCAAATGATAGATGACCAGCCTTCAAGGTTGAGTGCAATAAAAGACATGCCCACCCCAACAAATGTAACAGAGTTAAAAGCATTTTTAAGGTTTGCTAATTACTATCATGTATATATACTAAACATGCATGAGTTAAAGGCACCCTTGAATAAGCTGTTAAAGAAAGCTATTAAATGGAATTGGTCAGATAAATGTCAACATGCTTTCGAAGAGATTAAAAAATTTTTGATGTTAGACTTGACACTAGCTCATTTTGACCCTAATTTAAAGATTGTGGTTGCATCAGATGCAAGAAATTCAGGTATTGGAGCAGTGATACTACACAAATATGAGGACAGAAAACTAAACCAACAGCTCATGTTTCAAGATTGTTAATAGCAATTGAAAAAAAGCTACAGCCAGATAGGAAAGAAAGCATTGGCCAACGTATTCCCCATGAAAAAGTTTCATAAATTCATATAGAGTAGAGAATTCATACTACAAACAAAACATCATAGATTATTGTCCATATATAGATAAAAAGAGTATTCCCACACATACAGTAAATAGACTGTAACACTGGGAAACTATCTAATTAAACAATAATTATAAAATTGAGTTTCTGCCATTTAAAAAATTTAGCCATGCAGACAGACTATCTAGACTAATACCAAAATTCTGTGAACCACTTGAGGACACAGTAATTGCGGTGATAAGGGCTAAAAATGAAATCAATAATGTATTAAACAATACAGTAAGAAAACTGCCTATAATATTAAAGGAAATTAGAATTAAGTCTGAAAAAGACGACTTTATAATAAAAATAAAGAAGCAAATAAGATTTAAAGAAAAGAGGTAGAAAAGTGAATATTACTGGAAATAACACATTTTCATTATGCAATAATGTACTTCTGTAGACAAAAAGAATTGTGATACCAGCTTTGTTGCAAAAATGTTTGCTAAAAGAATTTCACATAAGACATCCAGGAATTTCTCAGATGAAATCCTTAATCAGGTGTTATATGTACTAGTCAAAATTTACTAAAATCATGTCGAGGTTGTGCTCTGGCAGCAAAGTCACCACCTATAAGATTTCAACCTTCGGCCAAAAACCAATATTCATGGTCCAGAATATATATAGACTTTGTAGGACTTTTAAATGGAGCATACTGTTTAGTGATAGTCAATAGTTTCACTAAATGGCTAGAAATATTAAGATGTAAAAGACCAACTTCCATGGTAGTGATAAATTTTTTACACAAGACTTTTGCAAGGTTTGGTGTACCTGGCTCTGTTGTTTCAGATAATGGGACACAATTCATGGCTAGCAAATTGAATGTTTTCTGTAAATCATTAGCAATAGAACACATTACAATGTCCCCTTATCACCCAAGATCAAACAGGTATGCTGAATGGTTTGCCGAGAGATTTGAAAGGACACTAAAAAAGTTGGAGGGAGAGGAGTCAGATGAAGTGATGCTATAACAATTTGTGTTTTCAGAATAACACCAAAACTGAAAACTGTCTGGAATGTCACCTACAAAGTTGATTTTCACCAGGAAGATTAAGTCTGGTTTTAATAAATTACTACTAAAATATAGGGCAAGAGCATCAAGAAATAATAATATAAGTAAATAATTCAAACCTGAAGATAAGGTGTTTCTTAAAATGTATCAATGTGAAAAAGAAATCTGGAAAGAGGGTGTGACAAAAAATAAATGACATACATGGTATAAGGACAAAGGTGGGAACATAAGTGACACCTTAATCAGTTAAAATAAAGATTCACTGATTAGGAAAGCCTCTAAAAAGAGGTACTTATGGAAATATTGTATGACATGTTAGATGTACCCTCACCTTCAGAAATCGTTGAACCAGGGTTTTAGAGTAACAGAAAAAGAACAGATCAGAATTTTTAAATATTGGACCAAAGCTGAAGAAATATAGACTCCAGTGGAAATCATCTTGAAGGGGAGATGTCATATATGAATAACATGTTACTGTTGACATTTGAGTTTGAACACGGATTGCCAGAGAGCAAACATAGTCAACCGCATTTTGATGTAGTTAGAGGAATCATGTTGTTGTGATCATATGACATTGTAAAAATAACACATATATATATATATATATGGGTAAATAATAAGCATTCAAGCAGAAAGGAAAAATATTTGACAGTATTCTTCAAAGGCGTTATTTCTAGTATATGTGACTTTACAAAACAAATTCAGTTATCAGTTCTTCCAGTATTCCTAATCACCATTTTACTATTATTTCTCCAGCACCTTTTGTTTGTATTCTCCTGCTCTCCTCTACAGTAGAATTCACCCAACTTAGTACTGTGGCTGAATCAGTCCTTCCGTCTACCTCACTTCTATATTTTTTCAACTTTCTTAACCTCCAGTTTAAAGCCAAATTAATACTTTTTAACACATCATCTAATGCAGTCACATTGATGTGGTTATAATCTTCCTTTTTTCTAAGCTGTAGAAGTCAAGGTAACTGGGAACATCATGGCTGCCTTGTAAACTATCATAGCCTCCTCGCAATAGTGGGTGTCATGGCCGCTTCATGTTGGTAAAAGTTAGACCTGGATAACCTCTTTTATCAAACATCTAGCCAATGGCAGGCCAGCAAATTCAGTCAATGGCAGGCCAGCAAATGGGTTGCCTCACTCTGGGCAATGGACAGGCCTATTCTGCAATAAATAGTTTCAAGTCTCTTTCTGGAGTTGTCTGGACATTTGTTGCTGACACCGTCGAACTACCTATTTGTCATGGCGCTGTAAGTATATGAACTGATTGATTGGCAAGAGCTATTTATCAAGATTGGCATCTTGGCTGAATCTGCAAAAATCTATGCAGAATCCTTCACCAAGAAAAATCTGACAAAGGACAACTTATCCATGATAGACCAGGACATGCTCAAGGAGCTGGGAGTCCCCACCATGGAGGATGCCTTGGCTATCCTAAAACTTGCTAGAGAGCAACCTTCTGACAGCTACATGATGGCTCCCCAGTTAAGCTTTGTCAGCTTCACTCAGAAATGACTTCCCAGCAATTTCAGAAGTTCAGGATAGACTGGGAAGTATATGTGCAAATGATCAACATGCCCCCTTCACAGATCAATGTGCAGCTATATAACTGCACTGATGAGGCTGTCCAGAACTCCATCATAAGCATAAACCCAAACTTCTTTTCAGAAAAACCAGAAAGGCTTAGGAACATGGTGGAAGCATTAGTCACACAAAAGTCTAACTCCATGGTTCATAGGCTGTCATTTGCCTCAATGTCTCAGAGCCCCAGAGAATCCATCCAGCAGCTTGTGGTCTGCCATAATTAGAAGCTCAAAATTGTGACTTTACATGCCCCTGCTGCAGCTATGACCTATCCTAGGTCTATATCAAAGACCAACTGGTCAGGGGTATTGCAAACAATTCCCTTCAAGCATACCTATTATCCAAGGCTGCTGTGTTGAAAACCCTTGAGCAAAACATCAACCATGCTGAGGTGTTTGAGGTAGCTTTGTGCAATCAGTCTCAAATGGCAGGGATATTGGACATGGCAGTGTTGCGCATGTTGACGGATCGCAGGAATAAAAATACCCCAGGCACTAGCAAAGGCAAAATTGAACCTCCCATAAGCTGAGCCGGAAAAATACTTTACGATGTAGCGGGTGTGATAGCCAAGAACATTGGGTTCCTGAAACTGACAACCTTCAAAAAGCATGCCCAACATGGGGCCAAATAAGAAGCAATTGCTGGAAACCTAATCATTTTTCAAGGGTATGCCAATCAAAAAATAGGACTCTCACCACTGTAAAAAGCCTCGAAACTGAAGAGGCTCCAATGGACATACTGCTTGCTCACATCACATTTGACCAAACAATTGGATATTACAAATTTACAGCTAACAGTCAAATCACAGAAATAAATGCAATGATAACCACGTTTTCACCCAGTTCTGACCCTAGAAGTGCCCAGAAAATCCCCAGTGCCCGTAGCATGCAACTAAAGATATTCCCAGACAGCAGAACAACAATATGTCTTGGTGGACCTATACATCTACAAATAATGGGGCATTGAAAAAGGTTGTACAAGCTGTAGAAGGCTTTAGCCTATTATGTCATGGCTGGCTGCCTGTTATGTTCAGAACTGGAGGAAGAATAACCACACAAGCCCTGTACATATGTGATAATATCAAGCAACTCTATTTCAGCAAAGCAGCATGTATCGATGTGGGATACTACACAAAAGATTCCCATACCCTCTATCAGCATCAGTATCTTCTGAGGTTAACACTACAACCTCTAATCATGACAGGGCCCAACAACTGCCAATTTGTTCCAAGACTCTTCCCTTCCTGGCTACACAGGAAAATATTACTAAGCTCAAAGGTTGCTTCTTCACCAATTTGCCAAAACGGCATTCAATAATGATAGGTCATTCCCATCTATGCATGATCCAGAAGCACATATCCATCTCAAGGATAACACAGTTCCTAAAGCCTGGCACAATCCCATTCCAGTACCCTACCACTTGAAAGAACAAGTGAAAGTGGCTCTTTGGAGAGACATCAATAGGGGTATCATTGCTCTAGTACCTATCGGCACACCCACCAACTGCAGATCTGATAAGATAATAAAGGATATCCCCTGCAAAGTAAAAATTGTAGACGATACCCTGCTTTATGATTCAAACACCTTGTTAAAAAGGACTCTGATTTCACATGGAACCAAAGTCTTGAGAATGCTTTCAACCAATCCAAACAAGTCATCATTGACCTTGTCAGAGAAGGTGTTGCAACATTTTCCAAAAACCAGACAACATGTCTCGCACCCGATTGAAATAAAGAAGGAATGGGCTTTCTGCTGTTACAAAAGTCTTATACATGCACCCTTGAAAAATCCCCAGTCTGTTGTCCGGAAGGCTGGTGCTCAATATTGGCTGGTAGCAGATTCTGCACAGATGCAGAGTGCTGGTATGCTCCAATAGAGGGAGAGGCAGCAGCAATCGTGCGGGCATTGGGTAAATGCTGCATGTTTATCCTTGGTTGCCCAAATGTGATTGTGGTCACAGATCATGAACCATTGAAGGGGGTGTTTGGTGACCGAGATCTAAGCAAGATTCAAAACCCTCATTTATTCAGACTAAATAAAAAAACCCTCCAGTATCATTACACAATTCAACATTGCCCAAGAAAATGGTACAGGGGTGTTGATGCAATTTTCCACAACCCAATAAAATTGATACAAATTCTCCTCGATACATTCTCAGACCAGCCCTCTCAATCAGACATTCAAGAGTCAGATCACATGAGTAATGTGACTGAATCAACTGCTCTGATATCAGTGTCAGGAAACAATGACAACGTAACAGTAACATCACTGGAAACCATCCGTGCAGCTGGACAGTGGGATTCACAATATACAAGACTCATAGACACAGTGCAGAAAGGATTCCCTAGAACACGCAACCTTACTGCACCCGAGATTCAACAACTACCCCTATAGCAATACTGCTAGAATTGCACAACACTATTCTTATTTTCATTTTAGGGATGTGCCATGTCTTAGTTACAGGGTCCTCTTTCTTTACCTCAGCTAAGATCTCCTGCATTACAGCAACAGTTTCACCATTGATTTTACATTTCCAGTCTGTACCCCTTGTCCTTTTCACATAGATACATGTTGGTTGAAGTTCTCTTGAAATAAGTTTGATTGATATGTATTAAAGTTTAAGATATTTGAACGTAATCTTGTTTATTGTTTGGTCAGATTAAATAGTAACAAGTGTTTCTCAGCATGATCCTCTTTGCACAATATAAATTTGTTTATATTTACAGACTGAAGGTGTACTGATGATAAAGTACTAATTGAAGCACTAAGTAGATGCCAAAAATAGAGAAAATTACTGTCAATTTCACTCTCTTGAGCTTTCCATAAGCTTTAAAGTGAACACTTTCTTCATTCTGATCTCTATCATATCGTCATTCAACTGGTCCTCATCACTTCTTTCAAGGTATTGGGAAAGTGCATCTCCTTACAGAAAAAGTGAAAGGAAACTAGCAAAGCTTGGCACCTTTTGAAGCTTAGCAACCAATTTTACCTTCTTTATCCATGCCACTACATCACCTTCTCTGCTAAATGGTCATATGATGTCTCTACCCAGTCTCACCACTCCAAACTCCATAATACCAAAATAGTTTGTAGTTCCAAAAATAAAATAAAAATTTTCTTCCAGGATCTCTATCATTTTTGCTTACTTTTGAATCTCCTTCCTCTCTCACAACCCTTCATGTATGAAATAATCAAACAAAAATATCATGGACTTGTATTTTCAGTCAAGTTTTATTGCTTTTTTCCCTTCCCATAATTCTTCTCTCTTTTCGCAATATCTGTCTATAAAAGAAATTACCACCTGTTGCTACTTCTTCTCCCCTGCCACAAGGTGAGTAACATTCCATTTTCTTTTCACTCAAACTACAAATATATTTTATTTTTATAAATCAGTCATTTTGTCAAGATTATTTTTTTCTGATTGGTTAATAGCAGATTTCTGATTGGTAAATAGCAGAAGAGCAATGGCTGTTTTTATTTGTTTATTTGCAATTATTGATATATTTATTTAAAGAATTTCAAACAATTTAAAAATTTTAATGATGTAAGTTTTATGAACTTATGAAACTAGCTAAAATTACTGAATCAAATGATCTTTTGTGTTAGAAGATTTTAATAGTATTAATATGCTAATAAACATATTAATATCCTTACTAAATTTTATACATTTCTTAGTAATCAAATCTTGACTGATGTACCTGATTGCATTAATAGCTTTACTTGTAATAGCTTATTTTCATGTTAGCAGTTTTAAATGAGTTAATGTTCTGCTTTTTAAAGAAAATCATGAAGTAAGTTCAAATTGCAAAGTAAACAGAAAAAAGGAACAGAAAGGGATTTCAATCTTCCTACAGTAAACAGAAATTTGGCCCAGGAAATAACTGAACAAATCTGAGAAATTCCTTGACCTATTGGCACTTTAGAGACTCTCCTCAAAAGAAACGAGGTACGGTTACTGACTCTGGAGATTGAGTTACCATCAAATTCCTGCCAATTTGTTTATACCAGCTCTATACTAATGACATGTCTGTGTTTACTTGTTGCAATCATCCTGCAAGTGAGATTTGTGGCTTGTATCTTCCAGTACAACAGTGCACTGTTTGATTTTAATTGGATTTTGACATCCTAATGATTAAAAATTCATTGTGAAATATTGATAAGTTTGACACAGTAAAATTGAAAAAATGATATGGAAATAAAATGCTCTATTTCCGTGGGAAATGAAGAAAAGAAATTTAGTTTTCAGGAAGAAGATAAAAAATCTTAAGCAATTTGAGAGGCTTTCATATCATTTCAGAAACACGGAACATATTTTTAAATTGATAATATTCAAGTTCATAAAGAAATTAATATCACTAGATTTGGATTTTAAATAAACTGATGAAACTATTTCTGTACAAAGATTAAAATTGTTTTAATTCCCAGCATAATCATATAAATCATTTTGATTGATATGTATTAAAGCTTAAAATATTTGAATGTAATCTTTTTTATTGTTTGGTCAGATTAAATAGTAACAAGTGTTTCTCAGCATGATCCTCTTTGCACAATATAAATTTGTTTATATTTACAGACTGAAGGTGTACTGATGATAAAGTACTAATTGAAGCACTAAGTAGATGCCAAGAATTGAGGAATTTTCAGAAAAAATAAATTGTTCAAATGGTACGTAAACATTTTCTTGATTTAAGTACTAGACTGGCATTGAGACTCATCAGTTTAAAGTTGTAAGTTTTATGCTAACAGTTTCTTTTCTTATTGTTGAAACTCCCCTATGGCACCATGCTTTCCAGCCAAGTTTAATTTGCAAAAATTTAAATGCAGTGTCAGTTGCTATCTACTGTTCTCTTAGTTATTCTCCCCTCTTGCCACTCATTATTAATGTTTATATGCTTAATTCTTCCACACCCAGTAACCCCTTGTGTCTTAGTGGCTTTACTGTCTTACATAGAGTGATACTGGTTAAAAAAAATTTTCAAAAACAAAAAAATTTATTTCTCTCCAAGCCATCACACACACATACATGCATGCATGCACACACACACTAGTTAACAGGAAAGCAAGAAACCAGAAAAAAGTTCCACAAGTAGGAAGTGTGGGAGAAGAAACTATTAATATAGAATTTACGGTTACATTTAGCTATTTCAACAGCAAAACTATGAAACCTAACTGCCAATCCAGTACTGAGCTTAAATTTGTGAAGTCAAGGTACCAAAGAGAAAAAAACCATCAGAAAATTACCATGAAAATATTTATAGAAATGTCACAAGGAAACTAAGCTACTATGGTAGGAAATTGATTGAAGCTGAAATGATAACATTGCAGATTCTTATGATACATAGCAAAAGCACCAGATGAAATGTGGAAGTAATATTCAATGCACAGACGAATGCTCGATTTATAAAGGTGAAAGATAAACTGTCTAGCATGACACAGTGAACCAACTTTTCTCGCATTAGATTTAGTAACTGACTCAATATAATCATTTCAGTTGTTATCAGTGGAAAACCGGGAAGGCGCAATGAGTTATTCTCCTGGAGGTTAGCATCAGCCATGCTGATGGAACGCAGAAAAGTTTCTCTTAGATGATTAAAAGAAAGCAGTTTCATTTGAGAGGTATGAAAAGAAACAAGACATTTATTGTCTCAGTTAAAAACAGGTTGACGGTCATTTTCAAGATCAACTACAATTTGACTTTATTAAACCTGTCAGACTTAGAGATGTAAATGTGTAGTAGTGTCATCAGAATAAATGCAAAATTGAAAACCGATAATCTTATAAAAGGCTGAAAGTACTTGGGTTAAAAATTACAGCACCTTCCTTGATGGATTTTGTCTTAACATCAAAGAACTGATTAGATAACGGGAAAGGATCAGTATAAAAATACGTAGACACAATATGCTTATATTATTCAATGAAACATGTTTGAATGAAAATATGCTGTCCAAATATACACACACACACACACACACACACACACACACACACACACTTATATGTTAGAGAGAAAGAGAAAAGGATGTTTATTTAATAGAGGGTGTGAGAAGCATTGAATCTTATAAAAAAGTATTTCATTTGAAAAGGTAATGTAAGATAACAAAAATTGAATTCTGTTTTATTATAATTTAATTGCTTAGTTAAAACCAATCAGTGTTTGTTTATAATGATGTGTGTTTGACAATGAAAAAAATAATTGAGAAAATGAAAGATGCTCTGATTTCGATTGATACAGTTTGGGCTGTGTTTCTTATTTTGTTTTCTTAGCCACTGACTAGAATTCTTATGAAGTGTTGTATATGATAGTCTAACAATACAGCAGATCACCAAATTGAGATAGAGATTTATTCTCCATTAAAAATAAAGTATAATTATATTTTAAGATGCATAAAATCATTTTGTTAATTTTATGTGTGTGTAATGAACTGCCTAGAATGAATTGTATAACTGGATAATGAAAAAAAATCTCTTTGTGAGATGAACAATGCAAGATTTTATTGGTTTCCTCAGAGAGAAAAGTACATTTATTTAAATGCAAAATTCTTCTTTTAAAGTGTGTTTCTTTCTTATTTGGAATTTCTTCTTGCAGTATTTGTTAATAAACTAAAGTCAACCATTTTTATCTTCATCTTCTTCCATTTCTATCTTCAATTAAAACATTATCCTGTTTTCCTCAAATAGTCTCTCAGGAATACTGGATAGTATTATATTCTCTTTAAATGCTTTCTTAAGTTTATACTCTTTGATGTTCTTTAATCCCGTTTACCAACATCCTATAATCTCTTCAAGGGTGACTTGTATGTTCCATTTGTGCTTGAAGGCTGTTCAGAGATTTTTATTGTCATTGTTAAATGAAAATGCCAAAAACATAATGACTATTCCAATAAAATTAAGATTTTTTTAGTGTTCCTTTAAAATTTATTTGTAAAAATAAAACAATACTAGAAACTGAACAAGCAGGATAATTTATCTTAGGTTGACTGCCAAAAAGTTGATTCTCTGTAGTGCAGCATAAAATTCTTCTCATCAGAATCCTTCTTGCACATTTATAAATTTACCATTCATTCACACATTGATTATTTCTGCCCTATCTGATCTGGTGTTCCTACTATATATCTAGAGATTCTTGATAGAATTCATTGATTCTGACCTGGCATCTTGACTTCAGTCCCTTTCTCACTATTGAGACTTGACTTTCCTTTGTCTTTTCTACATATGTTTTCATGGTATTTGTTCTAATGAGCTCTTCTCCTTTGTGCCTCAACCACATGAATTTAAGCATACTACTAGATTGGCAACTAGGTCTCACCATTTTACTGTTGAACTAGTCAGAAGCAACCAACAGTTCTATTCTAATAGTTTCTTTTTTTGCACTTCTTCTCTTTGGAACACTTTTTCAATTTCTAGCTTCTCTTCACCTTTAAACATTTAAATGCAATGTCATTTGTCATCTTCTGTCTTCCTGAATCCTATTTCTTTTTTCCTCATTTCTGCTCACTAAATGTTCTCTCATTCATTATCCTTCTCAGTAACTCCATGCATCCTAGTTTTAGCATCATGTTAATTGGGGTGTAATGATTACATTTGTGTGTGTGTGTGTGTGTGTGTGTGTGTGTGTGTGTAAATTATTATTATTATAATAGCATACTGCAGTTCAATAATTATAAAACTTCAGTGTTAAAACAGCATCAACAGGCAGTGAAATGTGGTTAATTTATTTGGTAATATATATATATATATATATATATATATATATATAAGGAGATTTAAAAAATAAAATACAAATATAAAAATAATAAATAAAAACATAAGAATTAAGAGGTCATCCAACAAGATGAATTAAGTGGGATTGGAGGTTATAACATTTTAATGAATGGTGTGTGTACGACTCATAGACAGTAATGTTTCAATGTTTTGCTACTAAAAGTCAGACATGTCAAAAATTTAAAACTGAAAAAAAGAGAAAAAGATAAAGGAATAAAAAATAAAAAGGAAAAAAGAAAATGGCAGAGAGAAGAAACAAGAAATAAGAGAAAGGGAAAGACTAGCAAAGAAAAATCAAAACTTTGGAAAAGATAAAATAAACTAAAATAAAATGAATATAAAATAAAATAAAAACCAACATAAAAGATAAGAATAATGTAGAAAATAAAATCAAAAATTAAAATTAAAATTAAAATATAAATAAATATACATTCAGATAATTAATATATAAATAGACAGTATTACACCACAGTACTACAACTCTCTATTTACTAAAAACCTAAATAAGAATTATGAAAAGGTTAATATTTGCACTAATAATATAGCTGACAACATTACTCTTACCAGTAAAATTGTAATGGACATGTTAAAAATTAGCAAACTCAACCCTATTGAATCTTACATCACTATCAAGGATAACAAACTGGACTTTTATAATAGCTGCATAACTAGAATAATAAATCCTATGAAACTGGAAATTGGTAGACTTAGTAAACAAATTCTGGAGAGAGTCAACTGACAAATCAAACATAATATTGGATTAACTCAATGGAGTAATGCTATTGAAGCCTTAAATTTAGTTCAAACAAATTAACAACAAACATAAATCTAATTCAGCATAGTGGATTATTACTCCTCCATCTCAAAGGATTTGTTTACAATTAACTTGGATTTTTCTTTGGAATTTTTGGATCTCACTAGTGGAGAAAGAAATATAATTTTAAACTCATCCTCATCCATAACAATGCACAGTGGATAAAATCTAATTCCAAGGACCCATTTGACATTGTCATGTGAGCACTGGATATCAAATCTTCTAGGTTTTTTTATTTTGTACAATCTCATTGCCCATTGTGATATTGATATAAAAGATACTGGATTGTATAGAGATGATGGTCTTATGATTATCCATAATTCCACTAACTCAAAAGTAGAGAGAATCCGTAAATACATAAATAGAATACTGAATAACTTTAATCTTAAGTAATAGTAAGTTGACTTTCTAGATGTTACAGCTGACTTAGTTAATAGTACTTACTCACCATATGAAAACATAATGCTAATCATATCTACATACATCTAAAATCAAATCACCCACTATCTATTATTAAACATATACCACATTCAGTTGAACACAGAATTAACAATAATTCCTCCACTGAACACATTTTCTATCAGCATATTCATTACTATAATACAGCCCTAAAAATTGCAAGGATATTAAATATTGATATGTTCCGGAATGGGATATATATCAATACAAGGTAGTTAAGTGGTTAAGGCAAATGTAACCAGGTAGGTCAATCTAGTACATAGATGTAATCATTGTATGCCATATCCTGAGACGTAGGCATAGTCAGTAGACGTAGAACTCTAGTGGAAGATCTCTCTCTCTCTCTCTCTCTCTCTCTCTCTCTCTCTCTCTCTCTCTCTCTCTCTAGATGTCCTCGCTTTAGTCTATATTTATGGCTGACACCAGCCAATTACATTCCAGTGAGGGGGAACCAAGGTGTATACATATTCATTACCTATTCATTACATCAAATACCATGAACAAATTAATTATAATACCAAACATAATCGAAATAGGAAAATAATTTGGTACACACCACCATTTAACTAAATGGTTAGTACCAATTTAGGCAATAAATTCTTTAATCTAGTTCAAAAAGACTTTTCAACTAATAATCTCCTTAGCAAAATTTTTAATAAAAATGCACTGAAACTTAGTTATAACTGCACTGACAATCTTGATATGACAATAAAAAACATGATAATAAAATCCTAAAACAACATTATGATATTAATTATAACCAACTGACCACAAATAATGATAATAACACAAGTTCTTGCTATTGTCATAACCCTAATGTATGTCCTTTGCAAAATAAATGTCTTACAGATTCCATTGTATACCAGGCTACTATCTCAACTACTGAAAATTTTAATCTTACCAAACATATCAGATGTACTAAGAATAATTTATAAAGTCTCAATTTTACCAGCATAACTTATTTTTCAATAATCAAGTATATAGTAATTTTACTCCTCTCTTTTAGAGAGGGGTAAAATTACTATATACCACTGGCAATAGAAAGATGCCAATACAACTCCTACAGTTAAATGGAAAATATCAACTAAAGCTAGAACACATAAATCATTACAGGAAATATATTTCCTTTGCATACAAGAAAAAATCCAAATACTAAAATTCCCAAAACTTGACTTATTGAACCAACGTAATGAAATCACTAATGTTTTGCCATGATAGAATCTTCTATATCATTAAATATATCTGAAATTATCTTAATTTTATCTCAATATTTTTATGATTTGCTCTTTTTATAACTTAAAAAAATTTACCTTATTGAACTGAGAATTCTTTAATGACTATTATTCTTTTATTTGTACAAATCCCCTTAAGAATTTATCTTTATTTATATTTTAACTTTTAATTTTAATTTTAATTTTTATTTTCTTAAATTATTCTTATCTTTTATGTTAGTTTTTATTATATTTTATTTTTTTGTATATCTACTTTATTTTAGCTTATTTTTATCTTTTCCAAAGTCTCGATTTTTCTTTGCTAGTTTTTTCTTTTCTTTCTCTTGTCTCTTGTCTCTTCTTTTTATTTTTCCTTTAATTTTTGCTCCTTTATCTTTTTCTTTTTTTCTGGTTTTAAATTTTTGACATGTCTGGCTTTCAGTTGCAAAACATTGAAACACTACTGTCTATATGTTGTACACACACCATTTTTTAAAATGTTATAACTTCTAACTCCACTTAATTCATTTCATTGGATGACCTCTTCATTCTTATGTTTTAATTTATTATTTATTTTTTTTAATTTATTTTATTTTATTTTTTTAAGATCTCCTTATATATATATTACCAAATAAATTAACTACATTTTCCTGTCTGATGATGATGTTTTAACACCAAAACTTTATAACTATTGAGTTGCAGTATGCTATAATAATAAAAATTACCATATATTTATGCTCTACTTTTATATTGAGCACTTTTTAAAGTAAATATCTAACTGTGGAATGTACTTCCATTTGTAACCAATTTTTATATATATATATATTTGATTAAAATTATTCATATATCACAGGCATGTATGAACACACACACACACACACACACACACACACACACACACACACACACACACACACACAAAAGTTCTCTGGTATTTACTTTTTAAAAGGTCCTCAATACAATGTAGAGCAATGTAGAGTGTAATATATTTAAATTTGTTTTTTTATTTAAACTTAGTTTACTTTGTGACATGGAAATTTCTGTATTTCGAGATTTAAAGTTTTTATCTCTTCATCAGGCAATTTAAGGTAACTTTGGTGAAAATGATTTACATTTGAAAATAGAAAACAATACCTTTGCTTATTAAAGAGTTAATATGGAGTGGGGAAAATAGAAAATTTAGATCTTAAGGTATATAAATATATATATATATTTAGATCTTATAGTATATATAAATATATATATATATATACATATATATATATATTTTTTTTCTAAACAGATGCTGTTAAATATAAGAGACAATAGTCTCTTATATTTAACAACATATGTTTAGAAAATTATTTGCTGCCTCGATACATATATATATATATATATATATATATATATATATATATATATATATATATATATATATACTTTAGATATATGGTACACACACAAACACATGTTGTTTTTTATTTTCTGATCAACTCATTGACCCATTTCTTTGGTGATAAGTATTGAAATCTGTGCATGATAATACAGCTAACAAGTTCTGTGCTAAACAGTGTTAATGGTTTTGATATTTTATTATGCTAATTAAACCAAAGCTCCCCTTTTAAAATTCATACTTTATTTTGATTTTGTCCTCCTCTGAGCACTGTGGTATTTATTACTCACTCTCTGTTGATGCTATTGTGTTTCTATGGAATTTCCATTGTTCTATACTAAATCTACAAATGTCAGCAAAAAAGTGTGTTTAGAAATTAAGCAAAGAAAATATTTTAGTGAAAATAAAATTAACAACTTCAGGAATATTTGTGTTATTGTCTTGATGATTAAAATATAGATAATTAATATTCTTCTTCTATTATATGTTGTGTCTCTTCAGGATGTAGGTGGTCATGGGTCTCCACATCTTCCTGTCTCTTGTAGCTCTTAATGTTTTGTTTTTTTGTTATTTCCCCAAACCTGATCTACCATCCATTTACTTGAGCTCATCAAGTATGTTTCGTGCTGCTCTTCTCTGTCTATCTTTCCCTCAATCTGTCCTGTGAGTATCATGTTTTCTAATCCCTCCTTCCTCATTATGTATCCAGAAATTTTAACTGATGATAAATTTCATTTTCATTTCCATTTTCTCAAAACACCTTATTGTTGCTCATATGTAATGGTATCTCTCTTTCTGTAGAACCACATTTCTGTTGCCTCTAGTCTCTTCATCTTTAAGGTTATTGTCCAGCATCCGTTGCCACACATAAGGACAAATATCACATAACAGTCCAGCACTTTTTCTGTATTTGTAATGAAATCTTTTTGTCTCTTAATACTCTGCTTAGCTTTTGGAATGCCTCTTTGGCCATCCTAATAAGTCTTTGGATCTCATTGTCACACTTTCCATTCTCTGTCAGAACACTTTCCAGCTATTTAAATTTCTGTACTTGTTTGATTTTAGTATCCCTGATTAGTAATTTGCATTTTGGGCTCATCCTTTGTTGATAACCATGCATTCTGTTTTCTTGTAGTTTATGCTTAGTCTTATCTTCTCCCTTTCCTTCATTAAGTTTTGTAGGAGATTTTGTAGTTTACTTTCCTTGTCTGGTATCAAACTGTATCATCTACATCTCTTATGTTGTTAAGATTCTGTCCATCAATAATGAATTCTGATAAGATTTTTAATTCTCTCAGTTGTATCGGTTGAAAAAATCCGATGTGAAGACATGATTGTTTAAATATCCTGAAGTTAGCAGGTTATTTTATAAGAAATACTGAACTCAGTTCTTTCAAATAAACCTTTTTTTCAAACTTCATTAAAAGAGACAAATATTTGTTTTGATTCCATATAACTGAAGGTAATAAACCTGAAAAATTGAGTTTTGATAAACATTTACCTTTTTTCTCCCCAACTTTCTTTCTTTCATCAAATATTTCATAACTATGAATCTGACAAAATCACTCAACAAGATTCATCTGTGTATTGCTGGTGAATTTTATAAGTATTTGGTTAATTTAGTACTTTACTAACAGAGCCTATATACATAAATGCAACAATCTGCAAAAAGAACACAGTTTAACATATCCAAGTCTTTATGTTTGATAGTTTTATAGGTAAAAACTAATGTTATTGATACTTTAATTTTACATTTTCCAAATATATATATATGTATATTTTAATTATGATCATTCATAAGGTTTTTATTGGTGTAAAAATATAAGATATATCACATCAATTTTTGACAGTTTATTTTTCAATTGAATTACACGCCAATAATTTAAAGGTAGTATAATTTTTTAAAGTACTTTATTGATCATGAAAAGAAATACATTTTTTATTTTTTCTTCTTTTTTACATACAGTAGACAGAATTTTGAAACTGTCACCAATTTAGTGCTAACCAGAAAAACAAAATGCCAGCTGAGGATTAAGGTTTCAATTTACTTAGTGTCAAATCCCATGATATATATTCATTCATGTTTCTGTGAATGTGCAAACAACACTACAGCTATCAGCATAGAAAATGGGCTTGGGGTGCAAAGTTCAAATTCAGACTGAGGCTGCTACATTCATTTTTGCAAAAATACTTTTGGAAATATGTTAATCTTCTGTACCTTAACTCAGCTAGGGTTTAATAGATGAGTAGTCTGGCCTCTCTAGTTTGGCTGGCAACTAATCTAGAAAAATAAAACTGAAAATTGGTTGGATATGTGGTGAACATCACCAACCCTAAAAGACTGACTTGCTATTGAAACCACAACAGCAATATCTGTGATGAGGATGGAGTCTACAGGGTTAATATGCACATACACATTCATGCTTCTGTAGATCAATAACAAACTAAAGATGGATATGTAATTTTACTGATATAAAATAATAAGGAATTTACCATAAATTTATTGTGACTTGCAAGATTAAATTGAGATATTATTATTTTTGTAAAAAAAATCTACAACCATTTTTAGGAATATATATATATATATATATATATATATATATATATATATATATATATTAATGAATGAAGAAAATAATGGCAATATTCAAAACCTTGATTTAAAACAGTGCTCAATATAAAAATAGAGCAATGAATATTTATTATTAATTATTATGTTAGAACATGTGCAAACTATTACAAAATTGTACATTTTATTTTGACATTGAAAGAACAATGTCTCATCAGGTATTTTATAATCATGGTTACCATCATTATTAACTAAAAAAATTCTGGTTGAAAATACATGAATACTATTTAAATTATAATATCAAAAGCATCACTCTATAAGAGAGGCAGTATATATCAAACAATTCTCTTCTACTATCAACCTTACAATATTTAATAGTGGAAATTAAAAGTTTTTAAAATAGAAGGACACTCATGGAATTTCCAGTGAGAGCTTTGAAAGAACGCTTCTTTTCAAATCATAAACTAAATTATGGTACAGTCAAAACACGAGGAAAAAATCACAACATCAAAAGCATAATACCATTGAGAATGGCCAGTGAAGTGGCTGAAAGTACTTGGAAATATAATTATTATGGAACATTTTTACATTCCTTATCTCTTGCAAAAAGGAAGCATGTAAGAATACTGAAAAAATTGATAAAGCCTTCCTTGATGGTCATTTTCAACAAAGCATCTATCTATCTATCTATCTATCTATATATATATATATATATATAAAAGTGAACATTGAAGTCAACACTCAGAGGCAACAGACTGTTTCATGCTTGGCACAATCAACAGGCCACTTTATCCTATAAATATAGCACACCTTAAAACTATTTCTTTATATATAGTAAGGTGAATTAAAAAATATACATATGTGGGTGCATATATGTATAGTATTATTATTCAGGTATTAATAAAAATGTACTCAATGTATAAACAGTGCAATATTATATATATATTAATAAATATACATATTGTCCTAAGTTGATGGCATGATTTAGAGTTTCATGCGTTATGCAATCATCAGGTACATATTTCAAACTGACAGTTTAATAGATTTTAATTTAAAGTGTATTAAACGGGATGAGATGTAAGCTTTACTTCTCGAAAAATAACAAGAATCCTTCCATCTTAGATAACACAGAGTTTTATGGGTTTATGTTTCAAAAAATCCCACCAACTGACGAGCAATTATTTAAATTCTATAGTACCACCAACAAGCTGCAAAAAAGATGCAGATAAACATAAATAAGTTTGACCAATCTGACCAAATTTTGTGAAATATATTTATCTATGTTCTTAACCCAACTATAACTGACTTTAACATTGTTTTTCATGAAGATTTTTTTAATGTGGGTGTATGGTTTGTGAATTAAATTTAGGAGGGGTTTATCAATGCTAGTTTGGACGTTATGACTGAAGGATGGGTTAAACCAAATGATGTTACTTTTATGTGATTTCTGCTTATTTCTCCCTCCTTGTTTTTAATGGAGTAATCTAAATTAAACTTTTTTATTCTATATTTTAATTGTAAACTTAAATTTAAATTTTTATCTACATGTAATCTTAGAATATTTAAATTTTTAATCTTGTTATTAAAAAAAGGAGTAAGTTAATTTTATAAGATTTACTTCCCATGGACATTGAGTGAACATAATTTCAAATCTATTAAACTGTCAGTTTGAAATATGCACCTGATGATTGCATAACACATGAAACTCTGAGTTATGCCATAGACATAGTGTTATATATCGCCGTATGACGACAAAACAACAAACACGCATATATATAAAAATATAAAGTTATATTTTTATTAATGACGATGAACCGTGTAGCATAGGGAACAGAGAATTGAGAGAGCGCGCTTCTAATGGGTTGACGGGAGTGTAGTCTTATCTGTTGTGTCTCTCTCTTCACCGGCCGATCTCTGTTGCTCCTCTACTGGCGAATCTGTGTGCCGAGGTCTTTTTATAATCTTCCAGAACCGGTTTTGCCTCGCCCACGCACGCCCACGTAATTCGCAGAGACACCTGTTCTGTTTGCCTCTGTAGTTATTTCCGCTGCTGCCGGAAATAAGGTCAAACAACATCCGTTCCTTTCAACGACCGGAAACACCCTCGCTTGCATCAGCCTTCCTCGGGTGGGGCCAGATTGTTATATTACATTCCTCGCCCTCCCATTTTCCAAAATGTTCACCTAAGAACATTTTAAGCTTAACACCCTCACACTCCTCTCCATGCCACACAAGCCCGACAATTGTATAAAACATGTGCATGCCAAAACAACAAAACATGTGCATGCCGCAACAAAAAAAAACAACAAAAAAATATATAGGGGAGCCTACATCGGCAACCCAACAATGTTCGTGTCCATCGTGAAAATTGTTCTACCAGCTCGATGTTTCATTGTTCTTTTTTTTTTTTTAATATCCATTTTCACAGAATTGGGCAAAGTTCTTAAAAATGTTCATTTTCTTTCTTGACTCTGTCCATAAGCGTAGACGCCTCGATGCACGACCACATGATCATAGGCGGTAACCGCGCCCCAGTTTCTAAACTGACATCGAGTAAATGACCTTTGACCAACACCATGCGTGTTTCTGCTCGAGTTTATTGCTACACATGTAACTTCATTTAATTTAATTTAATTTCAAACATACTATGTTTGAACACAGAAAAATGGCCATTATCTGCAGTACATATCATTCATAGTCTGACCGAGAAATGTTCAATAGAAAATGAAGAAAATTACCCTGATTCCAACGTTAATCCGCATGCAATTTACTTGTGGAGGATTAGAGGTTTTATCTATATTAATTTAGTCTAAAAAAATGGACCCGTGACTCGTAGTTCCTTAGTTTGTACAATGTTTTCCATTCCTTGAACTACTTCCTCTGGATTCGAATCCAAGCATATCTGATTTGTTGACATCTCTCTGTTTAACGCAGAGACATTTGAGTGTTGAACACCCATTGACCCTGGAGTACTATTCACAACGGATAACTCCCTTTCCTTTCCCGAAGCACTGTTGCTTCTTTCACACTTAAAAATCCGCTTCCTAGCTATTATTCCAAGGATTATCATAACGCCGACTATGCCAGCAATGACTCCTATCGTCAACTTCTTCGGGAGTTCTTCATATCCTTCACTAAATCTTTCCATATCTATCTGTTCCAAGGTATTTACTAGTTTGCGGATAGGAATCTCCTCCATATCGCGCAATTCTACCGGCATGGTGTCCACTGAAAAATTGGGAAATTTCTGCGTAATTGGGGACCAAACCACTGAACCAGAGACGTATAATTTACTTTATGCTTTAGATACTATTAATAATTTTCCACGTTTGTATCTTCCTAACTATTTCACCTAAACTATCGTTAATCCTCCCACTGCTTTCTTTCCCAATCCTATAGCATATCAGCCAATAAGTCTACAAGACTTTTCAGTTGTTCTTTCTTTTTGTTCCGATCAACTGTGGAATCTGCAGGTCTATCCGTGTCAATATAAAGTTTTCAGAAATTAATATATCTTCAAAAGATATTTCCCAAGTCACATAAATGAAAATTCACAGAGGATGTTGAATTGATGGGAACCTGCACAAAAGCATAATTCACAAACATAGAAATGTAAATCATTTTGTAGTGTACAGTCATTGAAAAGAAATCCAAAAAAAGAAAACCTAACACTGCACAAACCAAAGAAAACATTGTTATCAACAAGTTAATCCAATTATCCACTTTAAAGAGTAGAAGAAACTTCCTTTACATGATTTTACATTTCACTTACTCAATAAAAGTAAGATTAATTAAGCAACATACCAGTAAACTCACTTCACATATATGGTAAAATATTAACAAAAAAAATAAATCATTAACTCAGATGTTTTATACTTACAGATAGGTAAATATCTCAACTTTATTCCTCCCGTCAACCCCAACCTATGCGCTCTCCGCTAGGCGTACTACTCTCTGCATGTAGTCCTGCGCCCCCTCCGTTCTACCCTTAATGTGTTCGACACCGAACAATCCTCATTTCTCAATTCTAGGGTCAGATTGGCAAAAGTATGCTGTTCCATTTTTTTTTTTTCTAACTAGACTTATAAACAAGAGCAGAACACACACACTATCAAATCAAAGAGTCACCTACCTTGGCTGATGTCTATAGTCGTGCGGCTGCTTCTATTTTCGTCTTCTTTTTTCTTTCTATCTGGTAGTTTTAAGTCCGTTGAATTTCAATCGTCGCCGTGGCAACCAGCTCACATCTAACTGTTTTGTTGTCTCAAAACAGCAAGTCACTAGGCACCAATTATGCGTCTTAATGACTGAGCTGGTTAGCATAGGGAACAGAGAATTGAGAGAGCGCGCTTCTAATGGGTTGACGGGAGTGTAGTCTTATCTGTTGTGTCTCTCTCTTCACCAGCCGATCTCTGTTGCTCCTCTACTGGCGAATCCGTGTGCCGAGGTCTTTTTATAATCTTCCAGAACCGGGACTTTTTCTTCCGGTTTTGCCTCGCCCACGCACGCCCACGTAGTTCTCAGAGACACCTGTTCTGTTTGCTTCTGTAGTTATTTCCGCTGCTGCCGGAAATAAGGTCAAACGACATCCGTTCCTTTCAACGACCGGAAACACCCTCGCTTGCATCAGCCTTCCTCGGGTGGGGCCAGATTGTTATATTACAATAGGATAATATGTATATTTATTATATATATATATATTCTTAAAATTAATCTGTAGAAAAGACAGTGTGAATAAAAGAGACAAGAGGAAAATTGTACTTAGTCTTAGCTGATGTATTTTGCATTTTGTCATCTGATTGCATTGAAAAAGTCTGTCAGATGGTGAAATGCATTGACTAAGACTAAGTATAGTTTCCTCTTATCTGTTTTTTATTCATATCTATCTATCTATCTATCTATCTATCTATTATATATATATATATATATATATATATATATATATGCCAGATTAAATAAATTGTAAACATTATGTCTGCTTATTTTTAATGAAATCCATTTATACTTACAGATAATCTTTCATGTATTATAATTGAAAGATGTAAGAAATACGCTGTAACTTTGATAGATTATTTTATTATCCATTTCTTGATGTTCCCAAGTAGTTTCAGTCTTCTTCCAAGATCATCTTCATCTGAAAAAAATGTATTAATGCATTTTTAGGATAAAACTGATTACTTGTTAAATGAGATTGAGAATGAATTCAGGTATTAAAAAAATAAAATATAAAGTATTTTAACTTGCTTTTTACCTTGGTAACTTAACTACAGTATCAATTATTATTTTAAAAATAAATTAAAAAAAAAACTCATTTGTTTAAGTATTAATAAGATCTTACACACCAGAATGCTTCCTCAATGATATCTATTTTGTGGTTATAGAAAGTTTTATGCTTCCATGACATCAAATTTTCTCTCCCATGGACACAGCTGAAAGTGATCATTTCTCAACTAGCATTATGGTAAAGCTTCTATATGATTACAAAAAAAGTTTAGTATTGAGAAATCTGTTTTAAAATTTTAGATTGTTTAAAAACTAGCCAAGTTTAATATAGAATATACATGCATACAAAATTTTCTGAAAAATATTTCTAAATTTTAATTATACATATATAAAGACAGTGAATATAGTCTATATATAATGACTGAAATTGGATAATTGGTGGTTCTCATGGGAGCTGCAGCATTGAATTAAACTTTGTTGAACTCTCAAGTTGGGAAAATTGCTGCTGAACTGTCTTGTTATTCTGTATGCAAGCAGTGCTTGATATCATTGAACCACTGCTTCTAATTAAACAAGGTTACAAGCAAACATTTTAATGGTGGATGCACATATATACACATATATGGGTATGTGCTCATGAAGTCTTTAGTGCTTATGGATAATTTATTTGCAGAGAAAAGTGAATAGACTCACAAGTTTTTAAATCAGAATTTGGTATAATTGGCAAAAATTTAGTGCAAGATAAATTCTATCAGAAAATGTTTGGTAACATTTATGGTAACCACAGACATGACAAAATACTTTAAAGCATTTCTCTTAACCCATTGGAAGGATAATATGTGTAGAATGTTTTGTAAGGAAACAGAGGCCAATAAATAATCTTATCTTTATGGTAGCTGTGAAAGAGAGAGGATACATTCACTTGGGTTGGGATTTAGCTTGAGTATAGAAACAGGCTTAACTATATTTTTATCTGTGTCCCATGAGTTCTGCAATGCACTAGGGTTGTAGTGGCACCACATGTACTGCAGCTATAGTAGCAGAAGTAGTGTGTCAAGTAGTTGTGTCAAGATAGCCTTGTAGAGACCAGCTCTCTTTATGCTGGTTTTGAATTCAGATTCTTCTTTCTCCTTGATTTGTTGCCACTTCAAGTCAAGAGTCAAATCAGCCATGCTATTTAATCCATGCTATTCTTATAAAGAGATGAATTGGCTTGCTTTGGTGTACACTTGCTAATTTAGGAAACTTTTAGAAGTGAAATTATCAAACATGGCTGGAATTTGAATTTGGTTTAATAATTTCTCTTTCCAAGATATTGACCAAGATATTGTCTATGCCATTCTTATATAGATGAATTAGCTTATTTCAATGATCACACAATAATTAAGGAAACTTTTAAATACATATAAAATAATTTTGACAATAACAATATTCTATTTAAATTTGGCTGTGTGATAGTTTTGATTGCAGTTTATAAGACAAATTCTCTATTCCATTAGCCTGAAGGATACCAGCTCTCTTCAGGCTGGTTTTGAATTCAGATCTTTCCTTCTTGTCTTGTTTCTATCACAAGGCAAAAGCGTTTAATCAGTCATGCTATTTAATCCATAGCTGGAAGGAGAAGAAACTGATACATATCTTTCTCAAGAGTACCTGTGCCAAAGTGAAAGTAGCAAACATAGCTAGAATTTGAATTTGGTTCACCAATTTCTCTTTCCAAGATGTTGATAATTACACTACCCACGCATTCATATGTTGGCAGTGGAACAGTTATCTGCATTTGTTGTTAAAATAAAAAAGAAATTTGAAAAGATTTTAACTCAACATATGCCAATTTTGAATAATATGAGTTTTCAAAAATTGGGTGCTAACTTCTCAAAAGGTCTCTATTTAAAAATATTGTCTATGCCATTCTTATAGAGATGAATTGACTTATTTCAATGTGCGCATGTTATTTAATGAGAATTAAAATCAAACATTACGACAATAATAATATTCTATTTAAATCTGGCTGCATGATAATGTTGCAATTGGTATTTATAAGAAACATTCTATAGTTCTTTAACTTTTAAAGAAAGTAGTATCACCACACTCTTGATAGAAAACTTATATTTATCTTATTTTTAAATCAATTGCAATTTTTAAAATAATTTATCTGAATAAACAAAACTTTATTTTTTTTTCAATGTGACTTGGATTTTTTAATTTTATTTTCATATCAGTAATGATTAATTGTAAGATAATTAAGCAGTGTGAAGGTCAAGCAGGTTTTCCATCATTTTCATGTGATTAATAAAGAAATCTTATGGAAAATAGGAACAATAAGGAAACTTATACTAACAATCAGAATGAGATAATTGAAATTTTGAGAAGACATAATGAGTAAAGAAGGTTTGGAGAATTTTTCACTCATAGGATATGCTGAAGGTAAAAAAAAAATAGTAGGTAACCTATTTAAAAAGTTTGTGAATGTACAGTAGAACAGTGACAAAAAGGAATTGTAAATGGTCAAAAGTTACTTAGAACAACAAAAGAGAGGAAGATAGCATGAGACATGATTGCCCATATCAAGAAAGAACAGCACATTTAATAAGATTATCAATTCTAAGCATAAAACTATTTATTATATGTTTAGCCTTCTTGTGATATAAAGTATTTTCATAACCCAATAATCTTTATGCTTCAGGGCTGTCATACAAAAAATTAATATTGATAGTTTATATCACTGGGTTACATTTCAATTAGGTTAGGACTATCCCACAAGTGGGATAGTCCTAACCTAAATGAAATGTATGCAAAGTCTATAATTAATTTGATTTAAATGATTTTATTGGATTACTTGATACACAACTAATGTACAGTAGCTCAATTTTTAAGCAGTTAATTTTTATTTTTTAATCATTTCACTCCAAGCAAGGTACTAGGACACAAGGGGATTACCGAGTGTTAGAGAATATACAAATGAAAAAAATAAAAGAACATTATTAATGAGAGAGAACAGTAAAAGAACAAGAAGAATTAAGAAGACAGTAGAAAACGATTGACATTGCATTTAAATCTTATGAGAAAGCAAAAGGACAGAGAGAAGCTTCCACAAGTGAGAAGTATGATAAAAAAAATGTTAGCATAGAAGTTCCAGTTACATCTAACCATTTCAGCTGTAACCTGATGAGACATTGCCTCTAATCTAATCAGTCTGTCAGTTAAGTGCCATACATGAAACACACTTGGGTGATCATGTCTCTAAAGAGAGATGACTGACTGGGCAGAATATTTTCCCACAGTAGGTTGTCATTACTTTCTGCAGCAGACTAGTTGTCAACCAAGGCTATAGAACCCAATCTGTCCTGCCATTTAACCTATAACTGGAGGGAGAAGAGATGGGTTAATACCTTTCTCCAAGGGTATTTGTGCATAAGTGAATGCAACGAATTCAACTGGAATTTGAACATGGCTCTTTGGTTTCACATTCTGTGCTGATATCCACTGCACTACAATGCTAGTACTGCCCTTAAACTTAAAAAGTCTTGGTTTCATACAGGAAAGTTCATTAGAAAATTTAGTAGGAATGTATTTATAGAAAAAGCAGAGGAAAGCTATATTATTGCAGTAGGAATGTGACTGATGACAAGATGCCAGTTCAGGGTCAATAACATCATCCATTTTTCTTAAGTTTTCATCAAGAATCTTGTATAGCTGGAGCATCAAACCAGATGTAGCAACAGTATTCAAAGCAAACAGTATTCAATGATAGATGTATAAATATATAAGATAGATTCTAGCAAGAAAATTGTCTAGCACAGCACAGGGAAACAACTTTTCTAGCAGCAGACCTAGCAATTAATTCAATAAAATTTTTCCACTTCATATCAGTGGCAAACATTAGTCTGAAAAGGTGCAATGAATCATTCTTCTGGAGGTTAGCATCAGTCATGCTGAAGGAAGATAAAAAGGGTTTTTCTTAGATAAAAGAAAGCAATTTTGTTTTGGAGACATTAAAATTAATAAGTCATTCCTTGCTTCATTTAACAACAGAAAGTAAATCATTTTTCAGATCAGCTGCCAATTTGACATTATCAAACCACTCAGATTTACTATTAATACAGGAATAAATAGTTATTTCATCAACATAGATACTGAGTTAATGAATTTTTGAATCTAACATTATTTGCTGTTGCTTTGAACATTATTTTTACAGAGTAATAGACAAATTAATTTTTGAATAAATAGGTCTGTATACATTCTCATGGCTTATTTCAGTTTCTTCACAAACTGACTAGATTGTATAAGCTGTTGTACTTGAACCAGTCAGTGCTGTATCAACCTGCACCAATATACTAGTTGTTGGTTCTTCATTGCTTTGGGAATATATCAGACATATATCATTACTTTTGGTGTTTACAGCTGTTTAACAGAACATCTCATGAATTGTTTTTTCAACATTCTGGAGAATCAGGTTCAATTGAAACTGGAATCTTGACAACTTAAAAATCTTATCTATGTCTATGATATAGCACTATTCACCACCAGCTTTAAGAATATCTTACAACATAAAAAAGTCAAATTGGGTATGAATTATACATTGATTTGTTTTTTGCAGCTTATTAACCTTTTACAGATTATTTAAAGCCAGAAAATAATTTTAGACTTTAAGAATTTTATGGAGATAATAATGATTTAGTGATACATCCTACTAATTAAACCATATCTGGTGGGGTGGAAGAAATAGTAGGTTCATATCTCTAGTTGTCTATGAAAATCATTTAACTCAATACAAAGTTAGTACTAGCATCTCGTCATTTTGCAAAGACAAAAATTTAAATATCTGAGAAGTGTTCTAACTGCAGGCAGAAAGTGCAACACAGAGATCCAAAGGTGAATTGGCAGGGTGAAGGACACATTCCAGAAGCTGAGTAAAGTATTAAGAGACAGGAAACTTTCACTAGAAACAAAGAAAAGAGTACTGGATTGCTATGTGATGTCAGTTCTTCAATATGGTAGTGAATGTTGGACAATATCAACAAAGATGAAGGGAAAACTTGAAGCAAATGAAATGTGGTTCTACAGAAGGATGCTGCGGATATTGTGGACCAAGCATGTGAGCAATAAAGAGGTGTTGGAAAGAATTGAAACGAAAAGGAAATGAATATTGAGCACCAGGAAGAGACAAATAAAGTTCCTGGGACATGCAATGAGGAAGGAGGGCTTGGAGAATCTGATACTAACAGGCCAGATAGAAGGAAAAAGAGACAGAGGAAAACAGCGGATAACATATTTGAAGGGTCTGAGCAGGTGGATGACAGAACGGGGGCTGCGAGACGTTACAGGAGAAAGCGTGGTAAGAGCCACCAGGGATAGGGAGATGTGGAAGGCCAGGATCACCTACATCCTGAAAGGACAAGGCACATAGAAGAAGAAGACTAGCATCTCTGAACAACATAACTCTTCTTCCACTGCCAGTTGATGTTTGTTCAAAACTTTACAAACTAGAAATTCTCAAACTTGTTGGATAGTGACAGTGATCATAAATTATCCTGTTAGAATGTCAAAGTTGCAGCAGCCATGAAAAACCTATGATTTAGAAGGTGCATATCCATAAAAACAGTACATGCATAAATGGATATATTTGACATGGAATGATACCTATGACAAATGTATTCCTGCTTCAGCATTAATTTTCCAACAAAAGTTGTAATAGTTTTGACCCATATCCAAAGAAATTTGCCCTAAAGGCTTGCCAAGAAAATACATGCTGAGCACCATTAGCCAATACCTGGGACATAACCACATGTCACTCTACTAAGCCAGTAAACAAGTAAATAAACATTGTGTAATGGACAGGAGTCTGTCAGAATGTAATTGCTACCAGAATCTATATTATTATTATTATTATTATTATTATTATTATTATTATTAATAATAATTGCAAACATTTAATTGTCAGTTCATTTTCTAATACAAATCATTAGTATTTTCATTTCTATTTTTATTTTTTTTATAATCATGTTCATTCAGAGTAAGAGGCACAGTTTATGGGGCTATGGGGTGAAGATAATGGTTAACCTTATACTTGAAGAGGTTAAGATTGTAGCTTTCTCTTGGGAGTTGTTTCCATAAAGTAACGGTTTGTGGGAAGAAGCTGCTTGAGTGAAATGTATATCTCATTAATGGAATATGAAGCAAATGTGGGTAGTTTGCTACAGTGTGCATGGCATGGTGGGTCTTAGCTGTAAAGGTTAGAACTGGTGGAACTAATGAATGTAATTCATCTGAACTATTTATATGGAAATAGCAATAAAGAAGCAGGAGACTTGCAACATTTTGTCTGTAGGAAAGGGGTTGCAGGGTGGAAAACAGTTTGTTCCTCACAAGGATGTGGAGATGCTTTTGGACTCTACTGAGATATGAAAATAAAGAATGGAGAATTTTCATTTTCCAGTGGTCCAGGCAAACAAATTGGATCCTGATAATTCTGGAAGATCTCCAACCTAATTCTGAAAAGAAGCAAAGCATCTGTACCCACTATTATAAATGCCCCTGAAGTCCTTTCTTCGTTGTCAGATAAGGTGAAGCTCTTCACCTCAATCTTTGCTTCTAACTCAATGTTAAATACCATAGGACATCCCCTTCCTGACTTCCCCATCTCAGTCCTATCTTTATTACAGCCCAGAAATTCTCAAGACTTAACAAAAACCTTGACCCCCAAAAAGTCACTGTCCCTGACAAAATCCCAGTGGTTGTTCTTAAGAATATTAACCTGGAATTATCCTTGATCTTATCAAAATTAATTAACTGCTACTTAAAGGAGAAATTCTCCCTAAGTCTGTGGAAGGTCTCAAGCAAATGCCTGATTTTCAAGAATGTGGATGAGTGCTCATCTCCATCTCAGTATAGACCAATCAGTCTCCTCAGTAGCATTAGCAAGCTTTCTGAGATTATAATCAACAAAAAGGTTGTTGATCAGTTTAATAAGAACAACCTCTTGTGTGACAAGCAGTACAAGTTCCAATCGGCTTGACCAACTGCTGATGCCATAACTACCATTACTTACAGGATCAGTGAGATACTAAACAACAGATACAAGGACAGATCTCAAGGATTACAGAATTAGATATTTCAAAGGCCTTTGACAAGTTGTTATATAAAGAGATGTTGCACAAGCTCTCTAGCTATGGAATTACTGGAGAAGTCTTTTCAATTATAAAGTCCTTACTAATGGGTAGATCCTTGATGGTAGTTGTTAACCTAGTGTATCTCCAAAACCCTCATTGACCAGAGATTGGCAGCTGATCTCTCTTCTGACATAACTCTAACATTACAGTGAGGGAAAAACTGGATGGTTACATTCAATGCCTCAAATTTGTTACATTCCATCATTGCCAATTGGATCTTGAACTATCATCAATCATGAAAAGATATTCCCTAAGATATGACCCATGCCTTGAGTGCTTATTGGGCATTAAACTTAATTCAGACCTCAATATATTACTAATAATACACTCTATTACTAAAGGTGCTGGAAAAATTGTTTGTTCCCTGTACAGCTCCAGTAAGTACCTGACACCTTGTATTATCCTCTAAGAACCAGATCAGGTATAAAATGGAGTACTGTTGCCATATATGGTTGTGGCAAGCTATGGCTGCAGCACATTTAGGAATGAACCAGGGCTGACTATTTGTTTTTGCAGGAACATTACAGTGGTGGAAAATTAACTGATTCTAAGATGCTACAGGACAAATAATATTGTAGATTCTTCTTTGAATTTTATCAAGAATCTTCAAGTACATAGCAGAAGCATCAGATCAGCAGCAATATTTGAAGCATTGATGAATGGTAAACTTATAAATATGTAAGATAGATTCTGACAAGAAAAATTGTCTAGCACAACACAATGAACTAATTTTTCAAGCAGTAAATCTTCCAGTTGACTCTGTATAACCTTTCTGCTTCATGTCAGTTGAAAATACTATGAACTATCTTAAACCTTGATAAATTGAAATATTTAAATTAAATTGTTTTTTGTTTTTTACAATTATTGCAATTAATATTTTTTATGTTGATATTATTTGCAGCTATAATACACATGGGTACATAACCAAGTGGTTAGAACATTTACTTTCTGGTCATAAATTCCAGGTTTAATTCTCACCATGCTTGATTTGTCAGGAATGTAACACCTTGATGTTATTGGTTTAGAGCAGGCAATCTCAGTGTGCAAAGCCTTTGGAAAGTGCCTGAAAACCATATCACAGATTGACCCAAGTCTTGTGAGGGAAATTGGGTGGATGAGACCTTCTAGAATCTGTTGATGATTACACTAGCATGAAGTCACAAGTTATTGTGACCAAAGGTTTGAGTGTTCTGGCCTTGTTCAGACTGTTGTTCACGCTAGATAACATACTCTCTTCCAGAAACTGTAACTAAGGTCTGCTCAGCATTGTTGCAGTATAAACCACAGGTGGGCTCTGTCGGTGTTGAACAAACACAAAATATGCCTGAGCAGGCGTCTGCAATGGGGATTAGTTAGCTGCCCTAGTAGACAGGCATCCTTGGATACAAGTGGCCAGCTATACATAATACACATGTTATATATTTTTATTTGTAAATATGGTGTAGAAGTAAGAACAAGTGCAAAAAAAGATTGATGTCTAAAGTATAGTTAAAGTGATTTTGATTTTGTCACTGTTCATCAATGACTGCCTCTTGGGAACAAATCAGGATTGTTTAATTGTAATTTGCTTTAGAAAGATAATTTTAAAACAGCACCAAGGTATAAAATAAATAAATATTTATTTAAAATTGAAATAGTATTTGCATGTTTGCTGATATCCAAGTCACTTCATTTTAGGCTTTTCATTTTATGATTGATGTATCAATTCTGACAATGATACATGCCTCCTGTTGAACACACAAGGGATTTAAATATGTCTTAACAATTACACTGATGCTATGAAGATATTGTAGACTTTGCAAGACTGAATATGTTAACCTAAAAAATGAATAGGAAATTTGCTAAAGCTTGTTTTACACATAAAATCTAAAAGAGAAAATGTAAAACTGTAAATAATTAAATGAAAGTTTGCAGTTTCTTTCAAATAATATCTCTAGATATTCTATTTGTTTAAAGAAGAATATTTGAACTGACTTACCATACAAATGTACTGGAAGCAGTTGTATAGATCTAAAAAAATTGTACTTTGGAAATATATATTTTCGGCAACTAAAATTTTGTACTTTGGGAATATATATTTTCCACAAATGATCCACATCTATCACATTTTGGAAATAAATTATAGATGTGGATCTGTCTGAAATGTTCATTATTGCCAAAAGCATTTTTCATAAATTAAAGTCTCAAGTTTTCCATTTACTGAAAAAAAAAATATTGGAAAGCTTTTTGAGCTTTGAGAATTCTAGGTTTGTAGATGTGAAATATCTCATTATCAGTTTCTTCTTCTTTTGTATGTGCCGTGTCCTTTCAGGACATAGGCGATCATGGACTTCCACTTCCTCCTATTCCTTGTCGCTTTATTCCCAATCTCTCCCAAACCTTTCTCTGCCATCTACTTGCTAAAGCCCATCAAGTATGTTTTGCATTGCTTTTCTCTGTCTGTCTCTCCCTCTATCCATCCTGTGAGAATTAGATTCTCCAAGCCTTTCATATTATGTAACCCAGAAACTTCAGCTGTCTCTTTCTGATGCTAAGTATATAAGTTTCCTTTTTATTTCTATCCTCTCCAAAACTTTGTTGTTGCTCATCTACTTGGTCCATGGTAGAACCACATTTCTGCTGCTTCGAGTCTTGTCCTTCATCTTTGAAGAAATCATCCAGCATTTACTGTCATATATAATGACCGATAACACATAACAGTCTAGTGCTCTTTCCTTTGTTTTCAACAAAAACTTCTTGTCCATGAATTCAGTTTTATTTTAGTTTATGTTTAGTTCTTTCTTTTCACTTTCCTTTGCTACCTTCTGTAGAAGGTCCTGTATTTTCATTTTCGTGTCTACTATCAGCACTGTGTCATCTATATATCTTATATTGTTGAGATTGTTGCTGCCAATGACAAATCCTGGCAAGACTTCTAGCTCTGTTAGAATTGTTTTGCTGTACAGGTTAAATAGGCCCAGTGAGAAGACATATCTTTGTCTTAACCACTTTCTATTTTTGTTTTTCAACTATTAAGGAAGTTGTTCAATTTTTCAGTTGCTCATAGTAATTGTTTGAAATTTTGAACTTAACTGGTTTCTCTTAAAGTTGAAAATAACTGTTGGCCAAAAATAATTGTTGTTTTAGGAAAGTTTCTGAAAGTGGTCAATATTTTCATGAAATTACACTTTGAGAGTTTTTTTAAAAATATTAAATGATCAATGTGGATGTGCACAGATAAGAATAGGGTTCAAAGCAGTTCTGCTTTTACAAAAGTTGCAGTTTATAAATAAATACAAGGTATGATAATTTAATTCCTGGAGTGACAGCAGTATGTTGCTGAGGTAACATCAGACAAGCATTTGTATGCAAACATGTCTAAATGTGTTCTAATTTCTACTCTCTTGAGACACAGACCTGATGAGTCATGTCAAGCTGAGAAGTAGAGGAAAGTGTACATGTTCATGTTATGGTGTTGGCAGAAAATAACTAAAAGAAATTTTTAACAGTGGATCAACATTAAGTTTTGTGCAAAGATTGGTAAAAGAGCTATTGAAACATTAGCTTTATTAAAAATGGAGTATGGCAACTACGATAAGAAGCATTGAATGTTTTTGAGGAGTATAAACAGTTTAAGGAAGAATGAAAAAATGCTTGATGATGAAAGAAGCAAGCTACTAAAACCACAAGAAAGTGAAGCAAATATAGATAGAGTACAAATTTTGATGTACTCAGATCAAAGATTATAACTGAAAACAGAAGAACTGAATATGAAAAAGAGAAGCCATGGCAATGTCTTTGTGCTAGGAGTTTGTGAATTTTTGGCTAATAAATCCAGTGCAAATATAAGCTATTTGTCTTATCTAACAGATTCAAACTGTTAATTTTGTTACTTTAAAAACTGAAAAATGCCTTGATTTACTGATATCTCTGACATCCAGCAATATGGGGCTACATTACTGAAACATTTTCTAGAAAAAAGTTTCAGAATACTTCTAGCAATGATACAAAGTACCTATATTCAAAATGGGAGTTCTTTGATGATATAAGTACCAAATAGTAAGAAAACCTTGTTTTCTTTTACAGAGACATTCTGGGAATTAAATTGTCACAATTCATATGTCTTGGTTTTCTTTAAGTTTGTTATGGGATATTTTCAGAGAAGATAAGAACTCTTTCTAAGCAGTAACAATATCTTGGAATATTGGTTAAAGTAATTCACTGTAGTCATTTACCTGGAGAACTGATATTCTATCTTTTAACTGTTGACTGTTTTATATCAGGCAACAGTTAAAAGATAGAATGTTCAGAGTAAATAAATTAAAATGAGATCAGAATGCTTCCATAGAAAAACATTTGCTGCATTTTGAGGATGAATCTATTTTAGACATTCTTTGTATTATGACAATTGCTATTTTAACAATAAATAAACCTCAAATAATTAAAATCTTTTGAATACTGTCTCAGATGTCTAATATCATCCATACAATTTTTAAATCTCATCTCATATATAGTAACAAAATCTTGTAATTATAAACTGGCACTAAAATGAGAGAAAATAAGAATAAAAGAATGTGTTAAAAAATTAGATTATTAAAGCAAATGTACTGGCTTTTTGAATAAATTAAGCTAAGAAAATTAATTGCATGCACATATCAGTAAATCTTTTCCCTTCACAGCTTATTCAAATAGAATTATATTGATTAATCTTGTGACTGATAGAATTTTTTCCCTTGTGTCCAAATGGATCAACAGCTGCCATTTGATTTAATTTAGAAAAAGTTAAAACAATAGAAATATAGAAAATTTTAGCATTTAAACTTTTGTTTGCCTTTTTTTAATTTATGCCTGCTTCATTGAAATAATTATTTATTCCTTTCATGTCATTGTGAACTTGTTTGTTAGCTTTAAGGTAATCACTTATTCTTTATGTAATCTTTTATTTTTTTTTCAAGAATAGTAATGGTCACAGAATTAGTGATCAAAGACTGAACCTTAATCTTTGGATTTTAAAGAAGTAGAGAACAATAATGTCTATTTGCAATTATTTTCCAATGTGTTTTTCTTGTAAATGCAGGACTAAGAATGTTGAATAATTTGACAAGAATATGGCCTTTTTTGCATTCTGTCTTAATTTTCTTCTTGATTATAAAAGAATGTTTTATTTGCTACATTTGTCAAAGAAAAAAGTATCTGACAAAGGAAAAAAATGTGCTTTTTATGGTCCATATATTTATTGATGTAGTGTAAAATTATTTGAACTCCATTCTACCTTGCTTTCAAATATTATGATAAATATATATTTTGATAATTTATTTATTTTTAGACTTTCTTGCTATGATATGTTTGATATTATGAATTTTGAAAGATTGAGAAAATATTTAATTGATAAGTTGTTGCTGTTTGCTGAATGCCTTAATCAATTACAATTGAGATATGGTTCTGAAATGCAAGATACATATTTTAGGCTTATGAGAATCACTGCATATTAAACTTTGATTACAGCTATCAAGCAGGATTAGTTTGAAACCTCTTCAAACAAAATAACAAAACAGAGGAATTGTTGGGGAATCAATACATGTAATCAATAATTGAATATGGTTTAGTTTGCACTACAGATTCAATTTGTAGATTACATGTTTAACTGGAAGGATGAACTGGGCAGAGTTCATGTTTCTCACAAACATCTGACTTGTCAAGACAAATTTAAAACAGGCAAGTATAGTCAATATTTTATACCAAATGAATAAGCAGTACTTGCAGAATGTTTTTCAGTAATTGCATTTGAATTTGACCATTATATATATATATATATATATATATATATATATATATATATATATATATATGACCATTATATATATATATATATATATGTGTGTGTGTGTGTGTGTGTGTGTGTGTGTGTGTTATAAGAAAGTGAAAGAACAGATAGATTAAAAATCTACCATTTGTTGCATTTATTTTTATAAAAAAGTGCTCAATACTGAGTAGACCTTAATATTGTAATATTTTTATTACAATGGTTTATAAAGCATTTTATCATTACACAAAAAATTCATGTTTCAGAGCATTTTTCTTCTTCTTCAGGTGATATTTCAAAGCAATTGGTAAAAATGATTTGTTTTGGAAAATAGAAAATGAATTCATAGTTATTTAGAAAGTTAAGGAGGGGTGTTTGGAGGAAGTTGCACAATATGATTATGGGTGTGTTTGGATTACTCACTCAAAAGTGAGAATTAGGTTGAACTATAAAGTTGAACATTTTAGAGACGTAGGTTGTTGAATTATGTCATGATAAAATGACACTCTTTGTCTGTCTGGGGAGGATACATATTTGGAACACATAGTATTCAGATGTATTCAGAATGATTTTGAACAACAGATCAGATTTTAGAAGTTTGAAGAGGTTAATTTTGATACTACAGAATTATGTTAAAGGGGCTTATTGGTTAGACTATAATTTGATTATGTAACTACAGTATACCAAGAAATATTGGAGTTAAGAAAAACAAATAAGTATTGTGTGGGTCATTAATTATTAATAAAATAATAGTTATGTCATGAATTTTGAAAGATTAAGAAAATATTTAATTGATAAGTTGTTGCTGTTTGCCTTAATCAATTACAATTGAGATACGCAAGATACATATTTTAGGTTTATGAGAATATTAAACTTTGATTACAGCTATCAGGCAGGATTAGTTTTGAAACCTCTTTAAACAAAATAACAAAACAGAGGAATTGTTGAAGAATCAATACATTTTGTACTTTGTACTTTGGAAACATATATTTTAAATGATTCACAACTATCACATTAGGGAACACAAGTTTGAATCCTGCCAGAGGACACATATTTGCTTCACAAGATTTCTTGATTATTCAGGCCAGTAGATATAAATAAATATACTGTTTAATTATAAAAGTCAGAGTATCTACTCAAATAAGAGGATCAATTAAAAATAATATTTAAACAAATTAAATATATATAATTGTGTATTTGGACAGCAATCCCTCTTTTATGCAAGTTTCATTAAAATCAATTGACAAGGTACTATGGTTAAGTTTTTTCACATAATTTTCATGTGTTCTGATAATGTTGTGTTCGACAATCTTCGTCGCCACTGTTGTGTCGACAATCTTCGTCACCACTGTTGTGTCGTGAGTAAGAATAAATAACTCAACAACAGGAATAGGTTAATTGTTGTATTCCGTGAAAATAGTATTTACAAAGGTTATTAGTATCCAATACAAGAATAAAGGTTAATCGTCCCAACTGTCGTAAGACATAGTATGAGCAATGGGTACTTCTGGGTCGTCACCGGAAGTCTACGACTGACTTGTCGATCGGCTGCTCGGCACACTCTCCTATGTAGATGCCACCATTACTTTACATAGTAATGGAATAGTCCATTATAGTCGAATAGGCTCGGGCGTCCCAACAGATAATTTTTTTTCTTTTCTAGATGTAAATTATGTAAAAATTGTCTAAACGTTTTATATGCCAAAGTGCTTTTGGCTATACTTTTAGCCACTGTTAGGGGTAAATTTTATTTTATTTTTAACTGAATATATTGATCTTTTTATGTATGTATCTAGAGTTGTAAGAATGTTTTATTTTTCAAACCTGATCAGCACATTGTGGCTGTCTTCACAGTTGAAAAAGGGCTAAAAATAATGGAAACATTATTATTAAAAAAGAAAACGTCAACACTCAATAATATCAGCTATGAACATGTCCACAATATACTAACCATGTTTAGGAAATAAAACATTTCTATAACTCTAGATACATACATAAAACAACCCATACATTCAGTTAAGAGTAAAAATAAAATGCATCCATGATAATGGCTAAAAGTATAGCTGAAAGCAATTGGACCTATAAAACATTTGGACAATTTTTATATAATTTTTTCCATCAAGAAAAGAAAAAATTATAAGAACACATGAAAAATTACATAAATATCTGCAGTACCAGGACAATCATTTTTAATGAAAAACACACACACATGCACACATGCATGCAAGCACGCACACACGCACAGAGAGAGAGAGAGAGAGAGAGAGAGAGAGAGACGGAGAGGGAGAGAGAGTCATTGATATTAAAATCACTAGCTGTTTTTTTGTGAATAACATTTTTTTCACTTGCTTCTATCTGAAACCTTTTAAATATGTATGTTATTTTATTTTTATGTCAGTGCAAGCCATTTTCACCTTGCCCTATCGAATTGAAGAAAAAGACAAGTATATTGATGGTTTATCAGGAAAATATTTGGCACTTAGTTATTTGCCTATTGCAATTTTTTTTATTATTTTTGAAGATATGCACTAATATATTGACACAGTAAAAGGAATATATTGTTTGTTCTGAAATAAAAATGTGTAAATCCTATTTGTCAATATACATCTAATGAAATATATTTTAAGAAATTTAGATTTAGTTTCAACTGAAATTTTCAGCAAAGGCAATGTATAATACTTCATGCAGCATGTACAAGTATATATTTGTCTTTATTCATATTGTTCTTTTACAGATATACACTATCTGAAATTTCACACACACACACACACACACACACACACACACACACACACACACATGCACACATATTTGAATCAAGATTATACATATTTGGATCAATAATCATTGGCCATTAGGGTAGTGGGAATACTACATGTATTGCATCTATAGCAGCAGTGGGTGTGTCTAAGACTAGAATACTTGAAGAAGCCCATTTATCTTCAGGCTGATAAAACTATTACTGGAATTTTGATCTGAAGTTTTTACTGTATAAATTTTGGAACTGCTATTAGCATTCACAACTATATTAAGTTCATTGACAAGGAAGCAGGTTATGTTGAAAAATATTTTGTTGAAAAAACAATGCTTCTTTTTATCAATTAAATGATGAAATTATTTGATGTAGCTAATTTTTTATGACTCTTAGAGTACCTAGCATTAAATTACACATTTCTGTGTCAATATACTATATATTTCTACATATAAGGCAATCTTTAGATAGGATGGGATGTTCAATGTGGTATAATGAATGCTTTGCATGGGAAGTTGGTAGAACTGAGTTTGAATTCTAGTAGAGTTTGTTGCATTCACTTTGGAGCAAATACCCTTGGGAAAGGTATTAATCCATCTCTTCTCCCTCTAACTATGAGTTTTATAGCAGGACAGATTGAGTTCTATAGCCTTGGTTCTTAATTAGTTTACTACAGAAAAAATGGCAACCTACTGTGGGAAAAACTTCTGCCTAGTCATTCATAAAACGGAAGACATGACCGCCCAAGCATGTATTACGTATGGCTCTTAACTGATTGAATAATAAGACAAAACCCAGAATCTAAGTACATTTTTGAAATCTTATCTGATATCTGTAGTATAGGACAACTAAATGTAACCCATATGTTGAAACTGTAAATGACGATGTATTTGATGAGCACTTTGCAAGATGGTGATGATCATAGTAATTTTGAAAGTTTTTAATTTGGCATGTGGGTATCTGATGTCTTTTATTTTGTAATGAGAAATAAAGATTTTATGGCATCATGTTGTTTATCACTGCAAAAATATTGTATAATGTATATTATTAAAAAATAAAATTTGCATGCTATACTAAATGTTGTTATTCAACACCATAATGATAATGAGTTTTAATTAGTAATATAGATTGTATGTTATTTAACACTACAAAAAGAAATAACAATTGGTGTAACACACTCATCACTCTACAAATCAAAAACAAATGATTTGTTTACATTTCTTGTTATTTTTGTGTGTGCTCAGCAAATTGTTGTATAATCATTTCTTGAATATGGCATTTTAATGTGAGATCAAGAAGTAAAAGTAGTTTTATTACATTTATAACTGTAGCCTAACATTGTAATGTGAATTGTTTCAACTAGAAATATTTACATTTAAAGGGGACATTTTACTCCACAATTTGTCCCTCGCCCAGGAAGGAATGACATGAGCAACAGGTGTCTCTGGACCGTTACCCTGCGACTGTGCACATCAAAGACAAAATTACTATTGGAACATGGAACGTCAGGACACTCAACTGTGGACAACTAGAGAATGTCAAGCAGGAAATGAACAGACTAAATATCAGCATCCTAGGCATATATGAAACAAGATGGCCTAATAACGGAGATTTCAGTAGTGACACCCACAGGATAATATATGCAGGAGGTAAAAAAATGAAAAAGGGGTCGGTTTAATACTAAACAAACAAGTGAAGAGATGTGTACTTGGATACTGGCAACTATCAGAGAGAGTCCTCTTGGTTAAACTGCAGGGAAGAAGGCCCTTCAATATAGCAATTATAGTAGTTTATGCACCGACAACTCAAAGTTCGGAGGACGAAATAGAATCTTTCTATTCAATACTGGACAGTGCCAAGGCTCAGTGCAAAAGCCAAGAAATTAGGATTATAATGGGGGACTTAAATGCCAAGGTAGGTAAAGATAGAGAAGGGGATACGAACGGCAACTTCGGACTAGGAGTGTGCAACAAACGAGGAGAGAAATGGATCCAATGGTGCTCAGCCAATGACCAGGTTATTACTAACACCTGGTTCCAAGAACACCCACAACGTTTATGGACATGGAGAAGCCCAGGAGGTGACACGAAGAACCAAATAGACTACATAACTATAAACAAGAGATTCAGGAATGCAGTGGTCCAATGCAAAACATATCCAGGGTGCCAACTGTGGAAGTGACCACGTCCCAGTCATCTGCAAACTAAAAGTGAAACTCCGAAGACTGAAGAAGCCCAGCACATCACCAAGGCTGCAATACGACACGCTAGAGAACGACCTCACTCTGCAGAAAGAATACAATAACAGCATGAGAAAGAAATATGAAGAACAATTTGGAAAAGGGCACTCAAAATGGGATTCACTAAAAGAAGCGATGGCGATCTCAGCAAACAACATAGCCCCAAAGGAAATCAGACGCAGAAGAAAAAACGAGTGGATGACCAAAGAGATCCTCCACATGATGCAAAGGAGACAAAAAATAATGCCAAGACATGGAGCAGAGTACAAGAAACTTCACAGGGAGATAAGGAACAAATGCAGACAAGCCAAAGAGGGATGGCTCAACAACAAATGCGCAGAAGTAGAGAGACTGAGCAGGACCAACAAAGCAGAGATGCATAAAGAGATAAGAGAACTGACAGGACAAAAAACCTGCTCCTCAACAGGATGCATAAAATCCAAGGAAGGGACAATCATAGTAGAGAAAGAGGAAATACTCCAGCGATGGGAAGAATATATAAAGGATCTGTTTTGCAACAAGAGAGAACAACCGAGAATACACAAGGAGATGGATGGACTGGAAATATTAAAATCCGAAGTGGAAGCTGCAATGGCCAAAATGAACAGAAACAAAGTACCTGGCCCAGACGTCATAGTGATAGAGCTGCTGACAGCCTTAGAAGAATATGGCATAGAAAAATTACCGACATAATAAACGAAATTTATAGCAGCGGAATAATACCAGACGAACTATGCAAGTCAATATTTATAGCACTGCCGAAGAAACCTGGTGCAAATGAGTGTGAACTACACAGAACTATCAGCTTAATGAGTCACATTACAAAACTGATTGTTAGAATCCTGATAAATAGAGCAAGAAGCAGAATCAGGCCAGAGATAGGGCAGGAACAGTGCAGGTTCACCAAAGACACTGGAACAAGGAACGTCATATTCATGATTAGGATGCTCTCTGAAAGGGCATTACAAATGAAGAAAGACTTACACCTATGCTTCATTGACTACGCGAAAGCATTTGACAAGATACGACACAAAGAATTGATGGAGATGCTCGGCAGCCTCGACATTTTCGAGAAAGGCATAAGAATAATCAAGAATCTCTACTGGCAGCAAACGGCCTGCATATGGACAGGTAACGATCTCAGTAGATACACAAAGATAGAAAAAGGCGTAAGACAAGGATGTGTCTTTTCACCGGATCTGTTCAACCTATACAGCGAGAATATTTTGAGGACCCTAGATGACATGCCAGGATTTGTTATTGGAGGCCACAACCTGAACAACATAAGGTATGCAGACGATACAGTGCTGATCGCGGACACACAAAGGAAACTACAAGACCTCATACAGAAAGTAACAGTGGAGAGTGACAAAAAGGGACTACAAATAAACTTTAAGAAAATTGAGTGCATGGTCATCAGCAAAAGATACAACCCAAAATGCCAAATACAGGTGGGAGATATCAGAATCAAGCAAGTACAAAAATTTAAGTACCTAGGAAGTGTTCTAACAGGAGATGGAAAGTGCAACACGGAGATCCGAAGGGGAATTGGCATGGCAAGGATGCATTCCAGAAGATGAGCAAAATACTACCACACAGGAAAATCTCAATAGAAACAAAGAAAAGAGTGCTGGACTGCTACGTGATGTCAGTTCTTCAATACAGCAGTGAATGCTGGACAATATCATTGAAAATGAGGACAAAACTGGAAGTGGCCGAAATGTGGTTCTACAGAAGGATGCTACGGATATCGTGGACTGAGCATGCAAGCAATGATGAGTTGTTGGAAAGAATGGCAACAAAAAGGAAATTGATACTGAGCATCAGGAAGGGACAACTGAAGTTCTTGGGACACGCAATGAGGAAGGAGAGCCTGGAGAACCTGATACTGACTGGTCAGATATAAGGAAAGAGAGACAGAGGAAGGCAGCGGATAACATATTTGCAGGATCTGATCAGGTGGATGACGGAACAGGGGTTGCCAGGAGCAACAGGAGCAAACATACTAAGAGCCACAAGGGATAGGGAGACATGGAGAACCATGATCGCCTACGTCCTGAAGGGACAGGGCACATAGAAGAAGAAGAAGAAGAAGAAGAAGAAGAAGAAGAAGTTACTATACCAAGGCAGTTGTTAGCCTACCATGATTATGGGGCAAGCATACTAGCCTACTTTCTAGTCCCAATACACCACAGGATTAAATGCTAGCCTTTTGTAACTGTTGTATTAGATGAACACCTATTTGGATGGAGTAATTTGTGAGATTTAAAGGTCACCTAATATGCCGAAATATACAATAAATCAAAAAAGTTATTTTTCTCATTTTAACTGTAATTGAAACGCAGAAATTGTTTAGAAAAAAGCTTATTATGAAACTATATATATTTGTAACTAGAGATGGACTTTTCTTAAGGTATGAATAAAACAGAATATTAACTATTTATGACATTTTTAAAAGACTATAAATAACACTAGGGAACAAATTTAAATTTTTTGTCTATTGAATTAGATTTGACAGTTCTATGTAATTCAGGTGTACTGGGCACAGATTTTTACTTGATTTTGCACTATCAAATCTTAAGTTTGCTTAATACCCCTCCTTTTTTGCTATATTTTTAAAAAGTTTTTTTTTCTCAATACTTGCTAAGTCTGTTTGCAGTTACACATTATGCAACTAAGCTTTTAAGTAGGTATTTGTATTTTTTGTCATGTTTATGGTGTTGTATATATACTTTTATATGTAACACCCTAAAAGTATTTTTAATTTTGTCATTTTTAATCCATTATAATATTAGTAAATTAAGCTAAAATGATCATAGAATTCTAGAATTTTTTCAAGCATTCCTGTTTTTTGTAGAATATTCTAGAGAGACAATTACATCCATGTGCAAATTAATTGAAACAACTGCTTTAGTTTCCTTTTTTTCACCATACGGTTAGTTTCTGATCCACTGGAGTGACAGGGTGTAATCAACTTCTACTTTTCCTCAGATTAGGTCATTTGCAGTGGTGTGCAGTAATATGAATCTATTTTCAGAGTGTATGATGAAATTTGTTTGGACTTAAAAAAAGTTGCATCATCCATGATTGCATCAAATTTTTATTAAACCCAGACACTATTGTCTCAACTGTCAATATGGCCATTATCTGTGATAGAAATTACTCCAAGGAAGCATACAAAAATTGCAACACTGCATGAACACACTGGCAAGCCTTACAGAGTGATCACAGGTATTGTAGAGGTTAACCTTTCAATTGTCAGTTGTGTCATCAAGGTGAAGAAAAAAACTGGATCTATAAGTCCGAGATATAAACGAAAATGCAGTTGGAAGAGAAAAACAACACCAAGAGATGATGTATACATGATCAAGGAAAGTGTGAAAGATCCTAGGAAGACATTATTTGTTTGGTTTCAATTAATTTGCACTAGGGTGTAATCTATAAAAGTGACTCGTTTCCAGAGTTAATCAGCCAATTCAATTAATAATATAGTTTGACCTGCTTGTATTCATGAAACTTGAAAAAAGTTTTAAGGAATGACTTATTTGAAAAATCTGGAAAATAGTACATAGGCTGCTTTTCACAATAATCAAGACCTGATAGAGCGAAACTGAATTGAAATTTGTATTCAGTATACCCAAATTACCTAGAATAAAGTGTCAGATAACATTCAATAAAATACATGACAAAAATACAAATACTATACAAATTATAACTAATTATGTACAGCTATTCTAGAAGAACTAAGAAATTTATAGTTTTAATTTTAGCTAACTAATGATAAATTAAGCTAACCAATCTAACTCGTGGTAAGCTGATTACTAAATGGAAATATTTTTGCCATCTTAAATTAGAATTCTTATTTACTAAGTTAGTTTGAGGAAACATTCCACAAATCTTTGACTAGTAAATGAGACTTAAGTCCTCTTCATGTGGGCTAAAATAGGGAGTAATTGAACTTCAAACATCAATGCTTCTACTGTAAAGGTTCTATTGTTGTACAGTTTCTCTATAACCTGATTGTATAAATGAACTGTTTGTTGGATGCTGAACATTACTTAGGAGTTTGATTTCCTGTATGATGTATCCCCAAAGGTCTAAAGTGTCTTGATCTTTTGTACCTCTTCTGCATGGTCATCAACTAACATTTAGGTCGACTGCCATGTTGACCTCAATTTCAACTCTAACATTCTGAGGTCACCTCCACAAAGTGTGATGGTTAGCAAGCTTGTATCACTAGAACCTATTACAACTGAATAATAAGTTTGATCCCCACTGGATACCCCATATTTTTGGCTTTGTGCCACATCTAAGCAACACTTAGAAAATCAACCCTCTATTTTAAAAACGTGAATCTAAGTTTCTTTCAAAAATTCTGTAAAAATTGACAACCTATGGATTTAAAGTTTACAATTTGACTGCTTAAGTAGACTTTGCATGCATTGTAGTGCAGTGGATACCAGCTGGGAATAAGAAATTGAGGGCCCAGTTCTAATTTCAGTTGAATTCATTGCATTCACTTACATGCAGATACTCCTGAGAAAGGTATGAATTTGTTGCTTCTCTTTCTGGCTATGGGTTAAATAGTAGGACAGATTGGATTCTGTAGCCTTGGTTAGCAACCAGTCTACTAATGTAATAGCAACTTACTGCAGAAAAATCTTCTGCCCAGTCAGTCACAAGTCTTTGTATCAAGCATGTATCATGTATGGTATTTAACTGATTGAAGTAGACTTTATGTTATTGTTATCTTTAGCTTTTACTTGATAATTGTATCTTTAGCATTGTATTGTAGAACAGAAAAGAGAAAGATATAAAAAAGAAAAAGAATTGTTTATTTGAATCTTTATTTTTTAGAAATATCATCTAGAATTATTTTTAAAGCTAAAAGGGTAGGATTGGTTCAATTTTCTTGTTTTCTTCTCTTGACAATTCATGTTATATTTGTCAGAAATTTGGAATAATTTATTTTTGTTGCTGTGGTGTGATATCTGTGAATGGCAGTGAATACTGGACAATCTCTTCAAGGATGAAAAAGAGACTCAAAGCAGCAGAAATGTGGTTCTACAGAAGGATGTTGAGGATACCATGGACCAAGCATGTGAACAATGGCAAGGTGTTGTAGAGGAGGCAAATGAAAAAAAAACTTATACTTAGCATCAGGAAGAGACAGCTGAGGCTTCTGGGACATGTAATAAGGAAGAGTGTTTGTAGAATCTGATACTCACAGGATGGATAGAGAGAAAGAGAGACAGGGAAAGGTAGTGTGAGACATACTTGATAAGCTTCAGTGAGTGGATGGCAAAGTGAGGTCTGGGAAGGATATCAAGAGGACAAGTATTGAGAACTAGGAGCAAGTGGAAGTCCATGATTGCCTAAGCCCTGAAGAGACACAGCATGTAAAGAAGAAGATGGTGTCATTATATAAATTTAATTTTCAAGAATTTTATTATGAATAATGTCATTTATATGCAATCTCAAGAGTTAAATTCTCACTGATATAATATAGGTTACAAAGGCATGCTGAACATTTCTTTATGCACTGCTTTCCTCTTTCCCTTTTTCCCTCAATCTGTCCTGTGAGTATCAGATTTTCCAAACCCTCCTTTCTCAATATTCACCCCAGAAATCTCAACTGACTTTTCTTGATGTTAAGTATGCTTCCATTTGGTTTCCATTTTCTCTAAAACTTTGTCATTGCTCACATATTTGGTTCATTGTATCCTCAGCATCCTTCTGTAGAACCATGTTTCTGTTGCTTCATATTTCTTATTCATCTTTGCAGAGATTGTCCAGCATTCACTGTCATATAAGACAGATATCACATAACAGATAAGTACTTTGTTCTTTGTTTCTTACAAAATTTTCTTGTTTGTTTATACTTTGCTTAGCTTTTGAAAGGCATATGTTGCTATTTCAATGTGCCTTTGGATTTCAGTATCCCACTTTCTGTCCTCTTTTAAAACACCTCTGAAATATTTGAAATTTTGTACTTGTTTGATTTTGCTATCTCTAATTTGTAATTTACATTACATTTGTAATTTACCGAAATGGGATTTCATAAGAAATTCTGATGTTTTACCATTTGGACAGAGTTAAGGTTGAAAACTTTTTAGTCCTCCATTCTACTTGCTTTTAACTTCTTACAAATTGTATCATTCAGTTTGTAGATATGTTTTACCTTAAAAATATTACTTCTCTATTTATGCATATTATAACTGAAAATTAATAAGTGTATAATTTTTCATTGAATTTCTGTAATCGAAAAAGACTTAAATACTCAAAGCTTTTACTTTAAATTGAAGACATTTTAGAAATAAAGCTGATTTTTTTAATGATCTTCTCTGTCAATAGTTATGAAAGTAACTAATGTAATTTGTGCAGCCATGAAAATATAAAACCTGAAAAAATGCACCATACTCATTGTGTTTTGAAATGGGTTTAATTTCTTTATCTTTTCAAATGATCCAAAAATCATTTCAAATTCCAGAAATTTAATCTCTCTTGAAAAGTTTTTGTAAAGAAAATCTCCATTTTGAAAGTAAAATAATTACAATTTTATATGCATTCATGAATACTGGAAAAAAGGCAGGTTGACACAAAATAATTCTACTGCTAATGGATATTAAATTATCTGTTTAACAGGTTTATGTTACTGAGTAAAACTTGAAACACTATTTTATAGGTGTTGTTTATATTTATATGAACCTTTTTGTATAAGAATCAGTAGACTAAGTTTATATAATATACTTTTCTATTTACTTATTGAAATTTACCTAAATAATTGATGTATGCATATCATTAATTTTATTATGAATGTTTGCTTTTTAATGTGGATCATTTTGATCAAATTGATAAACTAGAGAATATCTCCAGGGAAATTTCTTATCTGTTTCTTTCTAGATTTTTACACCCCAAAAAGATTATCAATAAAATTGAAAAAGAATATTTTTTAGAATTCTAGCAAAGGCAATAAAACAAAATGCTTAATCTTAACATTAGAATCTACACATAATTTTCACAATAAATGCAAAATGCTTGAATGACTTTAAGGCAAGTATCTTTAGGCATAATGACCTCAAAATCACTTTTTTTAGTTATGATCACTTTTTCAAAGTTAGAATTAAATTTACTACATTATTTGATTATTTGATATGAACTTAACATTTACTTAGAATGTTATATTTTCTATTGAGCTAATTAAGATAATTGATTTCATTTTGAGTAATATTTCAAATGATCAGCAACTAATTTCATTTTTTCACCCAAATCTCTGATTCTTACATCATTTTCCAGAACTTGAGGTCATGCCCAGTGCAAATATTGCATTCAAGTAGAAATCAATATATCTTGTAAATGATAAAGTTATAGCAAAATATTTATACTCCATTTTTCTGAAAACTGTATTTCATCAAAAATTAATGATTTTAAGGACTTGAAAATATTTCTCCTGTTTCATTAGGCCTCTATATCAGGTTAAGTAGAAGTTGACAGGTCAGAATTAACAAGGCATGTTTCAGTGTGTGTAGCTGCTGTTTTTATTTAATAATAACACATTTAATTATAATGTACTAGTTAGTAGGTTGTTCTTATAAGATATTCTTAGAAATTTTTCCAGGGAATAGTCTTGTGTCAGACTTTGGTTATATTCAATAAATTCTTGTTCAGCTGATATTTATGTTTAAAGACAATATAGTAAGGAAAACTACATAAAAAAGAATGGGGAAAAATGTTGTACAGCTTTAAAAAATTGTAGATTTGCTATATTGTACATATTTTGTAATGTTTGAAAAATTATTTGTGTTGAAATGCTATGGTCTGGTCACAAATATACACAATGGTTATGAAATTGAACCTAACTGCCTCACAAGTTTTCACTCATGAAACCATATGATACTTTATAATAGTTGTAATAAGGATTCTGTCTCCTTCCAAATATTTTCTGAGTAAGTTATACACACAGTAAATTCTAAGTTTTATTTCCTTTTATTTTTTCATTATCTATATTTACACTATTAGTACATTCAATACATGGACCCTGGTAAGAAATGGCTCATAAACTTTAATGCTTCCAAAGTGAAGCTGCTATCTGTCAACCCATTAATATGGACCCAGCTAGTCTGCTCAAAAGCAATACACTGGGCCTCTTTGGCCTCACTCTCTCAACCGACCTCAAGTGGAATGACTATATTTTATCAATAGCTAAATCTAATTCTAGGAAGGTTGGGTCTCTGTGTTGGGCCAAGAAGTTTTTCTCACCTGTTTCGATCTTGCACATATACAAATCAACCATCCACCCATGCATTGAATACTGTTGTCATATCTGGGCAAGCACCCCTTCTATTCATCTCAGGGTTCTGGACAAGCACCAGAAAAGAATATGCAATGTAATCAGTCCCAACCTAGCAGCTTGACTCCAGCCACTTTCTCACCAATGGGATATAGCTTTCCTCTGTCTCTTCTACAAATATTTTCATGGCTTCTGCTCCAAGAATCTTAGCTCTCTGGTGACCCCTCTACAAGAAATTACTAGTGATTTGTCTTAAATTTAAACTTGGTTAAAAATAGTAAAAAAAGACTGTACAGTATATACATCATTTGATAAACATGAAGTTAGTGACTGTACTACTCAAAACATTTCAAGAGATTTTAAACTGGAAGTTAATTTATGTCTGAATTTATGTGATGAGTAATTATCATTATCATATGCTTTTTTATTACTAAATACAAAGACTGAGGCATAAAAAGACCAAAAGGTTTTGTTCTTCTATGTGTCTTGTTCTTTCGGCATGTAGGTGATCATGGCTTTCCATGTCTCCCTATCTCTGGTGGCTCTTAGCATGCTTTCTCCTGTTACACCATACAACCCCCATTCCTTCAAATATGTTATCCCCTGCTTTCCCCTATCTCTTTTCCCTCTATCTGGCCTGTTAGTATCAAGTTCTCCAACCCCTCCTTCCTCATTGCAAGTCCTAGGAACTTTAGCTGTCTTTTCCTGATGCTCAGTGTTATTTTCTTTTTCATTTCCATCCTTTCCAAAACCTCATCATTGCTCACATGCTCAATCCATGATATCTGCAGCATTCTTTGGTAGAACCACATTTCAGTTGCTTCAAGTTTTTCCTTCATCTTTAATCATATTGTTCAGCATTCGCTGTCATAGTGAAGAACTGGTATCCAGTCCAGTACACTTTTCTTTATTTCTAGCAAAGGTACAAGATCTGAAACATTGTGAATATAGTAACCATGATGATTATATTGATCTAAATGATAAAATAATGACCTATCATCTCTTCTTGTCTATAGATCATCATCTCTTTTTACCTCTAAGTTATCCTCTCTTCTTGTCTATAGATTATCATCACTTCTTGTCTAAAGATTATCATCTCTTCTTGTCTATAGATCATCTCTTCTTACCTCTAAGTTATCCTCTCTTCTTGTCTCTAGATTATCATCTCTTCTTGTCTAAAGATTATCATCTCTTCTTGTCTATAGATCATCTCTTCTTACCTCTAAATTATCATCTCTTCTTGTCTAAAGATTATCATCTCTTCTTGTCTATAGATCATCTCTTCTTGTCTATAGATCATCTCTTCTTACCACTAGATTATCATCTCTTCTTGTCTAAAGATTATCATCTCTTCTTGTCTATAGATCCTCTCTTCTTACCTCTAGATTATCATCTCTTCTTGTCTAAAGATTATCATCTCTTCTTGTCTCTAGATTATCATCTCTTCTTACCTCTAAGTTATCATCTCTTCTTGTCTAAAGATTATCATCTCTTCTTGTCTATAGATCATCTCTTCTTGTCTATAGATCATCTCTTCTTACCTCTAGATTATCATTTCTTCTTGTCTAAAGATTATCATCTCTTCTTACCTCTAAGTTATCATCTCTTATTGTCTAAAGATTATCATCTCTTCTTGTCTCTAGATTATCATCTCTTCTTACCTCTAAATTATCATCTCTTCTTGTCTAAAGATTATCATCTCTTCTTGTCTATAGATCATCTCTTCTTGTCTATAGATCATCTCTTCTTACCTCTAAGTTATCATCTCTTCTTGTCTAAAGATTATCATCTCTTCTTGTCTATAGATCATCTCTTCTTACCTCTAAGTTATCATCTCTTCTTGTCTAAAGATTATCATCTCTTCTTGTCTATAGATCATCTCTTCTTGTCTATAGATCATCTCTTCTTACCTCTAGATTATCATCTCTTCTTGTCTAAAGATTATCATCTCTTCTTACCTCTAAGTTATCATCTCTTCTTGTCTAAAGATTATCATCTCTTCTTGTCTATAGATTATCATCTCTTCTTGTCTCTAAATTATCATCTCTTCTTGTCTAAAGATTATCATCTCTTCTTGTCTAAAGATTATCATCTCTTCTTGTCTATAGATCATCTCTTCTTACCACTAAGTTATCATCTCTTCTTACCTCTAAGTTATCATCTCTTCTTGTCTCTAGATTATCATCTCTTCTTGTCTCTAGATTATCATCTCTTCTTGTCTAAAGATTATCATCTCTTCTTGTCTAAAGATTATCATCTCTTTTTACCTCTAGATTATTATTTCTTCTTGTCTGTAGACTATCATTACTACTTGCCAATAGTGTATCATCTCTTCTTGAATTTAGATTATTATCTCTTTGAATCAATGCAAAAAAAATTCTATTTAAAAGACATTTATATGCCTTCATTGAAGAAAAACAAACTTTTGAACCCAATGGAGAAAAAAGTTTCCTTCAATAAACTATTTAATAATATTTTGGATATCTATGTTGATCAACAAAAATACATTTTTGGTCATTTAATGTAATCAAAATTTTTTAGTCTAATTTCATCACATATTGAATTCAATCTTCAACTTAATTTATTCAAGTTGTAAGTTATTACTTTAAAATATTTTTTTTAATAAGAATACTACTAAAAATCAAAGTTTATGAAATGTTACCTTGATATATAGACCTATATAAGTAGTTTTTTCATTTATTTTTTTTTACAGAAAGGTTCACCCTGTACAATGCATGAGGGCCACTTGAGGTAGAGGGTTACATTAAGGGGAAATTTATACAGCTAAGAGGGGAAGATAATGGTTAACTCTAAACTGAAACAGGTTAAAATTATATTGATTAGGGAAACATTCTCTTGGGAGTCAGTTACACAGAGCAGTAGTTTGTAGGAAGAAGCTGTTTGAGTGAAACTTACTTTTCACTGATGGAATATGGAGGGAATGTGGGTGGCATGGTAACTCCTAGCTGTGAAGGTTAGATCTGGTGGAACTAAGGAGTGTAATTTGTCTGAGCACTTTTCATAGAAGTAGCAATAGAGCAGTAAACGGCTCACCGCATCTTGCCTGTGAAAGAGATTTCAGAGGGTGGAAAATAGGACATCTGTTCATTGAGACTGGTGGTATTTTGGAGTTTGATTGGCATTGCATGATAATTTTAAAATCTAGTCTACTTCTGTGTATCTATATGTACAGTATTAAAATTTAATAGACTCATTTCTTTTGCACTGTTTCCTTTTATTCATTAAAAACTGGAAGTTGCTATGGTGATTTCCAATAATAAGAAAATGGTTGAATGGAAGCAGGAAACAAAATTTAAATAAAACACCTTTCATTGAGGCACCTGAATTTCTCTATGACATATGATTGTAGATTTTTTGATAAAGTTTTAAAGATAATTAATTTATTTAGGATTATTTTATTTCCACTCGTCAAACAACACAAATCAAAAGGATTACATGATCATTATCAAATGGTTGGATACTGTGGGAACGTGTTTGTTTATTATTGACTGATTTTGTAATTGTCTAATAGATGCTATCATTAACAAAGTTCTGTTATATTTTGAGGAATTTAATGAAAAGAGAGAAAAAAACATTAAATGCTCTTGGAAGGTTATATATATATATATGATGAATTATATTTAAACAAAGCAATTACAAATCACTCTAAAAATTATAATTTACAGTTATTTAAAGAGTGGAATAATATTGTTTTTAAATAGGCATATAATTTTACAGTACTATTTAATAGTGCATGCTAACCTATAAAAAAGAAATTGAAAAGTCTAATTGGTATTAGTGACGGCAGATTATAGATTCATAAGCAGTGGCATCTACCTCTAATCTTATGAGGTCTTGAATAAACATTTGTAATTATATCAAGAACAATATTAGGGGAAAATATATGACAAAGTGAGAAAAGTTATCTTGAGATATGTTTCATCTTTTAGGACATTATCGAACTAAATTTGTTATGGTGATACAGCTACACATGTACATGATTGAGGGATGCTGAGAATTTTACATTTTGAATTTTTCTTTTTTATTTAGTTGATTTTCTTTAGATAGCTTTTCTGTTCATCTCTTTAGTTATTAGATATACCAACATTTATTATCATAGTACGAGATATCAAATACCAAATGTGATAGAAAGAAAAAGACAAAAAATCTAAATGAAATTTAAAGATATTGGTCAATAAGAGCTGGCTATGACATGACCAAAACAATCAAACAAATTGCAAAAAACACCTAGCAATGCACAAAATTTCTCTAGCCAGAAGACAAAACATATAGCAACACATATCCTCAACAGAACTTCTGTCAAGGAAAATAACTGAAATTTATATGTTAACAAGCAAGATGCGTTTCTCACCTACAAGGAAAATAGAACAACTTGGTTATGTTCAAAGGTTTCATAGTCAACAAGGATAAAACAGCTTTGAATATATCAATGGATTATGTTTATTATTTGAACAAGATAACAATCACATAAATACATAAGCCACAGTTAAGTAGTGTCCCTACATTAAATCCTCTTTCAATACAGGCTTATATAGCAGACCCAAAAGTGCTGCCCCATCGAAGTGTTACCCAAGTTAAACCCCACCAGCCTTTCTAGCTATGTTACTGCTTGCAGTAAAATAACTCAGTTGTGTAAAGTAATTGCTGTTAAACTATTGTCAGTATAATTCATCTTAATCCAACTTCAGTGGTGATGTATATTGAAACTTGTTCAATGTTTTAGATTCACTGCATTGAAAGTTAATGAATCAATTCTAAACTGTTGTAGAGTCAATAAATATTTCTTTAAACATAAGTTTAATTTGGTACATTGAGGCAGTCATACAACACACCCTATCAAGTATTTGAAAAAAATCAATTTTTTGACTTTATGAATGATTTGATGCAAATTATTTGTTAAGTGTTATGGCTGAAAATGTGTGTGTGTGTGTGTGTGTGTGTGTGTGTGTGTGTGTGTGTGTGTGTGCTACTATACTGGACTCTCCTGTTTTTTTTATGTATGAGGATCAAGCAACTCAGTTCTTAGAATCAACAGCCAGACTATCCACACATATAATTTGATTATGGGGTGAAAGTTTGTGCAGAACCAACCATACTTTTTGAAAGAGCCAAATACAGAGAACTGACATGCAGTACACCACAAGGCCCTAAGCAATCCACCACAAGTTTTAAATTCAGTGTTGTTCTCCTAGACTGGTTGTCACCCAAGGCTATAGGAGCTAGTTTGTCTGGCTATTTTATCGATAGCTTGGGGAGAAGGGATTGATTCATACCTTTTCCAAGGGTATTAGCAGTTAAGTTAATGTAATAAATTTGTCTAGAATTCAAACTTCGCTCTCAGATTTCTCAATCTGTGATGCAAATCCATTGTTCCACCATACCCCACAAGTATATATATGTATATATATATATATACACACATAAACACACACACAGATGCACACACATATATATCTATATACATGTAAATATATTAAAGAATATGGTATATAAATTTCTCTCTATCAAATCAATGTTAGTTGAATATCAAAATGGAAATATTCTGTATTACGTATTTAATTCAAACTAAAGTAATATTTATGTTAATGGAATTATATATGTGTGTGAGAGTAATTATGAGCATTAGTAATAAATGTGTATTGAGGAGAAATGCTGAAGGTGTGGGAATGGATAAAAATGATAAATAATTATAACTAATGCTAACATTTATAACTCTTCCTCCAACACATATATAATACCATCAATAAAAATATTACTTTAGCCTGATGAAGTTCTTCTAGAGGTTGTAATGCATTACACATTTTTTTCACTTTATTTGATCTCATGCCTACAACATATATATATATATATATATATATATATATATATATATATATATATAAATCAAAAAGTACAAAAAGGAAGTGGTTTGATGGTAAAACCCAAAAGGAAATCCTATTATTATTAATTATTAAAAATTAAATATTAAAACTGATCCAGCCGGAGGGCTCAACATAATTAAAATGATTTATTTACAATGGCAATATTAATATTTTACGTATAAAAAAATTCAAATTTTATGAGATCATATAGCCATTTCAGCCAGTTTGTCATTACCCCCCCCCTACACGCACGCACACACACACAGACACTCAAACTGACAATTGTATTTTCTATATTGTTTAAAAACACTGATGATGCGATTTTAATCATTGAAATAGCTATACGATCACATAAAATTTGAATTTTTTACATGCAATATATATATATATATATATAGGATTAATGCAGAGAAGTTTGTTGCTTAACTGAGCATAATCATGCCAACTTCAAAGTTTCATAAAAGCACAATTATGATGTCCTCTTTCATCAGGGCTGAACTTTAGTCTACTTGAAGTTCAGCCCTGATGAGTGAAGACATCATAACAATGCCTTCGCAAAACTTTGAAGTCGGCATGACTCTGCTCAGTTAAGCAACAAACTTCTCCACATTAATCCTATTAATGCTCTATCTTTATTTTTATATCAAGCACTTTACGACAAAAGCTGCTTGCCAAAATATCTTGGCAGTAAGCATTATCACAAATACACAAATTTCATTAAAGATGATTGAGAAGGTAGTGTAATTAAGCCTTTTATTCAATTTTCCTTGTGTTTGTATAAGTGTTTTCTTTTCTTGACAAGTGTGTAGGAACTGCTCAAATGTTCTCTGTATTTGAGCGCTTTTGACTATTGTATCAGCTAATATCATGGATGTTTTTTATTTTTAACTGAATATGTGGATTTTTATGTATGTGTATCTATGGTGATGGCAATATCCTATTTTTATTATTAATGCTTCCATTAGCTTAGCATATGTGGATGAAGCTATTATAGCTGTATTTTGTACGAGTATGATGCTTATATATTATTTATGAAATCACATGTCCCTTAATAAACTGTGATTCTGATCAAACCAAATTCATGAATAACTATATTATACTTTTTTTTTTACTAATGTTCACCCAATATAAGGCCCAAGAGCCACTCAAGATAGAGATTACAGAGTGGACTTATAGGAAAGAACAAGTAGAATATAAAGCTGAAGCAGACTTTAGAAGGCACTGAAATAAAAAGAGCTTTTGAACAACAAGAGTCAATGGGTTTGCAGACTATTTCAGTTTGAATTCCAGTTTGGTGTAGGTTGAGTTAAGATGACAGACATGTTGTCATGTGACTGCCTGCTTTAGAATAACCTCCAACTTTAGCCTTGTCCCAGTCCAACCAACTTAGATAAAGTGTTACATTCTATAGAAGCCATGGGTCAGAATTATAATTGTCTGCATGCAAGAGTGATAATAAAATCACACTAAATACTGTACCAAACTAAATGTATATATATATATATGTATATGTGAATAGAATAAATAAAGAACAAGTAGGAAAAAAGTGTCTTTGATCTAATATATTTCACTTTAACAAGCTTCTTTACAGATTCATTAATGACGAATGATGAATCTTTGAAAAAGCTTGTTAAAGTGGAACATGTTAGATTAAAGACACTTTTTTCCTACTTGTTCTTTACTTATTCTATTCATCTTGTTGGATTTTTGATCCATATGTTCAATTCACACACACACACACACACACACACACACACACACACACACATTTAACTTGTACAGCAAGAATATTTTGAGGACTCTAGATGTTATGCAAGGATTTGTCATCAGAGGCCACAATTTGAACAACATAAGATATGCAGATGATACAGTGCTGATTGCTGACATAGAAAGGAAACTACAAGACCTCCTAAAGAAGGTAGTTAAAGAGCGTGACAAGAAATGACTACAAATAATCTGCAAGAAACCAAATGCATGGTCATTGACAAAAAGAGCAACCCAAAATGTCAAATACGGGTGGGGATATTAAAATCAAGTAGGTACAAAAATTTAAATACCTGGGAAGTGTTCTAACAGAAAATGGAAAGTGTGACATGGAGATCTGAAGGTGAACTGGCATGGCGAAGGAAGCATTCGAGAAGTTGGGTAAAGGATTAAGAAACAGGACAATTTTGCTAGAAACAAAGAGGAGAGTACTGGATTGCCATGGGATGTTGGTTCTTCAATATGGCAGTGAATGTTGGATAATATCTTTGAAGATGAAGGAAAAACTTGAGGCAGCTGAAATGTGGTTCTACAGAAGGATGCTGTGGATATGATGGACCGAGCATGTGAGCAATGATGAGGTTTTGAAAAGAATGGAAACGAAAAGGAAATTAATACTGAGTATCAGGAAGAAACAGCTACAGTTCCTGGGACATGCAATGAGGAAGGAGGGCTTGGAGAACCTGATACTAACAGGCCAGGTAGAGGGAAAGCAGTGGATAACATATTTAAAGGGCCTGAGCAGGTAGATGACAGAACAGGGGCTGCGAGATGTTACAGGAGAAAGCATGCTAAGAGCAACCAGGGATAGGGAGATGTGGAAGGCCATGATTGCCTACATCCTGAAAGGACAAGGCACATAGAAGAAAAAGATGAAGGTTAGTGAAAAAGTGTTTAAGTCATCGGCATGATGGACATTAAAGTCACTGAACAGAAATATATTTACAAATGGATATAAGGAGATGGTCTTGTCTGTATTATCTGAAATGCCATCTAGCATGCGACAGTCATAAGAAGAAGGGGAATGGTAGAGAAAGAAGAGATAGCAGACTGAGTTTATTAGAGAGAGATAGAAACACATGCAAAAATGGTCTGGAGATTCAAAGAAGAGTTCTCTAGCTAACAGGAGATGTTCATGGACATAAACTCTCAGGCCATGCATGTGGATATTTGATCTTTCCTAAAGTAGAGAAGGTAGCCGGGAATCAAGAAATTAGAGAAGGGGATTGCAGAGTTAAGATTAGTTTCACAAAGAGCTAGTATGTTTGGGAACTTCTTAAGGAGGAATAATTTCACACTGCAGAAATCAGCATGAATACCACACATTGGAGAAAAAAATGTTTAGGAGTTTAAGTGTTATTTATTGGGTTTGTTTAGTTTTATTACAGTGATGTCCTTTACAGAGACAATGAAGAATAAAAAATGTCATTGCTATACTTTTGAAGAAACTTACAAAAAAACCATCAGTTACACTTCTAGTTAAATTAATTTCATCGAATGTCTAATCAGAATAACTTATTTGGACAGTCGAATTGGCTACCAACAGAGTTTTTTGATCATACATTGTTTAACTAACATTCTAATATATTAAATGGGGAGAGAAGGAGGGGATTGGTCACTCCCAAGGAGCATGTGTCATAGTACAGCAGCAGAATAAATAAAAAAGTCAGTCAGTTAAGTGCCATACATGATACACACTTTGGCAATCATGTCTTGAAAGAGACATGACTGACTGGGCAGAAGATTATCCCGCAGTAGGTTGCCATTGCTTTATGTGGTAGATTGGTTGCCAGCCAAGGCTATAGAGCCTAAACTTTCCTGTTATTTAACCCATAACTGGAAGGAATAGATGGATTAATACCTTTCCCAATGGTATTCGCGCGTAAGTGAAATGCAACAAATTCACCTGGAATTTGAATAAAAAAGTAAGGGAAAATAAAAGGAAGAAAGAAATAATTTCAAAGAAAATATATTTTGATCAAAATTTTAAAAACTCATCAAATAGAAAATAAAAAGTAAAAATTTAAAAAGTAGATTACATGGAATAGCACTTTAGAGAGAAGACAAAAAAGAAAAAAAAATTATCTTGAAAGTCCAATTCAGACAAGAATAAAAAAAATGTCAGAATCATACCTCTGCAGAAAATTTTTAAAAAAAGCCATCGGTTTCACTTCCAGTTAAGTTAATTTCTTCAAATGTTTAATCAGAATAACTTATTTGGACAGTTGAAATGGTTACCAACAGAGGTTTTTTACCATGCAATGTTTAACTAATACAATTAGTAGTCATTTAAACACACATGGAAACCACCAAACCTATTTTCTCATAGCTGGAAGGAAAAGAGATGAATTCATCCTTTTCCCAAGGTTATTAGTATGTAAGTGAATGCAATGAATTTGACTGGAATTCGAACTCGGCTGTCTGATTCCTCAATCTGAGCTGCTATCTGCTACTTTCTTGTATCTCCCTGTTTTATTGTTTACTTGGATTTATGCATTTCATTGATAGACAATATCCTCAGGCTTAAATAAGGCTCTCAATATTACGGTCTGAAAAGTCTGAGTAAGGTCAAAGTTATTTGAATGAAGCTCTACAGTTTAACTCCCTTGGCTTGTATTTAAAAAATGTGTGTTGGGATTAAATAAAACAGAGAAAACTTCACTTCTTTTGTTTTCAATTAACATTAAAATGCTTTGGGTATTTTGAATTTCATTTCACAAGTGGATCTAGCAAAAAAAAAAAAAAAGAAAAAGAACTTCCCTTATATAGTGTAATCCATTTTCACTTGGACAGCACCAAGTTACCTTACTGTTAAAGGAATAAAGTTAATACAAACGATTTGAAAGCTTCATATATGCTGTATTTAGTGATAAGAATGATGGAACTGTGGCTTCACTTATTTGATTTTGTCTTTTATTTAATAATCTCTTTTGCCATTAGAGTGCTGTGTTGATTTTGCTGCTTAGGAATTTTAAAATTAAGTTTTCAGACACTTTTTTTGGGCTTTATATTTTTGTTTTGTTTTATTTTTTTTTTTGAAATGCTAAATTTAAGGTAAATGTTTAAAACAAGTTTCTTCACATATTTTTTATTAATCCTAATTTTAAACACCTACATTCATATAAAACTATCTCTGCAAAAAATTGCCAGTTGTCCATTAAGCTACAAGATTACTTGGTATTTACAAAACAAGTATTTTATCCTACATAAAATCAATACAAGACTTTTTTGTCCCCCATTTCTTAAATTAGATATTTCAATTAGTGTCAGCACATCGAGAAACTTTCAAGTACATATCTTGTTGTTAAATAACAACCGTTTTTCAGACAGTTTTTATGTAGAGATTTTGGAAAATTTGTTTTCAGTGAGAATTGCTTTTGTTATTTTTGTTGTTCAAGATTTTGAATGATTTGTTTATTTACAATTTAGAAACCCTTTCAAGGTTATTTAAAGCCATGAAATTTTTTTAAATCGTAAGAATTTTTTAAAGATAATAATAATGGTTTTGTGATAAAAGTCTTACTGATTAACCCATATCTGAGGGGAAAAGAGGTAAATTCATACCTTTCCTAAGGGTATTAGCATCTAAGTGAATAAAAACAACCCAATGGAAATTAGAACTTTGCTCTCTGATTAACAATTCCAAGCCATTATCTATTATACCACCTGCACATCAAGCTTTAGTTACTTTGAATTTACTTTCATTACTTACAGCACTTAGTATTCCCAAGCAGTCACTCATCTAGATACTGATCAGGCTTTACATTATTTAACTTTGGTGATAAATGAGAACTAGTGTTTCAATGTAATGTGGCCATAAGTCTTTTGTTATCTTCAATCAATGTATAAAGATTAAAGCTAATATTTTTGTTGTCACTTATTTACATTCACTTAAATTTGACAATTCTTGTTAAAATGATACCATTCTAGCCTTAGTCTCTTTTGTTATAAACTCAGTTGCAATTCATAAACCTGCATGCTGAAGCCCATTCATTGTCTTTATAGAATTGACAAACATGTTTATTTGACTAGCTTTCTAGGGCATCAGTATATTAACATTTTGATTTGGTTTGATGTGAATATTAAAATTTATTTTGCTGCCAGATTTTATATGGATTCAGGTGTCAGTGTTTGAGAAATTTATTTTGAAGGAATTTTAAAGTTATCCTTTCGAAGGGCAGTAGCATATTCAATTCTTGAAATTACAGCTGACTTCATTTATCAACAATTTTTTTTTCTATGGCACGTGGCTGGTGGGGTTAGAAAATTTGTTTTTCCAGCCATGATGTTTGGGTTCAAATCTCAGCATGAGTAATATTTTTAGCCTGAGAAGATGATCCCAGCATTGGAAAATGCCTAAAAGCCATACCATGGGTTGGCCTAAACTTTGTGAGTAAGCTGGGTAGCTGGAACTGTTCATTGATTAGGTTCTAGAATGAACTCAATTCATCACGACCAAGGGTTTGATAGTACTGGCCTTGTTCAAAATGCTGGTCATGCCAGATCATGCATGCTCTTTCCTAGAAACTGTAACTAAGATCTGTTCTGCATAGTTGCTGTATAAGTTAAGCTTTTTTGGATGCTGAAGAAAAACAAATGTGTTTCAGCAGGTCTCTTTAACAGCAATGGCTAGCAGTGGCATAGAGAGAGTGTGTGCTGTACAGAGCAGCCTTTCAGTTTACCGCCCTCTTCCTCCCCTCAGCTCCCACAAAAATGCAACATATTGTACAGTGACTCCTTCTTTTATATATATTAGCAGGCCCAAAAGATGAAAAATAAAGTGACATACCCTCAAACAAACTTCTAGTAAGGAAAATAACTGAAATTTATGTGATCACAACCATGTTGTGTCTTATCTTATTTAGATGAATGTATTTATTCATTCTCTATCCTTATTCATATATATGGCACATTTTTATAAAATTGTATGTGAAAAAAAGTATTCCACTCAGGAATTGTTAGTTGTGAAGGCAAGAGAATGCATTAGCAGAAACACTGATCAAAATAATAAAGATATTAGTTAAAATAACTCACAGAATCATAGCATACTTCCTTTGAGAACTTCAGAAAAAAAATCTTAAGGTTAATTTTATCCATGTGATATACAAATTTTTCACACTCATATAATTTTATAAAAATTAAAAATAAAGCTTTGCTTTATATTGTTGATAGAACGTCTATTGAACGGGTGAAGAGGCTCATCCCTTGTTTCCTGTTTCGGATGTGGTTTTCGGCTTTCTCTTTTCCAATCTTTTCACTCTTACGTAGCCCCCTGCACATCAGTGGCGTTACCGCCTTGCTCAGGGTGATATGATTAAAAAAAAAAAAAATGTATGAAGTGCATAAAATTCAGTTGATCTGTGATTTGCTCTTTAAAATGAGTGGAAAAGGATATAGCTAGATTGATGTAGTAATGCTCATTTGACAATTAAAAGGATAATTTCTTTAATTTATTTTTGCATTTCATAGTCTGGTTCTTTTTTTAAAATGAATTATTCTCTTAAAATGAATTATTCTCTTGAAGATAGAAAAACAAATTTTCTGCAGATTTATCGCTATTGTTCAAAGAAGAAAAAAAATAAAGATGAACTCAAGATAGAGCTAACAGATAATTAGTTTTGATCATGTTTTCTTCTTTCTTTTTAAAGTAGCCAAGGTCACATTTAAAAAAATATGGCTTTTCATTTTGTTTAGGTCACGAATCTCAGTCCATCATGACTATAATAAACTTGAATATTAATATGTCTCTAGGGTCAACACATACAAATAAAATTGAAATTTTGGACTAAGCTTGGCCATACAAATTACTGCATTTTAAATTCTAACATATAACTGTCTAAATGTCAGCTATATATGAACGTAAATCTTCTACAGCTATCTGCTCTCTGTTTTAAAATGGTGTTTCTACATGTGACATATTGATACATGAAGACTTAATATCAAATAATCTGAGATCCCATTAATAAGGTAACAATAATGGTGTTTGTTAACCATACAGCCTGTAAATATCTTTTCTACAGGATTAGAAAAATTGATAAAGAGAAAACAAAAAATTTTCTTTATAAAATCAATAAGATAGAGATATTTAGTACTATATAATCTATAAAAAATTCTCTGTGCAAGAATTTCATTCATATTTCTGGACTCTGTGCCTTGGTAAAATGTTTTCGAAGGCAATAAAAATTTGTAAAATAAGATCTCCACCATTATTCCCACTACTTTGATTATACACATCATTCATCATTTTTGAGTCTATAAAGATTTGTAAATGTGAAATAGAATGATTTTTATTTTTATTTTTCTGTAGAATGTAACAAAATAATTTTTTCAGCATATAAGCAACTTAGAGCTTAAAAGCATCTTCAGATTTTAAGTAAAATGAGAGTAAAAAACTGAAAAAATTGTATTACTTTCTGTCCAGCCCAATGGCTAATACTATTCCAGCAAAAATGCAATGATATTTTATGGCATTGCCATATCTGATCTCTTGCTCCTACTGTGCATATCAAGATTCTTGACATTATTCAGAGAAGGGTTTGCAATATAATTGATCCTGACCAGGCATCTCATCTTCAGTCATTTTTTCACTGACATCCTGGGACTTGCTTCTGTCTGTTCTACCAATATATCTTCATGGCAACCAATTGAATGAGCTTTCTTTCCGGGTGCATAGACTATATGAATTTAAGCATGTGACTAGATTGGCAGCTGAGTTTCAGTAGAAAGTAGCTAGATGCAATACCATTTCTACTCTAGCAGTTTTTACATGCACAGTGGAACTCCTTTCTGAATTTTTGATTCAAAATTTAAATGCAATATCAATCACCATCTTCTATCTTGTTGAACTGTATTCCTTTTCTTGTCTTTTCTTCAATCCTCCCGATTTTCAATCATTTCATTGTCTTTCTCTTTCATTCTAGTGTCATTGTCAACTTGGGATGAGATGATAAAATAATTAAAAGCTTATTGTAGCTCTAGGTAAATATGAATCTTTTATCACAATTTTTGTCAGTGTTCTTATTGTACCCAACCACCTCTATTTAAAGCACATTATTTAAATCATATTATTATTTATAATCACATATAGATCCTTTTTACTTGTAAAATCTGCTCTGTTTTTTGTGAAAAGAGTGGCTATGAATTTGAATGATATTCTTATAACCAATGCTAAATATGTGACTATCTTAATTATAAAACAGATCATAAATACATATATTATTTAGTTTGGTAGAGTAATATTTACAAATTGCAAAACTCAACTGAAATATGACTAATAAAATTGTCATAATTTGTAAGAAAGGGCAAATTTAATTCCTGGTTTTAAAACCTCAGTGACTTTAAGTTCAAGTTTATCAGTGTTGTGTCAAAGGATTCAGTATACCACATTTCATTTTAGTTTGAGAAAAATATAACAAAAAATATTAAATCCATTTAAATGAGACTTTCACTAAGAGAATGCACTTATTGATAGAAAAAATAACAAATAAATGAATGGAAAAAATTACTTTATTGTCCATACATTGAATAAAGTTTCTATATCTGATCTGCTTAACATTCTTGATAGAATTAAAAATAGAGTCTGTAATATAAATGATCCTGACCTGGCATCTGGACTAAAGTCAGAATACATAACATGCCTTCTTGCTGTCTTTTCTGCAAATACCTTTATGGCAATTGTTCTGATAAGTTTGTTCCTTGATATCTTGACTGCATGAATTTAAGTGTGCTATTAGATTGGCAAGTTTCCTTATATTACTATTATAACAGGAGAACATTATCCTATTTGTAATTCCCTTGTTATGGGCATTATTATATCTATGATATAACAGTGTAGAATACAGACTGAATGGAATGGTGATAACAAAAAAAGAATGACAAAGATGCTTTTTTCTCAGAGAGACTTTTATATTACTAAAATATACACAAAACTATATTTACATAAATATACATATTTCATGTGGAAATAATATATGACATATATTTACACAGCAAAGTAGAGTAGGAGAAACAAAAAGAAAGGGCCTTATATATAATATGGAGATATTGCTGCATCTGGAGAAGTCATTTTTAGGACTCCAAATTCATCTATGTCCTAGGTGAGGACATACTCCATGAAAGGGAAATGGTGAGTCTTGGCTTTTCCCAAATTGCAGAGTGTGACCAAGTATTTCTTTGTAGATTTAAGAAAGATATATTCCCAAAGGCAAATGGCACCATAGATATGTAATCTGCTGTGGAGGCAGATTTAGCCTCTGCCCAGGCTATGAGAGTGGGAATAGGCTAAAAAAAAGGAAACCTTAAAGTTTAGCTACTGAAAAAAAACTGAATTTTGACTAACACTTTCATCACTGTATAGTGTGCTGTCCCTAAGCAATTGTAATGTGACCCATGTAACTTATCTTTACCAAAGTGAGATAATCACCTCTGCATTTAATTAGCTAAGTGTAACCATATGTTCTGTTATAATAGCTTCTTTTCTTACACTTTTCACCTGTGGAACTCTCTTCCAATTAAATTTCTCAAGATTAAAGTTGACCTGAAAGCATGGATCTGGAAGAGAATTCCACCAGTGAGAGGGCAAGGGAAAAAACTGTTAGCACAGAACTTATGGTTACATCTAGCCAACTCAACAGAAAATTGTAAATTGGCGAAACCTCATTGCTAGGCACAGAGAGGCAACTTTATGGTGGTAGCAAAGTGACTGAAGCTGAGATGCCAGATCAAGACCAATAACATTGATGATTCTTCTTTATTATAGCAGGGGAACTGGATGATATGTGGCAGCAATATTCTAAGTATGGATGAATGGTAGATAGATTCTGGAGAAAAAAAAATTGTCTCACATGTCATCTGTAATGATTTAACTGTCTTTAGTAGTTGTCATTTTATATGCCAGTTTACAGACCTCAACAGATTCACACATCAGCAAATATTTTTTTGATATTCTGGCAAGCATTATCTATATTAGTATCTGTGGTAAAATAGGAACATTAATTTAAGAAAATATGTCTTAATTTCTTATCTTCAGAATATAGCATTAAACAATATGATATTGTTCAAATGAATGCATGGTCATCAGTGAAAAGAGAAGCCTAAAACGCCAACTACAGGTCAGGGATATTAAAATCAAGCAGGTACAGAAATTTAAAGTGCGACACTAAGATCCAAAGGATGCATTTCAGAAGCTAAGCAGAGTATTGAGAAACAGGAAAATTTTTGTTGGAAACAAAGAAAAAAGTATTAGATTGTTATGGGATGTGGCAGTGAATTCTACAAAATCTCATCAAGGATGAAGGAAAGACTTGAAGTGGCCAAAACATCATTCTACAGAAGAATACTGAGGATACCATGGACCAAACCTGTGAGCAACAATGAGGTTTGGAAATGATGGAAATGAAAAGGAAATTTATAATTAACATCAGAAAGAGTGAGCTAAATTTTCTGGGACATGTAATGAAGAAGGAGGGATTGAAGAATCTGATAGTCTCAGGACAGATAGAGGAAAAGAGAGAAAGGGGAAAGCAATGTGTGACATACTTGATGGACTTGAGCAAATGGATAGCAGAGCAGGATTTGGGAGGGGTAACAAGAGAAAGGAGATGGGACAGGCCATGATCACATATGTCCTGAAGGAACATGGCACATAAAAGAAGAATAAATCTGCAAACTATGAAGTAGAAGAATTATTTTATCTTTTTGGATACTACGTGCTTGTATGCGGGGGGGGGGGGGGGTATGGGAGTCAACTAACTAGACAATGGCTGAGCAAAGAAGATGACCGAGGAATTTAACAAAATTATCCTCCAGTAAAAAAATTTCTTTGAAAAAAATACAAAAAGAAAACCACCCACGTCTATTGTACAGGTGTAGAGGCTCATCCCTTGTTCCCTGTTTAGGATGTGGTTTCTGGCTTTCTCTTTTCCAAATCTTTTCACTCCCACATAGCCTCCAGCACATCAGTGGTGTTACCGCCTTGCTCGGGGTGATATGATTAAAAAAAAAAAAAAAGTATACATGCAGCAGCAGAAATATCTCCCACAAATATCTCCCATATAATGATAAGACATTAGCTCGATGAAGGCACCATAAAGTGGGAGGTATTTCTGGGCGGTTTATGTGGGAGGTATTTTTGCTGCATTCTGTTTAACCAGAAAACTATAAATAATTTTTACTTATATGCATGGGACAAATACATCCTCAAACTTTCTAATAATAATAATTTACAAGCATTAATACTAATAATTTATTATTAGATGTCTCATTTGTATATTAATCATTCTATTTATTCTATTAAAAATTCTTTCTGTAAAAATGTCATTTACAATAAACTTTAAATATCAATTGTTTCTATATTTGTTGTGATTGTGGCACTGTTCTTCTTAAATTATAGATTTCTAGTTTTCATTTTTAGAAGAACTGGATTATATTACATTCTATTGATTATGCTTGCTTGCTTTTGATTGGCTGTTTGCTTCTCATCTACCTTTACTTGCCAAAGGCTTCCTCATGTCTGACTATTATTGATGGATCTTCTCTCTGTAAATCAACATGACAACTTACTTTTTCCACACTTCTTCTGTTTGAGTTCTTTAATACCAGTTTTCATTGCCAGCATTTCTTCTCTTAAAGCTGGCATTCTAAGTGGAATCAATGATTCTCAAAATATCAGACAAGTTGGTTCTTAGAATTGTTTTTGCTGCTATTCAAAGGTTTTTGTTAGTTTTTTTTCTGACATTGATTGTCTGGCAGCAACATTTTTTAAAGACTGAAATTTAAGGAGAAGTGTGATAAAAATAGGTAGCCATTGTGGTATAGTTTTTGAGAAAAGCTAAATTGGATAAATGCTTCCGTGTTAGATGGGATGTGACACATTGTATGATTTTAAAAAATCATCAATTACACAGATTAAATGAAGCTAGTTCCTCTGGAAAAATATTCTAGTTTGGTATCGGATTACAATTACCAAAAAACATCACAAGAATTTATTAATAATTGTGATTTCAAGAAATTTGAATCAGAGTTAGACTCCTTCTTGAGATGTGATGATTTTTGACAGTTGAATGGAAGAAAACTTTCTTTTGCCTCTTAATAAAAATAATAAATTGTATTAAATTAATTATATTTTCATATGATGTAACATCAACCTAGGATGATTGTTTTGGGAAATGGCTTTTAAACATAATCCTTAAAAATCAAACAAAACTTAAATTTACAATATTGTCAATTTACATTCAAATTCTAAAGTTGAAACAAAAAAAAAAACTATTAGGTTGCTTAAGAAACAACATTTTAAAATGTTATAAAATGATATGTTGGTCTCAAAAAAATTGAATGTATAAACCATACCCAAACAGTGTGTTCTCAGGACTGATGTTAAACATGTATGCAATATATATATATATATATATTGTGTATTTGGGCAACAATCCCACTTTTATGCAGGTTTCATTAACAATAATAGACAAAGTATTATCATTAAGTTTTTATATAATTTTTCATGTGTTCATGACTTTTTTCTTTTCAGAACTCAGGAATATAAGAATTGTTCAAATGTTTTGTACAATAAGCATGTGTAAAGTTTGTGTATATAGTGTCTTGTGTATGTTAAGTTCAGAACATGGTAAGCACATTGTTACCATGTTTATAATTGATGTTATTAAGTGTAGAATTTCTCTTTTTTTATTAGTAATGTCTCCATTATTTTTAATCTTATTTTTCTTTTTACTTTTTTTTCTTTTATGAACATGGTGACAATATGCTTACCATGTTTGGAACTTAACATACACATGATTCTATATACATAAACTTTACACATATTTATTTACAAGTAAAACAAAATTAATTCTTGATAATGGCTAAAAGTATAGCCAAAAGCAACCGAAAGTACAAAACCTTTGGATAATTTTTATATAATTTGAGTTCTGAAAAGAAAAACATCATAAGAACACATAAAAACTTATATAAAAAGCTTAATGATAATACCTTGTCTGTCATTTTTAATGAAACCTGCATATATATATAAGTGTGTGTGTGTGTGTGTGTGTGTGTGTGTGCATGCATAGAATGTAAGGGAACATAATGGATTTTTTAATATATTTTTAATAGACAAGCAGAATATTTACTCAAATATCAGTATCCACTAAAAGTATTGTTTAAAGTGATTATATATATATATATATATATATATACAGCCTTTGAGATTTGAAAAAGAAATCACTCAACCAGTAGTTGAGAGTAAGGGAAAATTTACTCAGCCCAAAATCTTTTTACTCGATCAACTCCATTTTCTTAATAGTCACCTTATCACCATAATGTGAATCGCTGATGAAAAACAAAAAATGAAATCTTAATTAAAATTTCAAACATGTTAGAAAGGATTTAAAAAATTAAAAAAATAATAACAACAAAATTTGATCTTTCCTCTTAATAATAGCACAAACATAATATGCTGTTTGTTTTTTGGCAATTGAGTAGAGGTACTTAAATTTAAAGTTTCTTTCTTCTGTTTGACTACAACCTCCATCTCATAAAATAGCAAATCTGATTTTCTCAATGATTTTCTATAAAAAAATTACTTGTATAATTTGTTTTTCAGTGCATGGTTGAAAGAAGTATGCATATTTTTTTCCTTTCTTTCAAATGTTCATTTTTACTTTTCATAAGTGAGGAAGAAATATAGATTTGAGTCAAGGATATTTTTCCAAATGAGTTTCTACAAATCTGTGAGCGTCTTTAACCTGGGTGACAGTGACATTTTGGCTCCACTCTGGAAGCGTTAATTAAATGAATGTTTATACTAACCGGGATGATAAAAATTCAAAGAGTACAATAATGTTATTGTAGGTCATTCTAAGTAACTTGTGAATCTTCAATGGCATACTTTTGGGTTGTAAAAAGAATCAAATTTGCTGCTTTTTGAAATTTTTTTTGAAACGATACATTTCATTGCAAGATTTTTAATCGACTGCGGGCGAGTAAAGCAGTCTCCAATCCGTAATGGCCTGGGGTAGGAAATGGCTGGTAAATTTCAATGCCTCTAAAACAAAGCTGTTATCAACTAACCACCATAGACAATCGCATCTACCTCCCATTAGCATGGGACAGGCTAGCCTCCCAGAGAGTAAAATACTATGCCTCCTTGGCCTTACACTCTCGGCGGACCTCAAACGGAATGACTATATTAAATTCATTGCCAAGTCTGCTGCTATGAAGGTCGGCTCCCTGTGCAGGGCCCAGAAGTTTTTCCCTGCATCTATTCTGCACATATACAAATCTACCATCCGCCCGTGTATTGAATATTGCTGCCATATCTGGTTGGGTGCCCCTGCTGCTCTCCTTGGGCTTCTTGACAAAATACAAAGGAGGATCTGTAACGTGGTTGATACTGACTTGGCAGACCGGCTGCAGCCGCTCTCTCACCGGCGTGATGTGGCTTCCCTGTGCCTCTTCTACAAGTACTTTCATGGCTTCTGCTCCAATGAGCTTAGATCACTGGTGCCGCCTAAGCACGAATTTACACGAGATACTAGATTAGCAACTAGGTCCCACCCTTTTACAGTTAAACAAATAAGATGTAACCGTAAGTTCTACTCCAACAGCTTCTTTTGTCGCGCTTCCCGCCTGTGGAACTCCCTTTCACAAGTCTGCTTTTCCGACAGTTACAATCTCCAGGTGTTTAAATGTAGGGTCAATAGACACCTCCTATCACACTAACTCCCAACTATTCTCAGAACACTCTCATCTTCCCAACCCTCATTCTCGGTATCCTTACCCGCCTATCACCCACCCTCTGACATTTCCTATATTTAATCATCCTTTCTCCACTCTACGTAGCCCCCTGCGCAGTAGTGGCAGTGACATGCCTTGCTCGGGGTGAAATGCTTATTAAAAAAAAAAAAAATTAACTTTTTAATCGAATGAAAATATTAATATCTATATCTATATATATATATATATATATATATATATATATATATTAAAAATCAACTGAAAGTGATATGGGCTTTGTCAGTTTACCTTACCCAAGATACACCACTGTAGCTATGACTGCAATGCAACTTGTGCTTAATATTACTCTTATGGATCATGGGACATGGACACAGACATATTTGTGTGCCTGTATGTGTGTGTGTGTGTATGTTCTGTTATCTGCACAGAAATTGGAATTTGCAGTTTGAGTAAAAATTCCAGTCAAGGCCATTGCATTAATTTCTGCACAAATCCCTTTGTAAAAGTATGAATCCATCACTTCTTTTTCTAGATATGGATCAAATGGATTCATATGAGTCAAATAGATTGATAGATTGGGCTTTTAGTCTTGGTTGGAAGCTAGTCTAGGAAAAGGACGGCTTTGAATCTAAATTTTTTTATTATTTATTGGAATATGTTCAAATTAAGTGATAAAAAATATATCCCAGGGAAGAATAAACTTGGATTAATTTATGTTTTGTAGATATTTCTATCATACAGTAAATATTAATATATTTTCATACTGACCCAAATATATATATATATTTTCTAAACATATACTGTTAGATATAAGAGACAATGAATGTCTATTATGTTTAATCATGAGCCGTTCTAAACATCGTATTTTGGCTTTAATTTCAGGTGAATATAAAGACAAAAATTCTCCAACATTTGGATAATTTTTTGTTAAGTTGGTTCTAAGATTTTGGCTCACATCTTCAGAGAGGTTACAAGGATGTTAACAGAAAAACATCCACCATCAGCGACGATTTTATCTTGTGTTTACATAAAATTTTAACAGTTACCAAAAATAGCAAACACAGTTCACAAATTTGTAATGCAGTTCTATGACGTCACACTGCGTGAGAGCTCAAAATGATAACAGAACCATATATTTAAATGCAATGTAATGTGTTATAACCAGATTTAAGTGTGATTTTATTAAGTGTGGGTTGTTTGAATTTAATGTAGATGGCCTCCAATATCTGAAGGTTCTTTTTACTGTGTGTATGAGTGAGGATTATTGTATTGTAATACAAAAATAATGATATATATATATATATATTCATGAAATTATTACCACCACTCCCAATTTCAAAAAAATTTGATGTATTAAAAATTAACAAGTTACTAAAATTTATATAGTTTTAAAGAATACGTGTTTGGTTTTATAGGGCCAGAGTTGACTATACTTTTTTTTCTCTCAGCAAAGAGTATATTTATATTAATATTGCTTTTTAGGTTTTGAGTCCCCTCTCCTAAATGTGCTAAATTTGTTAGATTTTAAATAACATTTTGTAAATTAAAAGTGAATTATTAAAATTATTACAGAATATATTCTTGGTAGAAATTTGAAATTATCTTAAAATTTAAACAAAAATGATGTTATCTTACCAGTCATACCAGTCAATGTACCTGCTTCCAATATGTAGATATTGTTAATTTTATTATGTAAATTCATGATGGTTAAAATTAATTGGCATTTGTTTTCTTCTCTGTATAGTGTAACTGGAAAAAAAAATTATTCACATTTATGTTTTGAATGTGAAAATACAATACATTCTAACAATCTTTATAGTACTATGTTATTTCATTATATATATATATTTTTTTAAAAAGGAAATAAAAATAATTATTACAAGAATTTGTCATTACACTTGCAGATTTAAAAAATCAAAATATTTATTATTCTAAATTTTCCAGATTTAATTACTTGGGTCTTAATTACAAACAAATGTACTGATAAATTCAACACCATTTTTTCAGTCCTACAAAAAAGCCTTTTCTGTAAGTTATAATAAAATTTTGAAATGGATATTAATTTTTGATGTTAATGTTACTAATTGTTGATACCCAGATTTTCAAGAAATGTTGTTGTTGGTTTGCATGACCTTGAAATTTGATACTGTGCAACAAAATTAGCAGAGAGTTGAATGACATAATTTTATGTATTAGTAAGTTGTCATTTTGTGTTTTTCTAAGAGATTAGTACAGCAAGTTTTATTAAAAACATTAGTGAAAAATCTATACAATTTTTTTTATTCCCAGTACACTCATTTATGTTTCTTGAAATATTCATTTTAATGTAAAACAATATTCTTCATGGTGTTTCATTTTGATAAAAAATTGGAATGGTTAAAAGAAAATGATCATAGAAAATATACACAAATTTTTATTTACCTAAAATTTACTATAATTAATGTAGTTTAGTATTACTGAGGTCAGTATAAAGGACAATTCAAAAGTAATGCTTCTTATTTCTTTCCACATAAATTACATTAGATACAGGAAACAAAATAACACAGTTGGAAAGAGTAAGTTTTCAGCTACAAACACTAATTTTGTATTTTTTGTCAACAGCAACACCGTTTCTGATACAGTCTATTTTTCATTAACCCAATTCTGCCTGCTGCCTAAATCTACCCTCATCCACTGTTTGGTCTCTGAAAACATTCAACAAACATTGATGAATATTGAAAGGTGTGATTCAATGATACACCTGAGCTTTATATGCACTTTTATGTCAGAGAGCAAAGAAAATTAGGGGTATGTTGGCAAGAAGCTTCTACCTATATTAGTGTACTACTAACTGATGTTGTCAACCAACATAAGCCCCCTTCATTCATTTGTAATGATTTTCTATTTATCTTGTTTGATAGAGGTTCATTTTTTATATTCCTCCCAGTTAGACAAGTTGAAAATATGAATTAAAATAAGGATTAAATATAGATTCAAATTTAAATGATAAAATAGGAAACAAGTAGGAAACGTGTGCATCTACACAAATATGTTTAACATAGTAAGAAATTACAGATTAAAAATAGAATCTATTATTAATTCCTCAGAAATTACTTTGTTTATATTTTGGATATAAAAATAGGTTAACACAAATGAATGTTTGAGCAGGTATGGGCCTTCAAGAAGATTTGAACAAGAAGATGAACACTCCTTAAAAAGGTAACTGAAACTTGTTGGGCTGTAAAGCTCTCTGTGGCCAAATGGTCTAAACATGTTGCATCAGATGGTAGATTCACCTACAAAGAGTGATGTAGGCTCAAACATTGCCAAAAGGCACATTTTCTTTATGAAGACTCTCAGATGTATAGACCAGTAAATGTAACACACACACACACACACATATATATATATGACATTTTTGTAAAGGTTTGAAGTTATCAAGCATTTCGTCTTCCTGAGCAGTGCCCTCTCAAATGATGGCTCTTTAGATGTTGAAATCAAAAAAAGGATCAGCAAGGTTTTAGGTTCTTTTGGTAATCGAGAAGACAGGGTTTGGTTAGATAATGATCTCACTCTAAGAACCAAACTTTCTGTATATGAGACCTGTGTGTTGTCCATTCTTTTGTATGTCTCAGAGACTTGGACTCTATACTGGTCACAAATCAAGCTGCTTGAGAGATTTCCCCAGCATTGACTTAGGCATATTTTTGGGATCAAATGAGAGAGTCGCACTATGAAACTACTGTCTTTTCCAAGATGAACACAGTAAGCATATCATCAATGGTGATGACAAATCAGATGTGTTTGGCTGGTCACTTGGTACAGATGGAAGACTACAGGCCCCCTTAAAAGCTGTTAAATGGCGAAATGTCATCTGGAGAAAGACCTCAATGTAGATGACAATAAAGGTTCAAGGACAATTTTAAGGAGAACCTGAAGCATATGGGGATTGTGAAAGACCACTTAGAAGCATTGCATGCTGATCGTGAGCAATGGAGGGGTTTGATCATTGGAAGTGCCAAGTTGTGTGAGGAGAGCAATGTTTCTCATGCTAAACTTAGGAGAATCTGCAGGAGGCATGAACCTTTGCCAGCTGATTGTGTTCCTGTTTGGACTTGTGAGGTCTGTTGTCCAAGGCAGAACTGGTGAATCATATGAAGTCTCATCAGACCACTAAACCTGGAATCATTCCTATTGCTCCTCTTGCTGATCCCACTACCAAATCCCCTATTTACTCATGTCCATCCTGCTCTAAAATTTGTAAGTCTGGTAGACTAAAGCTCAGGATTCATGGGGATGACATTCCTGCTGCTGCTGCCCTGAGAGATCTCACTTGGATTGCTATATCAGTCAGAAACTATGCAGGTCATTTGCAAGTCTTAAGATCACACAACGGAAATGAGCAGATGGAGAAGGAGAATGAAGAAATGGCACTCATCTGACAAGACAAAGTAATTATCATGTATGTATGTATGTATGTATGTATGTATGGGATGGGTGCATAGTTGAGTGGTTAGAACATTTATTTTCTGACCATGAAGCCCAGGTTTGAATCTCACCATGGTTGATTTGTTAGGAAGGTGACTTGTTGAAGTTATCAATCTGGAGGAGGTGATACCAGTGTGTGGCATCTTTGGAAAGTGACTGAAAAACCATACCACAGGTTGACCCAAGCCTTGTGAGTGAAATTGGGCAGACAGCTCTCTTTGAGAAGCAATCAATGGTTGTGCTAGCTTGAAGTCACAAGTCATCGTAACTGAGGGTATAAGTGCATTGTTCAGACTGTTGTTCACACTAGATAATGTGCTCTCTCCCAGAAACTCTAACTAAGGTTTGCTCAGCTGCAGTATAAACGACAAATGTGCTCTGTGGGTGTTGATCAAACACAAGTGGGGCCTCAGCAGGTGACTGCAATGGGGATTAGCTAGCTGCCCTGGCAAATGGGTATCTTTGTATACAAATGTCCAGCCATTATTACATTTACATATGTATATGTGTGCATGAGTATACAATATATCAACAAATGGGCTAAAAGATTCAGTATTTTTGATGTTTGGTCATTGAAATATTGATTTTTGGAAGTAATACCCAAGTTCCTATTAAAATAATATTAAATTTGTATGGCTCATTTAATTTTGTATTTAATCAATTTTGGTTTTTAAATTAATTGCCAGGTGTGAATAAAATGGTAACCTGTTACTTTGGAGACTAAGCAAATAATTTTATAAATTGATTGTCAGATCAGTAATGAAACTATTGTGCTTCAAATTAACACTTCTGACTTTGTGTTTTCTTTTTTTTTTTGACAGGCAAGAATCCCTTTGCCTTTTCCCTTCATTATGAAGCTAGGAAATTAGGTATTAATTCTTTGCTTTTGAAGAAGCAAACATTTCATAGATAAGATGTTATGCTTACAGTTTGTATTTTGATAAAATTTTTCCAAGTTTTGTTGTGATTTTATTGCTTTCAAAAGAGCTGAGTATTCAAATGAATCAGTAAACATTAAAGAAATTATAGCTCCAGATTCCACGAATGTGATGACAATAATTTATATATATATCTAAAAGTGGGATTCATGCCTAATTACTAAAAACATGTTAATCTATCAGGTGTTTGATATTATTTGTGGTTTTGAATAAATTTTGAAATATGTTGCATGTTGAATAATTAGACATAAATATATCAATCTGCACTTAAGTTTGCTCATGTTATTATTTAACTTCTTGATAATCCTTTAACAAAATCAATTTCAATTTAATATACAAAAATAAAATTTGACTTAATATAATAGCCTCATATGCCATTACACTGATATGACAAAATATGTGTCACCACTATCTTGATGTCATAGAAATGATCAAACCTATATTAGTTGTGCTCTGAAACTTGATTTGTGTCAATGTAGAACACCAACCAAGCTGCTCATGACAAGGTAACATAAATTATTAAAGTTTGAATTTGAGTGTCAAATGGATGGTATATTTCAATTCTAAAATTATGGGGACATTTGACATGAATCTCTGATATTACATGTGTACTGGGAAATCATTACAACCCACTATGGACCATGCAGTGGCTGATGACAGATCCTCAATGATTGTGACAAGTGTTGTCTATAGTAACAAACACATGACATTGACTCAAGTCGTATCCACAAATGCATGTCTAGCAGGCTAGTTCACTGTTCTTTGGTTTCTATAGGATGTGAGAGCAAAAACCCACTGAGATGTTCCTGTTAATATCATAACACTGGACACAGAACCTCACCTGGGTTCATGATGTTGCTAAATGGACACTGGAGGACTGGCAATGTATGGCATAGTTTGATGAGTCATAATTTCAATTATTTAAGGTTTATAGTAGGCTTTGTTGGGGACCTAGACCACATGAACCCATGAACTCTGTCAACAAGCTATTATTCAGGTTGGTAGTGGCTCAAAAATTGGTATGCAATGTATTCACAAGGCATGGACAACTATCAAGATGACATGGTTCCACATTTCTTTCATGACTTGTGGAATCAATGCTGTATTGAGTTACCCAACCAGGATTCAGCATTGGTGGCCAAAGTCTAAACAAGATAAGATATCCAGATGACACAGACAGGGAAAGAAAACTACTTTTGTTTATTGGCTGTTTTGAAAATTAGTATGTAAATTTTCTTATTAGAATGTGTTAAAATACATGAAATAATGGTGGTGAAAAGGTACATGCATAAAATAACGCACCAGGAGGAAATCCTAGAAGATAATTACTAAGGGTTGCTGCTGCTATTATATTTATTAAGGCACTACAAAACTACAGAAGGTAGTGAAAGAAAGCAATAAGAAAAGACCGAATGCAAAAGGACAAGCCCCAAATGCTAATTATAAACTGGAGATATCAAAGTCAACGAAGCAAAAAATTTAAATATCTGGGAAGTCAAAGGACAGAAACTGTGACACTGTAATCCAAAGACACACTGGGATAACCAAAGATGCATTCCAAAAGCAAAGCAAAGTATTAAGAGATAGAAAAACTTGTTAGAAACAAAGAAAATAGAAATGAACTATTATATGATATCTGTTTTTCCTATATGACAGTGAATGCTGAACAATTCCCTCAAAGAAATGTAGTTTTACAGAAGGATGCTGAGGATACCATGAATCAAACATGTGAGCAGTGGTGAGGTTTTAGAGAAAATGGAAAAAAAAAAGAATCTTATACTTAACATCAAGAAGTGTCAGTTGAAATTTCTGGAACATGTAACAAGGAAGGAGAACTTAGAGAATCTGATAGTTGCAGGACATTAAGGGCAAGAGGGACAGAAAAAACAATGCATGACATACTTGATGAGCTTGAAAAATAAATAGTGGAATAAGGCTTAGAAATAATGAAAAGACAGAATTTATTTAGAGATGCAAGGGACATGAAATTGTGGAGAGCCATAATCACCTACATTATGAAGGGACATTTTACATAAAGAGAGAGAAGAGAATTTTCTCTGGGTGAGAGTAGAGATTGCATCCTATGTAATACTAGACACTTGTCTCATAACTTTTGGCAGGTCAGTGTATTACATTCTGCTTATAAAAATGAAAATACTGATCATATTAAAATCAAAGAATAACAAGCAAATATCAGTTTGTGTTGAATGTGGACATGGGTTTGGAGAGATATGTAACTGTTTACTTTTCTTTCTTTGCCATTTTTTTCTGTAATTTGATAAGAAAAGAAATAATTGTTGGACAGCAGCTGTTTCCTTCATAAAAAATATATTCCTATAAACTTTAGGTATAGTTTGATGAACTGAACAAGCTGCATTTATAGTCTTACTTGTATTTATATTTCTGGCATTGCTTTTTAAATTTGACATACATTTGACATAGAAAATGAAATTGCAACATGTCTATCTATATTTCTGAGATGAGGAATTGTAACTATACTATTTTCATTATTCAGAATGTTGTTCTTATCTTATTGTACAATTCACTGTGTTTTGGCTGTGATACACTCTGGTATTTGTCAAGTGATATAAGGTTGGAATTTTTTAACTGAACCCTTTATTTCATCTATTTGAGTAAATTGTTCTAGTTCCATGCACCATGCCTTTTCTGGATATCTTAGTTTCAGCTATCTCCCTTTAATAACTCAACTCTACAAATTTTTTTCATCTCTGCTGTGGCCAGATATTGAACTCATAACTCTTTGGGTCAAGTCACTGGATTACTTAAAATAAAACTTCTATCCACTGAGCTATATTGTGAGTTCAATCCCTGGCCACTGCTTTTTCTAGTTTTTCTTGAATTTTTATTGTTTGTTTAACATTATTTTGCCCTGTTCTTTTCTTTTTATTATTATTATTTATTGCAAATTTTGTCAGTTGGGCCTACTGTCCTAAATTTACATATTTCTATGATGACTTTGATACCTGAGGGATAAAGTTCTTCATCTTTCTGGCTTAGCAGTTGTTCTGTAGTTAAATAGTGTCAAATCCTGTTTACATTCAATGACTGTCATCGCTTTAGCTATTGCATCATATATATATCATGTTTGTATATTTCTATTTGAGCATGCAGTGAAATGATGTCTTTAATTTTTTGGCACATGAGTTTATGAAAAAGAAATCTTTTCCATGTAAAGTAAACTCTAACTTTGTTTTGAAAATTACATTAAATAATGCTTCAGTTATTGCACTATAGTTCAGAAGAAAAGTATTGTTTATGGCTTCAGAATTTTTATGTTTCTGCCATAGTAATGTTTTTTTTTCTTTCCCATCCACATCAATAATGTATGCTTTTTTGTGATTGTGGTTATAAAATATCTCTGGATTGTTTAGTTTTAAATGTTCAGTTTTCACATCATGCCAGATTCTATCATTGTATAGATTTCCCTTTTTCATTGTGTTTCTCTGTTATAAATAACAACATTCTATACTGAGTTCTAGTTTGAAGCATACATTCAAATGTATGCAGATTACCATCAATAAACATATACAACTTCTTTTCTATTTTTTTATCGAGTTCACTCCAAGCAAAGCAGTAAAGTCACTAATAGACAAGGGGGTTACTGGATGTGGAAGAATTAGAAAACAGAAATGTTACTCAGGAGTGAGAACATTAGAAGACATCAGGAAGATAGTAGATAGTGATTGACATTGCATTTAAATTTTTGAAGATTAAAGTTAACTGGAAATCGTGGAGCCAGAAGAGAATCCCACAAGTGAGAAGTGTAAGAAAAAAAACTGTTAGTAAAGAACTTATGGCTACATCTAGCCAACTCAACAGTAAATTGGTAAAAGTTCATCATCAGTCTAGCCAGACAGTTAAGTGTCATATGTGATACACAGTTTAGGTGATCATGTCTCAAAAGAGACATGACTGACTGAGCAGAAGTTTATCCCGCAGTAGGTTGCCATTGCTTTCTGCAGTAGACTGGTTGCCAGCCAGGGCTATAGAACCCAATCTGTCCTATTATTTGACCCATAAATGGAGGGAAGAGACTGATTAATAGGGTATTTGTGCATACATGAATGCAAGGAATTCAACTGGAATTTGAACTCGGCTCCCTGATTTCTCATTCCAAGCCAATATCAACTGCACCACAACGGACATCAGTCTGGTACTGTGCTTAAATTCATAAAGTTTTGGTATCATAACAAAGAGTTCATCTGAACAATTACCATAAAAAATATTTATAGAAAAGGCACAGGAATGCAACTTAACAGTGGTGTCAAAGTGACTGAAGCTGAGATGCCAGATCAGGATCAATAATATTGGTGATGCTTTGGATTTTATCAAGGATCTTTAGATATATAGCAGGTGAACCAGATCATATGTGGTAGTAATATTCTAAGTATGAATGAATGGTAGACTTATAGATATGTAAGATAGATTCTGGAGAAAAAAATTGTTTTGTACAGTGAGCCAACTTTCTTTACAGCTAACCTGGCAATGGATCTAATATAGTTTTTCCACTTCATGTTCATCAAGAACGAAGGCTCAAGATGGTGCAACAGGTCACTCTCCTGGAGCTTAGCATAAACCATGTTGATAGAAGGCAGAAAGGGGGCCTCTCAGGTGATTAATACGAGGTGCAAATGGTTGATACAGTTATTTTTACTTACTTTTATTAAACATAATTCAACATTAAGAATATTACATGAATGATTTAGGGCTACAAACCAATCAAATTCCAAAAGTGTTAAATTTTACAAGTACAAAATGTAGAGATATGTATATGACTTTGTTAATTAGCAATGCTAAAACATAGACCAGGGATAGCCAAACTTGCTTAATATAAGGGCCACATATGATAAAGTTCTGATGTTTGAGAGCTGCAAGACATGAACAAAATTCACATATACATTTTTGGGCAGACCTGAAGGAGAATACTACCACCTGTAAATTTGTTGTTTTTCATTTTTTAAACTTTTTTCAGTGCAATCTTATTGATTACACCCTAAACTCTCCGATTGACAAAAAAATTTGAAAAAATTTCAATATTTAAACAATTTTAGTGGGGGCTCAGTTTTTCATAAAACATTATAGTAAATCGATCCTTCTTTTTGAAACCACTCACCGTTACGACATTACCACCACCTGTAAATTGGTTGATTATCAATTTTTTTTTACTTTTTTCAGTGCAATCTTATCGATTAAACCCTAAACTTTCCAATTGACAAAGAAAATTTGGAAAAATTTCAATATTTAAACAATTGTGGGGGGGGCTCAGTTTTTCATACAACCTTATAGTAAATTGATCTTGTGCAATTACCTTTTTTGCTTGCACATATTCAACAACTGAATCCTTTGCGAAATTTTTGAATAAAGCCATTCTTGGCATTTCCAAAGAAGAAAACTTGAAAAAGAAAAAAACAAGAGCAACAACTCATCCCCAAAAAAACAAAACAAAACAAAGCGACCCCAACGTGAGTAGTTCCAAAATGGAGGATCGATTCACTATAACGTTGTATGAGAAACTGAGACCCCACTAAAATTGTTTAAATATTGAAATTTTTTCAAATTTTTCTTTGATAATTGGAAACTTTATAATAATTGATAAGACTGCACTGAAAAAAGTAAAAAAAAATGAAAAAAAAAATTTAAAGGTGGTGGTAGTCTCCTTCAGGTCCGTCCATTTTTGTTACACACACATGTGACCACTCTCTTTCACATAAATCTTTACTCCCCTTACCTATGATCTCAGTCTTCTGCTATTTGTCTGTAACCTTTGCTGAATGTAAATTTCTTTAATCCTTCTGTCTCCCACTATTCATTTCCTCACTATTAAAAAACACTGAATCATACGGATCTAGCATTAAAATTAAGAATTAAGTTCTTAGATATTTTTACTAACCATGAGCATTAAATTTATGTTTTGATTCAATGGGGTTTCATTTCATACCCAATAAATAATTATAAAGCTTGAAATTTTTCTTATTTACCTTTTATATTAATTGTAATGATAAAGGAGCTCAGCCAACATATTTCCATGAGACATTCGTTAAAGGTCAAAGAGTCGCATGTGACTTGTGAGCTGTAGTTATAGACTATATAAATTCCCACTCAATAAGGGTAGACCAGATCTCAGGAATGTGAGATAAATGACTACCACTGGACTGATAAAATATGGAAATCCCACTTCATAGCAATAAGTCTATAGTGAATATAATGGGATAATCTGCAATAATCTGCAAATAGTTTATATGCTTAAATTTAAGTTAATAATGTAATGATGAATGTAAATGAACATTTTTATCAACTTCTTTTAGGTTGCTCTTTATGTTACCGCCCTCCACATCTTCCTGTCTCTTGTAGTCGTTAATGATGAGTGTCTTTATTAATGTCTTCTTTTATGTACTGTATCTCTTCAGGACGTAGGCGATCACGGCCCTCCACATCTTCGTGTCTCTTGTAGCCATTAATGATGAGTGTCTTTATTAATGTCTTCTTTTATGTACTGTATCCCTTCAGGACGTAGCCGATCACGGCCCTCCACATCTTCGTGTCTCTTGTAGCCATTAATGATGAGTGTCTTTATCAATGTCTTCTTTTATGTACTGTGTCCCTTCACGACATAGGCGATCATGGCTCTCCACATCATTCTGTCCCTTGTAGCTCTTAATATGTTTTGTCTTTCTGTTATTTCTCCAAATCTATTTACTCAAATTCATCAAGTTCTACCATTCATTTACTAAGGCTCATCAAGTATGTTATGCACTGCTTTCCTCTGTCCCTCTTTCCCTTAATCTGTCCTGTGAGTATCAAATTTTCCAAGCCCTCCTTCCTCGATACATGTATCGGAAATTTCAACTGTCTCTTCCTGATGTTATGTATAAGTTTCCCTTCTCTTGAAAACCTTGTTGTTGCTCACATGTCCAGTCCATAGTATCATCAGCATGTTTTTGTAGAACCACATTTCTGTTGCATCAAGTCTCTTCTTCATCTTTGAAGAGATTGTCCAGCATTTTCTGCTATACAGAAGGACAGATATCATGTAGCATTTCAGTGCTCTTTTCTTTGTTAGTAACAAATTTTTTCTGTCTTTTAATACTCTGTTTAAACTTACATCATTGAAAATGTACCACATGTCTATTTTATGTTTTGCAAAATGGAAAACTTAGTTCTGTTTATAGCTAATGACTGTAAAGATGTAACCTAAACTCCATGGTTAAACCAGTATTTGTGCTTGATAAATAATAACTCTTCATACAACTTGTATATTGTAGTTTTTTCTTATGTATAGGTCCCTCCACAAAAATGCAATATCTAACTTTTAAAATGAATTTTTAATAATGAAAAATTTTTTCTTGAATCATTTAGTTTAGTTTTAATTACAAGCTGAGAGATTAAATTTAATATTTCCAATAAACAAAATACAATATTGTATTTAAAAAATAATTTAAATTGATTGAAAGAAATTTTTTTGTGAAATTCCTAAGATTTTTTAATTTAGCACTATTTTTAGCAAAGTGTAATAAAAATGTAAATCTCTTTACTAAAAATCTTCCAAAAATAAAATATAATTTTCTGAAACATTTGAGGAATATGAGTGGCTTTAAAGTATAATTAATCTGAGTTGAAAGAAGTATTATTTTTTTAAAGTTTAAAATATGACAAACATGCATTTACATATTCCTATTATGCCCTTGATACATAGATACATGATGGCAGCTTGTTTATTTATGATGATAGCTTTTTAGCATCTCTGTAACAGCTTGATTACAGATAGATTTTTTTTAAGGTTGTACCGGGATGCTGTGGTTGGCTTTAACCTTAGAATGAATAACTGAAGAATATATTGTGAATACTTTTGAAGTACTTGGTAATCTTTAAAATTTAAGAAAGTAATCTCCATGTGGTGCGGTGAATATTGGCTCAGAACAACAAATTGGAGAGCTGAGTTTGAATTGCAGTTGAATTCCTTGCTTTCACTTATGCACAAATACCCTTGGAAAAGGGATTAAACCATGTCTTCCCTCCAGTTATGGGTTAAATAATAGGACAAATTAGGTTCTATAGCCTTAGCTGGCAACCAGTCTACCACAGAAAGCAATAACAACCTACTGTGGGATAATCTTCTGCCCAGTCAGTCATGTCTCTTTTGAGACATGATTGCCCAAAGTGTGTATCATGTATGGCACTTAATTGACTGATTCTCCATAATCGTTTATTGAATTTTACAGAATTTGGGCTCTAAATTTACTATAGTTGCTATTCTTATTTTCTGAATGTGTCATGTATGGGTAACAGAATCTATAAAATTGGGCATATTTTTGCACATACAAAAGCAATTAAAAATTCTTTAAAAATATTTGAGTGTGTCAGATTGTGATAAGATTGTATATAATTAGTAAGTATAGTTTTACATAATAACAATCTTTCCTAAGAGTTACACCACTGAAACTGAATTTTAAAAGACTTACAAATATTACAAATTATTCTAATTCAAATTTAAAAAAATTAAAACAAATCTTGTAAAAATTCATTTTCATTGAAAACTTTGTTTCTAAAGACAATATTGTACTTAATATATATTATTCATTAAAGCAATTAAAAGCTTCTCTACTTAAATAATGTCTTAGTTTTTACTTTTCAATTCCAAACAAATTTTTAGTAAGATGGAGTTCTGATTTTGACAAAAACATTAGTGATTTAAATTCTCCAAAAATTCTGCTTTTATATAGTACTAAAAATTATCATGTTGAATTTCTCATTTTCATAAAATTAAATAAGAGGTAAAACATGTGTATTTGACACAATAAGGAATCAGGTTGATTAGAAAATATACACTGTTCACATTTTACCTGGATATGATTATTTAAAAATAGCTACAGTCATGTTCAAAAGAATTTCTTGTAAAAGAGGCTCTCATTCTTACATACTGAACAGATGTTTGCATTTTTTAAAAGTCTTGTTTTTAAAATCTATGCTATTACTTTTTGTTTTTATTTTTTATTAATTTTTGTGAGTTTATCACTGAAATATGTAAAAATGAGGTGTGGCATCTTTTTTTATCTAATTGATTAAAAAATCTATTTTTTACAAGACGTGATGCTTGTTGGATCTGATGGACTTGCTACTAAGACAGGAATAATTGTGTCAGCTGCATAAATACCAAATTGAGAACTGATTACATCAGGAAGGTTGTTAATGAAGATCAAATCTTTTTCCATTAATGTGAAATGATCTAGAAGCATGGCCATTCAGCATGACTTTCATTACATGATTTGTTAGGAACAATTGGATTAAGCCAAATATTCATCCAGAGACATCATAAACCTTGAGTATGTAAAGAAGACCAGAATGCCAAATCATGCTGAAGGCTGGCAATAACTAGAACCACAGTCCAAACTTTGTGGTTTTCTAAATTTTGATAGGCAAATACTGGGATAGTCATTAACACATTGGTAGTAGAGCTGGAGAAATGGAAGCCATATTGTTAATCTAAAGGAGAGATGTGTGAAATAAGATGCTTAATCAATTTGGCATTGATTAGACCTTCTAGTATTTTGCCAAAAAAGAAAAAAAAAATACTTGTAATGCTTAATCTTTAAATTTTGATATGTATAAATATTATCAGCAAAATCTCTTTTTTTCAATTTAAATATTTATTTGAAGAATAAATCTTTTCACGAGATAGGTCATAATGCCAACCTATAATACAGAGTGAATATTGTAAAATTTAAATTGTTAGATATGTCAGATGTGTTGCTATAATATGTAAAAAAATCTGCTTTACTAACTGAAATGGTGAAATAACTAACATTTTTGCCAACTATGTTTTAGTAATAACTTCCATTGATAACTATAATTAGTAGTGAGCAAAATTTCTTACACACCTGGCATTCCTATTAGAAGTAGTGTTGATCCTCCTCCAAATATGAAGAGCTGAATGCTGATCTTTAATGTAACCAGGAGGAAATCTCCAGCTGAAAAACTACTTATTAAATGCTTCTTTTTATTCCTATAGTAGATATTTGTCTTTGTTGGCATTATCCTGCATGATCAGAATGAAACACATAAAAACACTTTTGTGATGTCCACCTGAATACATAATGAGAAGAGGAGAGTGTTTACCATGTTGAGAACAATACAATGTGCAATGAGTGAGTGATGGTGGACATTGCAAAGCTGGTCATTGTGCATACCTTGTTAAGAAGTATGAAGTGTTGAGATTGTTCTCATATGGGCTTTTCTTCCCAGGCATTGCAATAGCCTATGGGCAGAGGAATTTAAAATATTCTACATGATTCTAGATAGAATTTGCTGGCTCATTACTTTGAGAGTAATGCATGGGTAGGTTTACTCACAATTTCTTCTTGTATTCTGAGTGTCTTCACCCCAAAGTAGATTGGGACTTGGAATCACTCAAAACAGAGAACATTAAAGAATATCAATAAGAGGCTGAGATAAAATTACTTCATCTACTTCAGGCAAACTGAGCAACATTAAAGCATGGAAGTTTGTAAATACTTTACAGTAAAAATGAACAATACTTTTGTAGTCAAAAGCTTTAGTTTAAAACTAATTTCTACAAGACAAACATCAAATTTATACTCTTATTTTATATGAAAAAGATTAAATATAATTTATTTTTCTTATTATATTTAATCATTTAATCCCAAGCAAGGCAATAAAACTATTAGGATGCAATGGATTACTGGGAGTGAAAGAAAATGAGAAAATTTCAGTGAAAAGACAATAAAAGAACAAAATTCAGGAAGCAGAAAATGACAATTGCATTCAAACTTTTGAAGATTGTTGGTTGCATGGAAGTAATAAATCAGAAAAGAGTTCCACGAGGGAAAAAATCATTAGAATAGAACTTATGGTTACATTTAGCTATTTCATCATCAGTAAAATGGTAACACTTAGTTGCCAATCTGGTCAGTCAGTTAAGTGCCATATGTGATACACACTTAGGCAATCATGTCTCGAAAGAGACATGATTGACTGGGCAGAATATTATCCTACAGTAGGTTGCCATTGCTTTCTGCAGTAGACTGGTTGCCAGCCAAGGCTACAGAACCCAATCTGTCCTGTCATTTAACTCTTAACTGGAGAGAAGAGATAGATTAATACCTTTCTCAAGGGAATGGTATTAATCTGGTATTATGCTTAAATTCATGCAGTTGAGTGTCACTAAGGAGGAAGGCTCATCAGAACAACTGCCATGAAAATATTTATAGAAAAGACAGAGTGAATCCATATCCTGTTGGTGAGAAAGTGTCTGAAGACAAGATGCCAGGTCAGGACTGATTACATTACCGAGTATTCTTTGAATTTTGTCAAGTATCTCAGGGTATATAGCAGAAGCACCAGACCAGATGTACAAGAGGAATTCTGACAAGAAAAATATCTAGCACTATATATTGGACCAATTTTCTTAGCAGTAGACTTAGCAATTGACTCAATATAATCATACCAGTGGAAATACATGAGCCCCAAAAAGCACAAAGTGTTTCTCTCCTGGAGATTAGCATCAACCATGTTGATGGCAAGCAGAAGAAGTACTCTGTTGTGATTAAATGAAAGAAGTTATGTCTCCTTTATTAATGTGAAGTGATCAAAAAAATTAAAATTTACAAAGCATTCCTTGCCTCATTTAAGTACTGATAAGAGGACCTTTTTGAAATCAGTTGCCAGCTTCACTTTGTTGAATATGTTAGACTTGCTACGAAGACAGAAATAAATAGTTGTGTTATCTGCATAAATATCTAGTTAGGAACTGATTACATCAGAAAGGTCATTAATGCAGATCAGAAACAATACAGGCTCACTACATTAATGTGAAATGATCAGGAAGCATGTCTGCTCAACAGGACCTTCATTACCTGATTTGTTAGCAATGATTGGATTAAGCCAAATATTCATCATAAACCTTGAACATGTGAAGAAGACCGGCATGCCAAACCCTGTTGAATACCAGAGATAACTAGAACCACAGTCTAAGCTTCATGTTTTTTTATCTAAATTTTGATAGACAAATTCAGTGATAGTCATTAACACATCAGCAGTAGACCTGGAGAAATGGAAGCCATACTGTTTATCCAAAAGAGAGCCATGTAAAATAAGATGCTTAACCAACACAGCATTGATTAGAGCTTCTAGTTCTATACTAAAACAAGAAACAAAACTAATAGGGTGAGAATTCAGAGAGTGTGAAGATTCAACAATTCTTAAAAACAGAAACTACAGAGGAAGATTTCTAACAAGCTGAAAAGCAAGAAACAACAAGGCGTTTATTGTAGAGTGTGGAAAGAACAAAAGCCAGTTCAAGAGCATTTTTTCTTATGATAATTGCAGGAATACCATATAATCCAGAAGCCTAAAGTTTGGAGATGATTGCAGAAGCTATGGTCAAAACTATGTGCATATCACTCAGTAGAGATTTTGTTCATGGAGAAAATCGAACTACTCCTGTAGAGTTGATAGTGGAGATAGAAGTGAATTTCCATGTACAGCATTCTGCTTTTTCAACAATAGATGGCAATACTTCAAACTGATTGCAGAGAGGAGGAACTAAAAACTTACACTTGTTCAGCACACTCTTACAAAGCTGTAAAAAGAGCACACTTATGAGAAACTATAAGGTGTTTCATTCTATCAACAAATAGTAACTTAGCCATGTTGAGAACATGCTTACACTTATTATAAGTGAATACAAAGAGGCCTCAGATCATGAGTAGAACTCTAACATTGGTAAAACTGGAAGAAGTGATTCTTGTAGGCTATAGCAGCTGAACAGGCAGGAGTGAACCAAAATGGAGGTTTCACTTGGTATTTCCATGCTGGCATGAAATATTTGATGCTGGCTTTTACCCAGGAAGACATCTCAGTGGCACATTTCTCAATAAGAAGATTAAATATTTCATTCCATGAAATGCCACAAAGAAAATCATGAAATGAGTCCAAGTGTGTGTTAGTAAGAAAAAGAAATCCTGTTAATATGGGGTTCTTACTTGATAGGGAAGTGGAAAGAAATATCAACAGACATTACCTTAGAGGCAGATTTTCTAAGAGGGCAGAACTACAAAGCATGACATAAGTCCAGGGAGGAGTTAAGGAAGAGATCAAGCTTTATTTTTGTAATATTGAGTATCTAATATTTATTTAAACCTTTATCTGAGAGTTATAGTGGGTATCTCTTATTTTATTTTTTTTCTAGTTGTAGTAGGATTCCGTTCTAGTGAAGGGTAATTGTAACGGAATTTAGTGGGAAGATAGCCCACTATAATTAAAAAATCAAGAAAGGCAATTTGAGAATAAAATAACATTTATATATCCACATTTCAATTAATGTTTTACAATTAAAGCAATACTTGAAATAAAGGACCAATGGAGATTAGAATGTTCATGGAAAATATAATGCTGAAAAAGATAAAAGGCTTAGGAGTGTGTTGAATGTTCATTTTGAAGTTGCCACTTCTAAGGTCAGTAAGTCAGTAAGTTGGTTTGTGTTGAATGTCTTTGAAGAAGTTACTCCTGAGGTCAATAAGTGCTTTTGAGACAGGGAGAAGGAAAGAGGTCAGCATAGTAGCCACTCGACTTAAGTTAAGGGGAGGCACTGGTAACTCTATCCTGTCACTGTCTGTCTAAGGATGCTTTTTGTCTCCACTTTTTATATCTGCCTTTTGGATCAAAAGCTCGTTTTGAATTTCATGCTTTTATTTGATTCTGGGCTTCCCATTGGCTGGTAAATAAAATTCGTGTAGGCTCGCGAAATGGAAATTTGATATTTGATTAATTTTTATTTTTCAACCAGAACATCTGCACGAATCCACCTGCGTGGAGATGATTTTTATTCATTTGCTTTCTGGACGGCATAGAGCCAATATCCGATTCATCGCTTTTGCTTGGTCGGTATCACCACAGAGTAACATGTAAAATTACAATTTATCAATAAAGCTGTGATTAACCATCCCATGTTGGTATAAATTCAGTATAACCTTTATATATATAAAAGCATTATCAGTCAGTCAGTTAACTGCCATATGTAATACATGCTTGGGTGATCATGTTTCGAAAGAGACATGACTGACTGGGCAGAAGATTTTCCTACAGTAGGTTGCCATTACTTTCTGCAGTAGACTGGTTGCCAACCAAGGCTATAGAACACAATATGTTATTCAACCTATTGATTAATACCTTTCCCAAGAGTATTTGCCTGTAAGGGAAAACAACAAATTCAACTGGAATTCAAGCTCAGCTCTCCGATTTCTCATTATGAGCTGATACCCACTGCACCACAATGCATATCCAATATGTCAAGTGAGTTTCAGCTAATATATCTTTATTAAAAATACTGAATATAACTTGTTTTAGAAATCTTAGGTTTTATTATACAAACAAAAAACAACCCAATGATATCATATATAATATAAACTCATAGCAACATATATTTGTTTAACACAATATGGTATATAACTGAATAAATTATTAATATTATTATTTTATATTTTAATATGCTTTCCTTGACATTCTATAACTGTAATCAGTCTTTCATTCATTGATTTTAACATTTGTAGTGTTTTGAATTTAACATTACTTGCATCAGTTTTTATTGCTTCCCAGCAATCTTTGCTTAAATATTGTTTTCCATTCTCATATTCATTTTTTAAAATGACAGACTACAAGTTTCTATTGGATTAATATCTTAAAAGCTTTGGGGTAATTGTATTAATTTGGTATCTTTCAAATCTTTTTTAACAAGTTTGGCAACTTTAACTTTAAATATCTCTCTTATAATCTGTTCTATTCCAAAACTGTCTTGTCTAAGAACTTACAATATATCTTTGCATTTATCTTGATACCATCATCAACTTTGAAAAAACCTTTAATTTTACTACTCATTAACTCGCAACATTACTTGATCTCCTCATTGTTATCATCTAAGGTTATTAGTTGGCTATTTTTCTAAAGGATCCAACCTCTATCACAACCACCCATCCATCCAATGTAGTTTTCTATCCATCACTAAAATGTTGAGAAATCAATTTCCATATACTTCTTTCTCCCAACTTATATATTTCTTATGTAAAAGCAGTAGTTTAGCCTTTTTTGGCAGAAAATAGTGTCAATAATAGATTTTATCAACTGAAATTTATCTAGTATATTTATCATATAAATATTGATATATATTAAAACATTTTACCAATATTGGTTAGTTAATAGCAATTTTATTATGAAAAACTTGACTTGCATAATAAAATCTGTTAAATATATGGAAGAAAGATTTAAAAAAAGATTTTATCATATTAATGGATGTAATGATATCTGAAAAAGAAATTCTTATTCTGTTAATTTTTATTTTTTCTATGTTTGTATGTATGTCTTGTAGACTTTCCTAGGAAATTATAGGGCCACAACCTCACCATACCTAGTTGTTGCTGCTGTGGTTTCTGTATGTTATTTACAGGGTAAAGTTACTAGCCCCATCCTAACCAGTTTTAAATTCAGAGTTGTTCTTCTTCTAGACTGGTTGCCAAACAAGGCTACAAAACATGGTCTGTTGTGCTAATAACCCTAACCTGGAAAAAGAAGAAATAGGTTCATATCTTTTCAAGGATATTTTTGCAAAAGTTGAATGGAATGGCATTAGCTGAAATTTGAAGTCAGCACAAAAATATCACTTTATGTCCTGATAACCACTATGCTACATGTACATCTTAATTTTTTTTAAAACATAAAACTAATAGATTTTTCTTATGAGGAATATTTGGTAGAATTTATCTTCTGTAAATTAATTTCTTACATAAATGAATGTAAATGAATTTATCTTTGGAAATGTTTTCAAATTTAAAAATTACTTGTTTAAAACTTGATATAAAATATATGAAATTTAATGAAAAAAATTATCAGAATAATTTTGTATAATATTTTGCCTATAAATTGTTGTGTTTTGTAGTTATTACAATATCAAAGGATTTTGTGTGGTAATTGCTGTAAAATAAAGTCACTAACATTTTTATTTAAATATTGAAAAATCATGGTTTTTACCCTAAATTCAATGATTATACACTACTAATTATTTGTTTTCAAGATGAATGATTTTAATGAGGAACTTTTTTGATTCTAAAAGAAAGAGTAATTATGACTGCAAATTCATTTATTTTAAAACCAATAATAAAATTTTAGCTGTTTATATTTTGAATTTTAAATAAAATACTGTCAAAAATACATTAAAAATGTGCACAATCTTAAATAATAATCTGAAACATGTTAATTTTAATTTAATCTGCTTCAAAAAATACTAAATGAATATTCACTATGATGCCTTTGTTATTTCTATATTTTATAAAAAAATCAGAAAAAGTTACTTGGCATAAAAAGAAGTAATTTTAAAATATCAAAGTACAGCGAGCAGTAGAAATACCTTCTTCATATACCAACTAGAAATACCTTCTTCATATACCCCCCAAAAATACCGCCCATTAGCTAGGTGAAGACACCATTGCCACTACTATCTTACTATCGTGTGAAAAATGTTTCTGGTTGGTATATGTGGGAGGTATTTCTGCCACATCATATATATTCATTTCTTAGTATTTTTAAGCTAGTGACATTATTTCAGTGTTTATTGTATATCTTTTATGTACTGTTCCCTTCAGGATGTGAGTGATCATGGCTCCCACAACTTCTTGTCCTTTGTATTCTAAGCAATGTCTGTCCCCTTACTACCTCTCCCAGTCCCTGTTCCACTATTCTTATAGACACAACTTAGGTGTGTTATTCAATTAAATTAGGAAACATAAGATTGAAAATATATACTGGCCAGTCATTTACACAACTTTCAAATACTAGAAATAAAAAAAAATGTCATGATAGATTGCCCTTTTCTATGTCTTAGCATAATAAAGCTGTCAACTTTTGGTTAGTTTAAACAATTTTTCACATTAATAGCTGGCTGCTCATTTTTGAGTAGGCATGTCTGTTAGAGCAACTAGCCAATCCTTGTTGCACACATCTGCCCAGACACATCAGTGTTTGTTCAACCCCCACAGAGTACCTTTTTTGCCTGCTATCAACATAGCTAATGCTAATCTCTAGGAGATTTGTGCTTTCTTGGGGTCATGTATTTCCACTGACATGTGGCTTATACTGCAATATGTTGAGCAGGTCTTAGTCATAGTTTTTGAGAGAAAGTGCCTCATCTGGTTGGCTCAACAGTTTGAACAAGGCCAGTATGCTCAAACACTCAGTAACAATGACTTTTAACTTTATGCTAGCAAAACAATCAAAAAACAGTTTCATCTACTCAATTTCACTCACAAGGTTTGGTTCAACCCATGGTATAGTTTATATTTTTAAGCAGAGCTGCACACTGGAATGGCCTCCCCAGACCCATGACATAAAGATTACCTTCCTGACAGATCGACCATGGTCAGATACCAACCCCAGGCCTCTTTCCCATTAATATTTTACTTTATTTCACTCCAGACTCTACAAAGAATTGTAATTTTAATTTAAGACATTTTATCAGGTCACACAGTTACCAGATTTTCTTTATATGCTTAGAAATTTAACTAGTTTATCTTATTCCAAGTTAAATTGAACTTGTATGTCATGTCTTAATTTTATTTGTGTGTCTGCAAAAACATTGTAAGAATTTTAGTAACACTGAGATTCCTGAAAGACTCTCTACTTTACAAAATAAGCATAGAAACTTTACTGTCAATTACTTTTGGTTATATAGATTGATTCCAAAGGTTAATAACAGTGAGCTCCTTGTATTGAAAGAAAGATTGAAAAAAAAAATAGTTGAATAATTCATTGATTTTTGTAGACAGAGCAATCATTTGGAATTCAGTTAATAAGTTTGTTGGTTCAAGTTAAGCTTGACACTTTCATAAGTAGACACAATAAAGAAATGAAAAAGGTATGGATTAAAATTCAAAATATTAAAACAATTTTAATAGAGACAAATATACAAATATGTATTTTTATTATCAGCTTTTATTATAAAATTGATCTATGTTTTATAAATTGATCTATTTGTAAATTTTTTAATGCTACCATAATTACTTGGATAACATAATACCTGACAAACAAAATAGTTACCCATTTTCCATTTTTAAATTTTAGAAAACTTTTAATTAATTGGTAACTATAAAAAATCAATTTTAAGTTACAATGTTTAATGTGAAGACTGTTTTACTGAACTATTTGAATTTTGGTTGATGAAAATTTTAACAGACTAATCAAAAACACATTAAGTGAGGGATTCCTGTATCCTATTGTCTAATCAATGATGCTTTCTGTATATATTTGAGTATAGTGTGAGTTTTTAAGAACAGATTTTATGCAAAAAATATGAGATTGCACTGTAACACATCACTCAATAAATCCCAGGCCTAACTAATAAAACAACAATTTTTCGACAAAATTAAACTTTATTCATCAACATAGTCTCTTTCTAGGGTGATACACTGATTCCAATGCTTCTCTAACAATTCGATGCCTTTTTTGTAGAACGATTGGTCTTTGGCCTCAAAATACACTTCAGTTTCTAATATCACTTCTTCATTAGAGCCAAATCTTTTTCCCTGGAGCATTCTTTTGAAGTCTGCAAACAGCTAGTAGTCCCTCTTTGCCAGATCCGGAGAATAGAATGGATGCGGAAGCAATTCGAAGTGCAATTCATGTAGATTTGCCATCTTTACAATTGACTTGTGACATGGTACATTGTCTTGGTGAAAGATCACTTTTTTCTTCTTCATTTGTGGCCATTTTTGGTCATTTTTTTTCTTCAAATGTACCAATAATGCTACAGAATATTTGTTAATGACGGTTCTTCCTTTCTCAAGGTAACTGATGAACAAAATACCTTGTGCATTAAAAAATATGGAGGTCAAAACCTTACCTGCTGATGTTTGTGTCTTTGGTCATTTTGGATGGCTTTCATTTGCAGCTGTCCACTCAGCTGACTGCTGATTTGACTCTGAAGTGAAGTGGTGGATCCATGTTTCATCCATTGTCACATATTTATGCAAAAGTCTTTCTTGTTGCATTGAAACAGTTGCAACCAATGCTCTGAATTGTCAACGCATTGGTGTTTTTGATTAACTGTGAGCAAGTACAACACCCACTTTGAACACAGTTTTCTCATTGACAAATGTTCATGAAAATGGTGAATACACTGTCTTCTGTTATGTTCAACTCCTCTGTTATCTTATGCAACCTTCATTTATGATTGACCAAAACGAATTTATGGAGTTTTTAGTGTTTTCCTGGACAACTGCCAATTTTGGGTGACTTGAGCATTCAGCATCATTTGAGACGGTACTACCATGTTTAAAGTCAGCATACCACCTCTTAACTGTTGTTTCTGATAGAGCATAGTCCGAATAACACTTATTAAGCTTTGCTTGAGGAGTATTTTTTCCATCAGAAAGCAATGCTTTATCAACACATAAAATTCAGATTTTTCCATTTGATATGACCCAGTATGGGACCATAAAATAATGAGTCAACATGGTGGTAGGTCAAGAACATATATTACGTCAATAAGAGATACAAACAGATACAAAGAGAAAGAGTAATAATAGCTTGGCTACAAGTGACCGACAGACAGACCAGGCTGAGCTGAACTGAAGTCGTACTGGAAAACAGTGTCTCTGTCACCGCGGCTCTTCCTCAAGAGTAATTAACTCTTGGCTAATATAGGCAAAAAAAGAGTCCATTATTAGGTGGGTAACTCCCCACAACACCCCACTTCCAAGAGCTTTGCAGTGCTTGTGCGTTTTCCATGAACTTCCTTCTCCTACTAGATTGCCTTCTTTTGAATGTACCTTGAGGTCAAAATTCTCGAAGATGATATATATCGGCTCTTCATTTGATGGTGGTGAATCAATTATGTCATTTCCTTATTTGATTTTGGTGGTGCTTATGTATATTCTTGGGACCTTGTATCATGTAGACCAGGTCTCCCACTCTTTGTTTTATAGTGCCCACTTCCCAAAACGTCATGTTATTTTTGTATACTTTGAAAAGTACTTTTTCGCCACAAGAGTAATGTTTTCTGGGAAGTGTGATTGTCTTTTTGAATTTAGCTTGCTTGGGGATAAGCTTGTCGAAAACTGATCTGATTTTTCTTGCAAACATTGTTTCTACTGGTGAAAGTCCTGCTGGTGTAATGGAATTTGGAGTAATTCTATACATCTACAGAAACTGTTGCAGTGCCTTCTCAGTAGGTGTGTCCTGTGCTTTCTTAAGTGCTCATTTCAGTGTGTCGATGAAACGTTCCGCTTGCCCATTGGACCTAGGGTGATATTGTGGAGTCGTGATATGATTCACTTGAAATGTTTTGCAGAATTGTTTGAATTCGCAAGATGTGAACTGCATTCCGTTATCAGTTACTATGCAATCCACAACGCTGAAACATGCAAACATTAATGCAGAAAAGCTATTGTGCATCCTGTCGTTGGTTTTTTACATCTGAGGACTTCCGGCCATTTAGTGTGGCTGTCTACGACTATGAGGTAATAGTGATCCTCTAATGGTCCTGCAAAATCGACATCTATCTTCTGCTATGGCTGGTGTCTGTGATATCTGTATCCATGTTAGGCCAGTAGACATAACATTGCATGAGGCTTTTAGTTCGGTTTTTTCCAGGATGTCTCGTATGAAAGTCCTGAAGGATTTTCTTTTGTAAACTTCTTGGTATCACCACTCTTTCGTTGTATAATAGTACATCACAAAGAAAAAAAACCTCAGGCACACTTGAGTCTTTTTTGTAAATTTTATTCTTAGTAGACATAATGAACTCGTTTTTCAGAGCCTCCCTTTTAATGTCAGATAATGTAACTGGGAGCTCTCTTATGGTGTTGGCGATTGTGTCTTTTATTTCACAATCCATTCTCAATGTTGTGATTATCGAGTCTTCAAAAAACTCTTTATTTTTAGGAACGAGTTTGGATAATCTGTCAGCATGGCAAATATTCTTGGAAGACAAATGCTCGATTTTGAAATTGTATTTCAACAATATTGTTCCCCATCAAATGAGTCTGTTAGCGGTGTACACCGGCAATCCTTTTTTATTTCCATATATCATCAGCAGTGGCTTGTGATAGGTTTGTAGAGTAAAATGTCTGTCATGCAAATATATGTGGAATTTGGTCACAGCAAAGATTATACTTAATGCTTCTTTTTTGATCTGTGAATACTGCCTTTCAGCCAGTAGCAAAGATCGGGAAGCATGCGCTATCGGTTTTCTTATTCCGTCCAGAAGTTTATGGTATATACAGGCACCAATGCCATATGAGCTGGCATCACTCGCTACTATAATATCCAATTTTGGGTTATAATGAGTGAGGGAAAGGTCTGACGTAAGTGTATCTTTTATTTTCTTGAATGCTGATTGACATTCTGATGTCCAATTCCAGATTTTATCTTTCTTTAAAAGACCATTCAACGGGGCTCTCAAGTGATGCATGTTCTTTATGAATACTTGATAGAAATTTGCTAGGCCTAAAAAGCTTTGCAGTGCTTGTACATTATCTGGGTCGGCATGTCCTTAATCACCGTAGCCCTATCAGGATCCAGTTATCGACAGTCTTTATCAATAATGTGTCCTAAATATTTTATTTGGGTTAAATAAAATTTGAACTTAGCTTCTTTAACTTTAAAACCATATTCCTGGATTTTATTGAATACACTTATTATATGCTCTCTATGGTCTTTAACTGATTCACTCATAACTAGAATGTCGTCAAGATAGGCAGTTGCCAAATCAAGGTTGCCCAGCATGGTGTCCATGACCTGTTGAAAAATAGCAGGTGCGACCTTGACCCCAAAAGCAAATCTATTAAATTATTAAGAACTCTATGTGTATTTATGCACAGCAGTTTGGAACATTCTTTGTCAACCTGGATTTGTAAGTAAGCGTCTGATAAATCGATTTTTGAAAAAATTTTGCCCCCATTTAATTTGTTGAATATTTCTTCGGGGCTAGGTAGAGGATAATAACAGTCTTTTAATGAGGCATTCAAACCCGTTGAAAAATCAGCGCATACTCTGATTTGATTTGACTTCTTCTTAATGTATACCACTGGAACAGCCCATTCTGAAAAATCAATTTTAGACAGGATACCTGCATTTACTAGTTTACCTGCATTGTCTAATTCTTCATCTATTTGATTTACCGCTGCAAACGGAATGTTCCTCTTCTTTTTGAACACGGGCTGTGCATTATCCTTTAACTTGAATTGAGCTTTTATTTTAGTGCATTTCCCTAAGCCGCCTGAAAACACCTCCAGGATTTTTTCTTTAGTTCCAGTTTTAGTTCTTCATTGTTGGACATTGTAGTTTCTATTTTGCACCAAAACATACTCATTGGACTGTCCCACAAATTGAACTTTTCAATTCAATCTGTACCGAACAAATTTTCAGTATTTTTCATCGCATATGCTCTCAATTTTTTAGTTATTCCATTTAATGTTACTGCAAAAAATACTTCTCCTAAAATATTTATTCACCTGTCACAGAGCGTGCCATTTTGTTAGTTCTCTATGAAGTTGTTTTTTCAGTTGCCTCCACGTATGCAAATCATCAGGTCGGATCCACTGTCCAGCTGGAATTTAATTGTTTTATTTAATATTTGCACGATTACATATTTGCGCAAATTTCCATCTTCCTTATTGCTTGACTGCATCTGCCTTATTTTATTTTTTGTTCTTCTGGATTTTTTCGCATACCAGCAACTTGATGTTATATGGTCAGCTTTACCGCAATTCTGACAGATTTTTTTTTTTCTGGACGGGCAAAACCTCATCCAGTGTAATTTTCCACAAATGTAATACAGACCTGGTGGTGAATTTTCTTGTCTTATAGTATGCTTGTCATGATATTTCCTTTTCTCTCTTTCTGGGGAGTGGCGTTTTGATCTGACCTTGAGCAAAAATTAGGCATTTAAAGTTGTCAGCAGATAATTCCGCTAATTTGAAATTGTTACAGTATTTATTTACCGTAGCGGCAAATGTTAAATAGTCCTGCTTATCCTCTTTGAATAAATTTAGGCACTTCCATCTTTTATGAAAAAGTTATGTGTTTGGCCCAGATAATTCCAACAATAGCTTGACTGTTTATTAGAATTTTTTTTAATCGTTTCACCCCAAGCAAGGCAGTAATGCCACAGATGTGCAGGGGGCTACATAAGTGTAAAAAGATTAATTAGAAGAGAGTGAAGAGGAAGATGAAGTTAGAAAGGAGCAATAGAAAGATGAGAATGCAGGTGTGATGACAGTTTCAACGGTGGAGAGAAAGGAAAGGATATCTGGGGTGGGGAAAGGACTAGAGTCAAGTGGTTAATAGATGAGTATTGACATTGCATTTAAATTTCTGGAGGTTGTAGCTGTCAGGAAAGCAAAAATATGGGAGTGAGTTCCACAGGCGGGAAGTGCAAGAGAAGAAGCTGCAGGAGTAGAATTGTTGTCTGCATTTGGCTAACCTAAACCCAGTTGCCAATCTGGTTGCATGAGTAAACACCTGTTGAGGAGGCACCAGTGACTTAAGTTCATCCGAGCAGAAGCCATGAAAGTATTTATAGAACAGACAAAGGGAGGCCACATTTTGTCGGTGGGGAAGCGGCTGTAGTCAAGCCGCCAAGTCAGTACCTATCACATTACTGATTACATAACCGCCAATAGTCCTTGGAGCCAAACTTGCGGTCCGCTATGCGCTGTCACATTCTCTCAGCAAACAACCGTTTGGCATCATTCAGCATTCTCTTGCACTCATTACGAGCAGACGTGATCAGATGACTGTCTCTGGAATAGTCGGAAATAATGGTTCCTGTGGGCAATGGCGGCCAAACAGGCAGGAGAGAACCACAGAGAGGAATGAGGTTTTAGACAATACTTCCTGGTAGGTATGAAGGCATCAATGCCAGCTTTCACCCATGACGAAAGCTCAGAGGCACAGTCATCAACTGGGAGATCAAACACTTTTCCCCAAGGGACGTCGCAGAGGAAATCATGAAAGGCATCCCAGTCAGTTTTTTGGTAGCAGTAGGAGGTCCTATAGGTAGGAGGCTCCTGGTGGGGGTGAGAGTGTTATCTGTTGTCTTTTTGGGGTGGATAAAATCAACAAACCTGCTGTGCTCTGCTATACCCCTTAGTAATAATTGCCCTTTCTTGGAATTTTGCTAATTATTACAGTCGACATTAAATAAATCCTCGTACCCCTATAAAAACATTTTTTTCATCTTCAAGTACATACTAAAAAGTTTCCATAGTACTCCAGATAGTACCCTGGGAAAAAGCAGAATCGTTCTCAGTTTGTTTGCCATTTAATGATTTAAGAAATAACTCTTCAATTTGATTTTGTCATTCCTCAGTCCTTTTAAAGATTTGTTCTTGTAAATCCATCTGTTGTTTATGTAACTCCATAAATAATTGTTGTTGTTGTAACTGCTCGTTACTTTTTTGTTGTCAATCCAACTGAGTTTTCATTAATTGAATTATCACTTTTTGTAAGTCTTCCATTTTTTTTTCAAACTCAACATGACCAATTTTTTGTAAACATGAGAGAAAAAATACTAACTGTAGTTACAGTTTTTTTCATAAGATGTACGTCAAAGAGAAAGAGTTAGGCTCAAAACGAATCTACTTACAGATTTTTCTGTGATGCCACTCCAGGCTTGTAGGGAATCTTTTCATTTGACTCTGAATTTTTTCCTTCTCTTTTCTTTTTTATTAGTTGCAGGCTGGTTTAGATGGGGTATATATTTTTCTTTTCTTGATACGTCACGTTTTTTCAACCAATTATATGTGAGGCGGGGATACTTGAAATCCACGTTCGACCATTGATGTTCGCAATTTCTGTATTTCCAACATTGCTAGTTGATATGTGGCGATAGTGGTCAAAGAAAAAAGGTTTTCTTTTCTTGCGTGAATTCTTATATCTTCGTCGCTTGTTGATATATCGACAGTGGTCAAAGAAAAAGGTTTTCCTTCCCTGCGTGAATTCTTATCTCATCTTTGCCGCCAGTTGATATGGACCCGGTATAGGACTATAAAATGAGTCAACATGGCGGTAAGTCAAGAGCATATATTATGTCAACAAGAGATACAAACAGATACAAACAGATACAAAGAGAAAGAGTAATAATAGCTTGGCTACAAGTGACTGACAGACAGACCAGGCTGAGCTGAACTGAAGTCATACTGGAAAACAGTGTCTCTGTTGCCCCGGCTCTCCCTCAAGAGTAATTAACTCTCAGTTAATATAGGCAAAGAAGAGTCCATTATTAAGTGGGTAACTCCCCACAACACCATTGTTTTGAAAATTTGCTTTACTTAAATAATTGTAATTTGTAAACTAATAGTCTGATTGAACCCAAATTTTGTCATGTGCCATTTGAAGGTTAGTACTTCATAAAAATTATATGAGGTTTTTATTAGTGGTGCTATTTATATGTCAGGCTTGGGACTTACTGAGTGATGTAATTTTGTTAGAGAGGTTAAAAATTATGTCCTTTGAGTGACCAGTTGCAATATACACATTTAAACTTTTTCATGTCAAAAAAATTCAGGGGTTACACTATAGATGAGCCAGCTTATACACAAGTATATGCATTAACTACCTACTAAAGGTTAAAGCAGGGAAATTCCTCTTAACTTATGCATATTTAACTATCATTTCTTCAACTGGAATTTGAGTAAAGTCATGCGACTAGCTTTGGGTGCAAGACATGTGCTTTTACTGATGTTTCATGTACCTATAAGTTATTCCTGATTAGGTATGTAGTGATTAAGTAATTGAAAATATTTATTGTTAATGTGATATTTGATATTAATATTTATGAGCCATTGTTCAGTTTAGATGTATTGATATTAAAGGACAGATTAGTTTATAAGCAAATTGTTATATATCTCAGCTGCTCTGAAAAATCTTCTTTTTATTAATTTAATAAAAAGGAGAGAGCAAGCTTGGATCTTTATTTAAAAAGAAAGGTTCTTATGTTATATTTAATGATTGGATGTTCAGATATAATCCCAAGGATTTTGCCTACTATTTTTCAAATCTACAATTTCCAACTTTGAATTTAATGTTCATATTTAAGACTTGTTTTTATTCTTTTGAAAATTTCTTTTAAAAATTCACTCCTACATTCAATTCTTACTATAATCAGTAGAGCTACATTTCTTTCTTGTTCTACATTTTAAATCTGATTTCTCTTAATTTATGGTAATTCCTACAACAGAGATATTTGTATAATCATTAAAAGATTAGCTCAGACTCATCTAAAAGATTCTTGGATTAAACTGGAATTATACAATTACTTTTTAAATGTAGTCACATTTTGCAGCTTTTTCCATACTGTAAAGTTAAAATAAAAAGTTTCCATGAAAAATTTATCATCGACTGCTACCTGTAAATATTTTATTTAGTAGAACCTTGTCTTTGCTGTTTAAAATTTCCATGAACTTTCAGAGTAAATGTTCCTTAGCTGAATAATTAAACTGATACCTACTAAATACCTATTTAATGTATGACTTCATTGCAATACTTGTTTATCTGTTTATATGGATTGTTGAAATAATGTGTTTGAAAGGATTTCACAAAAAAAAGCAAATTTTGTGAATAGGAAATTATTAGACTTCAATCCACAATCAGTCTTCAGTTTCTCTTAGATAAATTATCTAATTATTTTTTATAGTGCAATGCAGCTATTTTTTGGTTTAAAAAGTCTGTATTGATATGTTGACAGAGGTTAATTATCTTACAAGGATGTGCTGAAAAGTTTTTGGCTTGATTAAGATTGAATTAAAAAAAATTTTGATACCTTTTTTTCTTGTTTTTTTTTATCAGTTAACTCCAAGTAAGGTGATAACATGCAAGGGGTTTATTGGGAGTGAAAGAAAACAAACAAAAATTTAAAACAAACTAGAAACTCAATCCTAAGCAGGAAACAAGGGATAAACTTTTACTTTAGTTTAAAAGACTGCAGAGGAATGTGAACCGGATGATAATCTTCTCTTATTGTAGAAAAATAAATATTAAACAAAATTGGTTTGAATTCAGGAAAAGGGTCAGGCAAAAAACTTTCCAGTACTCTCTCATGTAGTAATAAAGTAAACACATGCCATCTCCCCTCTTGTTTGTAACCAGCCACTATAACAAAATAAACATTTTCAGTGCTAAAAATGAATTAGTCAAATAAAACTTTATAAGCTTCTACTTAGAGTTATTGCTATATTACATCTTATATAACTAAAAACATCCTTGAATATTAATTTTTAAATTTTAGATTTATAACAATTCAAATAATTAAAATATTTATAATTTTCCATTTGAAATTATTAATTTTATTTCAAGTGAGAAATGTTTTAATCATTCTGCACTTTTATTATTTTATAAATGGAGACCTGATCTGCTCAGTCATTGAATACCGAATATATTCTTGTAAGAAAATGGTTAATATTCCTATTACCATTTCTTTTTTGGCATAACTTTGATTCTAAATATGATGTCCCACTTAACTTTTATCATGTCTTGAATACACAAATTTATGTGATAATTTTTTAGCTGGAACAATAAATTTTTCTTTTTAACTGAACATACAACTGGAAAACAGCAAAAATAGGGGAATTTTTAAGACATTCAGATCTCTTCTTCTTGAGTGAGTTTAAAATAAGATATTGAAATAAACCATTACTCATTTAGTTATACTATACTTAATTTGATTGATTTGTTTTCTACAACTTATCGAACTATGACAGGTTATTTAAATCCAGGAAGTATTTTTAGATTCTTTTCAGATGATAATGTTTAGGCATACAAGTCTTACTAATTAATCTGTAGCTAGAGAGAGAGAAGGTGAATTCATGCCTTTTCCCAACCTTATTTGGATGTAAGTAAATATAATGAATCCAACAGGAATTGGAACTCAGCTCTTTGATTAACAATTCCTATTATCCATTACACCACTTGCACATCCAAGGTTATAGCACCTAGTATTCCCAAGTGTTCACCCATCTTGGTACTGACCAGGTTTGACATTACTTAACTTTGATGTTGTACAGGAACTAGTCTTTTTTAACACAATGTGGCTGTAAGCCTTATATTATACAAATTGATATCATCCCGAGTTGTTCAGTAATGTAAGGAATTAAATAATTTTAAAAGACAATCTTCTGATGCCACGAACTGAGCAATAAATCTGTTTGTCTCAACAAAATACCAACAAGATTTATCTACTTAATTCTGTTAGTTGCACATTAAAACCTTCAGCTCTCAAGTATAGTCTTCTACCATTGAGCTCTTCTCTCTTGAAGGATAAAAAGTTGTGCAGTAGAGGATGGTGGGGATTTAACACTTGTGCTTTATCTCTTTGATGTTGCATGTGGTGGTAGCAAAGCATTTTCCACTCAATGATTCTCTTTTTCTTCTTTCTATACTGATAGAGAATGGCTATAAGAATTATTAGTAGCTCAAGGCTATTTTTTTACAGACAAGCAGGCATGCTAGAGATGGTTGCCATGAAGAATAATTCCTTTCTGGGCTTTACTAGCTACTGCAGTAAGAGATCATACATTGAATCACACTACTCAGTATTGTCTAGAAAAATAATCTTTTGTTCATTCACAAATACAAGTAGATTGCATCTTCTTTGTAACTGACATAGGACAATGCAGGATCTTCCTATTATTGTTTTGTTCTCACTAGATTGAACATATATATATATATATATATATATATATATATATATATATATATATATATATATATATATGTTTTTTTTAGTCAGTCAAGCTAGAAGTATGTCTATCTTAGTCTTGAAAAATATAAGCGAGTGTCTGCCACACATTTAGCCCTGTTAGTATTTTGCCTAGTAAGATTGTAAATAGATTTTTTCATGACAAAGTAGAAATATTACTGTGGTAAAATGTTAGTTGGTTATTACCATTTCTCTATTTTTTTTGTAATTGAAAAATATCTTCTCAGAATATTCTTTTAAAATATATTTTTAAAAAATTATTTGAAAACATACATTTTTATACTTAATCAAAATAAATATGATTTTTAATTGGGTAATTTTCTTCTATTTGTGAATAAATTCAAGTGGGATTTCTGTCTTTACCAAAAACTCTTTACTTTTTCTATTCTGTCAGGAATATTTTGGTGCTGCTTGAGAATTCTATTAAAATTGGAAAATGCAAACAAGTCAAAAAGAGGCAAAAAGATTCAGCATGCCTGAAGTTTTGAGGTTTCTCAAGCAACAAACATTTCAATCGCATAATGAAGCTATGGTTTATTTTATTTTATTATTTTTTATAATCTTTATATTTTCAAACTTCTTTTACTTAAGCTTGAACACATTCACCACTTTGTAAATTTTATTGGAAATCAATAGAACTCATTTCTGAAAATATTTAGACATTAACAAAAGAGGAATGTTTGCAAAAAAGGCTTCTAACAGTTTGCTATTTCAAACTTTAAGACACAGTTAAAAACTAAAATGTATCTATAACTAGTTAACTAAAATATTTTTGTATGAAACTGGAAAATTAAATAGTGTTTTTTGATATAAGGCTAAAAAACAAAATCTCAAATTCAAAGAATTGTTTCTATCTTTAAATCTTGATTTTCAATTACTGTTCCATAAAAACCTGGATTATATTTAGGCACAAGACTTAGACATTTATATTTTTTTTACTTTTAGTAAATTTTAAAGTCCAGCATTAATTGCTGGAAGAGAGAAAGAGGCCTTTGGTTCAAAGTGAAACCAGAATTTTCCTTTGCTTGTGTGAGGCCAAAATTATGAAACTTAAAAAAAAGTTTTTAGCTCTATACTAGAAATTTATGTCTGTACTTAACCATTGAGTCATACATATAAGAAAGTATATGATCTTATTTTTATTGTTAAATTGTTTTCATTCATTTGAATAATTATCAGTTATTTTCCTTCTTTGTCTCAGTTGACATTGCTTTTCATGTTTACTTTTATTTACTCTCCTATTGAAAAATCAAAATGTCTGCTTTCTAATTGCATAATATAACATTCACAAATATTATTTTTATACTGTTATGTTTCACATTTATTTGTGCATAGTGGTAGTCATAGCACAGCTCTCTGTGTCCTTTGTGATGACAGGATTTTCTGCTTCTTACCTTTCTATTTATTTCCTATTTATACTTGCCTATCAATTTGCATATGATACTACACCTTGAACCATTTTTTTTATCTACTCCTGATTATTTTTGTATTGTATTGTCCTTTCTCTTATATTTTTTGTTTTCTCTTTAATGGTGATTTTGGTCTTTCTTCTTCATATTCATCTGTCTTTTTATTCTCACTTTCTTCCATTTTTGGCTCTGTTCCACTTTTGTAACTTTCTGCCTCTTCTTGTTACTGAACTTCTATTTTCACATCATCCAGCTTGTTTCTGTTTCTGAATTGATTTGCATGTGCCCAGATATGTTGTCTCTTTTTCTTAAGTATAGCTATGTTGTGTCTTTTTGTATCAGGAAATTTGCTTCTTCTGGATTCACTTCTTTGTTCTTTCTATACCATACCTTTTCTTTTGTTGCAAAGAGCATAGGTATGGGGTCTCTGATTTGTCTTCCCATTAATGCCAAAGGAGTCAGTTTAGTTCCTGCATGTGGAATGAATCTATATGCTTCTATGTTTCCACCAAGTGGTGAGAATGTTTTCAATCCCATTTTCATCATTTCTACCAATTCTTTCAGCAATGCTATTAGATTGCGAGTGATATGGTGGTGTCTTGTATGTGATGCATCCAATTTGTTTTAACCACGCGCATAAGCTTTCATCACAAAATTTGGGTGCATTGTCGGTGACTATTGTCTGGGATACTCCATTCCTTGAGAATATGGTTCTTAGTATTTGCTTCATTGTGGTGGCCTTTTCTGTCTTTTACTCTGACATCTTCTGGTCATCCTGAATACTAGGAATAATCCCCTATCTCTGATATGTGTGTGATTTATATGGGCCCTAATCCATGGCTTTGCTTCTTTGAGTGAATTTTTGTTTGCTTGAAGTTTTTTATTTTCACACATTTTGGGCACCTCTTAACGTATTCCTCTACATCTTTTGAATATCCTGGCCACCAAACTTGTAAATTTAGTCTTCTTTGCGTTGATGATATACCACAATGTATATCATCATGTACTCCTTTTAATATGTCCATTCTCAGTATTTGTGGAGCTACTATTATATCTCTATTGCATATAATGCCATTTTCTATAATTAGTTTGTGCTTTGTTTCCTTAAAGTGTCACTCTACCATCAAACAGTTGTTCTATATATTATTTTTATTCTCTCTACTATTCTACTTAATATTGGGTCTTGCTTTGTTTCTATTTTGAGTCTATTTAAAGGAATAGCATCTATTTCCACTGAGTGTATTATTTTATCTTTGGTATTTTCTTGTTTTTTTCTGCTTCATTCTTGAACTGTAATCTTGATAAAGCATCTACATGAAGAATAGTGTTCCATTTTATATATACTATGTCAAAATCAAATGCCATGATGTTTTTGCCCATCTTAAGATCCTTGACAATGTAACATTTGGAAATTTTTTTCTCAGGTTAAATATGAATTTTAATGGTTCAATTTTAATAATAATTTTTTCTATCAAAAAGTTTTGTACCTTTTCCATGCTCTATACAATTGCTAGCACTTCTTTTTCAATATTTGAGTAGTTAGTTTCTGCTGGTGTTAACCTTCTTGATATGTACATGATTGGCTTTTCTTCTTGTGATAAAACAGTAGCAATTGCTTTTTCACTTGTGTCAATGGTTAACGTTATTTGCTTTTGTGGATCAAAAGCTTTTATAATTGGTTTGCTTCTCAGAATATTCTTTAGTGCTTCAAAAGTGATAGTTTGCTTTTGTGTTTATTCAAATTCATTGTTTCCTTTTGTGTAATTTTTCAAATGGCTCTACTATATTGCTGTATCTTGGTATGTATTCTAATCCTTTTTTATTTGTTGGAGCAGCTATTTCTGTTATTTTCTTTTTTAGTCTATCACTGGGTGATATTTGATATTCTAAATAAGACATCTTTTTACAGTCAAAATTACATTTCTTTTTGTTTATTGTCAAGCCTGCCTTTTTAATCTCACTAAAATTTGCTCTGTTTTATATTTTAATTCTTCTTTAGTTCTTATTCCTAAACCTATATCGTCCTGGTATATGATCATATTTTTTTTATTTTTCCCAATAAGACTCTTTCAATTGCTTTTTGAAAAACATAGCTGGAAGTTTTTATCCCAAATGATAGATGTGTCCATCTTAATAAGCCTATAGGGGTGTTTATCCTGGTTATTTCCTGGAATTTCTCATCAATTTCTATTTGATTGTATGCTAACTTGTATGCTAACTTGAGATCAATTTTTGCAAAATATTCCATTTTTGCTAACTCATGGCTGCAGTTTTGATATTTGGCAAAGGAAACAAGTCTGGTGATTTGCACCTATATTGTAATCACCACATATCCTTAAATCGCTGTCAGGTTTCTTTATCGCAATTATCGGTGACACCTAGTTACTACCACCTTTAGTTACTCTTTCTTGTAGTATCATTTTGTTTAATTTGGCTACTACCAAAGGTAGGATATGAATTGGAACTTTTCTCGACCATATATACTTTAAGTGATAGTTTTCTTTAAGTCAAATTCTTGCTTTATAACCTTTCACATGTCCTATTTCATTTCCTTCTGTTTCCATGGAGTTGAATAGTCTTTCTGTATCTACTTTTAATACATCAATCACTAATAATGCATGATCTTTTTTGCATCCTACAACTGAATTATTTCAAAATGCTTGTTGGTTTCAAAATTGCCTTGAAATGTAACCATTATTTTTATGGTTGTTCCATCAAATTCCTTTAATTGTATACTGCTTTTTTAAAAATTAGGTTGTCCTAATGTTATCTAAAAACTTTTTGGTGTAAATGTAACTTCACTACCTGTGTCAACTTGCATGTTAAATTACTGGCCATTTATCCTCGTTTTTTCTCTACCTCTTTTTTGTGTATTCATTGTCAATATTTCAGCTTCTTTTTCAAGTGGGGTTTGAACAGTTTTAACTTTTTCTATTTGCTTTTTGTATTTGCACACACTCTGAAAATGATCTCTTTTTTTGCTTTTGCAATTCAGCATATTTTTTCTAGAGCTGAACACTTGTATTTGTCTCTCTTGTGATATTTTTCACAATATCTACATTTAATTATGGATTTGGTTGTACTTGTTCTGTATATCTTGTTTTCTTCTTTTGGTTGAATAAATTCTCTACTCAACTCTAATTGTTGCAAAATCAACGCTAGCTTCCACACTCATTCTGCTACTCTGTAGATATTCTAGTATTTTTTTGCTTGAGGTTTTGGTCTTGCAGGCCTTTATTTGACCTAAGAAGAATCAATTCAAATTGTAAAGTCATTTCCTGGGCATTTTCTCTAAATTACCTGTGAATTTTTCAATTCACAATAATTGGCTTGTTCTTTCAATCTACATAAGTACTGTATAATGAACTGATTTTGTGCTTGTCATGTTTATAAAAAACTTAGTTTTTCAGTGATTACCAATCTTTTTTAGTCTTATGTTCTTTTTTATAACTTTCATAATTTGCTCAAATGTCATTTCTTTTAATTCACTTGGGTAACACATTCTTGAAATTTTCTTTACAACTTTGTACCCAACTGTAGCAAGAAATAAATTGGTTATCTCGTTTTCTCCTTCATCAGTCTCTTAATTTCTTTATTCTTGTAAATGCAGCAAAAGTTCTTATCCATGTTTCTATGTGTTCTAGGTCATCTAGCAAATTTAAAGATTCTATCAGTGACGCCATTGTTATATTTTGCATTTCTTTATGCATAGTAGTAGTCATAGCACAACTCTTCATGTTCTTTGTGATGACAGGGTTTTCTGTTTCTTACCTCTCCAGTTATTCTTTATTTATACTTGCCTATTAATTTGCATACAATACGACATATATGTACTTTTCGTGTTGCATTTTTTCCATATTATAAATGTTTAAATCCTTTTATACATCAAGTGTATCTCTTAAATGTGTAAATTATTACAGCTTTTCCTAGTGACTTACCCTTGTTTTTAATCATTTCACTCCAAGCAATGATGGTAATGCCACTAGAATGCAGGAGGTTACAGAGAGCAAAAGTGAAAGAGAATTGGAAAACTAAGAATGGAGAGAATTGAGGAAAGGATAAAAAAGGAACTGGTTTCAAGGAAAGATGTTAATGTTGCATTTAAATTTTTGAACATTGTAGTTGTCAGGGAAACAAGATGTCAGAAGGAAGTTCCACAGGTGGGAACTGCAAGAAGAAAAACTGTTAGAGTAGAAATGGTGGTTGAATCTAGCTAGTTCAACAGTAAAATGGTGAGGCCTAGTTGTCAATCTAGTGGCATGCTTAAATTCTTGTAGTTGGGGTACCAGGGATATTAATTAAAATCAAAGCAGATTTTTTAATCCAATATCTTGTTGGTGTCTTTTTTTACATAGTACATAGTATTAGTTAAGGAAGCCTATTATTATTATTTTGTGGTAACTTGTCGTGGTTCTGAAATCAGTTATTGGTTATATACTCTGACTTCCTATTACTTTGTCTTATTTGCTGAAAATACTTTTACATTATGATACTTTGTGAATATTACAGGATTGTTTATGATGAAATGATAGATATGAAATATCCAAACAAAGTATGTAAGATGGAATTTATGAAAACCATTTGGGTGTTTAAAATTTTTATTCTGTTGTCAATGTTTCACTCCATAAAAGCATTATCATTATAACTGAAAATCATTAAGTAAAATATCATTACCTTGGCAACCTTGCTACTTAGAAATGCTGTGATTAATTTGAGAAATTTTTAACACTCTAAGAATTTAAAAATAAATATGTGAACAAATTGTTAAAATAAAGTGTAAATATGATTTGATACAGGAAAATAAAAGAAAGTTAAGGGGAGAAAAATAAAACTTAAGAAAATAGTGAATATTTATAATTCAAGTTATAATTTATGATAATATTATATATTGTTTATCTACTGTCTTTAACGGGATCAGTGTGATTGCTGTTTAAAGCTATGAACTCTGTCTGCTTTACCTGTTTTGGTAATTAATTCATTCACGCAATCAATAACTTTTAAGTAAGGCTTAAATTAGTTTTGAATTTTAATTAGTATTAGAATGTTTACTGAGATTTAAACCAATGAGTCATTGGCAATATCATTAAAATCTCAGTACCAATGTCATCTGTTCATCTTTAGTATATATTTTCTTGTAGCAAAAGATAGTACTGTGGGAAAATGAAATAAAATCAATAAATAAAATAATAATAATAAAAAAAGAAATACATTTTCCCATGAAGAAACCACTACTTGGCTTTGTCAAAGGCTGTTAGGTAATACTGTTTTAGACTATAAAAAGACAAACATTTTTCTTCCTCTTAATCTTTCTCCCACTTGCAACAAGATGTAGCCCCACATGAAAAAAAGGATGTTTCCACTGGGTCACACTCATTTTCCCAGTCTCCTGAGAGTTGAACTCACTTTCTACTATTCAGCGCAAAGCATTTGCCTATGTATTCTAAAACTCACATCTATGAAGTAAATGAACCCTTCCTTTGATTATTCTAACTCAGTACATCTCCTTATTTGCTCTAACTTCTAGACTGAAAAAAGAAAAGGACATATCAAAGAGACATTGGGAGCTTTGTTTCCCTACAACTTATTTGATAAAAAAAAATAAACGCTCCATAGTATAAATGCAAGTTCTTGTCAGTTAAGAAGTGTCATATATGATACATGCTTTAGGTGATCATGTCTTGAAAGAGACATGACTGACTGGGTAGAAGATTATCCCACAGTAGGTTGCCATTGCTTTCTGTGATGCTTCTTTAATTGTTTATATATGACCATGCACCCATAAAATGCACTAGCACACAACCTGTACTCATTACTTCATCATAGCTTTTTATCTTGCTTATAAATACTTTGTGCAAAGATTCAGTATTGGCAAACAAGTTTTTTGTATAATATATAAAAATGAGTAAAATGATTTTTTATTTAAAATTCATATTTTGTCAATTTATATAATTTTTGGTCAGTGTGTTTAAAATATTTTCTAACATTAAAATGAGATATAAATTAAAATAAATTTAAAATAGATATAAAATTAATTTAATTTGTACATAAAAAATTAGTTTTGCAAATATGCAAATAATAGAAATTTATATTCTATGCAGTCAAAAAACTTATGTTATAGAAAAAAAAAGCAACACTTTTATTGTCATATTTGAATGGTGATCACTCATGTAAATGTAGAAATATATATAATGTTTGTGATCTGGGATTTGTAGTGAAATTGAGGGCCTAAGTTGTTTTTAAAATTAGGTAGAGATTGCTACTTGCTCTATATTTATCAAGGCAAAGCCAAACTTGATTGAAATGTTTTTGTATTCTTTCTTGTTAATTCACTGTGTCATGCACAATTTTTTTTCTAGAATCTATCTATGCTTAAAATATTGCTGTCATATATGGTCTGGTGCCCCTGCTATTTACCTTGAGTTTCTTGATAAAATCCAAAGAAGAATCAGTTATATTATTGGTCCTTAGCTGGTAACTTGGCTTCATTCACTTACTCATCACTGCAGGCTAAACTCTTTGTGTAATTTCTATAAACTCTTCATTATGGTATCTAGGCTTTTTAATTGAAGTGCATTATTAGACTGTTATTGAGATCTCATCAATTTACAGTTGAGCTGGCTTAATGTAACCATAAATTCTATGCTAATATTTTTTTTTCAAATTTCTCATAGAACTCCCTTCCAGTTCCATGCTTTCCACCCAACTTTAATCTGCAAAAATGTAAATGCAATGACAGTCGCTATCTATTGTCATTCTGATTACTCTTTCCTCTTCCTGCTCATTATTGTTTCTGTTCCTAATTCTTCCATGTCATGTAACCTTTTGTGTTTAAGAGAATTTTACTATCTTGCGTGGGGTGATACCAATTTTTAAAAAAAGTATCTTTATTTTGTATTGGTAAATTCTGTTTATATCTGCATTGCAGAATTTTAGAATCAAAACTAGAGTTTATGTCTGTAAGAATCACCAGCATAGAACTTGCATTCAGTTCTTTACTTTGTCCTTTACTCATACTTGCAAGTTTATCATTTGTGACTTGAATTTATAAATAATTGTTAAAGACTAAGATATTGCCCAAAGTATGCAATGCAGCTTTTGACCAGAATGCAAAAGGTTGTTATAAAGAGTTTCTTAATATTCTTAATGGATTAACCAAAATAATTCCTTATAATCTAATGACCCTTTGCTCACACTCTTATTTATGTCTCTTCATATCAGTTAAGAGTCACTTTTGAAACTTGGTTCTCATATAAAACCTCAGAATGAAGAAAGAAAGATGAACATAATAATCATAATTATAATAAAATGCTATAGGATTAAAGAGAGAAGGAGACACTGGGCTTTTGTAATCCCTGTATAGAAAGTAAAAGCTTTATTATTTGAAGATTAAAGTCAATCAGTTCTAGGCTACATAAATGTAGGTTAATTGAGATTATGTTACTTTCTTGCTATCAGTTGCACTTGAGAATTATTTATAACACCAACTGCTTGTTATACTTGTTTAACTTTGTGATGCTGACAGCAAATTCATTTGTAAAATTGATTGATTTGGTATTTTTATGGTTTATTTACTTCTGTCGATTATTTAAAGCCAGAAATTATTTTTAGATTTTAAGAACTTTTCGGTGACAACAATAATTTTCTGATAAAAGTCCTACTAATTAATTCAATGTTGCAGGGGGTGGGGGTCAAGTAGTGGATTCATACCTTTCCCATGGGTATTTTTGAATACTGCTCCCCAATTTCCAATTGTGTCATTGTTCATAATACCACCCACACATCTAACCTGACAGCATTTGGTATTTCGAAGTGGTCAACCATCTAGGTACTTACCAGGCTCAATGCTGCTTAAGTTCAGTAATTTCAACATAACATGGCCATAAGTCTATATTTGTAAGAATCATTATTATTAGTACAATAGTTTGATTTTAAATAGTTAAAAACATTATTTTAAGTGATAGGAGAGAGATTTTAATTTTTTTCTACATCTCATAATCATTCAGAAAAATAATTTTTTTTCTGTTTATAGAAAATGTTTTCAACTCAGCAACTTTATCATTTTGGTATCAGTTATCATTTTATAAGCTTTTTTTAAAAGAATTTTGAACTTACCCAAAACTATTTTGCTTTTTGTTCATTTTATATATCATTTAAGTGTGGTGCAATGGTTATCAGCTCAGAATGAGAAATTGGGGAGCAGAGTTTGAATTCCAGTTGAATTCATTGCATTCACTAATGTGCAAATACCAGCTATGGGTTGAATAACAAGACAGATTGGGTTCTATAGCCTTGATTGGAAACCAATCTATTGGAAAAAGAAATGGCAATCTACTGCGGAAAAATGTCCTGCTTAGTCAATCATGGCTTGAAAGAGACATGATCACCCAAGCATATATATATCACTTAACTGACTGACTGACAATACACAATGAATAATAGGAAAATGTATCAGGACAGGAAAAGCTCAAATATATTTGTATATTTTAAATTTAAACTTTTTAAATGATTCAGTCAGTATCAAAAACTTCATATATTTTGATTATGTCTGTCTCAGAAAATCTTAATTGATGTTACTAGATTAATGTTATAGACATAAATTATTGAAATTTTCGGAGTTAAATTATGAAAACAATAATGGACATACTTTTTCATATATGTCTTTAGATTTTCATTCATTTTTTGTCTGATAGTTTTTTTTGTTGAAAAAGTTGCAACTCTCATAAAGGGAATTGGTAATTAGAGCTAAATGACATGAGAAAAAATCTAAGTGTATTTGATACATTTTTATTAAAAACCTTTGGAAGAATTAATAGAATTTAATTGGATAGTTTCACTCTTTAGTTTGGTATTATAAGCTGAGGTATAAAAATGTTTAAAAAATATTGTAGATAACAGTGAAAATATGTTTTAGCCTGAGAGGGAAAGTGTAAATGTAGCAGGAAAATGAATTCTTTTATAATTCTGACTTAATACCATTTTTTTTTATCATGCTCAATTTAGTTAATGAAGTATTTCTAAAAGGAAAAAAAATCAAACATTGTCATTAATCTAATTGAGCTTTAAGAGCTGTTAAATATTCCAAGTTGTTAGCAAATAGGTCTGAATGCTTTTTTATATTCTGTGACTACAAAAATGTGTGTGTAAATCATTTTAAGAGAAAATAAAATAAGCTGAAAAGTTATCTAAATTGATAAAACTATTTTCATATTTCCTGTATAAACAGCTTCAATTACACTTATCCAGTAGAAAAAAAGGTAAAACAGTTCTCAAGATGATGTTGCTTGTTGGTCTACTTTTCTCACCTTAACCTTGTCTTAAGTGATGCTGTTGACCATAGATTGTTTTTGGACTATGTATGTTGATATTGGATAACTATTTGCTGCTGATCCTTGCTTGCAGGTTGACTGCTGTCACCAACAGCTAGACCAACATTATCAGGAATCTGGATTTTGCAACCATTTTTTTTTCTTCTTTTTTTTTAAATCCCAACAAAAGCTGAATATTTTGGAAATTCAAGTTTTTGGAAATTTTTACCTGAGTCATTTTGTGGTGGAGGTTAGTGATTTGTTATATTCTTAGCTAACTCTAATGAGAAGTGTATATATTGTGTGTCTTGTAATTATGTTTGTACATGCTAATTGATGTGTATGTTCATCAATGTATATGGATGAAAATGCTAACTGTATTCATGTTTTGTTCAATAAATTTGCTAACGCTTGCATTATTTTTGGTTTTAGTGATTTGTTATATTCTTAGTGATTTGTTATATTCTTTAGTGATTTGTTATATTCTTAGCTAACTCTAATGAGAAGTGTATATATTGTGTGTCTTGTAATTATGTTTGTACATGCTAATTGATGTGTATGTTCATCAATGTATATGGATGAAAGTGCTAACTGTATTCATGTTTTGTTCAATAAATTTGCTAACGCTTGCATTATTTTTGGTCATTAGTAAAATACACTAGTAAAGCTTATTTTTTCTTTACTGTGTTAGTGAATTTGTATTTATATGTAATACTCGAAGAAATACACAGGTCTTTACAGTTTAATTAGATTTGTAGTTTGTGATTTAGAATCTTCTCTATAGCATGATGACAAAATAGAATCAGCACATTTCTTTTTGAAAAAGATATTAAAATTGATTTTCTTTCAAATGCTTTAAAAATATTCAATAATTAGTGTATATCAATGCATGGTTATAGTTTCAATACTTTCATTTTTTTATGTGTTATATAATGAACTCTTACAAAAAAAACGTTTAAAATTATACTTTGAAAAATTTGTTAAATACTTTTCAGATCTTAATGTATTTGAGACATTTGTTTTGGAACAATATAGATAATGAAATAAAGATGAACTTGCTGTGAAAATATAATTATTATTTAAAATATTTGTAAACTAAATTAAATGCTCTGCAAAAATGTTAAAAAAATGAGTTCTACAAAATACTTGCACATTTGTTGCATGAAAAAAATTTGTTATAACATTGTTCATATAAAATCTTGTTACATAAAAAGCAAATGAAACATTTACAGAAGTGAGAAAATTTCAAGGAAAAGCATGGTGATATATACTATATAATAATACAATGGCTGGATATTGTTTTATTTTTTTTTTTTTGTATATGTAAATGAAATTTTACTGGTTTTGCAAAAAAAAAAAAAAAGAAGAAAAATTTAAAAGTAAGTGAATTTATTTGACATTAAATAAATTGAAGTGACTCAAAAATTAGAAATCACTTCCTAATAATGAGCAGCTTCTCCCTTTGCTTAAATAATGGTGGCTTACTGATATGGCATGGATATGACAAGGTGCTGGAGTTATTTCATATCTTTAAAGGTATATTTTAGAGCTGTCTCTAAGATTTTTTTTAGGTGTAACTATAGGGACTTTAATGAGGTATGCAAAATGTCCTATACATGCTCAAGGGAATTTAAATCTGGTGAGTGTGTGGAAACCAATAGAATATCTGGAAGTCAGCTGATTGCTTGTGGAACCTGTTTGGTGACATCTCTGCCCCAGATTGCATTATCATGCTTGGAAAAAATCACTATTGGAAAACGTGACAAGTATAAATAGTGCAAATTTATCTATTAAAACAGAAAATTACTTTATTTTTTAAAATTTCTATGAAAATTTTTCAATAGTACATAACCAAATTAAGTAGAAACAGCATTCATATTGTAAATATTGAGGCTCTGGCAAAACTCTTAAGTGTTTTACAAAGTTGGTTTTAAGCAAAATTTGAAGATGCTCCAATTGAAGGAATAATAAAAAAAATAATACCTCTAATTTAATTTCATTTTGATGTCACACACATGAAAAACTACACAATTTCACTAATGGACAATGTGAACTCCAGCAGAATACATCTGGAAGCTCTACAGAGCCACCAGCTTGCACACCATCTTGTTAGCAGACTGGATCCATAACCTCATGTGGTTTCTCCTACATATGAATGTTTCATCAGATGACAAGCAGTCAATTTTACATGTTTAATGGCAATGTTTTCTGGTTCAGTGAAGCACACTGACTGATGCTACAGTGTCAATAATGGTGCACTTGTTGGTTGAAATTTACAAAATGTATTTCTAACCCCACCAACCTACCTACTGTAGCCATGGGACATATACCCTGTCCATGTCTAATGGCTGCAGTAGGTTACTGTTTGCAAGCCCACTTGATGAGAATGTAGCATAAGGCCAAGTTTAAAGTACAAGTTACCCACATACATGGGACTAGGGACAAAAATTTCTCTACCTTCCTTGGTATTTCTCCTTTAAGAATGTCTCAGGTAAAAGAGATTAACCCTAGCCCCCTCCTGGAGAAGAAGCATTATGGCTGCAAATTTCCTCCTTATTATACCTGACAAAGTACTCAAGTGTCATGATGTTTTTCCATCAGCAGATGAAAGTTGATGTGCAGATGAGGAATTTTCTGATTCTTTTTATGTCACAAGCAGCATAAAACAAGGCTTTGCAATGCTCCACTTTTTTTTCTGTATTATTCTTTTCTGTGATACACAAAAGATGCCTATGGTGACATTAGCATAGGTGTTAAAATCTAATTTCATACATTTGATGGAGATTTAACCACCAACAGTTTCAAACTAAGACATTTTTGAGAACTAACATTACTTGTGATCTACTTTTTGCAGACAATGCTCCACTTTTAACAACATTATTTGAAGCAGTTCAGGGATATGTTGATAATTTTCCATTAGTATTAAGATAGTATAAGTAATCCATGAATCTCATCTTCCAGAAAAAACTATAAGCACCAAGTAAAAAACACCAGTTCACTTGTCTCCAAATTCTTCTATTAAGATTGAGAGGGAGAATCTCAATTATGTAAAAACCTTTACATATTTGAATAACAAAGTGAACTCCTGTGCATCACTTGATAATGAGATAGTCAATAGAAACACTAGTGCATTTAGTAAACTCTGTTATCGCCTTCGGGATATGAGAAGTATAAACCTAGGCACAAAGTTTCAAGTATATTAAACTACCATTTTTACAACACACTTGTATGGGTCAGAACATCATATCAATCACACATTGAAGCTTGATATTTTTCACAAACAATGCCTCTGGATAATCTGTGGATACACCTATCAAGACAAAATATCAAATGCTACTTTTTTACTGAGTGCAAAATTAGAGGCATTAAAACTTTCTTCATGTAATCACAAATAGGTTGGGCTGAGAGTGTCATCAGATGACAGGATATCTAAGGTCCTCATGTATAATTAACTTCACTCTGGAAAAAGAAAGATGAGGCCATTTTTCAGGCAAGCAATCCTGTAGCCGTCAATATAAGAGCTTTGAGCAGGTGGCTTCAGCTTGTGAAGAGCTAGTTGTTTCTATAGCACCAGTAACTTGGAAATTAATTCAGAAGCAAGCACAAAACAAAATCATCATCATCATCATCATCATCATCATCATCATCATCATCATCATCATCATCATCATCATCATGCACCTTGCCTTGAAACACTCATTCTTGCATCATTTGTGGCCTTCTTTGAAAAGCATAAACAGGACTTAAATGTTATATCAAGCATAAGACTTGAACTGATTTAGTTGAACATTCATACATCAAAATCAATTGAAGAGTTCATCATATATAGGTGCTGAATATAACATCAATCAACTAAGTGACAAATTTTATATTGATCCTATATATGTATTTACACAAGAGGCTCATCCCTTGTTCCCTGTTTAGGATGTGGTTTCCGGCTTTCTCTTTTCCAATTTTTTTTTTCAATTGGAGTAGCTAGATCTATCTATCGCCCGGTTCACACTCCACCCATGTCTATTGAACAGGTTAAGAGGCTCATTCCTTGTTCCCTGTTTAGGATGTGGTTTCTGGCTTTCTCTTTTCCAATCTTCTCACTTTGTTTTTTTTTTTTTTTTGTTTTTTCAATTGGAGTAGATAGATCTATCTATCGCCCGGTTCACACTCCACCCACGTCTATTGAACAGGTTAAGAGGCTCATCCCTTGTTCCCTGTTTAGGATGTGGTTTCCGGCCTTCTCTTTTCCAATCTTCTCACTTTGTTTTGTTTTTTTTTTCAATTGGAGTAGATAGATCTATCGTCTGGTTCACACTCTACCCACGTCTATTGAACAGGTTAAGAGGCTCATCCCTTGTTCCCTGTTTAGGATGTGGTTTCCGGCTTTCTCTTTTCCAATCTTCTCACTTTGTTTTTTTTTTTTTCAATTGGAGTAGATAGATCTATCGTCTGGTTCACACTCTACCCACGTCTATTGAACAGGTTAAGAGGCTCATCCCTTGTTCCCTGTTTAGGATGTGGTTTCCAGCTTTATCTTTTCCAATCTTTTCACTATTACGTAACCCCCTGCACATCAGTGGCATTACCGCCTTGCTCAGGGCGATATGATTAAAAAAAAAAATTGGACAAATAAGCAATATAATTGAAGTTTTTCAATCCTTGACAATAATATATAATTCCAAATTATTTTTAAAGTTAGCAATTTTGCTGTATTATTGTTAAAAAAACAAAACATTCTGCACATGCCCCAGCTTTGAATGTTAACTTATTTCAAATATCATGTTATCTAGCCAAGGTTAATCTATATAATTGTTACTGAAGAAAACATGTATAAAAATCAACTGAAACAATGAAATTAATGTTGTATCATACATGAAAGACCAAATTCATTGGCACCTCAAATATGGTAAGTAGTCTGAGTCATTAAGAAGTGAACATTAAATTACTTTAGAATTTACATGAAATTTAAAAGTTTATATTCACATTTGTACAACTAAAAGAACTCTCAGATGGATTATTTTGGAATTTTAACACTTGACTATTTTTTATGTTTTTCCTTGAAGTGTCTCTGAAGACTTCTCAAAGAAGGAAGTATTTTAAAATTTAACCATTGAACAATATAAATCCTTGAATGTTAAACATTTAAGAAGGTATATATAAAAAATGTAGATGTTAAATATATACAACTCAAAATTTAGTATTGCATGCAGAGCCAGATTTAGATAAAGAGAGGCCCTAGGCTTTTCCACTTGTGAGCCCTCCCCTCCAAATCACCCATTGTTATAAGTAAAAGAAAAATGGAAGAGTGTTAAATTAAACATTTTGATTTAAACCCAGAATGATGATAGGTGTTTAAAATTACGGAATGGTTATTCTACAAAAGTTTACAATGTGTTATTACATTATGTAAAGGCCTATGACAGTGTCAAGAATATTGTACACCTAAGCTGGAGACTCCCTAGATTTCGAGGTCCTAGGCTTCAGCATGCTAAGCTATAGATAAAGCTGACACTGATTATATGGATGCATTTAAACAGTTGCTGAATGATAAAAGATTAAAAAATTAACCAGAATATAAACATCATATTCATTTTTTGATTTAGTTTAATATTATTTAAAAATTCTCTGTGGATATATAAGTTTGTGTCTGCTGTTTTATAGAAGCATTATAAGATAATCATTTTTTTATACATTATATAAAATGAAGTGAGACAATATGACTTATGTTGTTGTCAGAGAATTAGTGAAATGTTTGTAAAGTATTAAGGATAAAAATAACTTCACAAAAAATATACTAGCACTAATTGCCCAGTGTTAAAACCCACATTAATCTTTCTTTCTCATTATTTTGTCAGACTAATTTTTAATATAAAATATAAAAAACTGAGATATCTTAAAATAGATTTCATAAAAACAAAAACAAAAACATAGTCAGGAACCTTCTTTGGCATTCATTAAGCAGATACCAAATAAAATTTCTTTTATTGCTTTGGATCAAGCATTTATATCTTTTCTTTGTTCAATAAATTTCTTATAAAGTATTTGATTTTTAAAGACTTAGCCAATATAAGAAAAAAATCAGATGCTTTTACAATAAAATATCCCAAATACGTTTTTGAAGATGAGGCATTACTTTTTATGATCAACACAAATTAATTTTTTTTATCTATTAAAATCTATTGCTAGAATTTTTTTTAATATTAAAAACAATTGCTGGAATTTTTTTTTTTACAATTAAAATCTATTACTGGAATTTTTTACTATCAAAATTTACTGCTGTCATTATTTTTTACTATTAAAATTTGTTTTTACTATTAAAATCTATTTCTGGATATTTTTACTATAAAAATTTGTTTTTATACTTTTATAATCTCTACTGGCAGCAAACGGCCTGCATACGGACAGGTAACGACCTCAGTAGATACACAAAGATAGAAAAAGGCGTAAGACAAGGATGTGTCTTTTCACCGGATTTGTTCAACCTATACAGCGAGAATATTTTGAGGACCCTAGATGACACACCAGGATTTGTTATTGGAGGCTACAACCTGAACAACATAAAATATGCGGATGATACAGTACTGATTGTGGACACGGAAAGAAAACTGCAAGATCTCATACAGAAAGTAGCAGTGGAGAGTGACAAGAAAGGACTACAAATAAACTTTAAGAAAACTAAGTGCATGGTCATCAGCAAAAGATACAACCCAAAATGCCAAATACAGGTGGGGGATAACAGAATCAAACAAGTCCAAGAATTTAAGTACCTAGGAAGTGTTCTAACAAGAGATGGAAAGTGCGACACGGAGATCCGAAGGCGAATTGGCATGGCAAAGGACGCGTTCCAGAAGATGAGCAAAATACTAACACACAGGAAGATCTCAATAGAAACGAAGAAAAGAGTGCTAGACTGCTACGTGATGTTAGTTCTTCAATACGGCTGTGAATGCTGGACAATATCATCGAAAATGAGGACAAAACTGGAAGCGGCCGAAATGTGGTTCTACAGAAGGATGCTACGGATATCGTGGACTGAGCATACAAGCAACAACGAAGTGTTAGAAAGAATGGCAACAAAAAGGAAATTGATGCTGAGCATCAGGAAGAGACAACTGAAGTTCCTGGGACATGCAATGAGGAAGGAGAGCCTGGAGAACCTGATACTGACGACAGATAGAAGGAAGGAGAGACAGAGGAAGGCAGTGGATAACATATTTGCAGGGTCTGATCAGGTGGATGACGGAACGGGGGTTGCCAGGAGCAACAGAAGCAAACATACTAAGAGCCACAAGGGATAGGGAGACGTGGAGATCCATGATCGCCTACGTCCTGAAGGGACAGGGCACATAGAAGAAGAAGAAGAAGTGTTTTAACCTCAGTTTGGCAGTTCACCATATCTAGGATCCTAACATGGGTCAGTGTGAATCTGAGAACAGCAGCAATTAAAAGATGGATCCATACCCCTCAAAATTTCCTGATCAGATCTTGCTGCTAGATGTAGTTTATCATCCTACCCAGGATGAGTGTAGCAGGGAATAATTACATATATATTTGGGGAAAATCAGTGACTCAAAGGGAGCCTACTAAAGATCCTATACTGGGAAAAAAGTGTTCAATGCCTTGCAATGAGGCAGAAAATAATCTATAATATACTAATTCTTGCAAACATGACTGACCTCGACTACAGTTTCATGCACTTGAATGCAATCATTAAGAAATGCATAAACTGTAGTTGAGGTCATTTATGTTTGTGGGAATTAATATATATATATATATATATAAATCTAATCTAAATCTATCTAAATCTAAACTTATTTGTAAATGGAACTTTGTCTCTGTGTGTGTGTGTGCGTATGTGTGTGTGTCTGTGTGTGTGTGCCCATTACCTATAGACTCCGAAACGGCTGACTGATTATCTTGAAAATTTACACAGTTGTACTATAAGCATCTGCAAGTGTTCTTAGCTAGGTTTTGTGTTGAGGTACACCCGATAAATATTGAAAATCGATAATTGAAAAATCAGGTTATAGAAGGAGTGGTCCGATTTTAATCAAATTTGATACACTTTGATAGACAAAGACATAAGAAACAATATTCAGAAGTTTCAAGGTTGCAGTTCTTACAATAGTGCAGAAAATCTATAATATATATATATATATATAAAAGGGAAGATGTTTGTGTGTGTGTCTGTTTATCTGCCTGTACGTCTGCATTTTTTTCAGCCCTTTTTATTTTAGTTTTTGCTTTGTGTTTGGCTTTAAGTAGGTATAATTGTAGTTCTAAGTCTCAGCCATGATACCATTTACTCAGAGGGCTTATTTAGCCGTCAAAATTCAGTTTACAATGAAAAAAACTTATTTGATATCGATGCCAGGAAATCAAAATTTGACTTACATCCATTCATTTTTCTTTCAGCCTACAGTTTTGCTTTAACTGGAAACAACCATTGCCTTTTAGTCTTTTGTGCCAACATCCAAAAAGTCTGAGCTCCAGAACCATGGATTAGTTTTAAAGCTTTCATTACACCCGAGCAACGCGGCTATACTGCTAGTATATATATATATATATATATATATATATATATATATATAGTGTATATACACCCACTGTATATAGACTATATTTCACATTATTACTCACTTCAATCTCTACTAATTGCTAAAATAAATACTTTTGGGAATCTAAAAGCTTATTTGCTAAATGATGACAACATCTATTTTCACAGTTAAAATGAAAGTTGGTTTGTTCTGTACAGAGTTATACAAATAAGTCATTTGTATGAATCACCATGAATTTCAATGTCTCAAGTTAATAACTACATTGTAAGTGTAAAGCTCTGAAATGGGTCCTAAGGCTGATTTGACAGATAAAGAGAACATTTCAAAAATTCAAGACAATGCTAGGAATTCTAAAAATGATCAGCAAGTATCACCAAACTTTGAAGAAGTTTGTTGAAAATCCTGGATGATCTGATGAATGACTGATAATGGAAAGATGGTGACTTTATCTTGCCAATCTGTTCTGCATCAAGAGAGAAGTTATAAAAAATCCATTTTCATCTCAGCTATGAAATTTTTAGGCATAGTAACAGCATGGAAATGTTGAAAAGCACAAGATGTCTGGCTCTAAAAGGCAAAACATATTAGACTGATCACTAGACTTCCTTTAAAAGACATCCATAACAAAAAATAAATTAAATATCAAATAGAATACACGAAGACAGGTTTTTCAACTGTTCTTTTCACTGAAGAATGCCATGCTATTCTTAGTGTGCTAGATGGCTGGAACAAATTATATATATATATATATATATATATATATATATATATGTATATATATTGTGTATTTGGCCAACAATCTCTTTTTATGCAGGTTTCATTGAAAATGACAGTCACAGTATTATCATTAAGTTTTTTTATATAATTTTTCATGAGTTTTTTTTTTCATAACTCAAATTATGTAAGAATTGTCCAAAGGTTTTGTAATTTCAAGCACTTTAAGTTATACTTTTAGCCATAATCAAGAACTAATTTTGTTTTACTTGTGAATAAACATGTGTAAAGTTTATGTATATAGTATCATGTGTATGTTAAGTTCAGAACATGGTAAACATATTGTTACCATATTCATAATTGATGCTATTAAGTGTAGGATTTCTCTTTTTTATTAGTAATACCTCTATTATTTTTAATTTTGATAGCATGATCCACATGCAAAAGAAGATTAAAAATTGCTAAGTGTAAAACAATGCTATTAATGGGTAAAAAACAAAAATACTATTTTTACATACATATCAATTTTTCTTATATGCATTGTTTGGACTGTTGTCCTCATCTTTATTGCCATATTCACAGCATTTTGGACCTGGGCTTCTTTAGGTGCTTGGAATTTTGAACTGAACCCTTTATTTCAATCACTGGGGTATATCATTCTTGTCTCATGTGCCATGCCACTTCTAGGTGAACAAATAACTTAGAGAGGTAAGTTAAAGGGATATAACTACAAGACATCTTGAAGTGGCATGGCACATGGAACAAGAATAATATACCCCAGTGATTAAAATATAGGGGTCGGTTTGAAATTCCAACCACCTGAAGAAGGTCAGAGCGTAAAAAGGCCAAAATATGGTGAATATAGCAATAAAGATGATGATAACAGTCTGAACGGTAAATAACGTAAATACTACCTCATCTCAAAAGTATAAACAAATATTAATTTTTCAATTATGTATTTTCATTTTGAGTAATTTCTTATCCATTCATGTGGTGTTATTTTCCAATTTACTTAGCAAATTAAACCAACTAAATTTCATTATTATTTTTCTTCTTATGTTTTTTCAATATGTTTGTGACCAGATGTGAAATACATCAAAATGTTAGGCTGTTTAGTTTGAAAGTTAAGAAACAAAACAAATGAAGTTCTCTTGGGTAAAATAAATTAATGCTGCATTTATTTCTTAAATTAATGATCTATTCAACCTTTCTTGTGATGTAAGACTTGACAAATCTGGTCCTAGAAATAGAATCTCAGACCTCTTAAATATTGCTCTATCATTTAGTCAAACCTCAAAATATTTTAATGAACAAGAATTTATTAAAAGAACAAAACATTAAAGATACTCATCTGGTCACATCTATTTGTCAGCACTTATAGGAATTCTTTTTAAGGTAGGTCTTGGAAAATTGATGCCTGCTTGTCTGGATTTCCATATAGACATTTTAATAGACATGTTAATCTTGACTTGACTGATTGATAATTTGTCAGGGTCTTATTAGAAATTCCTTTCAGGTGGAAATTTAATTATAAGCTGTGTGAAGCAAAGTTCGAAAATGTCTTTTACATCTTTTATATATTTTAATGTTAAACTTTGTATTATTCAGCAGTTTGATAGCATCATTTTATCAAATATTGGAACCTTTCTTTCATTTTCATGTGCATTTCATACAACTATTATTGAATAAATTTTCTTACTCTTTCATTAAATCTTGGACAACTGAACTGAAATGAAGTTTACCATTAATTATAACTTTTTTTTTATTTCATGTTGATGAAGTGCTTGAGGGGGGAATTATTATTCTTTTATTTTTGTAATAGTATTTTTTCTTCAGCTCATTTCTGTTGCTTTTTGTCACAACTCCAACACAACACATTTTACAGATTTTAATATGAGAGAAAAAAAAAGTATAGTGTATGTGTAAATGCATGCATATATATATATATATATATATATATATATATATATATATATATATAGTCATCCACAGACATCCCTGTATCACAGCTCATCAGTATGGTTAGACATTGCTTCTAGCCAGGATTGAATCCCGACCGAATTCACATCAATCAACAATTCTATCTCTCAGCTATGGGCAGAGGAAGGTGGACTTTAGTGTGTTATATACAATGTAAACACACGCCAGTAGCCGAGAGTGTTCAAATTCATTACAGAATAAACAATGTGTAAATGTGTGAGTAGCTACTGTTTTTAAAGTCTACTATTTCTCCATAGTGCTCAATTGGCATGTATATATATATGTTTATTGTATCAAGGCAGCAGATAATTTTCTGAACATATCCTGTGAAATATAACAGACAATGAATACCAATTATGTTTAATCATGTGCCGTTCTAAACATTGTATTTTTGCTTTAATTTCAGGTGATAATAAAAACAAAAATTGTCCAACATTTGGATATTTTTTTATTACGTTGGTTCTAAGCTTTACAAACTGTGTCTGCTATTCGGTGACTGTTATCATTGCTTAGCAATGTTTTATGTCAGCACAAAATAAAATCATCTTTGATGATGGATGTATTTATGTTAACATCCCTGTAACCTCTCTGAAGATGGCTCATGTGAGCTGAAAGCATAAAACCAGCAAAATAAAAAATTATCCAAATGTTGGACAATTTTTGTCTTTATTTTCACCTGAAATTAAAGCAAAAATACGATGTTTAAAACAGCTCATGATTAAACATAATAGACATTCATTGTCTGTTATATTTACTAATATATATATATATATATATATATGTACACATATATGCACACATATTAAATAAGGTGTATTTTGGCAGCAAGAATTCTTTCAAACTTTTTAGGTTAAATAATATCAACAAATCTATCTACCCAATGTTTTATTAACTTTGCCAAATTTCTGAAATAATTGTTTTATATAATTGGTAGATGTACCAAAATTGAAACATACTCTCACCACTTGTTGCTGACCTCACCATCCACTTGCATATATATATATATATATATATATATATATATATATATATATATATATAGTAACATTAAACAATCCCTGTTAAGAAAGCTTTCCTTGGTAAATAATCCAAGTGGCTCTTAGTAATATAATATCAAAAATGATAAAATATTAAAAATGACCCACAAAAAGAGCTCAATGCATTTAATTACAGAGCAAATATTTATTAAACAATAAATTTCAAATCATCTCATCTGGGGAATAGTCTGTTTCAGCAGTCAAAGATGTCAGTCATCTGTCTTGTCAACCTCAGTATGTCTATATTGGGTTTGACAAGAAAGACAACTGATATCTTCATCTGCCAAAATAGACTATTCCCCATATGAGGTGATTCAAAATTTATTGTTTTATATATATATATATATATATATATATATAACTTTTTCTACTTTGCCATGCATATTTTCTCCATGTATATATATATATATATATACATATATATATATATATATATTAGAAAAGGAAATAGGGTTGTTCCAACAAGAGAAATCGGTATAGAATAAAAAGTGTGGGAGGCCATGAATGTTTTATTTAAATAAAATGTTCATGGCCTCTCACACTTTTTATTCTATATATATATATATATATATATCAAGAAAATATGTATGGCAAAGAGGAAAAAGTTTTTGTGTAACATGTTTCATTCTTTAGGATTTCATCTGGTTGGTTCATTTGCATTGATGTGACTACATATGCATATGAATGAGAGAAGTTGGTAATTTTAAAGTTGCAAAAAGCGTTTTATATATAATATATATGTGTATATATATATGTGTGTGTGTGTGTGTGTGTGTGTAGGTATGTATATACACTTTTGTTATTTCTATGAATATTTTTTGTTGTGTTTGTGTTGCTATCCCTAATTTTTATTATATTTTCTTGTGAAATTAAAATCAACCAGCCTAGATCAAGAAGTATTACTAAAGAAAAATGTGCTTTTGTGTAATATTATTTTCATTGTCTTAGTTCTGTTACTTTTTGCCACAACTGTCAGATCATTATTCCATGGTTGTTAATATCCAGCATTATCAAAAAATAAAGAATAACTAATAATTAAAAAATAAAACAAGGGCTTATTCTTGATATTTGAGCAATCCTGCATTCTAATGTTTGTAGTGAGACAGTCTGAGAGTTGAAGAAAAAATGCAATAAAAATTAAACCAAAGAAATGTATTCCGTCTATATTTCTAGAATGAGGAGATATCATTAGTTAACTGATTTATATTTATATCCCTCAGACTTCTTGTTGTTATGATGACAGTATTTTGTCGGTTGTCCCTCATTACCTTTTTTAGATGTTGGTTGACCCGGATAACCTTCAAGGAAATTATTTCATTTTGGTTTGTTGTCCATGTCTTTTTAAGTACTGCTTAGTTATTGTTAATCCTGTTTCTACAGCCTGTACATCCCAGCTCAGAGATTGAACTCTCATTTGTTATCAAATTCATGAATCAACATTTTAATCTGCTCAGCAATGCAATCCCAAAGCTAGAACTTGAAACCTGATGTTCATATTGCTTGTCTGCATAAATTATGTACATAAGGAAAAGAATACTAGTACACAAAAATTAGTAATTGACAATACTTGTTTTAAGAATACATTCAATATTACTAATAATACTATTGGTAAAATAGATGCTGTTTCTGAAATGTTACATATTAGTCAGTCAGTTAAGTTCCATATGTGATACATGCTTGGGCAATCATATCTCTTTCAAAACATGACTGACTAGGCAAAAGATTTTCCCGCTGTAGATTGCCATTATCTTCTGTGATAGATGGGTTGCCAACCAATGCTATTGAATCCAGTTTGTTCTGCTGTTCAATTCTTTTATTCAAATCAGCCAGTTAATTAGCATAAGTGATACATGCTTATGCAATCATGTCTTTTTTGAGACATGACTGACTAGGTAGATTTTCCTGAAGTAGGTTGCTATTATTTTCTGTGGTAGACTGGTTGCCAAACAAGGCTATAGCACCCAGTCCATCCTGCTATTTAACCCATGGCTAGAGGGAGAAGAGATGGATTAAACCTTTCTCAAGAGTATTTGTGCATATACGAATGCAATGAATTCAACTGAAATTTGAGCACAGCTCATTCGATTTCTCATTTTCATATCTATTACACCACAATGCACATAGTAACAACCCTAATTAAAATTGCTTTATCACATTTTTGCATTTTGTTGTAATCATTTTAGAAGTTATAACTCCCACCTATTTTTATTTCTCAGAGAATATTTATAAAACAATATAAATTGACAATATGATAAATATAAAAGAAATTATGATATTATCAGTATGAGAAAAACAAACAGAAGTATTGATTTTAAGCTGTGTAATTAAGGAAACAGAAAGTATTTTGGAATATACATATAAGATGATTTTTTTTCTTGACTAAAATCAAGGGCTAGTTTTTCTGCATTGACTGACTTTCTGGAATAAGGATGTTAACTGGACAACAGCTAACTGCTTAGCACTGGTATTTTTTCATCAAATGATAATATAATGTATAGAAAGAAAGGTTAATTTACTAGTCAAATGAAAAATAAATGAAACATACCAGCATAATAGAACAACATATGTGTGAGGATTTTTTTCCCTATCTCATAAGTCTATCTCATTTGACAATATAAGTCTCTTGGTTTTCTTCCATGAGTCTATCTCGCTATACTTCATACATGCATTGGTTCTGTAGCACAAGACAATCTCACTTGACTACACATGTTTTGGTTTTCTCCCATAAATCTATCTCACTCAACTCTGTATATGAGTGGGTTCTGCACCATGAGTCTATCTCACTCAACTACATACATGCTTTGGTTTTCCACTACAAGTCTATCTCACTCATCTACGTACCACAAGTCTAGCTCACTCAAATACATAAGTGTTTTGTTTTTTTCCATGAGTCTATTTCACTCACTCTATATTTATATCAACTCTGTACCACAAGTCTATCTCACTCAACTCCATACATGTAATAATTCTGTAACACGAGGTCATCTCACTCGACTACATATGTGTTTTGGATTTCTTCTATGAGCCTATCTCAATCAACTTCTTATATCTGTTGATTTCTGTAACATGAGTCTATTTCACTCAACCCCATACATGTTTTGGTTTTCTACCATGAGTCTACATCAATGAACTATATACATGTGTTGATTTTCTTTTGTGGTCCCATATCTCTTGTCTACATTTGATGTTGATTTTCTTCCATGAACCTATCTCATCTACTACCTGGAGTTATAACCTGAACAAACTCTTAGTCTGCCATGACTGAGATTCACTACCTCATATTGAGCAATGAAACCTTGTAAATCATTGGAAATAGAAATTCTTTTTTACTTATCTCAACCACATTTTTTAAAAATTTATTATTTTGTCACTTTTGTTAATAGTAATGCCACTGTTATTATATATAAATACATATTTGTTTTTCCAAAATATTTTGTCTTAGAAATAAACTGTAATTAATAAAAAATATAAAATTAATAAGAACTCCTATATTTTGAATATGATTAGATTATTTTTATTTATTAATATTTATAAATTACAGTTTATTTATTAAGTCTTTTACTTAAACAGGACAGAAATAAGAAAGGATTCAAAGATTCTAGTTTTTAAGTCACTATTTATCAATTAGAATTACATACAGCCAAATAAGGGAAAAGTGAAAGATAAACAGATGAAAACATTGTAGGATTATAAATAAATCTAAATTAGCTGAGCTGTTAATTAGTGTCAAAGACAATGTAACAGAAAGAGACTAGTATCTAAAGAGCATATTTCAAGTGTTTATCACTTTTTTCTTATTATTGGTAATTCAAAACTCTTAGTGAAAATATTGTCTCTGACATGTTGTAGAATTTTTTATGAGCACCTTTGAATTAATAGAGCAAAGATAAGATTTGAATTCACATATTTTTGCATAAAGATTTTTTTAAACAGAAATAAAGGAAAAATCAATATCTGCAGCATGTTTGTGGGTATCCAGTTAGGAGATTTGATGAATTATGCATCAGATTATATACTCAAGTCTCTCATAGAATAATGAATTTAAAACACTTCACTGACTTCTCCAGTGTACTTAACTCAGATGCATAGAATATTAACAAAATATTGGGGATAATACAATAGCAAAGCAGTCAGCTTCTGCATTTATGGAGTTTAAAAAGAAGAAGAATTCTGTTCTTTTGACTTGTCCTTGTAAAAGGAAGGTTTAAAGGAAGCAAATGTAAACCAGTGCATACCTTTTAGAAAAATATTCTATTTAATCTTTGAAAATTGCAAAATCAATTACAGTGTACAAAAATAATTATCCTTTGAAGATTTTAATGACTAATCAAAGTAAATAATAATAAATTATTGAAGTGGAAAGATTATATTGAATCACTTGCTAGGTCTGTTGCTAGGAAAGTTGGTTCCCTGTATCATGCTAGACAGTTTTTCTCAATAAAATCTCTCTCCAGAAGATTGGCTCATTGTGCCTTCTTGGACTAACATTTTCTACTGACATGAAACAGAAAGATTATATTGAATCGATTGCTAGGTCTGCTGCTAGGTTCATTGTGTCATGTTAGACAGGTTTTCTTGTCAGAATTTATCTTACATATTTATAAATCTACCATTCATCTCTGCATTTAATATTGCTTCCACATCTGGTCTGGTGCTTTTGCAATGTATTTAGAGATTCTTGATAATATACAAAAAAAGAATCTGTAATGTTATTTGTCCTGACCTGGCATCTTGGCTTCAGCCACTTTACCACTGCTGTAATGTAGTTTCTCTGTGCCTTTTCTACAAATATTTTCATACAAGGTTTTGGAAAGAATGAAAATGAAAAGAAAACCTATACTTAAAATCAGGAATAGACAGCTACAGTTTCTTTTCTCACACTTCTTATTTGTGGAACACTTTTTCAGTATTTTATTTTCCAATCAACTTTGATCTTCAAAAATTTAAATGCACTGTCAATCATTATCATCTGTATTTTTTTATTCTTTCTCCTTACTAATGCTTATTTTTTCATATTCTGTTTCATTCAATAACCCTGTGTCTTAGTGGCTTTATTACCTTGCAAATAACTTTTATGTAAGCATATTTATTTATATGCATTGTTACTTGTTACTTTATCATGTCTTTAAATTTTATCTTGAATATTACCAAAGCAATTATTTCAGTGCAAAAAGGCAAATTGGAAATTTTTAATAATACTTCATAATGTGAAGTCTTTTCATTAACTCAGCCGGAACCTAGAAGTAAAAAGTATTTATGAAGTTATCCTTAGGCAAAGTTATTTATAGATTCATCAATTGTTTAAGTGTTTGAAATGAAATCATAGATGGCACATTGAATAGGTAAAGTAAATTAGTGTTTGAATTTGTGTTTATGACTTAGATTTTAAATGATCATACTCTTGTCTGTTTTAATTTTTATGTAATTTTTTAAAATTCAAGGAATACAAAATTATCCTTAGTTCTAAAATTAAAAGAAAAGTAAATTGCTAAAAAGAATCTGTTTTTAAGTTGGTCATAGGGAACTTCACTGTTAAATATTTTTCATTTTCATTTCACCTGTATTCTGTAGCAGCCACAGATCTATTTCCTTTAGCGAATCAATGCCCCCGACGGGAGATTCGGTCACTCACTGACCAATCAACGGGCGGAGCACATTGATTCCTCTCTAGAACTATTTTTCCTAGTCCCTGTTTGGAGAACGGAGGAAGGGCAGAGAGCGATGAGCCCGTGACAGTAACGGATGTCTCTCTCACATCGCTGCCACTGAGTCCCCATGGAATGCTTTCGAGGAAGACGCTGCTGCTAGCTTCACCATGGACACTTACATACTATCTGCTGCTAGCTTCACCATGGACAATTACATACTACCAATCTTGTACGTTTATTATGTAATAAACCATTCTTTGTTGTTCTAAAAGCAAGTTTCGTCATTCATTTGGGTGCCTAAAAAATATAGTGTTGGGGAAATTAAGCATTTCCCATAACCCTATAATTCTTTAATGTTAATTATGAAAGTCAGTCCTTTTAATCTCTCCATCTCACTCATTTTTCATTCAAATTTTATTGAAGAAATAAAAGTGAGTTTAAAATTACAGCTCATCAATTTTACTAACATTTTTCATTGTAGTTTGTATTTTCTCACTAAACACAGATGATAAACAAATCAAATACTTTCCAACACTGAATAAAAAATAGAAGGAAAAATACTAAACAATTAACAAAGAAAATGAAATGGACTAGTTAATTCTTTTAGAAACTACTACCTCCAGAAAATTAATGAAGTCCAGTAGCATAGATAATGTGTTGAAATGTAGAGAAAAGCAAAAAAAAAAAAATCACATTATATTATACAGTCAAAACCTCAACAGAAGAAATGTCCTAGTCTAAAAAAAAAAAAACTGAATCACATTTCAACCCTGACTACACTAAACTTAAGATATCCACAGAAATAGAACATATACCAATATTCATCTAAAAATGGGCCTACAGATGAGGAAATTAAGAAAGCTATTAAAAACAAAGGTATATTAAAACATCACTTGACATTGAGGCTGAACTTTTAAAAATATTTTACTTTCTTCCCAAATACAATAACAAGTTTCTCTATTTATTGAAAGAAGTCTGGAATCAGAAATTAATCTCTAAATAGTAGGGTTTATGATCCATTAATGTTTTATGGAAACAAAAATGTAGACCTCAAGACCCTCATGCCTCCAGGGAATTATCTTAATTGGATCCATTATGATGAAAATATTAATGAGCATTATATTAACTAGGCTCTCATCATTTTATGAAAGTCAGCTCCTTACAATCCAGTTTGGTTTTCGTTCTGATAAGAGATGCAATGATAGCATCAAACAACTCCCATAAATTGCTTACCTCTCAAATAGGAAACTGCATACCTGCTTTGTCAACTTATAGCAGCATATGATCACATCAATAGACTTCCTCTTCTGATCCATTAGAAACCACATTTCAAGCTCCTAATCCATTGAATGCATTGATCTAATAGAGGATCAGTATTGATTTACAAAACCTTACATATCTGGCAAGGACCTCAGTATGGAAATATTTCAAACCTCATCAGGAGTACAATGAAAAGAAAATGAGAGCCACAGTTTATTTAATCTTTTCCTAGAACATTTACAAACACAGACGTGATTAGAGGGGCACTGACCATTGAAACATTCCATACCACATTTCAAACAAGTCTACGAACAGAAGACAATAATCCTGTTTCCCTCCAATGCTCAGTGTACTGATGGTTATGCTGATGGTTATGCTGATGGTTATGCTGATGACATACATACTTACAGTTGGGATATATGCATCCATAGTTGGGATTGAATATAAAATCAACATCTTCAAGTATTTCAAGAAATAGGACTCAAGATAAACCTTTCCTAAACATAAAACATTAGAATGAAAACAGTGATGACATTAAAAAATATCAAGACGTGGAATTAGTAAATTCTAAACATGTCAGATACCTCTAGGTATGGATCAGTTATAACAGATTTACCATAAAAGATAAAAAAATTGAATATAGAAAAGGCCGTGCTAGGGGTAGTTTCATCCAAAACCACAAATTGCTACATCAACATGAAAACTTGAGTTATATGGATGCCATGCATAGTGCCAAGCCCATTAAAAAATATCTAAATAGTCGTCTGTATACAGCCACTTTCTAAGAGCAATGGTTAAAAATGTCTATGAGTGAGTGAAGCCTGAGGATTTGGGCAAAGATCATTCTTTTTTGAACATTGTGGTTTGGTGCTGCAGAATCACAAATAAAGCACTGTATCAAATAATCAAAACCACTTGAGGACTATGAACAGTAGCAATAATCAAAATGAATAATACATGTAACTTAAAGAGAAAGTAATAACATAAGCAATATGTTGGCATTTCACACTACTTTGAATAAAAGGTCGAGAAGGAAACCCAATCAGTACTGGAAAGTACAATAACAGCTACTGGACTTGAAAAATCTATTTTTTGAAAAATTATTTTAAAAGAAAGATTTTATAGGCTTCAATCAAATGTACTGACTATTTTGTCAATGAATGTTAAATATTTCCTTGTAGAAAAATCGCTAATTCTACTATTACCATTACCATTAAAAGTTCTGTTATTAAAAATAATAATTGGCATATATTAGGCTTTATATATAATATCTTCTTCTCTGTGCTGTGACTCTTCAGGATGTAGACGATCACAGTCCTCCACATCTCACTATCCCTTGTAGCTCTTAACACCACTTCTCTTGTTATGCTGCTTAATCCCTCCTCTGCCATCTATCTACTCAAGTCCTGAAAGTATGCCTTTGCATAGTCTACAAAACACAGGTGCACATCCTTCTGCATCTGTATTGCTTTTACAGACAACATTCTAAGCATAAATATTGCATTCCCTGTTCCAGTGTCCTTGATAAACTGCCCTGTTCTTGTCTTATTTCTGGTCAGATTCTACTGCACACTATTCATCAGAATTCAGATGATGAGTTCTTGTTTCATGACTCATTAAGCTGATTATTCAGTGGAGTTCACATTCATTTGCACCTGGCTTTTTAGGCAGTGCTATAAAAATAAATTTGTTTAGGTCTTCCAGGATATTGCCATTGTTGTAGATTTCATTTATTATTTCTGTAAGTTTGCCTACACCCAAATCATCTAAAGCTACCAGCATCTCTGTTACAATGTGTCTGTGTACTGTTGGTTGCTCTATCTTATCGTATTCATATATTCTTCCTACTGCTGAAATAATTTCTTTCGCTAAAATGAGGATTCCATCCTTGGATTTTATACATTCTGTTGAAGAGCAGGTCTTTTGTCCTGTTAGTTCTCTTACTTTTTATGCATTTCTCTTTTATTGGTCATGCTCAGTCTTTCCATTTCTGCACATTTATTATTTAACCTTTCCTCTTCAGCCTGTCTTCATTTACTCTTTATTTTCTTATGTAGTTTCCTATGTTTCTTATGTATTTGTGCCATATCTTGGCATTGTTTTCTGTCTCTTTTACATCATGTCAAGAATTTCATCTGTCATCTACTCATTTTTCCTTCTAAGTCTGTTTTCCTTTGGGATGATATCATTTGCTGATGTCCCTAATGCTTCCTTTCATGCATCTCATTTCGAGTTTCTGTTTCCAATACGTCTCTCGTATATTGTTTTCATACTAACCGTATATTTTTGCTGTAGCTTCATGCATGTGTCTGTTGTATTGCAGTCTGGGTGCTGTAATAAGCTTGTTCAATGTTCAAAGTTTCAACCTTAGTTTACATATAATCGGGAGGTGGTCACTTCCACAGCCGGTATTTGGTTAAGGTTTATAACTGCATTTCTGGATCTCCTGTTTATAGTTATATAGTCTATTTGTTTTTCATGTCATCTCCTGGGCTTCTCCATGTTTATAATCATCTTGGGTATTCTTGAAACCAGGTGTTGGTTATTACCTGATCATTCACTGTGCCCCATTGTACCCATTTTTTGCCTCTGTCATTACAGATTCTTAGTCTTAAGTTGCCAACTGTTATTACCTTCCCTCTCTTTGCTTACTTTGGCATTCAGGTCTCCCATGATAATTTTAACCTCTTTTGCTTTACACAGAGCCTTGGCATTGTCCAGCACAGAGTAGAAATATTCTATTTCTTCCTCAGTGCTTTGCATTGTTGGTGCATACACTAATACAATCACATTTAGCAAATTTTGCATATTTGAACCAAACTTTTTGTAGGGTGATTACAATGTATTAGCAGGACCCGTAAAGATTATACAGATTAACTAATAGATCTTTTAATGCTGCTGAATGTACTTTTTGACCCTTTCCAGTTAATTGGCAGGTGACAAAAAAATAAAAAAGCTACTTTGAAATACTCTCTTAAAAATACTTTAATGTCCTCAATAGAATATTAGGTCATGAAACATGATTTAATCTCTTACTACAAACAAGTGCCTTTATCTAAGCTACCCATTCTATAGTCAGTGCATACTACATTTGAACCCCAGAGGGAGACATGGGTAGTGCTTTCTTATTCTCTTTATCTTATCAACATTTGCATTTTTCTACCTACATTTATATACATTACAAATTAAACTAAGCACAGTCAATCAATTATGTACCATATGTAATACACACTTGGGCAAATATGTCTCTTGATCCATGACTAGGCTGAAGATTTTCCTGCAGTATGTTGCCATTTTTTACTGTGGTAGATTGCCAACAAAGGCTATAGAAACCAATCTTCCCTGCTATTTAACCCATATATTGAAGAAAAAGAGATGGATTCCTACCTTTCCCAGGGTATTTGTGTGTAAGTGAATGCAATAAATTCAACTGGAATTTAAACTCGGCTCTACAGAATTCCCATTTGAAGCTGTTATCTTATACACCACAATGCATTCACTAAATCCACTAATCTAAGCACAACTGATTATTAAAAGATTAAAAGTTTTATCTTCTTTATTAGTTTGATTTTATCTTGTGTAAGTTTTTCTTAGTTTTTGTTTTTTTTTGTTATTAGTATTTTCTCACCATATTTTTACCATTTTTGTTATTAGTATTTTTTCATCATTTTTTTAAAAGTATTTTGGCAGATTGTCTTTTAGCTACATCAACATTTTAGATGTTTATATATATATATATTCATATATATTTTTATATATATATTTTACCAACATTAAGCAAAATATCTTTTCCTACAGTAGATGGTATCTTGAAGTATGTATGAAATATTTAATGTATACTCCCCACCATTCTTTTTGGTGTAGTTTGACTATCCTTAAGCACTGAATATAATGTGAACATGAACTATCTTAAACTTTCCACTTTATTCCAGGATTTAGCTAACAGAATCTTGCTGACTACACAAATACTGCCTGGTTCTTGAAAATGACTGAGTTAGTTGAAAGTACTTAAATAAAACAACAGAATGAGCATGAACTTTGGATTCATTATTCACAATTTCAATTTCAATACACAACACCTTATTTAAAAATTAGAAAAATATAATATAAAAATGAAACAGACACACTTTGTCAATTGTATTTACTCAAATTTGCTTGATAACCTATATTTGTGTGTGTATGTGTGTGTGTGTGTGTGTGTGTGTGTGTGCGCGTGCGTGTGTGTGTGTGTGTATAAAAATTAAAACAAATTAATATATATGCAATAACAATCTTAATAAAAAAGAATTAACAAAAAGAAAATTTATTTTTATTTAATTTGTTCTGGAATCATTTGTCTTTGATTAATTTTCTCATGGAAATGCATACACAAAAATAATTTATTTGTCTTGTCATTTCCTAAAGTGGGATCAAAACACTATGAAAGTATAAAAATACATTTTTATAGTGAAAATAACAGCAATACATTTTTTAAATAAAATCTTTTTGCCAGCAATACATTTTTGTAAAAAACAAAAAAATAACAGCAATAAATTAAAAAAAAACAATAATAATATTTCCAGCAATATATTCAACTCTTAACAAAAACCCTCTTTACAAAAATATGTCAATGAAACCTGATTTCTTGCAAACTGATTTCTTGCAAAGAATACATTTCCTATTCTTATAAAACTATCCTAAAAATTGTGTTGGCATTAAATAACCTATTGAGGTTGATATGCCGTAAAACAAAATAAACCAAACCAAACCAAACCAAGCCAAACTAAAACTTCCTAGTAGTACAAGTTCAAAAGTGCAGGTTTATTTTTCTTGAAAAGCTGATTGAGTTCTGGTTTACTTTGTTTTTCATTCTTAATAACTTGAGAAAAAAAATAAAAGATTGGTGACTTTTTCTCTGATTTTAGAATTTAAATTTCATATTTATAAGATAATTATATAGTGCATCAATATCTGAGAAGCCATCATTAATAAACCATAAAAGAAAAATGAACCTTATATTATATTGCACATTGTGTGCCAAATTTTAAGTTTCTCATTTCTCTGGATGTACTGAGAGCATAAACAGAGAGCAGCCTCTCATCTGGTACAAGAATTTTAAAGGCATGCTATATTCATGGCACTACCTGCCAATCACTGTGACTTAGAGATATCTAACTTCTTGAAAGTGGTCATGCACACATAAGTAATGACATTTGACTCTGGTTAGATTCCACAAAAGTACCCAATGTGATTCACACAAAGTTCACATTATTTATACTATTTACATTATAGGATGTGTATTGTGGTGCAATGGATATTAGCTTGGAACGACAAATTGGGGAGCCAAGTTCGAATTCCAGTTGAATTTCTTGCATTCACTTGCATGCAAATACCCTTGAGAAAGTAATTTATCTGTCTCTTCCCTCCAGTTATAGGTTGGATAACAGGACAGATCGGGTTCTATAGCTTTGGTTGGCAACCAGTCTACTGCAGAAAGCAATGTCAACCTACTGCAGGATAATCTTTTGCCCAGTGGATCATGTCTTGAAAGAGACATGATCACCCAAGTGTGTATCATGTATGGCATTTAACTGACTGACTGATATTGTTTTTACTGTTGTCCTCATTATTATTGTCATATTCACAACCTTTTGGCCGTTGTATGCTCCAGCCTTCTTCAGGTAATATTTCTTGAAATTTCAAACCAACATGAATATGGCAATAAAGATGAGGACAACAGTCTGAACAAGGTAAATAGTGTAAATAGTCACAATACCTCATCTCAGAAGTATTGAAAAAGTTCAAATTGTTTGCAATGGCTTTGGGACTCATAGGTAATGTGAGCTATATCATGCTGCTGTGCTTTTTCTCCCATTGTAAATGCCACTGTTTATATCAAGCTGCTGTTAATGATGGTCAAGCTCTGATTTGAAAAAATTCTTCATGGCCTTGCTCTCTCTAACAAAGCCCATGTAACCCAGGAGTGGAAGGTCAAGAATATTCATGATCAATACTATGCCAAGAACATTGTCAAGAGGGAAACTGACCAGTGACTCCACAATAACATGGACTTGCTAAAGGCTACCATAATGGACACAACAACTAATATAAACAAGAACCATATGGTTTGGGCATGCAGTTGTTTCTGATGCCATCCTTGAGTCTGAGAGCAGTTTTAGTGAATAACCATTTTCCATGTTTTCTATGTTGAACAAAATCTTTGAAAATATTAGGTTGTCAAACATAAAATGATGCATTTTTTTGGTTGGCTGTTGATCCGGTCTCTAATGAAGTAACCTCCTTAGTATATAAAACAATCTTGACTTATTCATGACTCTTTTTCTTTCCAGGTAATTTGTCTTTCAATATATTGTTACTCATAAGCCCAACGAAAATGATTATAATGAATCAATGTCGAGTAATCTTACTCTATGAGTACAAACTGGAAAAAAAAACATTTTTACATCAAATCATTACATGCAAAGAAAATTGAATACTCTTTGACAACAGTAAGAGAGTAAGCCAGTGGTTAGATGCAAGAGAATTACCAAAATAACACCCAAAACTTCCAATACACTAAAAAATCAATGGTTACTGTATGGTGATCTTTCAAAGGGGTTATTCATTATTCATACTTCCTCAAGAGAAAACAAGAACAGCAACCTTGTATTGTTTAGAATTTTAATATATGCACAAAAAATTGAAAAAAAAAACATCCTAGACTTGTGGATAATGATGGCCCAATTTTGCTGCATGACAACACATGACTGCACACTTTTCAAAAGTTGCATGATCTGAATTTTAAAATTTTGCCTCATCCTCCATATTCACTGAATATCACTCCTACTGATTATCACTTATTTAAGCATTTTGAACTTTTCATATGCAATAAAACATTCTCCAATAAGGTAGAGATAATCAAATCTTTTGAACTGTTTATCACATCAAAGGATGGGAAGATTTTTCAAGATGTGATCAAGAACTTAAAGGTGTGTTGAAGAACAGTTGTTCATCAACATGGTGTCTATATTTTAACTAAATAAATTAGTTATTTAACATTTCAGAAGCATGTTATTCATTTTCCATAAAGTGCATCATTTTATGTGTGACAACCTAATATATACATTTTTTTCTTTTTACTATTTTTTGTTTCTCTTTATATTATAATTAGTTCTCAATTATCTGGTTCAACTTATTTTGTTTGTTGGAAATTTCTGCAGCTTGTCAGTTTAAATTTTTTTTACCAAGATTTGTGGAGACTGGTCAAATCCTAAATTTTTATTGATTTTGAAAATTAATGAAGTGACTACCCATGTAAGCAAAAATTAAATATTCATTTGAAATTCCTGGAAATTGACTGTTTGGAAGAAAGCAGATTCAATATGTGTCTTCATTTAAATATTTGTTTTCTTTTTAATTTTAAAATGTAGAATATGTGAATAATTTTATGTCCTATAATTATTTTCCAAATTGGCAAAATAGAATATTGACTTCACTAAAATTTTAAATTGGCTCCCTAAAATTAAGTGGTTTAATGACATTAATGGGAAAAAATGAAAGAAAGAAAAATATATCAGATCTGAACTAAAATTATTTTACTTTTATGGTTTAAAAGATATAAAGTGGATTGGTGATTGAGTTTTCTCTTTTCTGAATCTTTAACAAATTTTATGTCTGAGATTTTAAGTTATATCCTAATAATTTTATTTGTTTACTCTTAAATAATATAAATGTTATTGAAAGGTTCTTGTCTGAACCAAAAAGTCTTTCTTTCCAAAATTCTGATATTTGGCCAACTTTTGAGAAGTAAGTCCGGTTGAGTCAAATATTTTCAGTGCCTTCTCATATGACAATTCATATGACAATTACTAAACAAATAAAAAAAAGCATAAAACAGCCTCATTACAGTTAAGGTTATCCTGACAGAACTGGAAGTTCCGCCAGGATTTATTATTGACAAACACAATCTTAGTGATATGGAATATGCAAATAACACAGTGTTGATAGCAGACACAGAAAAGAAACTGTGGGAACTCCTACAGAATGTAGTAAAAGAGAGCAAGAAGAAAAAAATAACTGTCAATTGTAAGAAAATAGAATATATAGTTGTCAGCAATAGGAACAAACCAAGACGCAGAGAATGTGATACCAATGTGATACCAAAATCTGAAGGCACTTTGGAATAGCAAAAGGTGCATTCCAAAGCTAAGCAAAGTATTAAGACAAAGGAAAATTTTGTTAGAAACAAAGGAGAGGATACTGAACTGTTATGTAATATTAGTCATCCTATATTGCAGTGAATGCTGGAAAATATTCTCACAGATAAAGAACAGACTTGCGGCAGTAGAATTGTGGCTCCATAAAATGATGCTTAGAATATCATGGATGAAATATTTGAGCAACAAAAAAGTTCTAAGGAAAATGGAAATAAAAAAGACACTTATACATTGTCTCAGAAAGAGACAGAATTTCTAGGACACATTATGAGGAAAGAGAGCCTGGAGAATCTGACACACACAGGACATAGTGAACTTGTGCTGTGGGTTAACCAACTTGGCTTTGCCAAAAACAACTGTTAGGTGGCAGTTTTTAAGTCTCCAAAAAAGGAAAGATTTCCTTCTCTTTCTGCTTTTTCTCTTGCTTCCAGATGTAGTTAGATAAAGACGAAGAACATAGCTGCTGGGTTGTGTTTGATTCCTTGGTCTTCTATTGACTGAATTTTAACTTGTTTCACAAGCACACAAACAGGTAATTTTTATAGTTAGTCTTTTCCTTTGATTTTCATTTTGTGGACATGTAATTCCTTTTGTTAATAACATGCAATATTTATTGTTTGTTTTAAATTCTATGTTTTGTGTGATTTATTTTTGCCCAGACTCACATGAGTCTGCCAATATTGTTTGTGGGACAAATTTCCCAGTAGTCCATGAATATTTACTATAAAACATCCACATCCCCGCAAACAAAGAAGAAATTTCTGTAACAGTATAATTAGATTGCAGAACTGGGATTGAGAGATAATGAAAAGATAAACCTTATAATGGATAGGAAATTGGGGAATGCCATGATCACATAGAAAAGAAAAAGCAAAATTTAGAATTAATGTTTATAAAAAGTGAAAAGAATGAAAATATTTAGTCACATGGACATTAATTTATAAAAATCATATAGTAAAGTTTAAAAGTATATACTTAAGGCAATAAGAAATCTGCCAAGGTTGACAAAGTAAACCTGGCTGCTGCATTTCAAAAGGACCTCCAATCTCTGATTGAATGAAGAAGGAAATGGTTCATAAATTTTAATGCCTCCTAAAAAATGCTACTCTTCTTTAACCACCACAGAGAAAAATTCTGCCTACCATCAAAATGGATAACCCTAGTCTCCTAAAGAGCAACGCACTGCTCCTCCTTGGCCTCACTCTCTCAAATGACCTCAAATGGGAGGATTACATTGAATCCATAGCTGCATCTACTGCTAGGAAGGTTGGGTTACTGTGTTATGCCAGGAAGTTTTCCTCATCGGAATCCATTTTGCCCATTTATAAATCTACCATTTGTCTGTGCATTAAATGCTGTGGCCATATCTGGTCGGGTACTCCTGCTATTCATCTTTAGGTTCTTGACAAAGTCCAAAGGAGAATCTGCAATCAATCCTGACTTGGCATCTCATCTTAAGTCAGTTTCTTCTTATTTTTTTTACAAGTATTTTCATGACTATTGCTCTGGCGAGCTTTTTTTCCTGGTACTCCAGTTATATACCAATGTCATGTTTGGTATATACTGCTGCTGCTGCTGGAACAACAATCGCTTTGACATATATGCAATAACAACTAGCACGTATACATAAAAATATTAACTTATATTTTTATTCTCGTCAGTGATTGTTTGTGTAGAAGAGTGATCAGAGGTAAGCACACACACATATATGTGAGTTAATCACTTGAGTTATCTTTTCTTTGCGTTCCTTCATCTGTCTCTTACATTGGCCAGAATCCGGTCAATTACATCATCTTTTTTTTCTCAGCCACATTGTTTACAATAAACAATTTCAAGTCTTATATTCTCTTTAACTACACTGTTTATCAAAACACAATCACACTCTTTCAATACAATAATATCTATTTTACAATAAATATATTTTTGTCTCCATATCTCTTGACCTGGAAACAGCTGTCTCAATACAATTTTGTTCATCACCCAGCATCTGTATTCTTTAACTTTTCAAACAATATTTATTTTTTTTATTAGCTAGCTTGCATTTTGCTGTTTAATAACACCTGCTCAATGTAAATACACTTCTGCGTGAAATCACAGATGAGGTCAGAGTATATAACACCCTGACCATATGTATTTACTCATGCTACTAGATTGGCATTAAGGTCTCACCCTTTTATTGTCAAAATAGTTAAATGTAACTGGCTCTTCTATTCTAAAAGTTTCTTTTCTCACACTTCTTGTTTGTGGAACTCACTTCTATTTGCTTGCTTCCCTGATAGTTACAATCTCCAAAAGTTTAAATGCAATGTCAATTGCCATCTTTTATTTACTTGATTCCCATCCATCTCTTATCTTCGATATACCCTGTGCTATTTTTATTTTCTCGCTGTAACCCTCTGCACACCAGTGGTATTTCTGCCTTGCTTGGGGTGAAATGATTATAAAACAAAAAAAATTTACAGTTAGAAAACATTGAATAATTTAAAAAGGAATATTTCTTTTTGTGTGCAAAATCATTAAAAAGTCATTAAAATTTAAAATATTAAGAATTATTGATTTGATTGTATTTCTAGACTTGTGTTCTTCATGAACTTTTATATTCATCAATTCAGAATCCGTCACATTAAATAAGAATTTATTTGCACAAAATGTGACGAGAGGACAGCAACTAAGCAAAAGAATAAAAGAAAACTAAAGGTTAATTTTTTTCTTTTATAGTCTCCTCTATTAATGTAAAAAGAAATCTGATCTCAGTGATAGATAGTTATCGCCAACAAGAGAAGTGAAGTACTTCCAGTTACCAAATTATTAATGTTTACATGAACTTGAATTCAGAGCAGTAATTTCGAAAAGATAAATGATTAAATAAATATTAGTTTTAACCTGTGAAAATTTATTGGTTTTCCTATTTTAATATTCTGATAAATTTTACTTTTTAAGTTAATGATTGAGTAAGCTCATGGTGAGTTCTATGACAAATTATCTCTAGAAACTTCTCCATTACAATATTGAATATTTGAGCTTAACAACTTTAACAAAATATTGCAATCATAAATATGAATGCTGGTTGTTATTTTAACCCATCACTCAATAAGTCTTGGGCCTGACATATAGATAGCACCACGAATAAAAAATCTATATGATTTTTATAAAAGGAATAACCTTCAAATGGCACGTGACAAAATTTGGGCCTAATCAAATTACAGTTATTTACCAGAAATATTAAAGTCTGAAGTGGAAGCTGCAATGGCCAAACTGAATAGAAACAAAGCAGCTGGACAATATGGCATTGTAATAGAGATGCTGACAGTCCTGGATGAATTTGGTGTAGAGAAAATTACAGAAATAATAAATGAAATTTATAATAGTGGTGTAATACCGGATGACTTAAGCAGGGGAATTTTCATAGCACTGTCTAAGAAGCCAGATACAAATGAGTGCAAACTCTACCAAACAATCAATTTGATGAGCCACATAACAAAACTCATCATCTGAATCCTGATGAATAGAGCTGAAGTAGAATCTGGCCAGAGATAGGACAAGAACAATGCGGGTTTGTCAAAGACACGGGAACTAGGAAAGTGGTATTTATGATTAGGATGCTATCAGAAAGGCAAATACAAATGAAAAAGGATGTGTACCTCTGTTTTATCAATTGTGCAAAGGTGTTTGACAAAATACACCACAAAGAATTGATAAAAATGCTCAGCAACCTCAACATATTTGGGAAAGACATAAGAGTAATCAAGAATCTCTATTGGCAGCAAACCATTTGCATATGGATAGGAAATGAATTCAACAGTTATACAAAGATAAAAAGGTGTGTGAGACAAGGATGTGTCTTTTCACCAGATCTATTCAACTTGTACAGCAAGAGCATTCTGAGGACTCTAGAAATTATGCCAGGATTCATCATTGGGGGCCACAATCTGAACAACATAAGTTACACAGATGATACAGTGCTAATAGCAGACACTGAGAGAAAGCTAAAAGGCCTCCTACAGAAGGTAGCTGAAGAATGTGAAAAGAAAGGACTATAAATAAACTGCAAGAAAACTGAATGCATGGTCATCAGCAAAAAAGAGCAGCCCAAAATACAGGTGGAAGATACTAAAATCAAGCAGGTATACAAGTTTAAATACCTGGGAAGTCTTCTAACAGAAGACAGAAACTGCAATACAGAGATCTAAAGGCAAATTGGCATGGCAAAAGATGCATTCTTGAAGCTGAGTAGAGTATTAAGAAACAGAAAAATTTTGCTAGAAACAAAGAAGAAAGTATTGGATTGCTGTGTGATGTCAGTTCTTTAATATGGCAATGAATGCTGGACAGTCTCATTGAAGATGAAGAAAAAACTTGAAACAACTGAAATGTGGTTCTACAGAAGGATGTTGTGGATATCATTGATCGACCATGTGAACAATGATGAGGTTTTAGAAAGGAAAGAAACAAAAAGAAAATTAATACTGAGCATCAGGAAGAGACAGTTAAAGCTACTGGAATATGCAACGAGGAAGGAGAGCTTGGAGAATCTGATACTCACAGGCCAAATAGAGGGAAAGAGAGACAGGGGAAGGCAGTGTGTAATGTACTTGATGAGCCTGAGTAGGTTTACAGCAAAGTAGGGATTGCATGGTGTAACAGGAGAAAGCATGCTAATAGCTGCCAGGGTTAGGGAGATATGAAAGGCCATGATTGCCTACGTCCTGAAAGGACAAGGCACATAGAAGAAGAAGAAGTGAAGCTTCTGTTGCAAGTTTTCAAAACAATGGAAAAAGTTGAATTTTGTGTGTTCATAAAGCATTGGTTTCTGATGGGAAAAATACTGTTCAAGCAAAGCAATGGCTTTGTAAGTGTTATTCAAACTCTGCTCCATCAAAAAGAACAGTTAAGAGGTGGTATGTTAAGCATGGTTGTACATACACAAATGATGCTGTATTCTCAGGTAGCCCAAAATTTGCGTGCAGTTGTCCTGGAAAACACAAAAAAAATCCACAAACTCATTTTGGTCAATCATAAATTGAAGTTGTGTGAGATAGCAGAGAAACATATCAAAAGGCAGTGTATTCACCATTTTGTATATCCATTTATCAATGAGAAAGCTGTGTTCAAAGTAGGTGCAGCGTTAGCTCACAGTTAATAAAAAACAACGTGTCAACAATTCAGAGCATTGTTTGGAACTGTTTCAAAGCAAGAAGAAGTAGTTTTTGCATAAATATATCACAATGGATAAAACATGGAGCCACCACTTCACTTCAAAGTCAAATTGGCTGTCAGCTGAGTGGACAGCAGCAGGTGAAAATCAGCCAAAGTAACCAAAGGCACAAACATCAGCAGGCAAGCTATTTTGTTCATCGATTACCCTGAGAAAGGAAGAAGCATCAGTAGCAAATATTATATAGCATTACTGGTGAAGGAAGAAATGACCAAAAAATAGCCACAAATGGAGAAGAAAAAAGTGATTTTTCACTGTATCACAAGTCAATTGTAACGATTACAAAATTACATGAATTGCACTTTGAATTGCTTCTGCATTCACCCTATTCTCCAGATCTGGCCGCCAGTGACTACTGGCTGTTAACAGACCTCAAAAAATGCTCCAGGAAAAGAGATTTGGTTCCAATGAAAAAGTGATATTGGAAACTGAGGTGTATTTTAAGGCCAAAGACAAATTGTTCTATAAAAAAGACATCAAATTGTTAGAGAAGTGTTGTTGGGTCAGTGTATCATCCTAGAAGAAAACTATGTTAATGAATTAAGTTGAATTTTATCTAAAAGTTGGTGTAGTGTCTTTTCCTCTCTTTCTATTAGATCAAAACAGTTCATTATTTATAAGGTTCTGGAAGGAGATGTGAAACATTTATTTCTTTCTCTTTCTTTTTCTTTCTTTATTTCTTTATTTTTCATTCTCCATTTTTCTCTTTTCTTTCTTTTATTTTCTTACTGAAACCTAGTTGTGTCTTTTCCTCACTTTCCATAAGATCAAAACAATAGTTCATTATTTATAAGATATTGGAAGAAGATGTTAAATACTTATTTCTTTCTTTCATTTTCATTCTTTTTCTTTCTTTTTTTTCTTTCATTTTTAGTTTTTCTCTTTTTCTTTCTTTCTTTGTTTTATCTTTTGACTGAAATAAAGTAGTGTCTTTTTTCCTCTTTCTACATGAAAAAAGTGAAATAGTACATTATTTATGAGGTATTGGCTAGGCATAATGGTTGCATGATGAAAAGAGGGAGAGATAAACCCAATTATAATAGGATGTTTTCATTTCCTCACTCACTGCTTAGAATTTTTTTTTCTTTACTCTCTTGTAGATTTTGAAAAACATCTCATTCGTATTATTGTGAGTTTACAGTAAAAAGTACTATTTTGACAATAAAGATGTTAATTGCTTTTTTTTTACAATTAAGATTTTATAAAACAGTGTTAAATGCTTTCAGATTTTCTAAGAACCTGTTAGCTACACAACTACAATGTTAGTTTAACACAAAGTCATAATTATTATGGGGCCTCATGCATATAACATCATAGTAATGGCGTCCTGTCCCTCAGTACTTTCCTCTTGGGGACTCTGCTCTCATTAGGGATTGATGCTGACCCTCCAATTGTACTGGTGCAGCCTGGTGTTAACAGCACTTACTCTACAATTAGATTTTAGTTCATTTTTGTCTTAGGTCACATAAAGAGTCAAGGAAAGCAATTGACAAGTTTTCGAACAGAACTAATCTGTGTCATTGGTAAATAGTCACACTTAGTAGAGCAAATACTAGGTACCACCATGAATTTCTTGAAAAAGAAAAGACAAAAACACAAATGCATTTTAAATAATTGAAATGTTTTCCTTGAAGTTAAATTTTGATTTTATTTGAAAGATATAGCCTAAAGAAATATAATTTGCATAAAAAAGAAAAATAAATTTATGTATGTAAATAAAAGTTTAAGGCATTTTGAAAATATTGGCTTGTTTACTTGTTACACATCAACTCATCAAATAGCCACTGTAGACAAAAAATGGAAACAACATATTTAAAAGTCTCTTTAAATTACAATACATTTAAATTACAATATTTGTTTTATATTTAAGTCTTTTCAAATTAAATTTAAGGATTAACTGGATTTTGTAGATTCTGCTGCCCATATTTTTGATTACTGATGTTGCTGCTGCAGATTTTCTGCCATTTCTCTTTCTTTATTAGTGGATCCCATCTTGTATTTATTTCTTATCTAGGCCTACTAAGCAGATGTTCATAGCCTAGCATATGCACTGACTCTATCCTTTTCAACTGTAAAATGAGGAAACATTACTCTTGATCTATTACTGTAGTTAAATTTATAAGTACCATAGAGGAAAGTACATTGTAACCATTACCATGAAAGTATTTGTAGAAAAGGCACAGGGAAGCCACATTAAAGCAGTGGGAAAGTGAATCAAACTGAGATGTTAGATCAGAATCAATAACCTTGCAAATTCTTCTTTGCATTTTATCAAGAATTTCTAAATATATAACAGGAGCATGAGACCAGATGTGAAGCAATATTCAAAGCATGGATGAATGGTAAACTTCTGAATATGTAAGATAGAAAAATTGTCTAGTAGGACTAAGAGAACCAACTTTCCTAGCAGCAGACCTAGCAATTGATTCAATATAATCTTTCCATTTCATGTCAGTGAAAAAGGTTAACCCAAGAAGTTATAATGAGTCACTTTCCTAGAGGTTAGCATTTTCCATTCTGATAGAAAGAAAAGAGGGTTCTCTCAGACAATTAAAAGAGAGCAGTTTCATTTTGAAGGCATTAAATTAAATTCATTTTTTAATTTACTCAGATCAAGCCAATAAATTTTAAAAATTTATTTTAAATTTTAATTTTGGAGGCTTTTACCAAGAGCTTACTATTTTTATATATCAAAATCATCTGATCATCTTTTTGCATATTTTTTGACAGTTTCTCTGAAGTTTTTTTTGCACACTAGCCATTTTAATTATTATATTTATTATATTTTGAATATTAATATAGGGTCTTTCAGCTCATGAAGAATTCAGAGTGGGGACTCATTTAGTAGTACACAAGGAAAGTAACCTGGTCAAAATTTTTAGTTTCTAATGCATGTGGGGAAATTTGAAATCTGCCTTTATATCTCCTGTACATGTGCTATCTTTATTTACAAAACATGATTTAAAGAGGGCAGTGACATCACTACAGTTGCTACACATGACAATATAGCTTTGCAAATTACTCACATTTGATTGATTGTCAATGAAGAAAAATTTTACATTATCTGTTTCTGTGAAAATTGAATTAAAGTTGATTAAAAGTAGATTAAGCTGTCACAGTAGTCTATTAAAACTATTTTTAATTATTGAAATTTTAAATTCCTTTCATTATTTATGGATTTAACATGATTTTTGTCCCTTTTTCAATTCTCATTTCAAAAGACGCCTTCAAATTGTAGTTGACATGCTATCAGAACAGCACTCAAATTTGCTATCCACTTTTGTCATATATTTAATTATTTTGCTAGAAAAATAAACTTACTGACTGAATTAGAAGCAATTTTTAAAATTTCATTTTCAGCAGATGGAGTAACTGATACTGTTTTAATTCTTGTTTGAAATCTTTGTTTGATTTTATACTTTGATTCTCCAAATTGTCATAAAATCTTTTATTATTTTAATGAATTTATTTATAAAATTGTTACATTTGTTTTTTACTCTTTGATATTTTGATTTTGAGAAAAAAATGGAGGATAGAAGATTCAGTGAGAAAAACATTATTTTTTTCCTTCAGGAAATCTAATGTTAACTTGCAAGAAGGTTATTCACACATGTGAAATAGCTTTTGACAAATTTGATTTTTATATGGAATAAACATTGTATTTTATAAACATTAAATTTTAAAGAAAGATTTTGTGCAGTAAAATATTCAAGCACAAAGTGAAAGCAAACTTTACTAGATCCTGAAGAACTTTGCCTTCAATGTTAACTAAAGACTTGTGGAAATGGACCCCATGTTTAAAATATAAACAACCATCTAAGGAAATAAACTGGAATACATTAATAACTTAACTAAATTATTGTAATTTAACTGATATGACTTAAATAAAAATAGTATTTTAAAGACATTCAATTTTATTGCAAACTGTCTTAACAGAATTAGCAATAATTGTTTATAATAATCATGGGAAAAGGGGTGATAAAATAGCAACAGCTAGAAATTTTGCTTTAGAATAGATTAAACAATTACGAATTTTATATAGATTTCATGGATGAAAAACTAGAAAAAACCTAAAATAATGACTTAATAGATAAATCAAAGGAAATAAGTTATTAAAGGGAAGAAAATAAAAACAGAGAAAAAAAAATTAAGAAACATTTATATGAAATTGAAACAGACTAAAATAGATTTTGTTTTTTAATTAATGTTTTTATAATGTAACAGAGACATTTTTTAATCTTCAATTGACAAAATAAAATATATATTGACTAATGAATTGCATTCTCAGAAAAATGAATAGTTGGTTTCATTTATTTGAAATAACAATGATGAAAAGTTACTGATTTTATCCACCCAATTATTTTGCCAAATCAATTAGCTACAAATATATTAATGTTTCTTGATTTTTTTAAATCATTATAGAAATAGGATAAGTATTTAATTATAATTTTATCTTATTTTATTTTTATTTTTATTTTCTACATCTTGATAATCATATTTAGGATTTCAGATAAAAAATTTTCTAAAACTTTCACATCAACCATTTATCTGTGATTATTTTACAATTTTTACTCTTTTATTACTGAACCATTTTTTATTCAGAAGTGTAAAGAACAAGATAGTAGTGAATATACACCAAAAATGTTCCGAAAAATGGTTGTGTAACTTAAGTCTGTGAATTCTTAAATATTAGACAATCAAATTATATTTCAGTATTGTCCATGAAAGATCATATAGATTTTCTTTAATTTCTTACTATTTGAATTAATAAATTTAAAGCTATTAATATATTTTCACTTCATTTTACAGGGAGTGTTAACTACATTTTTCCCTCCATACATGATTGGACATGCCTGATTTCATTGTTCCTCCCTCAGTAAAGCTTTTAAATATTCCTCCAGCCTTATTAGGAGGTGGCAAGTTTCACACTTATATTCTTGGTTATGTTCTCCTTGGTGTTAGGTCTGACTTGGTAGGAATTTTTCTGTAGAGTGGAGCTGTTTTTTAATATTGTCCTGATGTTGTATGGATTGCAGATCTTCTGAATCTTTTACAAAAAGCCCTTGAAGTAAGGCAGGCAGACTGTGGTAGTTTTCTGGTCCTCTTTCTTGACCCTTTTTCTAGCTGCAAATGCTGATGTTATGTTTGACGAGTGGTTGTAATTCTGATCATAGCCTAGAAGATAAAAGTATTGGTTTGTGAATTTGGCGATGTAGTAATTGTGAGTTCTCTGGACTTGGATTGAGTGGAAATGGGATATAATAATTGAGCAGTACTATTATGCTAGCACCACCATCAACTGCTCCCAAAAAGTCCTATCTACCCAATTTCACTCAAAAAGCTTTGGTCCACCCATGGTATGGTTTTCAGACATTTTTCAAACTTTGCCACACACTGGGATTGCCTCCTCCTGACTGATAATATCACCAAGTCACCTTCCTGACAAATTAACTATGGTGAGATTCAAACTCAGGCTTCATGATCAGAAAATGAATGTTCTAACCACTTGACCACAAACCCATGTGCATTCCTAAAGAACTAAATGAGATACCTCTAGACATAAGCAGTGAAACAAGAACATGCTATCCTCATAAATTAAATAAAGGGTTCAGTTTGAAATTCCCTGTAGGTTACCTAGTCTGACAAAGATTGGAAGGCTCAACAGCCAAAATGTAATAACAACAAAATGAGGACAGTATAAATAATGTTAGCTCCTCATCTCAGTAATTCAGACAGAACTTGCATCATTTATTATAATTACCTTTATTTTTTCAAAGTACTTTTCAGGATGTGCGTTGTGGTGCAGTGGATATCGGCTCGGAACGAAAAATCGGGGAGCTGAGTTCGAATTCCAGTTGAATTCATTGCATTCACACGCACAAATACCCTTAGGAAAGGTATTAATCTGTCTCTTCCTTCGAGTTATGGGTTAAATAACAGGACAGATTGGGTTCTAAAGCCTTGGCTGGCAACCAGTCTACCGCAGAAAGCAATGGCAACCTAATGCGGGATAATGTTCTGCCCGGTCAGTCATGTCTCTTTTGAGACATGATCGCCCAAGCATGTTTCACGTATGGCACTTAACTGACTGACTTTTCAGTTATTGATTAAGAAAAAGTAACAATGCTTAGAAAGCTTAATTAATTTTAAAATATTTTTATAGTATTTATATTTTCCTTTTCTATCTTAAAAAATGTAAAAAAAGAAATTTTATATCATAAAAAATAAAAAACAAATACAATGTCAATTGTTATCCGCTGTCCTCTTGATTACACTTCTTCTGTTCTCACTACTTATGATTGTTTCTGTTTCTATCTTTTCCACACTCAGTAACACCTTGTATCTCTATGGCTTTACTGCCTTACTTGGGGTGAACTATTTAAACGTTGAGAAAATAGAGTTTCGGTCTTCCATTGAAATGTGGTGAATATGGAATTAAAAGTAACTCTCTTCTCTTCTTCACTTTTATAAATTCCACAATTCTGTGTGAAATAAAATTTTGACCAACAGAAAAAGGATTGACCCCCATACGGAAAGAAAAAGATGAAGCCAAATTTTGCAATTCGATGCTAAATTAATTTTCTAACCAATGAAAAGAAGCGATTTGCAAAATTGAGAGAAAAGTTAACAGGCCTATGTGAAAAAAATAAATTGCTATAAAAGAAGGAAGAAAAGTTGAATCAATCAAAGAGATGAAAGCAGTGATATCATGCATAAGCAACACGTGACAAAAGCTTAAAAAAACTGACGGAGACATAAGGTCCTATCACAAATTCGTTTTCCTTCTTCAAGTGTGATATTTTCCTTTACCTTTTCTTCTTTCTCACCATTCTTGCAGCCAACAAAGAAGATGACAACAACAACAACAACAACAACAAGATACATCAACTGACTCCTAAAAACTAATTTTTTTTTTGTTGCTTTACCTTCCTTTTCATTTTCTCGCTTGCCATATAAAAAGGAAAGGAACCCAGACTTCATTACTATCCTGTTAATCTTTGTATACACACAACTAGAACTGCTACTTACAACTATAAACTCTTGATTCCTTTAACTCGACACTATACTTTCTCTTTTTGAACATATACACAAGAATTTTACTTTTCACAAATTTTATGTTATTCTGTTCTGTTAATAAAATTCCATTTATTTTACAAACAAAGCACTTTTATCCTTTCAACCTGATGATATCTTTAAATGTTGGGATTGTTGGCTATGTTTTGAAGTGGCCTTGTACCAGGCATGGCTAACCATCCCTACCGAAACAACTAAATAAGCTTACATATATCTTGACTGTTAAAAGTAAGACTGCTATATTTTTCTGACAATCTTTTGATTGGATTGATTTATTTTCTATGGCTTATCAACCCCTTGCAGATTATTTAAAGCCAGAAATTATTTTTGGACTGAAAGAATATTTTAGTGAAACAAGTTTTAATAATTAACCCATAGCTAGGTAGTGAGATTTATCAATAATTTCTCTCTTGATACAGAATACAGTAATTATTTAAGCATTAAATATATAAATGGATTGATTGTTTTGTTTTTTACAGTTTATCAACCTTTTGCATGTTATTTAAAGCCAGAAATAATTTTAGATTCTAAGAATTTTTTGAGATAATAATGATTTCCTGATATGTGTCCTATTAATTAATCTATAGCTGGGGGTAGAAGAAGTGAATTCATACCCAAGAGAATTTGTGCATAAGTGAATATAACACATCCAAATGAAATTAGAACTTGGCTCTCTGATTAATAATTTGAAGCCATTATTCATTACACCACCCCATCATTGAAACTTATAGTACCTGATATTCTCAATAATAGGCCTATTTTTTGTCAGTCTGAATTTGGTTGTAGGCAGATTTCAAGTCAAGTATTGCGAAATATTCCATGTTTGCCAGTTAATGGCTTGCGGTTTCAATGTTTAGTAATGGAAACAAGCCTGAGCATATCTGGTGATTTACTTCAATCTTATAGTCACCATATATCTGCAAATCTCTATCAGGCTTTTTTATTGCTACAATAGGTGAGGCCTAGTTACTTCCACCATGTGTAACTTTTTCGAGAATGCCTTGCTTGATCATAACTTGACTACCATTAAAGGCAGTATATGTATTGGTATTTTTCTGGCTTGAATGTATTTGGGGTGGTAATTTTTTTAATTGAATACTTGCTTTGTATCCTTTTAGAAGACCTACCTCACTCTCTTGTGGCTCCATGAAGTTTATTAATTTGGTTGTATCTACTTTTACTGTGGTTCTTTTTGTATACTACTACCATGATTTGAATAACTTTGAACTGAGTATCTGTTCCAAATGTGCCATGGAAGGTACTCAACGTCTTTATTGTTGTTCTATCAAATTGTTTTAACTTTCTTTTAACTTGGGTTAATCCAAAAAATCTAAAAATTTGATCAAAAAAATTTTTTGGAATTAGGGCTATCTATTTGACCCATGTCAACTTGCATGCTAAACATACAACCATTTATTTTCATGTTCTCTCTAGCATTCTTTTGCATATTTACTGCAAATATACTGCCTTCCTGCTGTTCTGCAGAAGGAGTTTTTATTGCTCTCATTTTGTCTACATGTTTTTCACTTCTGTAAACAGTTTTAAAATGGTTCATTTTTCCTGCATTTAAGACACCATTTCTTCAGCACTAGACACCTGAATTTATTCTTTTTATGCACCATTCCATAATAACAGCACTTCAATTTGGTTTTGGCTATATTCAATCTGTATGACTCTAACATTTCTCTTGGCTGGTTTAAATGTCTGACTTGCTGTCTGGTTCCTAAAAATTTCTCCTTTCAGCGATGACCAGTTTTCCTTTCATCCTAATGTTTCTTATTATTATGCTGACACCTTTCTCAAAAGACATCTGTTCTAATTCCTGTGAGTATGACATTGTGGAGATTTTCTTTAATGCCCCATAACCAACAGAAGCCACAAACAAGTCCATTATTTGGTTTTGTTTGCCTTCCACTCTTGAGTCTTTGAGATTATGCTTTCTAACAGTAGCTGCAAAAGCTTATATTCAAATCTTGACATATTCAGGATTGACCCAAGCATTCTATCAACAATGCCAAAAAAATACTGAATTGTTTATTAATATCTGTATGATATCTAAATCTATCAGCTGACCTCAAATGGAATGACTACATTGAATCCTTAGCTAAATCTGCTGGTTGGTTCCCTTTGTAGGGCCAGGAAGTTTTTCTCATCTAAATCCATCTTGCAGATATATAAATCTACCATCTGCCTGTGCAGTGAATACTGCTGTCAAATCTGGTTGTGTGCCCCTGCTATTCATCTCGGGCTTCTTGACAAAATTTAATGAAGACTCTGTAACATAATTGATCTTGACCTGGTAGCTCAACTCCAGTCACTTTTTCACTGACATAATGTGGTTTCTTTCTGTCTCTTCTACAAATACTTTCATGGCTTCTGCTCCAATGAGCTTAGCTCCTTGATGACCCCTCTGCATAAATTTAGTCAAGCTATTAGACTCGCAACTAGGTCCCACCCTTTTACAGTGAAACCAATCAAATGTAACTGCAACTTCTACTCTAGCAGCTTCTTTGCTTGTAATTCTTGCTTGTTGAATTCTCTTCCATATACTTGATTCCCTGAAAGCTACAATCTCCAAGAATTTAAATGCTAAATCAATTGCCATCTCTTATCTCCTTGACTCGCATCCTTTTCCTGACAACTCCTGTATCATGTTCTTCTTCCTTTCCACTCAACTGTCATGCAGCCCTCTTTACACCTGTATTCTCATTCTTTTCTTACTCATTCTCTGACACCACCGTAACTTGTTCCTCTTTCTCATCACTCACCTCTTATGTAACCCCCTGTGCATCAGTGGCAATTATGCCTTGCTTGGAGTGAAATGATTATAAAAAAAGGCTATGACAATACTTCCAGAGATGGAAAAAGTCTTGAAGTGACAGAGATATGGTTTTAAAAACAAATGTTGAGAATACAATAAACAGATTATGTGAGGAAATTTTGAGTAATTAAAATGCTATTAACAATCAGAAAGAGACAGGTGAAATTTTGGGGACAAATAATTATCATGTGCATTATGGTGCAATGGATATCAGCTCAAAATGAGAAATCAGCAGAGCCAATTTTCAATTTCAGTCAAATTCACTGCATTCACTTCCATGCAAATACCCCTGGGAAAGATATAATCCATATCTTCTCCCTCCAGCTATGAGTTAAATAGCAGGACAGATTGGATTCTATAGCCTTGGTTGATAACCAGTTTACCACAGAAAGAAATGGCAACATACTACAGTAAAATCTTCTGTTTAGTCTGTCATGGATCGAAAGAGACGTGATCACCCAAGTGTGTATCACAAATGGTACTTACCTGACCAAATAAGAAAAGAGAGCTTATAGAATTCAATATTCCCAGTGCATATTGAAGGCAAGAGAAACAGGGGAAATAGTGAGGGACTTACTTGACGAGTTTGAATAACTGAATAGCAGAACAAGTATCACAAGGACAAAGTAGGGTTATAAAAAAAAATGACTACACACAACAAAAGACAGGAAGTTATGAAGAATAATACAAAGGATTTATTTATACTCAGTATAACTAGGTTTATTATTTGGCTCATTTCTTTGCACTTTTGTATTTCCATGTGTGTGTAGTTCTTTTCTTGTTAAGGGTATTCAAACAAAGGCCACTCTTTTTGCTTTGCTCACTGAATTCTGGATTAGGGTTTAAGAAATGGGGAAAAAAAAGAGATAAATGGCAAAATGTTAATGTAGAAATCATTGGGATATTCAAGAAAAGTGAAAATAACTGAGTAGGATCAGTAACCAATTGCGGGGAGGCCAATTGGGGGTCCCAGGCACTGTTTTGTAATCCCGGCTATCTTATCAACATTTGCATTTTTTCTAACTAATTTAATTATATAACAAATTAAACTAATCACATTTATCTATTTAAGGATGAAAAAAAATTTTTTTGATTTTTCTTCATTCAAATCTGTGATTTTATTTGCTCATGCTAAATCTAAAAACATATATAAAAATTCACTATTTTTTATCCATTTCAACTTTTTAACAAGAAAAATCTCAAGTTAAAAATTGCCACAAAGATCATTGATTTATTGAAGATGGAATGATCTATCATGACATGTCTATATGTTGTATTTAAATACATTGTATTTATTTTTAATATTTAGGTTTCAATAAAATTTATATTTTATATGAATACTAACTTATGAAAATTGAGATGTAGCCCCTGAGCAACCTTTGTCACCCCACTTCTCATAATGAATCTTTTAGCCCTCATGTATATGAGCAAATTTGCCTTGGTACCCTTGGTCTCTGGCAGGTTTGATATTTCAGACTCAAGGAGTTCTGTTGCCCTGACCTGTAGGCAGATGAAATGTATACACTCAGAGTATTGTACCTGAATCTTTCCTGAGTTATTTGTTTTCTCATTAAGGGTGCTGGAGGGAAATATTTTCTGGGTTTTGGCATTATCTTCTTGATAGTCAGGGATCTGAACCATTGAGTAACTTTGAAGGAGGCTATCCTATCAGCAGGTGTATAATATCGGGTCTATTGTACTGCCTTTTTGTGAATGGTTTTTGCACTGTGCAGTAGTCCCTGGTAAAGCCTCTCAGTACCAAGACAATGGGTACTGTTACAGCAGTATATTCTGGCAAAGAACCCAGTGTGTTTATGCATGCATTTTAAATGGGCACGTGCTTTACTGCCTACTAGTCATCCAATAAATCAACCAAAACAAACATGATCACAGCCAAAATGAAAATGAACAAAACTAGCAAACTAACCTGTCAAACAAAAAATAAAAATGTTGTCCCCTATCCTTCAAAAATGTGTTTGGTAATAATTTGTTTCTTTTAAAAATGTACTATTGGTAATATTTTTCTTTCAAAAATGTATATTTTTCTATAAAAGTCTATTTCTATACTTTCATAGTGTTTTGACCCCAGTTAGGAGGTTAACTATTTGCCCATAGCTGGGACCCTAGCAGGTGCTACCTCTCCGGGTCAGAGTGGACCTGGGAACAACAGCAATTAAGAGGAAGTTCCATGCTGCTCACAACCTCCCAAGCAGAGGCTTTGCTGCCAGATGCGATTTACCATCATACCCATGACCTCAATTATAGCAAAAAATGACCACCTAAATTGCTATGGTCACAAGCTCAGTGCCTACATCAAGGATGGATTTCCCTGTGGTAGAGACTTGATAGAATGGGGACACTAGTCTCCTATATATGTGTTTCTACATGGCACTTATCCATAGTACATTTGCTTTTGCTCTGCATCAAACGACAATCAGAGAGGATTGACAATATCTTCAATGAATTTCCCTCAGCCAACTTTCACATATGTGGTGACTTCAATGTTCATCACAAAGAGTGGTTAGCTTGCTCTAACAAAACTGAAGTGGAAGGCAACTATTGCAGAGATTTCTCTATTGCTTATGAACTGATCAGTGAAGATGCCACCTGAGACCCAGATGTGACAGGACAGCAGGCAAATCTCCTCATTCTTTTTCTAACATCCAGTCCTGACAAATGCACAACAAAAGTTTTAGCCCCCACCCTCCATTGGTATGTCTGATCTTTTTTTAATCAGATTGACTCCAAACCAATGACATCCCCTGATGTATCATTTCATAGAATGTTTTTTTGCTTTGAGATGACAGACTGGGACAACTTTCAGTCCTATATGATGGAAACTCCTCTCCTAATCTTCTTCAGATATGTTGCCTCCAAAACTTCTGCTCTAATGTCTAAATAGAACCTTTCTGGAAAGGAGTGTTTTATGCTCCAAAAACAAATTTCAGCAAAAATCAAACAGTCAACCCTTGTTTACCACTCAGTATGCTGCAGCCATAGCTCACCAAATCACTACTTCAACATCTATTACAAGGAATGGTGTAGTATAGCCTTTACTACTTTCAGAACCATCTGCAATCACTGAGAGATTCCTGGAAAATGCAAAATGCAGCCACATGCAATCTCCCTAAATTAGATTTTGCAAATTCTGAAACATCACCAACCAAATTATGAACAGATGCAAAGCAGCTGTGCTCACTATTATAAATAGCCCCAAGGTCATATTCTCCTCAACAGACAAGATGAATCTCTTTGCCTTGATATCTGCCTTAAACTCAATGTCAGATGACAAAGGCCATCTCCTCCACAACTTTCCATGTCTCACTGAGTACAATCTCAGTCATATATTTATTTCAGTAAAAGAAGTCTTATCAAAAAAGGCACTGGTCTGGATAAATTTCTAGTGGTGATCCTAAAGAATATCAACCCAGAATTATCCGTGATTGTAGCAAAATATTTTAACCACTGCTAGAAGGAGAAAACTTCAAGCATGTGAAAGGTGGCAAGTGTATATTCAGTCTTCAAAAACATGAACAGCTGATCTTCCCCCTCCCAGTATGCACCAATTATTCTCCTCAGTAAACTTTTGAGTCCATTATCAACAAGAAGGTTGTTGAGCACCTGAATAAGAACAACCTCTTGTGTAACAAACAATACAGACTTTGATCAGCCTGACCCACTGCTGACATTATAACTACCAATAAACACAGAATTAGTGAGGCCCTTGATGACACACATACTGCAAAGGCCATAGAGCTAGATATCTCAAAGGCCTTTGACAAGATATGGCACAAAGATCTGCTACACGAGTTCTTCAGCTATAGAATCACTGGAAGTGTTTTCTCTATTATAAAATTCTTCCTAACAGCTAGATCCCTGAAAGTAGTCATTTTAGACAATCCTCCAAGGCCTTGGCAGTCAATGCAGATTTCCCTTGGGGATCAAATCTCTGACCAACCATCTTTTTGATTTATATAAATTATCTCCCTAAGAATATACTTTAATCAATTGTAAACATCTATGCCAAAGATATGATGATATATGATAACACAAACTGACTAGTTACATTTAATGCCTCCAAAACCAAACTGGTTACATTCCATCATACCAATCAGATCCATAACCAGTTACAATGAACAGATGTTCCATTAAAGAGCTCCTGTACTTTAAAAGAATATTGGGCTTCAAATTCACACCCAAACTCAAATGGAATTCTTATATATGATCTATTACTAAAGATGCAGGTAAAACAATCAACTCCATGTACCATCCAGTAAGTACCTGACTTCTCAGACTATCCTTTACTTTTATAAAAGCCATCAGGTTGCTAATGGAGTACTGTTGCCATAGCTGGGCAGGAGCAGTCCAAACATCACTTTCTTTCTTTGATAGAGTTTGAACAAGTGTCCCTTGTTGGAAAGGAATTATTTTCTACATTTCAACCTCTCTCTTGCAGGCTGGATGTGGCAAATCTCTCACTGCTCTATTGCTACTACCATCGAGAGTGCTCAGACAAATTGCCTTACTTGGTTCCACCATATCTGACCTTCATTGCTAGAACCTGCCATTCATAGTAGCAAATCACCTACACTCCCTCTGTATTCCATTGGTGAGAAGGAAGTTCCACTTGTACAGCTTCTTCCCATGAACCACTGCCCTCTGGAACAGACTCCCAAGAAGATGTTTTCCTGATCACTATAATCTTAACCTGTCCAAGTCTAGAGTTATGCATTATCTTCCCATTTAATCTATATAAACTACCCCTTAACGTAACCCTCTCCAGACTACTGCACTACCAGGCAGCTTTGCCCTCTCGGAAACTCTGACCACGCCGTAGTCTCCATCAACATCTCAATCCGCGCTAACTCTACCCAAGAAAACCAAACCAGCAGAATATCATACTGCTACCAGAGAGCAGACTGGGACTCGTTCCGAGACTTCCTCTGCGACGTCCCCTAGAACAACGTCCTTGGTCTTCCTGTCGAAGACTGTGCCTCCGAGGTCTCCTCTTGGGTTAAGGCTGGCATCGATGCTTTTATCCCAGCCAGGAAATTCTAACTAAAATCAAATTCATCCCCCTGGTTCTCACCCACTTGCTCGGCCGCCATTGCCCACTGGAAATATTTCTTCCGGCTCTATCAAAGCTGCTCATCGAACCAAAACAGGTGCCTTTTCGCCTCAGCATGGAACAAGTGTAAAAAAGTACTGAACGAAGCTAAGAGGGCATTTGCTACCAGAATGAGGCAACGCATAGCATCCTCTAAGTTTGGCTCCAAAGATTACTGGCGACTCTGCAAAAGCATGCTCAACAAGAACAAGACTTCAATACCCCCACTAATCAATGAATTTGAAGTTCTCATCTCCCCTTGCCCGTAGATTCTCCACCAATTCGACACTGGACTCGTTAGGAATACCTACACCCGACTTTCCACCCAGAACTAAGGCTCAACTAAATAAGGTCCACATTACATCCTCGCTGATCGCCAAGATAATTGCACAACTTGACCCACACAAAGCAAGTGGCGGTGACGGATTCCAGTCATAGTACTGAAGAAATGTGCCCCAGAACTCTCCTCTGTTCTCTCTAAACTCTATAACCTCTGCCTATCTGCTTCCTGTTTTCCTGCCTGTTGGAAGTCCTCCTGTGTAGTTCATATATTTAAGAATTCTGGTGAACCCCGCCAATTACAGTCCTATTAGTCTCCTTCCGATCTTTGGCAAAGTTTTCGAAGCTATTATCAACGCCAAGGTGATTCAGCATCTCACGGCCCACAGGCTTCTCTCTGACAAACAGTACGGGTTTCGCTTCACCAGGTCTACTGCTGATATGCTAACGACCATTACTGAGTACATATACCGGGCATTTGACAAGAATGGCCATGCCTGAACCGTTGCCTAGGATATCTCCAAAGCGTTCGACAGGGTCTGGCATGCTGGCCTCTTGTGCAAACTGCGGAGCTACGGGATAACTGGACATCTGTTTGACCTCATCCAGTCATTCCTCTCTAACCGCACATTGAAGGTGGTATTAAATGGGCATGCCTCCCAAAACTACCATACGAACGCGGGCATCCCTCAAGGTTCTATCCTAGGTCCCACGCTCTTTCTGATCTACATTAATGATCTCCCTGACGCCATTAGATCCCAAGTTGGCATGTATGCCGATGACATAACAATCTACTCTTGCATCAATCAAAAACCAGATGTGGTTGACAAAGCGAACCTTGCTGCCGTGCTTGAAAAGGACCTCCGATCCGTAGTGGCCTGGGGTAGGAAATGGCTAGTAAATTTCAATGCTTCTAAAATGAAGCTGTTATCAACTGACCACCATAGACAATTGCATCTACCTCCCATTCGCATGGGACAGGCTAGCCTCCCAGAGAGTAAAATACTACGCCTCCTTGGCCTTACACTTTCGGCGGACCTCAAATGGAATGACTATATCAAATCCATTGCCAAATCTGCTGCTATGAAAGTCGGCTCTCTGTGCAGGGCCTGGAAGCTTTTCCTACCTGAATCTATTCTGTACATATACAAATCTACCATCCGCCCGTGTATTGAATATTGCTGCCATATCTGGTCGGGTGCCCCTGCTGCTCACCTTGGGCTTCTTGACAAAATACAAAGGAGGATCTGTAACGTGGTTGATACTGACTTGGCAGACCGGCTGCAACCACTCTCTCACCGGCGTGATGTAGTTTCCCTGCGCCTCTTCTACAACTACTTTCATGGCTTCTGCTCCAATGAACTTAGATCACTGGTGCCACCTAAGCACGAATTTACACGAGATACTAGATTAGCAATTAGGTCCCACCCTTTTACAGTTAAACAGATAAGATGTAATTGTAAATTCTACTCCAATAGCTTCTTTTCTCGCACTTCCCACCTTTGGAACTCCCTTCTACAAGTCTGCTTTCCTGACAGCTACAATCTCCAGGTGTTTAAATGTAGGGTCAATAGACACCTCCTATCACCCTAACTCCCAATTATTCTCAGAACACTCTCATCTACCCAACCCTCATTCTCGGTATCCTTACCCACCTATCACCCACCCTCTGACATTTCCTATATTTAACCATTCTTGGTATCCCTACCTGCCTATCACCCACCCTCTGACATTTCCTATATTTAATCATCCTTTCTCCACTCTATGTAGCCCCCTGTGCAGTAGTGGCAGTGACATGCTTTGCTTGGGGCGAAACACTTATAAAAAAAAAAAAGAAAAAGAAAAGTAGCTCCTTGTATAAGCTGAACCATACTCTAAAAAAAAAAGAAAAAATACTAGAGTGAGCCGTAATAGTGTCCTTAGATTTGGGAGGTGAGGGGACACTAGACCCTTGCACTTTCCCTGCAACTGAGGATGATGTTTGTTTGTGATAAAAACAAGAGCAGTCAGTGTTTGTATGAAAACCTAATCTGACCCTTCCACTTCTGCCTGGTGGTATTAAAATGCATTATTGTAAATGTGTCTTATGGAAAACTGTTGGCAGTTGCCTAAATTCAGAATTTGTGAAAATTTTTATTTGGAACTTGTTTCCTGCACAACTCCATCAAAAAGCCTATAATTTGGCAATGTCTACTCTTTGTGCCCACAAAACATCAGTGTGTCAAAAAGTTGGGTATTCTCTTGACCATGCATTCAGGTTTTGTGTAGTTTATGTCAATCTAAGTAGTTTGCTTAAATTAATATAGTCAAGATATGAAGGAGAAATGCTCACTAGAACAACTGCTGTGAACATATTTATAGAAAAATATTTATAGTGGTGAGAAAGTGACTGAATTTGAGATGCCAGATTAGGACTGATAAAATTACAGACTGTTCTTTGGATTTTGGCTAGAATCGCAAGATATCTAGCAGAGGCACTAAACCAAATATGGCAGCAATATTCAATGGTAGATTGATAAATGTGCAAGATGGATTCCGGAAAGAAATATTAACTGGCAAGATGCAGTCAGTTAACTTTTCTAGCAACAGACATAACAACAGTCATATATAATCACTATAGAATTCATAATTGAATTGTCATCATCATCCTTTTGATTTCATCTTATCTTTCTTACACTGGACATAGTGTTATCTTGCGGTTTATTTATCTTTGGAAAAATCATATTGAGAAGAGATACTTTTAATCTCATTTCAAATAACTTTGATTATATAGTTTTAATATAAAATACCAATAGTCATTTTGTAACAAAACACTATTATATCCAATGAAAGGTTTTGATCAATGTAATGATTTAATATGGTGATTTTCTAAGTGTAGCAAGGCCAAAACTATGAGTCATCCATTGGGGATCAAACTGACTATTCAGTTGTAATAAATTTAGTGAGACAAGATTATTAACTTTTACACCATTTGAAGATTTTCTTTAATTATACTGAAATTTGTGAATTCAAAACTGATAAACTATATTTTTTAATATTCTAAAGACTGCTATGTTCATTATATTAGCATCACAAATATTATACTGTATTATTGTTATTCATACTATTTACATGTGATCTGTTGTCTTCATCTTTGTTGTTGCTATCAGTGTTTTGGCCTTTGTTCTCCTCTGGTTTTTCATCAGGTGTATGTTGGTTCAGGTAACTATAAACATAACTTTTTATTTAATCTACAGGGGAAGACTGTTCTCATTCCATTGCTCACAACTATGTAATACCATGTCTAGTTCTTCTTTTTGAGTACTGCTCAATTATTGCTCACTGTTTTCACTGAGTCCAAGTACACACTTGCCCAGCCAAGTGTAATAAGTTGTTGCGGGGCTATCGACAGACAAGGTGCCGTTAACCCCGCTGTGAGTTAAAGCAATACGATCGAATCAAGGACAACGAAATCGAGGGTTTATATGTTTCAACCAAGTTTTTATTTGCCTAAGCCGGCAGCTTAATGTCTTACAGAAACTTCGTTGCGGTCGCCGGTGCTGACTGATGGGATCGCTAGGTTCCAAGACGGTAAGCCGGTAGCTGGCTGGGTAGTACTGGTGCGAAGTTGGTCGTTGCGAATTCCGCTCCGGCTGTCTTTAGACGTACGGTCGTGAGTGTAGCCGGGATCTGCCTGGTGCGCCCGCTGTGTCTACTGCTTCTGCTGCTCAGGTAGGTTAGCCCTGAAAAGGGCTATTGCATATGTAGATGAAGAGCCCTTATAAGGACTGGTGCATATCAATACGGAAAGCCCTTAAAAGGGCTATATCAATGTAACGGAGAGTCCTAAAAAGGACTATTGTAGAGTGCTGCTGCTGCTGCTGGAGTTGGCTGCACTTGCTGGCGGCTGCTTCTGCCTGATGCGTCTGCCGGGTGCGTCAGCTGCTTGGTGCGTCAGCTGCTTCTGCCTGCTTGGTGCGTCTGTTGTTCTTGCCTGGTGCGTCAGCTGCTTCTGCTGCTTGGGGGCAGGTTAGCCCTGAAAAGGGCTATCGCATATGTAATTGAAGAGCCCTTAAAAGGACTCGTGCATAACAGAAACGGGAAGCCCTTAAAAGGACTAGATCTATGTAAACAGAGAGTCCTAAAAAGGACTGTTAGAATGTGGCTGCTGCTGCTGCTGGAGTTGGCAGGTTGGGCTAGGGACGGCTGCTGCTACTGCGTGACTGCTCCTGCTGGCTTCTGGCGGCTGCTGGAATTTGGTTGCGGCTGCTGCTATGGCGAGTGGCAAAGTCGGCCAGGCGCTGGTGGTAGGGGGAGCACGTCGCTCAACCCCAGGTCCCGCTCCTCTGGTTTTGGTTGAGAAACATCGGCCATGTTCTGTCGGCTATGGTCTTCAACATTGCCGAGCTAGTAATCTCTTGTTTGGTTAGTAACAATTTCTCTCTCCACTTTCGAATGTACACATGGGTTTTGTTTGCACCCCATGTGTATATAGATTAGTTTCAGAGTATTGTTTTTGTGTGCGAGCGCTTGTGTGTGTTTATACTTTGCTTTGTTGTTATTTTTCAGCGTTTTGGTCCCTGGAAATGCTGAGTCACCGGAAATTGATGGCCTCGCTTTCTTTTCCGGAGTGACGCGTTTTAGACATTTGAGCAGCTGGTCGTAGCTTCCGGCCGGGTGCGATAAAGTTATTCTTATTTTATTATGAGCTTCATACATTTGAATGTGTTGTTAATTTAGAAAAGCAAAGTAAAAAAAATCTGAATATTGCAAAATATTAGACATTTATATTCTTTATTGTGCTGAATAAATATATTTAAATGTCTACACTTTATTTTTATAAGAGCTGTACACTATGTAAAGCACTGCTTTTTAGATATTGTTTTTTGTCAAAAAAAATCCATTTTAATAGAATTGTACAGATGCAAAATCACTATGGGCTTCATGTGTGTGAGTGTATTAATTATTGTTACTAATGCTAATGGCTGGGAGAGGTACAGGAAAAGGAACAAAACACTAACATTTTTAAAGATCAGCTTGTTTCAAAGATTAATTTTCTCTTGAAGGAAATCATCTGTTAAAGAATATTGTATAATGACAATAGAATGTTTTAAAGACTTGCACAAAACATTTCTACAGTAATACTATTAATGATGACTATTCCGGAAAAAATGGAGATGATCAAATGATGGATGGAAATAATTAGGTTTTTTTTCTGCTAACACAGATTAATTATATTTTTAAATTTTCCTCAATTCATTCTGTTCTCTCATTGTCTTTATTACATCCTTTACACTGATTATTCAATTAATTTAAATTTTATTACAATTACTTTAATACCTTTTTCATTATTTTACCAATTCATTATTATTATTATTATTATTATTATTATTAATTCAAAAAATTTAGGGAAGAAATTGTAGTCTATTATGACCCTCCCTGTAACAGGGAGATAGCAGAAAATCTTTGAAAATGAAAAAAAGGGATTTTTCAAGGACTTTTCAGAGGTTATAAGTTTAACTGTAACAAAATATATTCTACATTTCAAATATGGATCAGAATCTGACAGAATGATAGGATAAATAGCAATTAGGAATTGTTTATACATCTAATATGATTTGCTTTTATTAAAGCTTCATCAGAGATTCTCTGATGAAACTTTAAAAGTGAAACATATTAGGTGTTTCCTATTTGTTCTTTATCTTAAACTATTCTATTCTATCATATTCTACATTATAAAGATGAACTTTGTTAGAATTGTAAATGTTTGATCAAAATACAAGCTACATTTACATATAAAAAATGATTTTCTTTCAATAAGACTGCTTAAATAGAATTTTAAATAAAAACTGACTGTTAAAACTAATTGATAGTCTTAATTACTTTAAGATTCAGAAAAATTTTAATTATTTTTTCTTTTTTAGACCAAAGCATTCTTTGTTGATGCGTGTATACAAAGAAATGCTAGTTAAAAATAGAACCACTCTCTGTGTGCACATGACAACAATTACTTGATTCCTGTTACCATTCTAGAATAAATGACTAATTTTTATACAATTATTATTATGACTTCTAAGGTTAAAAGAATTAAAAAATTACTTTAATTACAGATATAAATATTCTTCCAATAAAAAGGCTTTACATATATTGCAACAACTAACACTGCTGTATTCGTCTTTATTCATAATATCTTAGGAATAAATATTTTTCAAACAAGAAAATCTTAGTCATGACTGACAAATACTAAATTCCCAGGACTTTACCTCCTTTAATTTTTTAAAGTACCTTTACCACCATCTTTATCATCGTCATCATCATGAAATTAAATTTTGCAATGAGAGCAATTTAATCATTCTGTCGTCATCATCACCCACCCATTCCATCTTTGTTACTGGCATCAGTTGAAATAAATCCTCTCTTCTGCTTCCCCCTCTACATTTCTACTTCACTTTATCACATTTGACTCCCCAAGCAATTTCTTCATTCCTCTTTAAAAATAATGTTACCCAGATTTTGTAACAAGATTTTTTCCCTAAGTGCTTGTCACTTATTGATTGCAATATCAATGGTGTATCTGCAAAGATGCAAGATGAAGCTGACAAGACTCTCCTCAAGAGAATCAGGCATCATGACTAGAAACTAGTGGAATGTTTCTATTTATTTTGCATCCATGATTGCTTCAAGGTACAATAAAAACCACTTATTATAAAATTTTGTCTTCATTAATAATTTTAAATTGATTTTCACTTCTCAACACTGCTGATAGTTTTAAACTATAAGAAATACAAGTTTATAATAACATTATTTACATTGTTTGGACTGTTATCTTCATCTTTGTTGTCATATTGTCGACGTTTCAGCTGTTGTACACTACAGCCATCTTCAGATGACTGAAATTTTGAACTGAACCTTTTATTTCATTCACCAGGGTAGATTGTTCTAGTTCCACATGCCATGCTTTTCCGGATGTCTCTGTTTCAGTTATTTCCCTTTAGTAACTCAAGGCCCAGTGGATAAAAGTGTTGGTTAATATAATTCAGTGACTTGATCTGGAGAGTTGTGAGTTCAACACTTGGCCACAGCATAGGTGAACAAAAACAAAAAACTTGGAGAGTTGATAATTGAAAGGGAAGTAACTCAAATTGAGATATCTGTAAGTGGCATGGCATATGGAACTAGAACAATCTGCCCCATGGGATGAAATAAAGGGTTTGATTAGAAATCTCAATCACCTGAAGAAAGTCGAAGTGTACAATGACTGAAATGTCATCAATAGGACAACAAAGATAAGGACAACAGCTCAAAAAATGTAAATAGTGTAAATAGTTACAATACCTCTCTCAGAAATATAGACAGACAATTTTTATAGCAATGTAAAACTATAAGCTACAGTGAAAATAAACTAAGAAAATTATTTCAGGTTTTACAGCTATAATCTACATTTAGTTTGCACATATTCATTTTTTATTTATTTATATTTTCTTAACAACTTTAAAAATGAAACTGCTTTCTTTTAACCTCCTGAGAGAACCCTTTTTATCTTCTATCAGTATGACTGATGCTAAACTCCACCTTTTTGAATTAATATTTTCTACTAACAAGAAATGGAAAGATTATATTGAATCAATTGCTAGGTCTGCTACTAGGAAAGTTGGTTCCCTGCATCATACTAGACAATTTCTGTATCTTATATATTTATAAGTTTATCATTCTTCCATGCTTTGAATATTGCTGATACACCTGGTCTAGTACTCCTGCTGCATATTTAGGGACCCTTGATAAAATGCAAAGAAGAATCTGCAATGTTATTGGTGACCTGGCATCTTGGCTTCAGTCACTTTCCCACTGCCTTTTCAATAATACTTTCATAGTAATTGTTCTGATGATCTTTCCTCTATGATACCTAGACTTTATGAATTTAAGTTATGTACTAGATTGGTACCAAGGTCACAGCTGCTTTTACATTTACCTTGAACAAGTTGTGCAAATATTGTATTGACATTTATTTTTCACTTTTCTTGCTTCTTAATTTAGGCATATTTTTCTATTTTTCCTTGACATTTTTTGTTTTTTTCAATTAATAATTTCATAAATTTGGGGTTCTATACTCCCATAAACAAGAAAGATTCTAAACAGTGGTTCCTAAAATTTTGGGTATTCCTTTTCAGAATTGTAGTCACATTCATTGCGCACAAGCCAAAAATTAAAAAAACAACAAAAAACATATTATTGTCAGAATTCTATAATACTAACTATAATACTATCCCTAAACTTCTCTGATAATATCTCCAGAATTCTTGTAATAATTCTAATGCGGTGGTTCTCAAACTTTTAGGTATAATTATTCCTTTCCAGAATTGTAGTCATATTCATTGCCCACAAGCAAAAAAAGAAAATAGTGGGAATTACTGTGGAATTAAATATTCTTAGTTCCTCTTTTATATCTGCACTGTAAAAAAGATTTATTGCAAGCTGCCATTACCTCTTGGAAAACCTAAAATTACACCTTTGGGGGTAATTACTGCTGTAAAAAACAAAAAAAAAACTGCATTTCTTTCAGTGTGGCAAACAATCATGCAGAACCTCGATTTTTGACAGTTTTCCCTAAGTAATGTTAAATACATTGAAATGATATAATAAAAACATCAAATTATCATCTAACCATCTCACCAAATCGAAAATGTTAGTGTCAGGTCATGTGTCATGTGCTGTACAGTTCGGCTCAGATTCAAATAAAGGCTTTTTTTTTTTTTTGCTAAAAATGATACAAGGCCCACTCTAAAAGTAATTGCCTTCTATTTTATTATGTTCACCCATAATCCAAAATTTTAGTATCAGGTCATCATGTGCTGTACAGTTCCGCTCAAATTCAAATAAAGGCTTTTTCCTTTTTGCTAAAGATGATACAAAAATAATTGTCTATGTTAATTAGAGGTGAATGTTGCTGGTATGACATCAGGGCTTGAACCTTCCCATCAATAACCCATGATTTGTTTTTGTCTTGTTACAAAATAAAAAAATCAGATCTATGTAGAAGAGGTGTTTTATTGAATTGCTACATACAGAAAAAATCTGTACACATTGAAATTCATCAATGCATGGTGAATATTTACAGAGATCAAACAGTGGATGCAAGCATGGTTGAGCAATATGTTCTTTATGCTATGTCTTTTCAAGATGTTTGCAATCATGTCTCTTTTATATATATATATATATATATATATTGTCATCCGCAGATAGATCTGTTTCGCTGTATCACAACTCATCAGTATGTTTAGACTCCGATTGCTACACAACCCAGGCTCGAAACCCAACTGATTTGGTGTCAGTCGGCAACTCTACACCTGGGCCATGGGGTGTTCAGTGAAAAGGTAGAAAGGCAATAACTCATTTACAAACAAAAAATATTCAAAAGTTCTACAATATAATTGTATTGAACAGTTTTTATTACAACTGTGTACTGGTTTAATGCAATTATGACCAAAAAATAATTATTTAAATAATTATATATATATATATATATATATATATATATATACCACAGACTGAACATGTGAGCAATGACATAGTTTTTGAGAAAATAGAAATGAAAAGGACACACATACTATTAGGAAGAGATAGTTGAAATTTCTAAAGTGCATAATGAAGAAAGAAAGCTTGAAAAATTTGATACTAACAGGACAGATTGAAGGCAAATGAGGGACAAAGGAAAACAATTCATAACCAGTGAGTTTGAGCAGATGGATGTTGGAACAAGGTTTAGAAGAGATAAAATGACAGAACTTATTAAGAGCTACAAAGGACACAAAATTGTGGGGAGCCATGATTGGATATATTCTGAAATGACATTGCACATAGAAGAAGAATCTAGAAGTTTACTCTTACCATGATTTGATCCAGGCATTTTGGAACCTATCATATTTAAGTGCTTATTAAAATTTGTACGCCTTTGAGTGAGCAAACATTAACATCATTATTTTGTACTTGATGCATTTAATAGAATATCACTAAGATAGAGAAATCTTCGGTAATGTTTTTAGTTGTAGCTTTTTTAGGAGTGTAATTGAAATCACTCAATCTTGTTTATTGACTCATACAAGGAAACACTTTTCTGATATCACACTTTAAAATCTGTCCTATTTCAATGATTCTTAGAGAATTTTAAAATCATAATCTCCTTTTTGGGAATAAAGAATGATAGAGGAATTCTTCAATAAAATTTGGTCATCAATATGTTCTTAAAATGTCCTTATAATAATTTTTATTTTGTATCGATTTCTTTGGAAGAAATATTCTGATAGTTATTATTTTCAGTAATATCACATGAATATTATTTTATAACTATTGCATTTGATATTATTCATCATGATTTGCATTTGACAAATTTACAAAAAAACTTCACCCTAAACAAACAGCCTATTTCATGTTTGTCTTGTTCAGGCAGATGAAAGGAAAGAATAGTTTATTGTTCTGTTTTTCTGGACAAAGAAAACGTTTTGGATGAAGAAAGAGTTTAAATCTGGGATTGACAGGGGATATTTGGGCTGCTAAGCTCATTCTTGTTATTTGTTTACTACAGAAAAGATGAGAATTCTAGTTTGAACAAAATGGATGTCTATTATGAAATGGCATAGACCAGAAAGAAGCTTATATTTTTAGTTGCCATTTTCATGTAAAATTATCAGCAAAAAGAAATTTAAATATTTTTGATGCTTCCATTTTGTTAATTTCTAGTTTTCCAAAAATATGTGCTAGGAAAAATTTCTTTGCAGAAATATATTTAATAAATTAACATTTTTATTCACACATGTTTAAAATATAAAGAGATTTAAAAGCTAAACTCATTTTTATTCTAATACTAGATGATAATTAAAAAGATGAGTTAAAATTTTCAATAGTGTTTTTTGAAAATTGATATGTCCCAGAAAGATATATATATATTATTCGAAGTAGCTAAGTGGTTTTGGCAAATGTAACTGGGTAGGACAATCTAGCAAGTAGCCATAATGGACTGGTACTCATCGTAGCCATATGCAGTATGCTTAGACATAGGCTTATGCAATAGGCGTAGTCAATAGGTGTTCCAGTAGGCATAGTCTTAGGTATCCCCACTTTAGTCTCTATTTATGGCTGACACCAGCCAATCATATTACTGTGATAGGGAATTACATTATTCATTACATAAAAAAATATCTTAAAAATTTCACCTTTTCAAGACATTGTTTTTTACTGATTCCAAAACTCTTCTTTTCAAGACAACATTCTTTTCAGCGACCACAAAATTGTCCTTTTAGGAGAATGCTCTTCAGTGACCACAAAACTGTCCTTTTTAAGACAACACTCTTTTTCCCCTCTACATAAACATGCAAGGATATTTTTTTGCCTCATGCACTGTAATTTTATTTTGTTGATGTATTTTCTTTAATAAAAATAAGCTTGGCAATATATTTTTTACTCAAGTCTTTGTTATGTTTGTTGTCTTCTGTCATCCAATATCTGTTCGTGGGCTAATATTCCACCTGTAACAGATTTAGTACCTATGATGTTTGAAATTTCTTTTGGGGATTTGTCAAAGAAAAAATTGTTCTAATATTGCTTGAAGAGAAACAGAAACTTTGTGGATAAAAATGCTTATAAAGAAGCACAAAATCAAATCCAGTAATCCTGAATTTGTTCTATTTTCTCTGAATATTGTGTGATTTTTAATATCAGGTAATTTTTAAACAATCATTAAACAAAGAGAATTTTACATGGAGTTTGAAAAACATTATTTATAAATCTTTAGCAATATTTACATTGTTTGAACTTTTATCCTAATCTTTACTGCCATTTTTACAATGTTTTGGCTGTTGTACACTCCAACCGTCTTCATGTTCTAGGAATTTTGAACCAAACCCTTTATTTTGATCATTCCATTTGCAATGCCACTTCCAGATGTCATGTAGTTATCTCTCATTAACTCAACTCTATCAGTTATTTGTTCACCACTGCTATAGCCAGGTATTGAACTCCTTGGGTCAAGTCAATAGATCCAACCAATGCTATTATCCATTGGAGTGTACATAGGTCAAAACATTGTGAATATGGCAATAAAGTTGAGAACAACAGTCTGAACAATGTAAATAATGTAAATCCTACCTTGTCTCAGAAGTATAGACAAATGGCTCATGTGTTAAAAATATTAGTTTTACTTATTGTTTGACTTATTAATAAAAGATGTTCCTTTATAAACCATTTTGATTTTCTTTAATTTTGGCTTTTATTTGTAACAGTTTTACACCCTCCAATCTTCAAGGACACATGGCTCATGGTAAACATGGCAGTAAAGAGGACAACAGTCTGAACAATGTTAATAAAGTAAATACTATCTCATCTCAGAAGTACAGACAAATCTTTAACCTTTTTTTAACTATCATCTATTTTTATGAGGAATATTTTGTACTTCTTCTTCATGCAGGATGTAGGTGATCATGGATTTCTACTTGCCTTATCCCTTATTGCTCTTAACATTTTTCACCTTATTATCTCTTCCAAACCCTGATCTGCCATCCACTTGTTCAAGCCCATCAAGTATGTCTAGTGCTGCTTTCCCTTATCTCTTTTTCTCTCTATCCCTCCTGTGAGTATTAGATTCTCCAGGCCCATCTTTCTCATTACGTGTCTCAGAAACATCAGCAGTCACTTCCTGATGCTAAGTATAAATTTCCTTTTTATTTGCATCTTCTCCAAAACCTCATTATTGCTCACATGTTTGGTCCATGATATCATTAGTATCCTTCTGGAGAACCACATATTTGCTGCTTCGAGTTTTTCCTTCAACTTTGATGAGATTGTCCAGCATTCACTGGCTTATAGGAGAACAAATATCATGTAACGGTCTAGTATTTTTTCTTTTGTTTCCAACAAAAACTTCCTGTCCCTGAATACTCTGTTTTAGTTTTTGAAATGCATCCTTGGCCATACCAATATGCCTTTGGATCTCAGTGCCTCACTTTATATATATGCTTAAATTAATAAACTCTAAGTACTATAAGAATGTAGGCGGTCATGCCTCTCAACAATCTACTCTCTTTCGTAGTACTTAATAAATTTTGTCTTTTTTGTAATATCTCTTAAATCCCGCTTTGCCATTCATTTACTCAAGCTCACCGTCTCTCTGTGGTCCATGGTATCCTTAGCATCCTTTTTTAGAATCACATTTCTGGTAATTTGACTTTCTCCTTCATCTTTAATGAGATTGTCCAGCATTTGCTGCCTTATAGAATGACAGATATCACATAACAATCCAATACTCTTTCTTTGTTTCTAACAAAATCTTCCTGTCTCTCAATACTCTGCTTAGCTTTTGAAATACATCCTTGATAATGCCAATACGCCTAATATCTCTAACTTGTTTCAAAATGTCATCTAAATTCACTTGATAGCAAATAACATATTAAATATAATGAAGTTCAATAACAAAGTAATAAAATAGAAATATTTTGATTGTTTTAACAAAGAATTTTCATACAGGAAAAGAAGTTAAATTTATCCCAAATATGATAAAACTTGGACATACTTGTGGAAATCTATGTATGTATGTGTGTTGACCTATAGTTGGAGGTAGAAGGGTATTTTCACTAATGCACAAATATTGTTAGGAAAAGTATTAATCTATCTCTTCTTCCTCCAGCTATGAGTTAAACAGCAGGACAGATTAGGCTCTACAGCCTTGGTTGGTAACCAGTCTACTGCAGAATGTAATAGCAATCTACTGTGGGAAAATCATTTGCTCAGACAGTCATGTCTCTTTTGAGACATGGTCACTCAAGCATGTATCATATATAGCTCTTAACTGACTGATGTGCATGGTAGTAGATTTTGTCATCTTTTGATGACCTAATCTAAATATTTTCCCTGCCTATTATAGGCCTTTATAATTTCATTAAATCCTAGGATACAACTCATATCAAATCAACCTTATATAAATATTTCTCTACAGATATTTGAAACTAATAGGAAGATGGTATAAGTGAGTCACAGCTTGATATTAGTATCGTACTTGTACTTATACTAGTGGCGGCATTCACTCTGGGCAGGTTGAGCTGGCTTCTTCTCTAGAAAAAGCTTCATGGGACTTTTTGGCTCCAAAAGCGGTCCCCAACCACATGTGGAATGAAGATTGTCTCGCAGTAAGTTGCCAATTCTTACTGTGGTATACTGGTTGCCAACCAAGGCTATAGAACCCAGTCCATCCATCCTGCTATTTACCCATAATTGGGAGAGGAAAAGATGGATTCATACTTTTCCCAAAGATATTAGCATGTGAGTGAATGTAATGAATTTGACTGGAATTCAAACTTGGTTCTCTGATTTCTCAATCTGTGCTGGTATCCATTACTCCACTGTGCCTCTGAGTAAACAGATATTAGCATCATAACTGAAACTTTGGTCAAGCATTTCACATTACACAAGCTTCTTACAGATAAACAATATTATTTTCTTCTCTAGGCCAACAGTTATTAAAAGTTATTACTGAATTTGTCAATCAAACTTTAGGTAAGAATAGCCAAGACTCAAGCTGTGGCTTCAGATATCACCAAGGTATTTGACAGGATTTGGTATGCTGGTCTTTTTCACACGCTCAAGAGCAATGGTGTCTCTGGGCTGAATTTGACTTGATATTACTTAACAAATCATGTAATGAGAGTTATGTTAAGTGACCACTCTTCTAGATCCTTTTGCATTAATACAGTGGGGAGGGAGATCCCTAGAGCTCTATTCTTGAACCTGCATTGTTTTTTAGCTTCATCAATAACTTTCTTAATGTCATCAATTCTCAACTCAGTATTTATGCTGATAACAAAACTATTTACTCCTGTCTTTATAGCAAGTTCAATAAAATAAAACTGACTGCAGATCTTGAAAAACACCTTCAATGAGTTGTTAACTGTAAAAGAAATGACTTGTAAATTTTAATGCACAACTACTACCTTTTTACCATAATAGAGAACCTTTTTTGCCTTACATTAGCATGACTGATTCTAATGTCCAGGACAGCAGTTCATTGTGCCTCCTTGGGCTCGTGTTTTTAACTGGCATGAAGTAGAAAAATTAAATAGTGCTATAATGTTAGTGGTCCTGAGCTGGCATCTCGGTTTCAGTCACTTTCACACTGCCATAAAGTGGCTTCCCTTTGTTTGTTCTCTAAATATTTTTCTGATAATTGTTCTAATGAGTTTTCCTCCTCAGTACCTTGACTGCATGAATTTAAATGTACCGCTAGATTCGCTACTAGGTAAATGTAAATATAAGTCATATTCTAAGAGTTCCTTTTCTTGCATTTCTCATCTCTGGAATTCTCTTTCAGTTTCTTGTTTCTCCATTACCTCTTCAAAAGTTTTAATGCATTGTCAATCACAATTTTGTCTTCCTAAATTATGTTATTTTATTGTCCTTTCTCCTCACAAATGTCTTCTCATTCTTTTTCACTATCTATAATCCCTTGCACCTTAGTGGTTTTATTGCCTTGCTTGGAGTGAAAAGATAAAAACTTCCAAGAAAATATGCATTTATAGAATTATGAAGACAAATAAATAAAATGAAAAAGTTTTTATTAACAAAGTACAAATAAAATACACAATTGTAAGATTTTTTTGTTAGATTACTTTAAAGAATGCTTTCTCATGTTTCTCTTGCAAATGTATCAGTACATTTTAATTAAAGTCTAAATTTTCTCACTTAAACTTGATGTCTGCTCTTTTAAATGCATTTCATGTGAAATGTGAAATTGGTTATTGATTTGCAGCTCTTCCAATAATGAAAATTGCTTAATTCTTGTCTCACTCTAAAAAGCACACAAATACTTTGAAATTCAAATTTGCTCATAATGATTGCATATTTGAAAAACGTTGATTGGCTCTGTGACATAATGTTAATTTCAACGATGTTTTCTATGAGAGGAGTGTGATATTTTGAGAGCGATATTTGCTTTAATTGTAATGTTTTAGACCAATAACATGAACATTTTTTTCATTTATTGGTACATGTCTTACATTATCAAAAGTTAAAATGTGAGCATCTGGTGATTGGCTCTGATGTAGGTCTGAGATCTACTATTGGTGCTGGATGTTTGCTTTAAAGTTTATAAAAATATTTTAGATATGGTACTAAAAAATATGAAAAAATGGCCAATTTTTAACTTTTGTGCAAAAAAAATAGTGTGTTAGAAGGATGGTTTTTTGTTGCCACCACTATTTTAACTACCTTCACTCCTCAAGAATATTTATCATTTAATAAGTGATATATTAATATAAAAGTATATTACTTCTTTAATACTTGCACACAGCTGAACCAAATCTAATATTAGTTCTCTATGACACAAATTTTCGAATTAAAATTAAAGAAATATTTAAATTACTATTTGAGAAAAACTGCATGAAATTTGAATCATAAATTCATGAGCAATAATATCTAGAAATTAATATTTAGTATATTTAACATCAAGAAATTAAGAGTAACAGAAATAGAGCAGATATTCAGGATGGATCAGATAATAGAGAACAAATATTCTTTATTTTTTATTATTATTATTATGTCATTTTTCATCATATTTCGATTTCTGCTTTGGACTCACTACCAACCAAGTCTGCGGGGAGACCTAAGGCAGGTCGTGGCGTGTTGTTATGACTCCATTTCATGTTTTTCTATCTTCCCTATCATCCCTAGCATTACATAGATAAAGTTTTCCTTAGTGTGTGGGCTGTACTTAATAAGACAATTTTTTGTATATCTCTTAAGCTGGGGTTTCCAGGGATTCTTTCAATGTGTTGTTTATTATTATTATTATTATTATTATTATTATTATTATTCATATAAATTCCATATATGTAATATAAAGAAAAACAAAACTATTCAATAGAAAAAAGATCAACATATTTTTGAAAGAAAATCAGTGTATTAAAAATATTTTTACATGCATCCAAATTAGAAAAACAAGAAAAAGTATTCCGTAAAACTATCCAATAACATGAGGATGACCTTGATGAAGTCTCAGTTGTGATTGCATGCCCAAGTCGGGTATTTTCACATATATGATTGTGGCCTTCTAAGTGTTCTTACTATTGCTCGGTCTGTGATTAATCTCCTTAACAACACTCCAAATGTGTTGGTGTAGCATATTCAAATCAGGAAGTCAAATGTCGAAAGTGACATGATCATCGAAATTCTTATCCAGCCACTTGTGGAGCATATGGGCTATGCTGGAGGGAGCAGTGTCCAGTTGAAAAACATACTGCTTGACTCATATAGATGAAAATATTCAACCTGAAGCCCTACGTGAAGAAATGAGACTGAATTGCACATGATTCCCAGAACCATTGCAAATGATTTTTTTTTTTTTAATCGATATCACTCAATTCAAGGCAGTAAAACCACTAAGACACAAAGGGTTACTGGGTGTGGAAGAATTAGGAACAGAAACATTAATTAAGTGCAGGAAGAGAAAAGAGTAATCAGGACAGTAGGTAGTGATTTACGTTGCATTTAAATTTTTGTAGTTTAAAGTTAGCTGGAAAGAGTGGAGCTGGAAGGGAGTTCCACAAGCAAGAAGTGCAAGATAAGAAAATTTTTCCATAGAACTAACAGCTACATCTAGCCAGATGATGTGTTTATCACTGTCGGCTCCTTTATTGAGTCAATACAGAGCCATCTGTTATTCTTCCTGTTAACCATCTTCTCATCATGGTGTTTGAGCTTTTTTAGCAAGAATTTTGATCAGATCAGACAGTTCGCGTGGGTCTTATTATATATAATTTGTATTAATTTCTTCTGCACCACACATCTGATAGGCAATTCTGCCACTTTAAGCTATGCAGTGATGGCCCTCATCATCTTGCCGTGGTCACAGTTGATGATGTCATAAATTTGCTGGATGAACTTAATCATTAAATATCTGACCACTTAGAATATTTCTTCATTTTGGCAACAGATAACAAGTTTTCATATTTTGAAGACAAAATTCAGGCCACTTGCAAGAATCCTGCTATTTTGGGGTTGCTGTGGTTGGCAGCTAGTCCCATGAATATATTAAGTCTTTGTATTTCTTGTGTCAGATTGGAAACTACCATGTTAATATGAAATTTATAATAGTGGTGTAATACAAGTCTATATTCATAGCACTACCTAAGAAGCCAGGAGCAAATGAGAGCGAACTTCACAAAACCATCAGTTTAATGAACCATATAACAAAACTGATCATCTGAATCCTGATGAATAGAGCAAGAAGCAGAATCAGGCCAGAGATAGGACAAGAACAGTGCAGTTTTGTCAAAGACACTGGAACAAGGAACACCATATTTATGATTAGGGCAATACAAATGAAGAAGGACTTATACCTGTGCTTTATTGATTATGCAAAGGCGTTTGACAAAATAACTACAAAGTATTGATGGAGATGCTTGGCAACCTTGACATATTTAGGAAGGACTTAAGAGTAATCAAGAATCTTTACTGGTAGCAAAGCGCTTGTATATGAACAGGTAACGAATTCAGCAGATATACAAAGATAGAAAGAGGCATAAGAGAAGGATGTATCTTTTCACCAGATCTGTTCAACTTGTACAGCGAGAATATTTTGAAGACCCTAGAAGTTATGCCTGGATTTGTCATCAGAGGCCACAATTTAAACAACCTAAGGTATGCAGATGATACAGTGCTGATAGCAGACACAGAAAGGAAACTACAAGACCTCCTACAGAAGGTAGCTGAAGAGAGTGATAAGAAAGAACTGCAAATAAACTGCAAGAAAACTGAATACATGGTCATCAGTAAAAAGGGCAGCCCAATATGCCAAATACAGGTTGGAGATACTAGAATCAAGCAGGTACAAAAATTTAAATACCTGGTAAGTGTTATAACAGAAGACAGAAAGTGTGACATAGAGATCCAAAGGCGAATTGGCATGGTGAAGGAAGCATTCCAGAAGTTGAGTAAGGTATTAAGAAACAGAACAATTTCATAAGAAACAAGGAAGAGAGTACTAGATTGCTACATGCTGTCCGTCCTTCAATATGGCAGTGAATGCTGGACAATATCATCAAAGATGAAGGAAAAACTTTAAGCAACTGAAATGTGGTTCTACAGAAGGATGCTGTGAATATCATGGATCGAGCATGTGATGAGGTCTTGGAAATGATGGAAACAAAAAGGAAATTAATACTGAGCATCAGGAAGAGACAGCTGAAGTTCCTGGGACATGCAATGAAGGAGGGCTTGAAGATCCTGATACTAACAGGCCAGATAGAGGGAAAAAGAGACAGGGGAAAGCAATGGATAACATACTTGAAGGACCTAATCAGGTGGATGATGGAACCTGGTTTGCATGGTGTAACAGGAGAAGGTGTGCTAAGAGCCACCAGGGATAGGGAGATGTGGAAAGCCATGATTGTCTACATCCTGAAGGAACAGGGCACATAGAAGAAGACAACTGAAAGAGAAATAAGGATGTTAATGTTTGGTTCATGCTACATAACATTATGCTGGGTTATCTTCTATTCTTTTAAAGTTTTTTTTTATTAAAATACGTGGTGCCTTCTGTTTGCTAAATTTCACAAAAGACCCAGGAAAATTAGTATATTCACTGCTACACAAGACAGATTTTTATAAATGTACCTTTCAGATTAGTATTTTTGATTGTAAATAATTCAGTAATACTTTTTTGGGAAGACATATTCTGAGAAAAGTTGAAATATTTGCTTATTATAAATTGAATTCATTTTACTGAAACCCTTGAATTAGTCATTTAAAAAAAAGATAAATAGATTTTTTTTTAACGAAAACTAAACCTTGGAAAATGAACATTAGAATTGCTTTATGATGGGTGTCAAGTATATTTTGCCCTAAAATATGCAATTTATCCCAATCAAGGCAATAATACCACTAAGACACAAGGGGATACTGAGAAGGAAATAGGAACAGGAAATCCAGTCAGTGATCCAATCTAAACAGGCAAAAATTAATAAACTTTTATTGTTCAAAAAACCCGGAATGAGTGTAAACTAAACAATAGGTGGATCTATTTCTTGGGTTGTCATCACAAAAATTCACATATGTACTGTGTCAAAATATTTTTATAGAAAACATCGCATAGTAATACAATGGTTGAGCACCTCAGCATGGTGTAATAGTTAATAAGCTTGTCTCAGTAGAACAATTATGAGTAATGATGTCAATACTTGCTGGATGCTCAATACTTTTGTCCTTGTGTCACATTTAAGCTATGCTTAGAAAATCACAATAGAAATACCATGGTTGGTTGTCCTGTAGACAGATTTTAACTTTTTTTAATTAATAATATGTGTAGTTATTAAAAAAGTTAGTTTTAGTTGCTTGTTTGAAAATGATTTTGATTACTAACTGTTCCTTCCAAAATATAGTTTTTGAATGTTTAATTGTTCAATTTCTTTGATTAAAGAATGATTTATCAACTTGACTATTAAGTATGAGATCTGTGCATTATAGTGCAATGAATATTGGCTCAGAATAAGAAATTGGTAGAGCTGAGTTTGAATTCCAGTTAAATTTGTTGCATTCACTTATGCACAAATACCCTTGGGAAAGCCATCTCTTCTCCCTCTAGCTGTTGGTTGAATAGCAGGACAGATTAGGTTCTACAGCCTTGGTTGGCAATCAGTTTACTGCAGAAAGAAATGGTAATTTACTGTGAGAAATCTTCTGCCTAGTCAGTCATGGATTGAAAGAGACATGACTGCTCAAGTGTGTATCACATATGGCACTTAACTCATTGATCGAGGTAATATTTCATAGTATTTGTGGGTCAGCATTGTTTTAATGAGCTTGACCGATGATAACAAGGAACTGGTGATGAAATTAACATGATATGAGTCAGTTTGGTATTAAGGGTGGTTTGTTTTGTGTCTGAAAAAAAAAAATGTCAATCTTGTGTCTCAAAAATTCTTTAAAAAATGAAAGATGAAATTCAGCCTTTGAACAGAAAGTCTGTGTTTGAACACTTAATGAGAAAATTGCTACCTGCTAAATATTTACAGGGAAGATAAAGAAACCTTGTTATCAAGTTTGAAATGAAAAGTGAAATATAGAAAGCAATAGGCAAAGATTAAAAGGATCTGGACTGGTAAGACGTTAAAAATAAAACCTTTGCTTATTAAAAACTATGTAAACTATTAGATATCCTGAACTATAAACAGTTGAAGAAAGGTAAGTTTTAGTGATGAGTAGAACATTGAATATTCTTCCAATAGTGGAAACTAGAATATTTCAAGGAAATGTCTGAAAAAACTGCAAACTTTGCAATAAAAAACACTGTTAAATTCCTTATGTTGATTGGGAGGAATTTTACAAAAATGCAAGACTGAAAGTCAAAGATACTAGAGGGTAAACTTTTCCCACTCAAATGCTCACTAACAAATTGAAGAAACTGGATATTCCAGCATGACAGTACTCTATGTTATATTGCACATTCTCTTTCAAATGAGTTTTCTAGTAAGCAAATCACTAACACTCTTTTTTAAAATATAACAGAACATTTTTTTTGAGGAAATGCAAGAATGCTATTGGTGAAGAATTGAAAAGGAAACCAGTGACTTGAGATGGTTTAAAAGAGTGATTCAGTCTGCCTGAAAAATAACACATGAATAGATAGACTCCTTACATGAATCACTGATTAAAATGGTTCAAGCAACATTGACAGTAAAAGGAAGGAGCAGAAAATATTGACTAAAATAAACATTATTTTTGAAGATTTTTTAATAATGATATAATTTTATCTGTGCCATCCATGCATAAGAAACACAAACTTGAAAATATTTTTCTGCTCAATTTATAATCAATATATATATATATAAAATGTTTTATTTATTAAAGTGCTTTTGGCTATACTTTAAGCCATTATCAAGGGTGATTTTTTATTTTACTTTTAACTTAATATATAAATTGTTTTGTGTATGTATGTCGAGTCATAAGAATGTTTTATGTTCCAAACATAGTGAGCACATTGTTGCCATGTTCATAGTTGATATTATTGCATGTTCACTTTTCTTTTGTATTAATACTGTTTCTATAAAAAGGCTAAAAACGGGCTAAAAATAATAGAAGCAGTATTAATAAAAAAGAAAAAGTCAACAGTCAACTGCATCAACTCTAAACACATCCACAATGAGCTCACCATGTTTGGAATATAAAATATATCTTAATATTTTTATATAATTTATATTCTGAAAAGAAAAATTAATATATATATATATATAGCCATCCTCAAGCAGATCTGTTTCGCTGTATCACAGCTCATCAGTATGGTTAGACTCTGATTGCTTTTTACCCAGGATTGAAACCCGACTGAATTGGTGTCAGTCGGCGATTCTACCTCAGAGCTACGGGTGCTCGGTAGAAGGAAGCAGACTTTTTAGCATGTATATTATCATTATACATGCCCAATAGCTGAGAGTGTTCTAATTCATTGCTGAATGAACAATGCGTAGATGCCAGAGAAGCTACTGTTTTTCAAAGTTTACCATTTTTCCAGAGTGCTCAATCAGGGTGTGAGAGTGTGAATAGCCATCCGCAGACAGATCTGTTTTGCTGTATCATAGCTCATCAGTACTGTTAGACAGCTGATTGCTTTTTACCCAGGATTGAAAACCCGACTGAATTGGCGTCAGTTGGCGAATCTACCTCTGAGCTACGGGTGCTCGGTAGAAGGAGGCAAACTTTTTAGTATATATTCGGTCGGGTTTCAATCCTGGGTAAAAAGCAATTGGATGTCTAATCATACTGATGAGCTGTGATACAGCAAAACAGTTTTGTCTGCGAATGACTATATATATATATATATATATATATATATATATATATATATATATATACATGTATATAAAGATGTAATGGATTTACTTTAATTTATTAATCTGATGGATTTTTATCACTTTAAACATTATTTTTAGTAGATACTCATATTTGTGTAGAGGCGGCATTTATTAAACAGTATATTTATTTCTTCAAACATGCATACCTCATGGCAGAAGGAGACCATTGTTAGACCAAATGTGCTGTTTATGTTTGGATATAAAACTGGGCAGGTATGATAATTTTAAGGACTTTATGATGAGAAAGATTTTGCTTAAAAGCATTGTTCAAACCTTGTTTGATCAGCAAAGCTTCCGTGGCTGAATTGGTTAAGGTAGTTTGCATGTAACAACAGTTATCTTCTGCCCAGTGGAATACAGGGTGGAATCCTTGTGAATAGCACATATTTTCTTTAATAAGATTTATTTTATATTCAGGCTGTTAGATGAAAATAAATAAATATACTGTTTGATAAATAAAATGAGTATCCACTAGAAATAATGTTTAAAGTTTTTTATATGTATATATATATATATATATATATAAGCATGCAGTGTACATATATTTATATATTTATAATGTATATTTATTATTTATAATGTATATTTATTATTAATAATATATATATATATAGTCATCCACAGACAGATCTGTTTCGCTGTATCACAGCTCATCAGTATGGTTAGACTCTGATTGCTTTTAACCCAGGATTGAAACCCAACTGAATTGGCGTCAGTCCGCAATTCTACCTCTGGGCTATGGGCGCTCGGTAGAAGAAGGCAGACTTTTTAGCATGTATATATTCATTATACATGCCCAATAGCCAGAGTGCTCTAATTAATTATTGAATGAGTGATGCGTACATGCCAGAGTAGCTACTGTTTTTCAAAGTCTCCCATTTTCCAGAGTGCTCAATCAGGGTGTGAGAGCATATATATATATATATATATATATATATATATATATATATTATTATTATTATTATTATTATTATTATTAATAATAAATATACATTTTTTTCATAACCAGTAACACAATTCTAAGTTTCATGTACAATCCAAGTTTCATGGGTTTTCAATCAGCATCATGCATGAAACTCAGTCTTATGCTACTGGTGAGGAAAATAAAAAAAAATATATTTATTATTAATATAAATTATAGCTATGTATTTATATGCATCAATTACAATTAACACTAGCACTCATTGTGTAATATTTTATATATATATTAATATGTTTATGTAAAAATGTAAAAACTGCTAGTTTTGATAATTTTCAGTAGAATACATCTATTTGTATGTCTTTCTGGATTATTACATCTTTGGCATCAGATAACTATTTAACTCTTAGAATATTAATGTACCATTGTTGGATGCCTGGCTCTTTTCCAAGACTTTTACCATTTCTTGGTGCTAATAAGTCATTATCATTCTTGCATTGTCTTACTCATTGACCAGCCAGCTCCGTTACTCAATGATTTTGTTATTGATGCATTAAACTGGCCCACGCTTTCTAAATGTTTATTTTTCTCTTCTCTGTTTTAATTTTTTTATTGATTGATTCATTTTTTTAATGACTTAGGATTTTCTTCTTGTTTATCTGCTTTCTTCACTTGTCCAGCCTCACAGCTGATGCTTTAAAATAACCATAAAATACAGATTTTTATTCAAGGTGAAAGAATGTTTTACAAAAAAAATCAGGATAAGTGGAATCCAAGAAAAAAATTAATTAAAAATTTATGAAGGAATAAAATGTAAAAATTAACTCCTTGATTATTTTTTCAAACTTAAATAGGCTATTAACGCTAAAAAAATGTTGTATGACTATCCACAATTTTAGGCTAGCTAAGAGGGGAAAAAATGATTTAAAATTTTAAAAATCTAGTCGAATAAATAAAAATTTTTGAAAAACAACTCTGTCATTTCTAAAAAAGGAAAATGAAAGAAAATCTGAATCTTAAAACTGATCTTATTTTTTTCTTTATGTGCATTAATGCAAAAAATGCAATTGAACAAATTCCTGTTTTTAGTGTATATGCTTGATTTATGGTTACAGCTTTTTAAAAATGTACATGTATATGAAATTCATGTATGCATGTGTATGTATAAAAACTAAAATATATTGACGATCAAAGAGATAAATAGATATCCTAAAGAGTGAGAAGGAGACCAATGAAAGAAAGTGAGAGATGCTATAGAGATAAATATATAAATATACTAGAAAGATAAAACTGCTTGAGAGAGAATAAAATTATTACTAGAGAGGAATATGTTCTTGATCAGAAACAATAGTTAAAAGAGAAATATATTCAATCAATAAAAATGACAACTGGATAGCAAGAGAAAGACAATGGTTGGTAAGAAAGAAGAGCGAGTGATTAACAAGAGAGATAAGAGTTAGAAACATTGAAGAGAGAGGGTGAAGACACAGAAAAATGTAAGAGGAAAACTTCTAGTGGAATCCTCATTTATGGCAGTTGCTGCTCATTCCCTGTTGAAAAATAAGTTGGGTTTTTGTGCACTGACTGCAGCGGTGACAGCATCAGTTTCACTCATCAGAACAGAATAAGGGCGAAGGAGGAGGAAAGAGGAAAGTGGCTTAAATTCCATGGCTGGATGTTGCTTTCAGGAGGAGGAAAAAGCAATTGGTTAAGGTGGAAATGATGGTCTGCATGTCAGTCAGTCCAGGAAAATGAGACTGGGAAGCTGCACAGAGGATGAAGAAAGAAAAATAAGGATGATGATAATAATAATAATAATAATAATAATGAAGATGTAGCGGTTACATTGGTGGGGCATAGGATAGAGGAAGAAGTCTCAGTCACAAAATACAAGGCGAATCATAAAGCCTAACAAAGGGAAATTTTTCATTAAGATAGAAAAAAGAGCCTGGTTGCTACAAAAGGGGGAGAGAGGGAGAGAGAGAGAGAGGGAAAAAAAGTCACTTCCTTTTCTTGTACATCCATGGAATGCTGTAGTGTCACTGCTTCCGTTATCTCCTATCGGCCTGTGGTGGGAGCATCTGCTTCTTGGCTTTCTTTTGCTTGTATGTAAGGAGAACTGGATAATGAGAAAATTCGTCAGCCATTACTCCACCACCTCAACCAGTGATTTTATTTTTATTTTTTATTTTTATTTTTCTAAGCTTTTCCTAGTTTGTCTACAATTAGATAGGGTCATTGTTCTTGCTTGTATATTCCCTTGTATTTTTTTGCATGTGATTTTTTTATTTATTTGTCTATAAATCTAGCAACTCATTAATTTACCTTCTTTTTTACTTTGATTTCCGTTCTCTTCTTTTTTTTTTCACTTATATCTTTTTATAATTCTCTCATTTTCTGTGTGAAATATTTGTTAGGATTACCTTTTTGTCAAAGTTTGTTTCCATATAGTATTGTGAAAACTCATAGGGTTTTTAAGAGTTTTTGAAAAGACAATCTTTGATTGATGTGACCTTTGTATTTTTTCATTGAAGATTAAGTGATTTATGAATATGAATAATTGATTTGACAAAATATTAGGTATTTCTTTTGTTAAAAAGTCACAGTTGTTGTTTGGATGAGCTCTTCACTATGGTACCTAGACATTTTTAATTTAAGCACAATATTATACTTATATAGATATCCTCAATTTACAGTTGAGCTGGTTAGATGTAGCCCTAAGTTCTATGTTAATAGTTTCTTTTCTCACTTTTAAAATTCTTTCTGGTTCCATGCTTCCCAGCCAATTTTAATCTACAAAAGTTTAAATGCAATGCCAGTCAACTACTATTTACTGTTCTCATAATTACACTTTTCTCTTCCTGATCATTAGTAATACTTCTGTTTCTAATTCTTTCACACCCAGTAACTCCTTGTGTTTTAGTGGCTTTACTGTCTTGCTTGGAGTGAAAGTGATTAAAACAAAAACCTTATGCAGTCATGGTTAAGAATATCTCATGTTTTGGCAGATTTGTTCAGACTCTAAAAAACAGATTTGCATGTATATTTTTTAGTACAAAAATGTCAAAATAGGGAAATAAAAAAGGCCACACAAGTGTGTAAGAAAAATATTTTCCTGCATCTGAGGTTCTTTTTCCGTCCTTTTTTCTTCTATATTTTTAGGACTGACATAAGATTAACTCATCACATGAGACATATAGGTCGGTTAGTTTCTTGCTATGAAAAATATTTCTAGACTATTCATAGACTGAATACTTTGAGTATTATAAAAATGAAGCAATGCTCAGAAAATTCTAGTTTATTGAGTATTAAGGCATCTGTTATACAGTTTCAAATATTTACTAGGAAAACTATTTAAAAAGCAGTTTATTTACATTGTTTATATATTATTGGCTCTGATCTATCATCTTGGCTTCAGTCACTTTCTCACCATCAGAATGTAGCTTCTGTGTATCTTTTCTATAAATATTTTCATGGTAATTGTTCTGATGAGCTTTCCTCTTTAGTACTCAGAATGCTACTAGATTGAAGATGTGCATTGTGGGGCAGTGGATATCAGCTCATAATGAGAAATTGGAGAGCCAAGTTCAAATTACAGTTGAATTTGTTGCATTCACTTATGTGCAAATACCATTTGGAAAGGTATTGATCCATTGCTTCTCCCTCCAAGACAGATTGGGCTCTATAGCCTTAAATTTTTCATTTCACTCTAAATGTTTTATAATTTACATTGTTCGTACTCTTGTCCTCATTTTTGTTGCCATATTCACAACATTTCGGTCATTGTACATACCGAGCTTCTTCAGGTCATTGGAATTTTGAACTGAACCTTTTATTTCAATCACTGGAGTAGATAGTTTTCATTCCATGAGTCATGCTACTCTTGGACGTCTTAGTTATCTCCATTTAACTCAACTTTCTATGTATTGTTTGGCACTGCTGTAGGCAGGTATTGAACTCACAATTTGTTGGTTTAAGCCACTAGATTCAACCAATGATTTTATCCACTGGGCAATATGTCCTCAAGCTGGAGTTACATTGATTTATTAATAAGTACCTTTGCTTGGTTAGTGGGTTTCATTATCACATTTAATCTTTGAAGATATAATTTTTAATTTTTAATCTTGAATAAGATTATTTATTTAAAGATATTGTCCATTTCCCAAGGAGCAATAACAAAATGTTGCTATAACATACTTAAAATTACACAATTTTAACCAAAGCAAAAATAGTCTGAACTGGTAAAAGTAGTTACATTTTATTCAAGACTATTTTGAAAATGATTAGTGCATTGCAGTGTTTAGTGTGACAATGAGATCTGAAGGTGTATTGGCATGGTCAAGGATGCATTCCAGGAGCTGAGTAGGGATACAAAAAATATTTACTAGAAACAAAGGAGAGAGTATTGGATAGTTATGCGATGTTTGTCCTGCCATATGACAGTAAATGCTGGACAATCTCCTCAAAAATGAAGGAGATTGTCCATCATTGAAGCAACCAAAATGTGGTTTTACAGAATGATGCTGATGATACTATGGACCAAACATGTGAGCAATGATGAAGCTTTGAAGAGGATGGAAATGGAAAGGAAACTAATACTTAACATCTGGAAAAAACAGAGGAAGTTCCTGGTACATGTAATGATGAAGGAGGGCTTGGAGAATCTGATACTTACAGGTCAGATAGAATGAAAGAGGGGCAGAGGAAAGCAATGCATAACATACTTGATGGACTTGAGCAAATAGATGGTAGAGTGGGATTTGGGAGGGATAACAGGAGAAAGTGTGATAAGAGCCACTAGGGATGGAGAGATGTGTAAGGCTACAGTCGCCTACATCCTGAAGGGACATGGCATATAGAAGAAGAGATTGTCGTCTTCATTTTTTAATGTCCAAGAAATTCAAACGTTTGTTGTATAAAAGTCAATTAAAAATTTGCTTTTGAATAAGAAAGATAAATAAGGTAATAAAATAAAAAAGACTATCCTCTTTATAAACTGTTATGTTTTAAGTAGTTAGTAGCAGGATAGGGATTTCAGGGGCTTCACAACTGTTTGTGTAAACTATTTAGTAAAATTACACAAGTTTGTAGAACTTGTTTATTTATTTGTTTGTTGGGTTATAGCTACCAAGAAAAAATTAGGGATATAAAAAAAGAATGGACAATCAGTTCCTAATTTCATAGATAAAAAACAGAGAACCTGTGGTTAAAATAATCCCAACACTGGTGAGAAGCCTAAATCTTCCCAACATCTTTTTTATATTTTTTTGGTTTTTAGTTTCTGAAGAGTTTCTCAATATATAACTGTTGTAAGATTCAAATATGCAAATTATTCTTTCATCTTGAGTGAATAACCTACATTTTCAAAGTTTGTTGACAATTCCTTTAGATTAAGGTGTTAACAAGATAATTATGTGAAGTACTCAGTGTCAGTGTTTCTTAAAAGCATTTGACAGCTTTTCCTCTCTTTATAGCAGGAATGTTTTCATTTCTCTTTGAATCTTCTCTCCTTGACTGTTTGCTTTTGAAAAAGGTGAAATATCTGATTGAGAGTTGATATCTAGATATAAGTTCT